>OX463238.1:109296411-110496411 GCA_949820135.1 Sylvilagus floridanus | reverse complement strand
AGAAAAACGTGGTTTTATAAAAGCATTTTGTCTTTATAGTCACCCAAGTTGCAATGCTTTCTGCAGTAGGATGCAAAGACATAAGAGGCATGGCTTCAGTGCATGCTACTCTCTCTGGATTTGGAGATGTTTTGAGTTTAACTGAATCCTTGACTAGATCCCAACATTTTTACTTCTCTATTGTGAAATCTAAAGGCTTTGAAGGCAACTTTTATTGGTGCATGTTTTGTTTCTTTTAAATAAATTTTAAATACATCACAATGCAAGTACTAAGTATATTCTCTTACTGGGGTCATCCATTCTCTATTTTTATTGTATTTATGACAGAAGGGTTCTGTGTGTGTGTGTGTGTGAGACAGAGAGAGAGAGAGAAAGAGAGAGAGAGAGAGAGAGACTCCCATCAGCTGTTTGACTTCCCAAATGCTCAAAATAGAAGCCAGAAATTCAATTCAGGTCCACTTGGTATGAACAAAACCTCTTCCACCATCACTGGTGCCTCCCAGGGTCTGCATTAGCGGAGTAGGGCTGGATGTGGAACCCAGGTACTCTGACCTGGGAGGTGGGCTTGTTTTAATTGCTGGGCTAATTGACTGTCCTGACCATGCTGTGTTAGGCCTTTTTCAGAAACCATTTCTAGTGGATGAAATAAATAAAAGCACTCTTCGAAACAGCTAGAAACTCTGAAACTATGGTGCTCAAGGGGACACTAAATCTGCAAGCTGCATTTTTTAGAAATCCAACTGTAAATTCTAACTTGTCAGGATCTAGGAAATTAGAGATCAATTCAATCAATACAACAGAAAGAGTTCACATTTAATTTTACACTTGGAAATTCGTGGCTTTTTTTTAAAGGAAAATTTACTTATAGAGTTGTTAATGATATAACACATAGAGACATTTGGTCAATTTCTCTTTCTTACATGATCTCCATTAGAACAATGCACACTGCTGATTTTGAGTGATACAGGAAATTTAGTTGCTCTGCTTTGAATCAAGTTTTATTTGTAGAGAAGAGAGCTGGATAATCTCGCAAATCGCCACGCACACACCTGCCTGAAAATTTTCATCTTTAAACACCTGATTGGTAATTATGCATATCTGAATCTTTTTAACCAGTTCAGGGTTGTGGTTGAGTCTAGAATTCTTCACTGTTAATCATACTAATAGCTATTCTTATATACATTTGCTATTATTCTTCCTGTCTCAAAAAATAGAATAAAGTACTTTCAAATCCTCCTAAAGGTTTAGATAATGTGGGATCTTGGCTTTCTGAGGATCCTATAATACTCAAGATTTTCTTTTACTAATTAATTTATTTTGAAATCCTTTGCTTTCTGGCTTGACTTCTCTGTCCTTCCCCACTATGTAAATGTGGCATACTTTGACCTGACACTTTATTGCCTCTTGGTTTTTCATTTAGTATGTTATTAAACCCTGGCATCAGCTCTAAGGAAGCTCTCCTTGTCTCTAATGCTATGGTTTTCCCTATCATGCTTTTGATAAATCCCACATAAGGGCTAATTTAAAATGATGGAGTGGTAAGAGGGAATTCTAATGGCTCAGATATTTATTAAGAGCTCACTTGGTCTTCAAACTGTGCAAAGCTCAGTGGGCACAGGAGAACAATGTATCTTTTTTTAAAATAACTTTTAAATTTAAAAGCAGAGTTAAAGAGAGACACAGAGAGATGTGTCCTTCTTTACGTTGATGTGTATTACTATAAGTAGTTCTAGAAAACCCAAGTAGTCAGTATCCATTAATCCATCTTTGTAATTACCATCTGCTTTGCACACAGCACTTGACTAAGTGCTTTGAAATGATAACAGACTGAGGATAGATTTATAATGACTGTATAGTCAAGGAAAGCATAAATCAAAGGAAAATTTAAAATGCATGTAAAATCAGAAAGTGATTAATAAGATATAGACCACACCAATAACTTAACTCTGCCTGATACTTGAAAAATACAATCTCAGTTGAGTCTTACAACATGCTTCTGGAGTCTCCTACTGTTTCAATCCACATTTACAGCAACAAGGCCTCAAATGACACATCTTCATGTGAAGTACCATATTTGGAGTTGTCTTTAACTCATATCAACATATGTGCTCTCACCCAACTATCTTCCTATTTGGAGTGCATGGGAGAAAAGGTTTCCTTCTCCCACTCAATGACAGTGTTTCTAAGCATTATATGCGATGCAATCATAAAATGAATTTTAGATTGATTTTAGAAGGCACAGATTAAAATTAGACATGTTTTGCAATCATAACTCCTATTGCATTCTATATCTGACAGTCATTGACTTTTGGTTTCTGTGCCCTCAGTAGTGAAAAGCTTACTGCCTGGCATGGCTCAGCATCTCATTATTGGTCAGTCTTGTCTGTTAATACACTTATTGATTCAACATCAGTTTTTGAAGCACCTTTAGTGAAGGGCAGTAAGCCAAATACTAAAAAGCACATAATGATGTGTTAAGATATGTATCTATATTCAAGAATTAAAATCCATCATATATTTTTAATTTATTTCCCTTGCTTCCCAGTCACTTTTAAATGCCCATCCCCATAACATTTTGAAAACAATGGATAATGAGTTGCCACCAATTTTATGACAATCCTTGAAATACGTAAAACATCCCTTTAAATTTAACCTTAAATATAATAAATAATAATAAATAAAATAAATAAATATAATAAATAATAAATAAAAATAAAAATATTGTTATATATTCATATGAATAATTATTTGACATTTTCTGATTATATTGGTTTATTTTAATACTGAGTTCACATATACCTCTCATGACACTTCCCTTATTAATTTTTAAAATTTTAATTTTAATTTTTCTTAGCTTTTAACAGATTTGGTGTAATTTGTAGATACAATTCTAAGAACATAATGATAATCCCTTCCTTCCTCACCTCCTGTTTATCTCTCTTACTGTCTTTCCATCTTCCTTTCTGAAATTTTGTTTTTGTTTTTTAGATAATCTATTTTATATTTACATTACAGCAAAAAGGCTTAATACATCACCAAATAAGTTTAACCAAAAAGCAAAAGAGATCCTAGTTTAGTGGGATTGTCAACAACAGCGTCTAGACAATAATTGAATGGGAAAATGATAATTCCACCTATATACAGTAAATTTTAAACTAATCACATGTCATTAAAATATAGTAGTACAACATTCTTAACTAGTTTCATAAAGTATAAAACACAGTTTTACAAAACTGTATTTGCAGAAATACTGAAACATACAGACATTTCTTTTTTCTTCCTTTCCTTATCTCTCTTTTTTTAAGTTAGCTCTTATGTATAAGGAAGAACTTGTGTTATTTGTCTTTCTGGGTCTAGCTTATTTCATGATGTTCTCCATTTTGCTGCAAATGGTAGAATTTTACTCTTTTTTAAGCTGAATAATATCCCATTGTATATATGCACTGCATCTTCTTTATCCATTCATCTGATGATGGATGTGTTGGTTGATTCCAAATTTTAGCCATTATGAGCACTGTTGCTATCAACATGGTGGTACAGGTATCTCTTTGATACATTGTGTTTAAGTGTTTTGGGTATATACCCAATAGTGGGATTGCTGTATAATATGACAAGTCTACTTCTCTCTTTTTTTTAAATAAATTTGCACACTGTTTCCACAGTGGCTATACTAATTTACATTCCCACCAAGGGTGTAGGTTTTTCCTTTGCCCACCCCTCCTACCCAGCAGTTGTTACTCTCTTTGTTTTGGATTTTAGCCATTTGACAGCAGTGAGCTGATATCTCAATGTGGTTTTGATTTGCATTTCCCTGATGACTAGTGATATTGAGTATTTTTTTCATATATTTGTTGGCCATTTGTATTTCTTCTTTTGGGAACTGTCTATTGGATTTCTTTGCCCGTTTCTCAGTTGGACTGGATGATCTTTTCTTGCTTATATTCTGGATACTTTTCTCATTCTGTTGGATGCCTCTACATTCTACCAATTGTTTTCTTTGTTTTGCAAAATCTTCTGAGTTTGATATGGTCTAATTTGTTTAGTTTTGCTTTTGTTGCCTGAGCAAGAATTTGTCCCCTACACCAATGACTTGAAGTGTTTCTTCTATGTTTTTTTCCAGAAACATCATCGTCTTAAACATCATAGTCTCAGGACATAGTCTCAGGACTTAAACTCTTTGATCCATCTTTAGTTGACTTTTATATATGGTGAGAGGCATGGATCTAAATTCATTCTTCTACATATGTACCTCCAGTTTATCTAGTACCATTTGTTCAGTGCCCTTACTCCAACGTGTGATGTGAGCACTTCTGTAAACAATCAGTCAGCTGTATGTATGTTGATTAATTTCCGGGCTTGTTATTATTTTCAGTTCATCTATGTATTGTTTTTATGCCAACAATATGCTATTTTAATTACTATAAAATTGTAGTATGCTTTGAAGTAATATATTGTGATGCCTCCAGCTTAATTTTTCTTGTTCAGCATCCCTTTGTCTATTATGGGTGCTTTGTGATCCTATATGAATTTTAGGATTGACTTTTCTAATTCTGTAAAGAATGTCATTGGTACTTTAATAGTGATGGAATTTGAATCTTTGGGTAGTATAGATATTTTAATGATACTGATTCTTCTGATACACGAGTAAGAAACATATTTACATTTTTCGTGTTGTTGATTTCTTTCATAAATGTTTGATAATTTTAATCTTGGACAACTTTGATTTCTTTGATTAACTTTATTCATACATATTTGTTTTTGTGGCTATTGTGAATGGGATTTATTTGTTGATTCTCTTTCTGTGAGTTCATCATTATTATGCAAAAAGCTACTGTATTTGTATGTTTATTTTGTAACCATGCAACTTCACTGAATTGGTTTAGCAATTCTAACATCTGCTTAATGGAACATTTAGATTTTTTCTTATATGGCATCATGTCATCTGCAAACATGGATAGCTTGACTTCCTCTTTCCCAATTCCGATGGCCTTTATTTCTGTGTCTTCCTCAATGGCTCTTGTTAAAACCTCCAGTACTCTACAAGAATGGCAAAACTGGACATCTCTGTCTTGTTCCAGATCGGAGGGAAAATGATTTAAACGTTTCCCCCCATTAGTTTTACTTTTCTATTATCTAACACTTCTTGAATACTTTCAAATGTATTAATGCATTACCATTCATATTGCTCTAATTTTGTTCAGGATAACTTTAAAAGAAGTAAATTTCAAATTAAACATCTAATTCTACATGTACACTAATTGAGGCTTAATATAATGAGAAACATTTTTATTTTTTTGAAAGAAAGTAAGAGAGAGAATAAATATGTCTATCATCCATTGCTGTACCAAACAAATGCCCACAACTACCAGGGCTAGGCCAGGATGAAGCCAGGATCTGGGAACTCAATCATGGCCTTCTATGTTTTTGGCAGGAACACATATACTGGAGACATAATCTATTGTCCTTCTGAAGGGTTAATTAACAGGAACGTGGGACCAAGAGTGGGATCTAGTGCTATGTAGGCACCCAGGTATGTAAGGTAGGCATCTTGAGTGGCACCTTAACTGCTATGCTAAATGCCTACCCTTAATGGTATATTTAATTTATAACATTTATGTCATGCCTTTGTCTCAAAGTCATATAAGTCTTTTTCATCTTGATTATTGCCAAATTAAGTGACTAACTAAAATTTATACAATATCTAAAATTTTGTATCTTTAATTGGATATTTTCAGGTGACTTAAAAGTTAATTTTTTTTTTTTGACAGGCAGAGTGGACAGTGAGAGAGAGAGACAGAGAGAAAGTTCTTCCTTTTCCGTTGGTTTACCCTCTAATGGCCGCTGCGGCTGGCGCATTGCGGCCGGCGCACCACGCTGATCCAAAGCCAGGACCCAGGTGCTTCTCCTGGTCTACCATGTGAGTGCAGGGGCCAAGCACTTGGGCCATACTCCACTGCACTCCCCGGCCACAGCAGAGAGCTGGACTGGAAGAGGAGCAACCAGAACTTGTACCTGGCACCACAACTGGGACTAGAACCCGGTGTGCTGGCGCCGCAGGTGGAGAATTAGCCTATTGAGCTGCTGCACTGGCTGGAATTAAAAGTTTTTATAATTTAATAACTAGTGCCTGAGATAATTTCAAATGTTGATTCCATTCATTCACCAAGTTTCAGTGACTTTTATTTTTATTCATCAGAACTTCAATAAATTCATAATTCATAAATTCATAATATATTAAGAATCATTTAGAACTATATCTCCCCATTTCATTTAATAATAATAAATACAGAAATATAATTTTTTTTCAAAAAAAATCTATTTCTCTCATATACAGTTAATTAAAAAATAGTCACAGATCATCAAAACTATACTAGTCTATCTTTCTTGGCAATTTGACAAAGATTTAAAACAAAACATTGTATTTGCAGGAAAACTGATGCACAGGCATTCTTTATTGCTTTTGTAGTTGCTGATTTTTAAATTTTGGCTCCTACATATAAGAGAGAACATATGGTGTTTGTCTTTCTGTGTCTGACTTATTTCACTCAACATTACCCTATTTTCTTGAGTGGTTTGAGCAGTTGGTTTTGTTTTGTTTTCACAGTTAAAAATTTCTTCTTAAGATATGTGTTTTTTTTTGCCAGTTTTTGTCAAAGTGCTACAATTGAGTGACAAATGTAGTAATTTGATGAACTAAGTGGCATAAAAATTGATATTGTAGAATAAAAGTGAGATTGATTTACAGAAATTTTCCTTCTTTCATGAGTCTCAACATATGACTTAATCAACAGCTGTAGCTTAGCATAAAAATAACACAAAATAGAAAACTACGTTTTCCTTCTCTTTAACCTACACCTGGTTTTGAGACCAGGATTCAGGCACAGACACATCCCGACATGTCAGTGTAAACACCCATTTTTATATATTCCTATTTATTTTTATTGGTTCTGATGTCGACATTTTCTCAGTAATAACTCAGTTGTACAATATATGCTCACAAATCCAACTCAGTGCTTCAATTTCAAAACTGTTCTGAGAATATATGTTTGCAAATAAATATAAGAAAACACAAATAGCCATGGATAGAAAAAGCTTTATAATTCTCTATTTTCATATAGGAAATTCCCACATCTTGTTCTTTAACTGTCTCTCAATGCAGCACTTTGTAAATATATTCATAAAGTGTTAAAAATTAAATCATTTCAAAATTTTTTTTCTTAAGCACATAGTATGCCTTTTGGACAAGAATTTAATTAGTTTTCCTAATTTTACATAAAGGATGATAGAAATTAGTGTATGGAAAAGCAAAAAGAATAGTGAGTACTGCAGTCAAAGATCATGAATCAAGAAAAGGTTTATGATATTTGTCCCTTTGGTACTGGCTTATTTAACTCAGCATGATGTTTTCCAGATTCCTCCATTATGTTGCAAATGACCGGATTTCATTGTTTTTGACTGCTATATAGTATTCTATAGAGTACATAATCCATAATTTCTTTATCCAGTCTACTGTTGATGGGCATTTGGGTTGGTTCCAGGTCTTAGCTATTGTGAATTGAGCTACAATAAAAATTGAGGTGCAGACAGCTCTTTTATTTACCAATTTAATTTCCTTTGGGTCAATTCCAAGGAGTGGGATGGCTGGGTCATGTGGTAGGGTTATATTCAGGTTTCTGAGCAATCTCCAAACTGTATTCCATAATGGCTTTACCAGTTTGCATTCCCACCAACAGTGGGTTAGTGTCCCTTTTTCCCCACATCCTCTCCAGCATCTGTTGTTGGTAGATTTCTGAATGCGAGCCATTCTGACTGGGGTGAGGTGAAACCTCATTGTGGTTTTGATTTGCATTTCCCTGATGGCTAGCGATCCTGAACATTTTTTCATGTGTGTGTCTGCTAGCCATTTGGATTTCCTCTTTTGAAAAATGTCTATTGAGGTCCTTGGCCCATCTCTTAAGGGGGTTTGTTTTGTTATTGTGGAATTTCTTGATCTCTTTGTAGATTCTGGTTATTAATGCTTTACCAGTTGCATAATTTGCAAATATTGTTTCCCATTCTGTTGTTTAGCTCTTCACTTTCCTGACTGTTTCTTTTGAAGTACAGAAACTTCTTAATTTGATGTAATTCCAATTTTTAATTTCGACTTTGACTACTTGTGCCTCTGGGGTCTTTTCCAAGAAGTCTTTGCCTGTGCTTATATCTTGCAGAGTTTCTCCGATCTTCTCTAATAATTTGATGGTGCTAGGTCGTAGATTTAGTTCTTTAATCCATGTTGAGTAGATTTTTGTGTAAGGTGTAAGGTAGAGGTCTTGCTTCATCCTTTGCATGTGGAAATCCAGTTTTCCCAGCACCATTTGTTGAATAGACTGCCTTTGCTCCAGGAATTGGTTTTAGATCCTGTTCAAATATAAGTTGGCTGTAGATGTTTGGAATGATTTCTGGTGTTTCTATTCTGTTCCATCTCCCTTATCAATGACAACTAACTGAGCACCTAAAAGGAAACCTGTTGAAGTGAAATGAACTCTATGAAAAACAATGTCTTGATCAGCCTGACTCTCAAAGAACAACTTAATATTTTATTCCTTTTAGTATTTTCTTACTCTACTGACTACCATTGGTTGAACTCTTTAATTAACATATAATTATTCTTGGGACAGGGCCGTGGCTCATTTGATTAATACTCCCCCTGTGGTACGGGGATCCCGTATGGGCATCAGGTTCTAGTCCCAGTTGCTCCTCTCCCTGTCCAGCTCTCTGCTGTGGCCCAGGAAGGTAGTGGAGGATGACCCAAGTGCTTAAGCCCCTGTACCTACATGGGAGACCAGGAGGATGCACCTGGCTCCTGGCTTTGGATCAGTGTAGCGTGCCTGCCATAGTGGCCATTTGGGGGGTGAACAAACGGAAGGAAGACTTTCCCTCTGTCTCTCTCTCTCTCTCTCTCTCATTGTGTAACTCTGCCTGTCAAATAAAAAATACAATTATTCATATGCATGTAAAATTAACTGAAAATTGATCCCTATTAGTGAGAATGAGAGAGGAGATATACAGTTTAGCAAATGCCCATTCAAACTTAAATCTAATAGTAGAGCTAGAAATGTGCTAGGGGATTCCAGTTCAGTCCCATCAAGGTAGCATGTAGCAATGCCATCTTACTTGTTCAAGGGATCAGTTCAAGTTCATAATTGAGGGCGGCGCAGGCTAATCATCTGCCTGCGGCACAGGCACACAGGGTTCTAGTACCGGTTGGGATGCCAGATGCTGTCCTGGTTGCTCCTCTTCCAGTCCAGCTCTCTGCTGTGGCCCGGGAGTGCAGTGCAGGATGGCCCAAGTGCTTGGCCCCTGCACCCACATGGGAGACCAGGAGAAGCACCTCCTGGCTTCAGATCAGTGCAGTGCTCTGGCCACAGTGCATCAGCCACAGTGGCCACTGTGGGGAGAACCAACAGAAAAAGTAAGACCTTTCTCTATGTCTCTCTCACTGTCTAACTCTGCCTGTCAAAAAAAAAGTTCATAAATTGCTTTGATTGTATTAAGGAATGTGCCTTCTATACCCAGTTTGCTTAGCATTTTCATCATGAAAGGGTGTTGTATTTTATTAAATGCTTTCTCCACGTCAATTGAGATGATCATATGGTTTTTCTTCTGCAGTCTGTTAATGCGGTATATTACGTTGATTGTTTTGCGAACATTGAACCATCCCTGCATACCAAGGATAAATCCCACTTGGTCTGCGTGGATGATCTTTCTGATGTGTTGTTGCATTCTATTGGCCAGAATTTTATTGAGGATTTTTGCATCTATGTTCATCAGGGATATTGGTCTGTAATTCTCTTTCAATGCTGCATCTTTTTCTGGCTTAGGAATTAAGGTGATGCTGGCTTCATAGAAAGAATTTGGGAGGATTCCCTCTTTTTTGATTGTTCCGAATAGTTTGAGAAGAATTGGAGTTAGTTCTTTAAATGTCTGGTAGAATTCAGCAGTGAATCCATCTGGTCCTGGGCTTTTCTTTGTTGGGAGGGCCTTTATTACTGTTTCAATTTCTGTCTCAGTTATGGGTCTGTTTAGGTTTTCTATGTCTTCCTGGTTCAGTTTAGGTAGGTTGTATGTGTCCAGGAATCTATCCATTTCTGATAAGTTTCCCTGTTTGCTGGCATACAAGTCCTTGTAGTAATTTCTGATGACTCACGGCCAGTATACTATTGAATGGGGAAAAGTTGGAAGCATTTCCACTGAGATCTGGTACCAGACAGGGATGCCCACTCTCACCACTGCTATTCAATATAGTGCTGGAAGTCTTAGCCAGAGCTATTAGGCAAGAAAAAGCAATTAAAGGGATACAAATTGGGAAAGAAGAACTCAAACTATCCCTCTTTGAAGATGACATGATTCTTTATTTAGGGGACCCAAAGAACTCTACTAAGAGACTATTGGAACTGATGGAAGAGTTTGGCAAAGTAGCAGGATATAAAATCAATGCACAAAAATCAACAGCCTTTGTAGACAGAGGCAATGCCACGGCTGAGCAAGAACTGCTAAGATCAATCCCATTCACAATAGCTACAAAAACAATCAAATAGCTTGGAATAAACTTAACCAAGGACATTAAAGATCTCTACAATGAAAATTACAAAACCTTAAAGAAAGAAATAGAAGAGGATACCAAAAAATGGAGAAATCTTCCATGCTCATGGATTGGAAGAATCAACATCATCAAAATGTCCATTCTGCCAAAAGCAATTTACAGATTCAATGCAATACCAATCAAGATACCGAAGACATTCTTCTCAGATCTGGAAAAAATTATGCTGAAATTCATATGGAGACACAGGAGTCCTCAAATAGCTAAAGCAATCTTGTACAACAAAAACAAAGCTGGAGGCATCACAATATCAAATTTCAGGACATACTACAGGGCAGTAGTTATCAAAACAGCATGGTACTGGTACAGAAACAGATGGATAGACCAATGGAACAGAATAGAAACACCAGAAATCAATCCAAACATCTACAGCCAACTTATATTTGATCAAGGATCCAAAACCAATCCCTGGAGTAAGGACAGCCTCTTCAATAAATGGTGCTGGGAAAACTGGATTTCCACGTGCAGAATCATGAAGCAAGATCCCTACCTTTCACCTTTCAAAAAAATTCACTCAACATGGATTAAAGACTTAAATCTATGACCCGACACCATCAAATTATTAGAAAGCATTGGAGAAACCCTGCAAGATATAGGTACTGGCAAAGACTTCTTGGAAAATACCCCAGAAGCACAGGCAGTCAAAGCCAAAATTAACTATTGGGATTGCATCAAATTGAGAAGTTTCTGTACTTCAAAAGAAACAGTCAAGAAAGTGAATAGGCAACCGACAGAATGGGAAAAAATATTTGGAAACTATGCAACAGATGAAGGGTTGATAACCAGAATCTACAAAGAAATCAAGAAAGGCCACAACATCAAAACAAACAACCCACTTAAGAGAAGGGCCAAGGACCTCAATAGACATTTTTCAAAAGAGGAAATCCAAATGGCAAACAGACACATGAAAAAAATGTCCAAGATCACTAACAATCAGGGAAATGAAAATCAAAACCACAATGAGGTTTCACCTCACCCCAGTCAGAATGGCTCACATTCAGAAATCTACCAACAACAGATGCTGGAGAAGATCTGGGGAGAAAGGGACACTAACCCACTGTTGGTGGGAATGCAAACTGGTGAAGCCACTATGGAAGTCAGTCTGGAGATTCCTCAGAAACCTGAATATAACCCTACCATACAACCCAGCCATTCCACTCCTTGGAATTAACCCAAAGGAAATTGGCAAACAAAAAAGTCGTCTGCACATTAATGTTTATTGCAGCTCATTTCACAATATCTAAGACCTGGAACCAACCCAAATGCCCATCAACAGTAGACTGGATAATGAAAATATGGGACATGTACTCTACAGAATACTATACAGCAATCAAAGACAATGAAATCCGGTCACTTGCAACAAAATGGAGGAATCTGGAAAACATCATGCTGAGTGAATTAAGCCAGACCCAAAAAGACAAATATCATTTGTTTTCCCTGATTGGCAATGACTAACTGAACACCAAAGGGGAAACCTGTTGAAGTGAACTGGACACTACGAGAAACAGAGACTTGATCAGCTCTTGTCTGGACAGTTGATGTACAATGTAAATCTTTATCCATTTTAGTATTTTTTTTGTTCTAGTACTAGTGGTTGAACTCTGCAATTAACAAACAATTATCCTTAGGTGATTAAATTTTAACAGAAAAGTGATCCCTGTTAACTATAAGAGAGGGAAAAAGAGAGGGAGGATATGTATAATTTGAAGCATGCTCAATCGGACTTTCCCCAAATGATGGAGTTAGAAACGTGCCAGGGGACTCCAATACAAGCCCATCAAGGTGGAAGGTATCAATGCCATCTCACTAGTCCAAGTGATCAGCTTCAGTCCACAATTGATCATCCTGATAGGTCTACGAGTCAAGGGGATCACACAAACAAGACTAGTGTCTGCTAATACTAACTGATAGAATCAAAAAGGGAGAGAATGATCCAACATGGGAAGTGAGATACACAGCAGACTCATAGAATGGCAGTTATCCTAAATAACACTCTGGCCTCAAAATCAGCCCTAAAGGCATTCAGATCTGGCTGAAGAGCCCATGAGATTATTTTAGGCATGGAAACCCAAGACACTCTGGGAAAAAAAGGAAGACCTAAATGAAAGATCTCTGGGAGTGAGATCCCAGTGGAAAGAACAGGGCCACCAAAGATGGAGGTACCTTTCTCTGAAGGGAGGAGAGAACTTCCACTTTGACTATGACCCTGTCAGAATATTGAAGTCTGTGAACCCTAAAGGCTTCCGTAGCCTTGGCAACTCATGACTAGAGCCTAGGGAGATTACTGACGCCATAAACAAGAGTGTCAAATTGTTAAATCAACAACAGGAGTCACTGTGTACTTACGTCTCATGTGGGATCTTTCCTTAATGTGTTGTCCAATGTGCCAATGCGCAGTAATGCTAAAACTAGTTCTGAAACAGTATTTTTACACTTTGTGTTTCTGTGTGGGTGCAAACTGATGAAATCTTTACATAGTATATACTAATCGATCTTCTGTATATAAAGATAATTGAAAATGATTAACAAAACTTGGTGTTAAATTCGAAATTGCATAGAAAATTAATCAATTTTTTTAAAAAAGAATATCATGTAGGACCTCTGTCCTTAATGTGCTGTACATTGGGATTTAATGCTATAAGTAGTACTCAAACAGTATTTTCCACTTTGTGTTTCTATGTTGGTGCAAACTGTTGAAATCTTTACTTAACAGATACTAAACAAATCTTCTGTATACAAAGAGAATTGAAAATGAAACTTGATGTGAATGCAAGGGGAGAGGGAGCGGGTAAAGTGGGATGGGTACAGGTAGGAGGGAAGTTATGGGGGCAGAAATCATTGTAATCCATAAGATATACCTTGGAAATTTACATTCAAAATAAAAGTTAAAAAAAGTTCATAATTAATCAAAAAGAGAGGATTAAGTGTTAAAGGGATTACATAAATAAGTCCAATGTCTGCAAATAATAGAAGATAGAATTAAAAAGTAGAGAATGATCCAGCATGGGAAGAAAGATGCACAGAAGACTTATAGAATGGCAGATGTCCTAAACAGCACTCTGACCTCAGAATCAGCCCTTAAGGCATTCAGATCTGGCTAAAAATCCCACGAGAGTTTTGCAGGCATGGAAAGCCAAGACACTATGGCAAAAAAAAAAAAAATGACCTAAATGAAAGATGTCTGTGAGTGAGATCCCAGTGGAAAGAACAGGGCCATCAAAGAAGGAGGAACCCTTCTCTGAAGATAGGAGGAGAGAACTTCCACTTTGACTATGATCCTGTCGGAATAAGATCGAAGTTGACGAACTCAAGAGGCTTCCATAACCTTGGCAACTCATGACTAGAGCCTAGGGAGATTACTGACGCCAATAAACAAGAGTGTCAAATTGTTAAGTCAACAACAGAAGTCACTGTGCATCTACTCCCCATGTAGGATCTCTGTCCATAATGTGTTTTACTATGTGAATTAACGGTATAAGTAGTATTCAAATAATATTTTATGCTTTGTGTTTCTGTGTGGGTGCAAACTGTTGAAATCTTTACTTAGTATATACTAAATTGATCTTCTGTATATAAAGATAAGTGAAAATGAATCTTGATGAAGAATGGGATGGGAGAGTGAGTGGAAGATGGGATAGTTGCGAGTGGGAGGAAAAGCCGTTATTATCCAAAAGTTGTACTTTGGAAATTTATATTTATTAGAGAAAAGTTGAAAAAAAAAGAGAAGGTTTAGAAACTATCGTTGTATTAGAATAATTAATTAGAATATTGGCACCAGCATGTTGCCGTAGTGGGTAAAGCCACACCTGTGATGCTGAAATCCCATATGAGCATTGGTTCGAGTCCTCGCTGCTCCACTTCTGATCCAGCTCCTTGATAATGGCCTGGGAACAGAAGATGGCCCAAGTCTTTAGGAACCTGCACCTACACGTGAGACTTGGAATACTCTCCTGGTTCCTGGATAATCTGGCCAAGCCCTGGCCATTGAGACCATCTGGGGAGTGAACTAGTGGATGGAAGATCTCTCTCTGTTCCCTCTCTAGAACTCTGATTTTCAAATAAATAAATAAATAAATAAATAAATATATTTTTAAAAAAGAATAAATTATTATTTCTATATTTCAAATTAATGTTAATGAGTTATATGTTTGATATTAAAGTTATTTACTTGGAAATTAAATATTTGTTACCACACTATTTAAGTAATAATTTATTTTCTTCATATGTAATCTCCTTGGTATGACTATCTTATCATATAGCAACGATTTCACAGACATAGCTATTTATATTGAATATAGCAAAAATAAGAGGTTTCCCTGAATTGGGCAATAGTTCTTGTAGGTAATGTTCTTTTGTAACTCCTGTTCTTCCACCTTTTTTTTTTTATTTGTAATCATTTTTTATAAAGCTTTTATTTAAAGAATATAAATTTCCAAAGTACAGCTTATGGATTACAATGCCCCCCCCATAACTTCCCTCCCACCCACTACCCTCCCCTTTCCCGCTCCCTCTCCCCTTGCATTCACATCAAGTTTCATTTTCAATTCTCTTTATACAGAAAAGATCAGTTTAGTACATATTACGTAAAGATTTCAACAGTTTGCCCTCACATAGAGACACAAAGTGAAAATACTGTTGGAGTACTAGTTATAGTATTAATTCACAATGTACAGCACATTAAGGACAGAGATCTTATATATAAAGCTTTTATTTAAAGAATATAAATTTCCAAAATACAGTTTATACATTACAATGGCTCCCCCCCTAAAACTTGCCTCCCTCCTGCTACCCTTCCCTTTCCCGCTCCCTCTCCCCTTCCATTCACATCAAGATTCATTTTCAATTCTCTTTATACACAGAAGATCAGTTTAGTACATATTATGTAAAGATGTCAACAGTTTGCCCTCACATAGAGACACAAAGTGAAAATATTGTTGGAGTACTAGTTATAGTATTAATTCACAATGTACAGCACATTAAGGACAGGGATCCTACATGATTTTTTTTAAAGAATTGATTAATTATCTATGCAATTTCCAATTTAACACCAAGATTTTTTAATCATTTGCAATTATCTTTACATACAGAAGATCGATTAGTATATACTATGTAAAGATTTCATCAGTTTGCACCCACACAGAAACACAAAGTGTAAAAATACTGTTTCAGTACTAGTTATAGCATTACTTCACATTGGATAACACATTAAGGATAGATCCCTCATGAGACGTAAGTACACAGTGACTCCTGATGTTGATTTAACAATTTGACACTCTTGTTTATGGCATCAGTAATCTCCCTAGGCTCTAGTCATGAGTTGCCGAGGCTATGGAAGCCTTTAGGGTTCACTGACTTCGATATTCTGACAGGGTCGTAGTCAAAGTGGAAGTTCTCTCCTCCCTTCAGAGAAAGGTACCTCCATCTTTGGTGGCCCTGTTCTTTCCACTGGGATCTCACTCCAAGAGATCTTTCATTTAGGTCTTTTTTGTTTTGTTTTGTTTTTTTTGTTTTCCCAGAGTGTCTTGGGTTTCCATGCCTAAAATATTCTCATGGGCTCTTG
Source organism: Sylvilagus floridanus (assembly GCA_949820135.1). Lineage (NCBI taxonomy): Eukaryota > Metazoa > Chordata > Mammalia > Lagomorpha > Leporidae > Sylvilagus > Sylvilagus floridanus. Next base: position 110,480,212 of record OX463238.1, on the reverse strand, counting down.
AGCCAGATCCGAATTCCTTAAGGGCTGATTCTGAGGCCAGAGTGTTATTTAGATGTTCTTCCACCTTTTTACTGAGTCTCATGATTCTTAATGAACCAGTTAACTTCATTTTCTTCTCCCACCCTAGGTTTGTGGCTTCACACCCCAACAGATTACGTAAAGCAGTTTGCCACAGCTGCCTGGTCAGTGGTTGATTATCTAAGTTTCTTTGAGTAGCGATAGTTTTCATCAGCCTCTTCATTGTCTTCCAGAAACCAAGTCCATTGTGCTCCGTGTTGTGTTCCTGATGCTTCTTCTAGTTCTTTCTCTTAGCCATGACAGTTCCCAGCAGCTGTCCTTGGCAATGCTCCCTGGGGTCAAACTCTCAGAAGCTCTTACCAGAAATTCTTCAGCTGCTCCTCCTAGGTGCACAACAAGTTCTCTGCAACAACTTCAATGGCAAAATTCTTTACAGATGTACACCTCTAGGGCCTTCTCTAAATTGTTTTCCACTTGCTTTATGGAACCAGAGACCCGAGTCACCAGCTGTTTCTCTTTTTATAATGCTTTTGAAGGAATTTTTGTTCTGACAGCTCTTGATATGAGAAACAGTACACAGGCCTATCAATAAAATGCTTGCTGATCATATCCAGTAAATTGGCCAATCTTCTTTGTGAAGATTGTTTCTAGCTAGATATCCAGCCAATCTACCAACTGCATTTGAAAACCAGAACCAATTTGTCCCCAGAGTAAGTAGAGAAATAATGCCAAGTACTCTGGCTTCCCCTAGAATTGCACTGAAAGATCCACAAGCTGTTTACCTCTTAAAGTTAAAACCAAGTTTTACCTGTGTGTACAAAACAGGCTGCATGGAAAGCTGCAGAGCTGCCACCACAAAATTGCAAGTTCTCTGTTTCCTTTAAGAATAAAACCCCCAATTCGTTGGCCATTGATATGGCAGATACTTTGGGAGAGCTGACTTTGTGATATGCCTCCTGTGAATTTTCAGTGTTCACCAGGCTAAACAGAATGAAATGGAAAGTGAGGATAGGAAATTCAAGTAGGTACCAAGGGGCTTCACAATTTCACTCATACGGTTTCAATTTCTAGGGCCTGAGGATATTTCAGACACGGTGTTTTTAAGCATTAAACCATCCAAACACCCCTTTAAGCACGTTTGAAATCTGCATTAACTCTTTCTGTGCAGTATTTTCCTCAATGGCACTCTAGTGGTCTGAAAAGCAGCAAGCTTCCAGTTAAAGCTCAAGTCCAGTTGGTGGGTCAGCTGCAGGAGAATTTGCTTGTGTAAAATTGCTCCTGATCTTTTCTAGCTCACTGCAGTTTTGTAAAAGGTCCCAGATCAATACACATATTATTCAGTATAATTATTGCTCAAAAATAAACAAAATAATCTTTATAAAATTGAATTTACACTGAATACAAAAGGGGAAACATGCTGAAATGAAATGGACACTATGAGAAACAGTGACTTGATCAGCCCTTGTCCTGACTGTTGATGTAAAACATAATAATTTATCCCTTTTAGTACTTTTTTTTGTTCTAGTACTATTGGTTGAACTATGTAATTAACACACAATTATTCTTAGATGTTTAAATTTAACTGAAAAGTGATCCCTGTTAAATATAAGAGTGTGAATAAGAGAAGGAGGAGATGTACAATTTGGGAGATGCTCAATCAGACTTGCCCAAAATGGTGGAGTTAGAAACATGCCAGGGGATTCCAATACAATCCCATTAAGGTGGCATGTACCAATGCCATCTCACCAGTCCAAGTGATCAGTTTCAGTTCACAATTGATCACACTGATAGGTCTAAGAATCAAAGGAATCACACAAACAAGACTAGTGTCTGCCAATACTAACTGATAGAATCAAAAAGGGAGAGAATGATCCAACATGGGAAGCTGGATACACAGCAGACTCATAGAATGGCAGTTGTCCTAAATAGCACACTGGCTTCAGAATCAGCCCTTAAGGCATTCGGATCTGGCTGAAGAGCCCATGAGATTATTTTAGGCATGGAAAGCCAAGACACTCTAGAAAAAAAAAACAAAACAAAACAAAACAAAAAAAAAAACAAAACAAAAAGAAGACCTAAATGAAAGATGTCTGTGAGTGAGATCCCAGTGGAAAGAACGGGGCCATCAAAGAAGGAGGTACCTTTCTCTGAAGGGAGGAGAGAACTTCCACTTTGACTATGACCCTGTCGGAATAAGATCGAAGTTGAAAAACTCAAGAGGCTTCCATAGCCTCGGCAACTCATGACTAGAGCCTAGGGAGATTACTGACACCAATAAACAAGAGTGTCAAATTGTTAAATGAATAACAGGAGTCACTGTGTACTTACATCTCATGTGGGATTGTCCTTAATGTGTTGTCCAATGTGAAGTAATGCCATAACTAGTACTGAAACAGTATTTTACACTTTGTGTTTCTGTGTGGGTGCAAACTGATGAAATCTGTACTTAATATATACTAATCGATCTTCTGTATATAAAGATAATTGAAAATGAATCTTGATGTGAATGGAATGGGAGAGGGTGTGGGATATATGGAGAGGTGCGAGTGGGAGGGAAATTATGGGGGGGAAACCATTGTAATCCATAAACTGTACTTTGGAAATATATTTACTAAATAAATAAAAAATTGAATTTCCAATTAAAACCTTAAAGTATTTCACATTATGATAAGACTTAACTCTCCTTAGTTTTTCCTTTTTTTTTTTTTTAACAATTTATTTGAAAAGCAGAGAAACAGAGGGTGCTCCTATAGGCTGTCTGACTCGCCAGTTGCATGAAACAGCCAGTGTTGGCCCAGGGTACAGGCAGAAGCCTAGAACTCAATCAGGGTCTCCAACATGAGTGACAGGGACTCAAATACTAGAGCAATCATCGCTGCTTCCCTTGGGTGCACAACAACAAGAAGCTAGAATTGGAAGTTGGCACTCATACACAGACACTCTGCCATGGGATACGGATGTCCCAAGTGTAGTTTTAAGTGCACACCAAATACCTGCCTGCAGCTTTGCTAAGGAGAGATTTGCAATACACGTACAATGCCAGCATTCACCAATTGTTCTGGTTTTCTCTCAAGATGTCTCCTTGTTTGGATAAAGTGATATGACCGTCATTGTTGTCATGTCACCAAATATTTGTAGTGTGCTGGTCTTGCCTGTCATTTCAGATTTAACTCCTGTTCCTCTGTTGCATCTTTGGTGACCCAGGAAAACAGAGAACTTCTGACCTTCAGTGTGTAAGAGGCCCCTCCTGCATGGTGATGTTGATCAGGAGGTCACCTCTTGCCAGATCTGCTCTCTACTGGTCTTTGCCTTCAGATCTTATCAACTCTGTAAGAGGTTTCCTTGTGTCTCTTCCTGGAAGACTTCAATTGCTGATCCTTGTATGTTCACCATGGGGTTATTTCCTGATCAACTCATCCTGAGCTGAAAACATCCTTAGTCAGTGGCTGACTCAGACATAGGTGTTTGACTTAGTAGTTGAGACACTGGATTGGTATACCACATTACATTTGGGAGTGCTTGGGTTTGAGTCCAGCCCCCAGCTTCTGACTTTAATTTTATGCCAATTCATATCACGCGAAGCACAGGTGATGGCTTAAGTAGTTGAGTCTCTGCCAACAACATATATAAATTTCAAAAAAAAAATGTATTTAGCATATCCAACCAATTTAAAATTAAAGCTCAGCCTAGTCTACCTTAAATATTCTCAAAATATCTACCTAATGCTATGACTAAATATATCCATCTAATAGAAAGGTTATTTTATAATAAAGTTTTGAATGTTTCTTGATAAAAATTTTAAAATTCATTTCCATCTTATTTGAAAAGCAGAGAGAGAGAGAGAGAGGGAGAGAGAGAGAGGGAGAGAGAGAGGGAGAGAGCTGGAGAGGGAGAGACAGAGGGAGAGGGAGAGGGAGAGAAGGAGAGGGAGAGAGATGGAGAGAGAGAGGGAGAGGGAGAGAAAAGGAGAGAGAGGGAGGGAGAGGGAGGGAGAGGGAGGGAGAGGGAGGGAGAGGGAATCTTCCATCCACTGATTCACTTCCCAGATGCCTGCATCAGCCAAGGCTGGACCAGGCTGAAGTCAGCTGCCTGGAATCCATCCAGGTCTCCCATATGGGTAACAGAGACCCGAATATTTGACCTATCACTGCGCTTCCCACGTTAGCAGGATACTCCAATGAGAAGTAAAGGTAGGACTCTGATATAGGATGTAGGAGTCCCAGGAGGTATTTAATGACTGATCAAAATATTCAAGCATCACACTAATTGAGTAACTACTGGTAACACAGTACACCATAGAGTATCAGTTGTTTCTCCATTGTGATTGTGGAGTTTTCTGAGAGCTTTGGTCACTATGTTAAGAGAGGATCATATCAGTAGACAGGGAAGGGATGAAAATTAAAAGTATGATTTCTACTGAATGTGTATCACTTTCACACTATGCTAAAGTTGAACAATCTAAGTTGAACCACTGTAAACTAGGACCAGATGTTTCCCCATGGTTGGTAGGGACAGAGCCTTAGACTGCCAGTGCACTTTCTGAACACCCCACCTCTCCTTATTGTATCATCTGGCTTACCTGCTCTGTCTGCTTCATTGTCTCTTCACTGACAGCTTGTGAGGGCAGAGACATTTTGTCTCATTGTACCAGGATTTTACTGGCATATAATGAGTGAATATTAAGTTTTTTACATGAATAAAAGATGAATGAAAAGAAAAAGATGACTGCTTCTCTTCAAGTTAATAATTGTATAGTAACAGCAAAAAGAATAGTACAATTATTTAATTCTAACTTGTCCAAAATAAAATCATTTTATCAAAATATAATAGGTCCTGGGTTCTAACATGATAGATAGATAGATAGATAGATAGATAGATAGATAGATAGATAGATAGAAAAATAGATAGATTGTAACTTCTTGGGTTTATGTTATACGTTACATACTTTAGGAATGCATTATTATTATTCACTTCACACAAAGGAATAGTTTTCTGGGAAAAAAAAACTCCTTTGCAGAATTTGAAAAAGGATTTAATCTTCAAAATGCTGACTAAATTCTATCTGCTAGTGAAGCACTTTCTTCTCAGAATACGGCGTGTATCCTCATAAATAAGGATATACTCAAATAAATGTCAATATTATTTTTATCCACAGAATCCACAATGCTTTGCTCCTTGGTGTCTGAGTCAAAAACAGTTTTAGAGGATGTCCGCATGGCCAGCAGCAGAAGAGCTATGAGTACCATTCCAACTTTCAATTTCAGACAAACAGAAGAACATGGCCCATCTGTCCTCAGTGAGCATCCTGTGTGGTTCACTGAATGTTGGTCACGACAATCACATCTCCCTACTTACAGAATTCAGGGAGGTGGTTTAGTAGCCATTGTATTTTGTAGTTTCTCAGAATAGTTTTCTATTCTGCGTGTAGTCTCATTCAGTGCTTTTAGGAAATCAAGCCTTTAAAATAGTAACAGATATGCAGTATAAGGAAACTGTGGCGACTGCTGCTGTGACGTAGAAGGTTAAGCCTCTGCCTGCAGTGGATGCCATAAGAGTGCCAGTTTGAGTCCCGGCTACTCCACTTCTAATCCAGCTTTCTGCTAATGTACCTGGGAAAGCAGCAGAAGATGGTCCAAGTCATTAGACCCCTGCACCCACGTGGGAGACCTGGAAGAAGCTACTGGCTCCTAACTTCAGATCAGCCCAGCTCTGGCCACTGAGGCCATTGGGTGAGTGAACCAGTTGACGGATGATCAGTCTCTCTCTCTTGCTCTCACTTTCTCTTTCTCCTTCTCTCTCTGTTATCTCCGCAATTCAAATACATGAATTTTAAAGAAAAATAAGCTGTCATTTGTAGGGGACAGACATATGATTTGTTATATTACATATATTATAAACCTATATGTCTGAATATATCTATATTCTACAATAGTACTTCAAAAAGTTAATAAAAATCAATGTAAAATGGTTTATTCTGATGAAAAATACTTTAAAACCGTGAACAGTTTTTTTCACAATTTCTGCTTTCTATGACCTTTTGTTTTTTCAAGATTTTTTTATTGTTTTCAAAAGATAGAATTGCACAGAGAGAGAGAGAGAAAGAGATGCCTTCCGTCTGATGGTTCAGTCACCATATGGCCGCAATGGTCAGATCTGGGCCCATCCAAAGCCAGGCGCCAGAAGCCTCTTTCAGATTCCCATGTAGGTGCAGTGGATAAAGCATTTGGGTCGTCTTTCACTGCTTTCCCAGGCACATTAGCAGAGAGCTGGATTAGAAGTGGAGCAGCTGGGACTTGAACTGACTCCCCTATGGGATGCTGGCACCACAGGCAGAGGCTTTATCACCATGCCACATCTCCAACCCCCATGAGCTTTCCAAAGACCCCTTTTATGCATGAATGTCAAGGGTGTGTGCACCAAAAGTAAGTATCTTTTATTTTTTTCCTAGGAGCAATTTGAAGTGAATTCATAACAATATTGATATATTAATAGCTATCAATAAAATCCTACAAGTTTGATATGTTTGTTCCCATTTGTGAAAGAATAAGATAATTTTTTCCAAGGCAACATTTAAAATAAAAACTAAACCTGGATTTAAATGTTTTCTACACATAATTGTATAGTTTTCTATACATAATTGTATAGTTCTATTATGAGATATTATTGCTGAGGTAATGGGCATTCATATTTGTATACATAATTTTATCTTTTCTATTATTATCACTGAGGTAATTTATATATAAATCATATTTTTTTCAGTGGTTGAAAAGCACAATATCCAAAACAAGGCATATTATTTTGATCTAGGGATCATCTAGGAATAATCTAATTAGAAAATAAGCATATTTTCATCTTCCTTTCCACTGGTCTCCATGCTTACAGAATACCATAGTACTGGTCACCAAAATTGTGTGGGCTTTTGCCACATCAAGCAAATTTTCTGTACACCACCTGGATGTCCTGTAATTCAATTCAATTCTTATACCATCGAAACATAGATAGCATCAGATCCTATTGGTAAAGGGTTCAGTCACACAAGACTGTCCCCACTTCTGAAAACAATCCTAAATTGCAGTTTGTGACCAGTGCTCTGACTCACCAGTTATAAGTGGGATTCACAACCCCTTCCTCAGATTCAATAATTTCTTAGGGAGCTCAAAGAACACAGGAGGACATTTTATTTATGTTTATTAATTTTAATAGACTATATCGTGAAGGATGCAGATGAGCAGCCAAAAGAAGCATTGCATGGGAGAAGGGATGGGTGTGGGACAGATGCGGGTGTCCCAGATTATCCTTACCTTCACGCCATCTACTACCCTCCCATCACCTCAAGTTATTTGCCATTCTGGGGGTTCATCGCATCTTGTGAATCAAGAATTCTTACATAGCTTAATCTCCACCTCCTCAGCTCCCTCCCAATGTCAGTAGGTAGACTGAAAGTCAAACCCTAATTACTGGGTCTTTCTGGTAAATAACCCCAACCTGAGGCTCTCTAGAGTCCCAGCGCTAAGTCATCTCAGTAGCACAGACTCAAGTATGATCAAAGGGGCTCATTCTGAAACACATTCCTAGCACTCAGTCAATGCCTATAGTTTTAGGAACTCTATGACAAGGAACTAGGGACAAGGGACAAACATATTTCATCTTGCACAATACCATGTGTAATGAGGATGTAAAAACAGACATCATCTCAAAGGTAAAAATCACATTTATGAGGCATTAACTTCTCTACTGACTCAGAAACATACATCTATCACTTTAATTAATGTGTCCCAAATATGCTGAAAAATTACATCTCTAAATATTGGATCAATTTTTTGAAATATTTATTATTTATTATTTGCTCACACTAAATTTTAGCTCCTTAATGAAACACAAAGCCAAATTGAATGGATTTGGAAGGAGCTTAGAAAATACCTAGAACCGGCTTGCACTGCAGCTCAGTAGGCTAATCCTCTGCCTGCGGGGCCAGCACTCCAGTTCTAGTCCGGTCGGGGTGCCAGATTCTGTCCCGGTTGCTCCTCCTCCAGTCCAGCTTACTGCTGTGGCCCGGGAGTGCAGTGGAGGATGGCCCAAGTCCTTGGGCCCTGCACCCCATGGGAGACCAGGAGAAGCACCTGGCTCCTGGCTTCGGATCAGCGCAGCACGCTGGCTGCAGCAGCCATTAGGGAGTGAACCAACAGAAAATTAAGACCTTTCTCTCTGTCTCTCTCTTTCACTGTCCACTCTGCCTGTCCAAAAAAAGAAAAAAAAAAAAAGAAAGAAAATACCTAGAACCTTAAGGTTCATTTTCTGTCCTGCTAGAATAGAACTGAGGTATAGCCACATTAACAGATGCATCTTTTTTTAAATTTTATTTTAAAGATAATTTATTTATTTGAAAGGTGTAGTTACAGAGAAGCAGAGACATAGAGAGAGAGAGAGGTATTGCATCCACTGTCACTCCCCGAATGGCCACGATGCCCAGAGCTGGGCTGATCTGAAGCCAGGAGCCAGGAGCCTCCTCTGGGACCCACGATGCTGTTCTCCTAAGAGATGGGTCTTTAAAATATCTTCAATCAGAGCACAACGTTTTTGTCCTTATTTCTTCTTTGCTTATTTATTTATTTATTATTTATTTTCATTTCTTGTTTATAGAATAACCTCCAAATTACCAAAAACTTGGATGCAACACACAAAATACTTTTTTCTTTCTAAACTACTTGAGTATAAGTTTCTGACATGAAGCTTCCTCATCCTGTATTCTTAATAGTGTATTTCCTAAAACTAATATTTTACCCTACGTAACTGCAATTCAGCTACCCATATCAAAATATTATTGACACATTATTTATACCAAATACTAAAATCTCATTAAAGTCTCTCTAGTTGTGCCTGTAATGTCCTTAATAGTATGAATCCAGTCCAGAATCAAGTGTTACATTTAGATGCATTTATATTCCAATGATATAAAATGGTTTTCAGACTTTCTCTGACTTTAATGGTTTTGACATTTTTGAAGGTTGCACACCAGTTATTGTGGAGAATGTATTTCAATTTTGGTCTGATATTTCCCCATATTTAGATTCAGGTCATGTATCTGGCAAGAGTGCCTCCCATTCTTTCCTATCAGGTGGCACTGGCTCAAGCCTCTATAGTCCCATTTCTGATGATATCCCCTGGCATCATTTAATTCAGTGTCTATCTGTTAGCATTTTTCTGTGTGATACGATTATTTGTCTGTTTGTACTTGTGGGGAATGCTGGGAGACCATGTAAATGTATAGTTGCTCATAAAAGTTTCAACAAATTCATTTAAATATGTATATCAGCATAGAATCCTGAAACTCTATTTTACTCAAAAGTTCATACTTACAACCGATAACCAATTCCTATCCATACTCATTTTAACATTTAGGATTTTTTAATATTCATGAATGGGTCCTTTATGTTGGTTTCCCTTTCCTTATGACATGACTTTCAAATTATTGAAATTCTACTTTCTTCTCCCTTGATAAATGTCCAACTCCTTTTGACATTTCCCACAACTCTCAGAGACATCAGCTACTTTTCCAACCCTGATTCCTTGTAGTAGAGAATGGAATTTAGAGATCAAGATCTGGCTATTGCTGTGCTCAGTGCTTTTGATGTATCAGTACTATCATAGTCTCTTAGAAAACAGTTCAAGGAAATGAAGATATTTATCCATGTCTACATCTGCATCTAACGTTACTCTTTATTTCTATCTTTATGTCAATATTAACCTAAAAAATATTCACATCAGTATCTCCAATTCCCATTCAATACCCCAGGTTTAGTATTTGTTTTCTTGAAGACTCTAGTGGCAATTTCATTTTACAACAGAGAATGGAAAAGCTATCTTTACTATATTTATGTATTTTCCAAGTTAACCTACTGGTAAGCCGGTGCACCACGTTTTCTGCCACCATTTTTTTCTACTCAGATGCCCTCCGGTACACTTCAACAGCTGCCCTGGGCCACACTTCTATGCAGACACCTTGTCACGGCATTGTTATGATACTGCACATGAAGCTGACCCAGGGGAAAGCCCTCCTTACTTCGCTAGGATATGACCATGAGCACCTGGCTACCCCACTATGTGAATGAACACCTTTAACCTTCCAGTAAGCCTCCACCACTGGAAACCAGGTGCATCTCAGATCCATTTGCCTTCCACTCCTGAGCCTGATCTCTTGTAGATCACACGCCAACCTACCTTCCTGTGTGGGGTATGAAGCTCTGTCACCCCCACCCACAGTGTGAAAGCACTCCTCACCCTACCAGCTTTTGACACCCTGGCAAGACCATTCTTTCACTCTCACCTTGGTTAGATTCTACCACCTCACACAAGGCCAACGCTGCACCAACTGGACCCCATTTTCATCTTACTTGGGTCACTTCAGCCACCTCATCATTCAGCTGCTTCTCAGCCTCCCACAAACTGAGACAGTGTTCCTGTCCTGCAGTTATACCACATAAATGACTGACCTCTAATCCCTTGCGTATTCTACTTTGCAGCGTCCCCCCTGGGTCTCTTTCGTTACCCATCCCAGACTTCTGACCAGGACAGCCTCTCCTTCATGAACCACCTCCTCTCCCCACTCAGGATCCAAATGTATATGCTGAGCAACCATCTGCACACTCTTGGATCCTCTCCCTGGACTGCCTCCAGGGTGGAAGCCTTGTGAACTCCACCAGTGCTCTGATGCCCTGCTCGGCTGTGCTCCATATCAGGTGGACATCTTCCCAACTCTCTGGACTCTGACTCCCACCTCTGCACCTTGACTGCTCCCATACCCTCACATGTTGACACTGACCTCAGTTAGCTCCACACAGTGCTTTTGGACTATGTTACTGGAAGGAAAGACACAGGAGAAATGAAGGGAAAGGAAAAGAAAGGAAAGGGAGGGGAATAGAGAGGGAGAAGAGTAGGAAAAAATGTGTACTCACTTATAATTTACATTTTTCCGCAGTATAGTATTTTTTTAAATTTTTTTATTTATTTTTTTATTTTTGACAGGCAGAGTGGACAGTGAGAGAGAGAGAGACAGGGAGAAAGGTCTTCCTTGGCCGTTGGTTCACCCTCCAATGGCCCCGTGGCCAGCGCGCTGCGGCCGGTGCACCACGCTGATCAGATGGCAGGAGCCAGGTGCTCATCCTGGTCTCCCATGCGGGTGCAGGGCCCAAGCACTTGGGCCATCCTCCACTGCACTCCTGGGCCACAGCAGAGGGCTGGCCTGGAAGAGGGGCAACCAGGACAGAATCTGGCACCCCGACCAGGACTAGAATCCGGTGTGCCGGCGCCACAAGGCGGAGGATTAGCCTAGTGAGCCACGGCGCCAGCATATAGTATTTTAAATTGCCATATATTTTGAAATTTCAGTGTTTAAACTAAAAAAAAAAACACTTAGCATTAAATGAGTATATATAGACACAAATGCATTAACATGATATCCTACAAATTGAATTACAGAAACACATTTATGGTTTTAAAGATGATTCAGATTTAACGAAGGTTGTCTTGGATAAAGGATACTTTTCCCTTTAGATGTCTTCAAATTATAACCTCACATTTTTAAAAGAAACTCACAAGTTGAACTTTCATTCCTTAGTATTTACTCATGCAATATTATAAAAGCTCTGATTCAAGAACAAAGAATGGTGATAGGACAATGGCATAATTGATGATAAACAGAATAAAATACTATTGCAAGCATCTAAATTTCATCTCTTTAAGAGCTATTCGATTAGATGCTAAAAATAAGTTTGCATTTACAACACTGACAGAAAGAATTTAGCCCATGAAGTGGCATTCTGTAAGGGAAATGCAAAGGTCATCACAACATTGGAGAAAGGCCTTTACCTTTTAATATGCAGAGAGCATTGCCCCTGCTCCAACACTGCTACGAATCAACACGAGAAGTTCCCATCATTTTGGGATGACAGCAGATCTTTCAACATGTTGAGATCCATCCACAAGCTTCACATATCTTTTGTACAGATAGCAATTGAGAATTCAGAACAGTAGCCGAGAAGGCATCTCTAAGAGTTGTACTTGCTAGTGCACAGCTCTCCAAGGATAGTGTTGATCTTTCAATTGTCTGTATCTTGCCCTTTGGTAATGTCCCTGTTCCTTTCTTCTCTCCTCACTCTGTCTCTTACTTATCCTTTTATTCTACAAGTATATACCTAAACATTTTCTTTAGAAACAATAGCTACCAAACTGCTCTCAAGTTCAGTGAATAAGAAGTACAATCCTGGACCTCCTAAAAATTTCATGTTTATTCTTCTTTAGATTTCAATGTATACCCCTCTACTGTGTGTTCTCATTGCAATTTGCAAAATTAGTCCTTGAGAGGGGTTCCAGTTTTACCACTCTAATGCAAGACTCCTTCCAAGTTTGAAATTCTTCTCTGTCACATCCTGGGGAGATCCCTACCAGCTTCCCATCTCCACCCTTCCACACTTCCGAACTTCCTTTATTCTTATCTTAAGTGCATGACATTGCCCAGCTCAGAAATCCACTTCCCCTTCTCTCTCTTAGAAATATAACATTCACTATAATTACTCTAAAACCCAAATTTCATTATTTTGATTCATTAATATTGCATGCATTCTTTAAAGACAAGTTCAAAAGTCTTCGTCCCATGCTGATAATCTACTACCAATGATATCATTCTTCCATTTCCAAGGATTCTTCCACCTGTTCCATGACATGCACCCTTATCAAGGAATAGTGGATTTTAGTTTCATGGGCTACTATTCCTGTGCTTTTCCCCACTCACATACGTCAATGACTGCCAAAAAGACATTTGTTTATTTGCTAGAAATTAATGCAGTGTTTGTTCAGCACTTCTGTAGTGATTCTGTTATAGCATCTATTAGTGTGTATTATATTAAATTTATGCCATATTACTTTCTCTTCATTGGTATTATTATTACTTTATGTTTATAACTTTCCTCTCATGCATGTGCAATAGGGAATTGGTCATTTCAGATGTTCAATATATATTGAGTTAAAATACATTGATGGGATTTATGACAAAAGTGACCATGAATTGGAATGTGAAATGAAATGAATTTTTAAGTAAGTAGGAGAAGCCAAATAGCTGTTCAGATAAAATAATTAAATATTCTACCTTACCTCTTAATATAAACAACAAATGCAGACGTATGTATAAAAATAAAATAACACTTCAAAACAAAGCATAGGAGGAAATCTGTATAATCATGAAGTAGGTAAGGATTTAATAGGCTACAAATCACTAACCAGAAAAGTTTAAAAAGTGATAAATTGAACTTCCAAGAGAAAATGAAAAGTGTAGGTGACAACAGGGATGATGTTTGCAACCAGTGCATCTGACAAAAGGTTGTATCCTGAGTATGTAAAGAACTAGCAGAGATCTAACTGAAATGAAAACAAGCAGCTCCATAGAAAAGACAAAATATTGGAATAGATATTATACAGTACAAAGTATCTTGAGGTGGTGAAAAAGGACTAAAATTATCAATTATTGCGGAAACCCTACTAAAAGAACAAGACTCAAAGTACCAAGCTGAGATGATGTGAAGTGAGAAGCACTAAGTGTATACTGCTGAGGGAATATATAATAGCCAATCCATTAGCAGTATTTTTAAAAAATGCATGTATGTACATAAACTGGATGGCCTATAAGTTTTGTTGTGAGATATAACCTAACACAAATGCTACAGAGAGACACTCAAAAGATTTCATGAACTCAAATGTTCTTCAGTGGTAGATGAGACAAACTGTGGTTTAATCACACAGTTGGATTTCATATATTAGTGACAGTGAAAAATTATACCTATGCACAACAATATAAGTTAATCTTACCATACAAATTAGACTGAAAAAGGCCAAAGAGAAACTTGTATAAATCAATTTGTGTACATTAAACATGTAAAGCTACTCTTTCATATGTCCTGATGGCAATAATCTTTAGGGAAATGCTGTGACTAGAAAGTGACACAGAAGAACTTCAATGGTACTGGTAATATTTGGTATTGTTTTATCTTTAGGTATTTGTTTTTTTATTTGTCATTTATTATCAATGACTGGCTACGAGTATGTGTTCAACTTGCATTAATTCATCCATCTGAGCATTGTCAATTCCTTTATTTTTCAACATATGTACTAAATGCAAGTGAAAGTTTAGGCAGTGCACATAAAAAATTTATTTCCATAGGAATAAATATCTGAAATCTATAAAAATAATGGTATGCAAATTTTAATATTATTATGACAGCCAATTTTCACTACATACTTGCATTCAAGTGCTAGGAAAGTGAAAATAGCTAAGCGTCACAGGAGAACAGGAATTCCATTCTAAAATGGTTGGGGTGGATGATAACCCTTGGCTTCTTCAAGGGGAATTATGATGGGTCCATGGCCTTTAGTTAATTATATGTATCCACCAGGCTATAAAAGAAATTTATTTGAAATCTTAATGCTAATGTCACTTAGTGACTTAAATAATAAGAAATATGCCCAAGTTGCTTTATATATTGCTTTTGTGCTTAATTTAATAAATATCTGGGTTTCTTAAAAATACTCTTTACTGGCAGATAATGTAGAATCCTGGAAGTTGATGTTTAGTAATAAGTAAAAATTCTATGTGAATTTCTTGAGAAAACACACAATAAGCGTTTGTTCAAGACACTAAGATGGTTGAAAAGAGAGAAGCCTCAATAACCTCAGCCACAGAAAATTCTAGATCAACCAAGAAGGAGCATGTTTCCAGGGGACTGATTGAGGGAAAATTTCAGTAAAGAAAGGACAGGAATGACAGATAGCACAGAGAGTCTGAAAGTCAGCACACAAAGAGGAGCAACGCACATCACAGGCACCGCAGCTGGTATGTCAGGTCCCTTGCTGGGGAGACACCATCTCCCTGGGAAAAGCTAAGAAGTGCCACCGACACATACCAGCAACCCTGACTACAACACTATCCCACAATCCTCGCTGACGTCAAATACAATCTAGAAAGTTGACAGCAACCAATACAGCCTCTTCTGGGCAGGACAGAGTTAGACTCTGTGTTATTGTGGTAGAGCCGCTGCTAAAATTAGTTCTGAATTAAGGGTCAATAAATAGTCCCACTGCTCCCAGAAGCCACTGGAGCCAGACACAGGGCACTTTCCAGGGCAGAGACCAACACCATGATTCCTGCAACCATGATAATTCTGGGAACACACCCTAGAGTGATGTACTCATTCTTTGTGATCCTGGGAAGTTCTGCTCAATTTCTTGGTACTAGCACCCACAGCAGCCAGAAAAACCCAAGAGGAGCACAACGAAGGAAGGGCCCTTTGCCGCTTCTAGCTCATGGCTATAGGTGGCCAGGCTCAAGATTCTCTCTCTCTCTCTCTCTCTCTCTCTCAAATAAATAAATATTAAGAAAAAAAGTCTATGATATTCTCAATTGATTCAGAGAAACCATTTGATAAGATTTCAAAAACAAACAAACCAACCAAAAAACAAATTAGGGATTGAAGGAACATACCAAAAAAACAATAAAGGCTAGATATGACAAACCCGCAGTCATTATCATGCTGAGTAAGAAAGAGCTTAAAGCAGTGCTCCTCAGATCTAAGACAAAGATGCCCACTTGAACCACCCTCATTCGGACACTGTTAGAAGTGTTCGCAGGAACACTCAGTGAAGGTATCACAATTGGAAAGGAGAATATTGAAATATCTATGCCTGCAGAAGACATGATTTTGTACATGAAAAAATCTACACATTCCATCAACAACCTGAGAGAATTGGTATTCTAATCCAGTTAAGTTGCATGATATAAAAACCAATAAACAACAGTAGCATCTTTATACACCAATAATGACCTTTGTGAAGAGAAATCAAGAAAGAAATCTCACTGGTACTAGTAAAAAAATATATAAATATTTAGGAATAAATTTAGCTAAAGAACTGAAAGACCTCTACAATGAAAATTGTAAAACACTAATGAAACAAATCATCTGGAATGAATTAAAAAAAGGGAACATATTCTATTATCAAATATTGGAAGAATGAATATTAGAATGGCCATACTACATAAAGCACTCTCCAGATTTAATTCAATACTTATCAGAAAAACAATGACATGCTTTATGGAATTAGAAAAAGATATTGAATCCACAAAGACACAGAATAGTCAAAAATGATCCTTAGGAAAAATATCAAGCTGGATGAATCAAAATATATAATTACAAAGCACACTACAAAGCTACAGTAATTAAAACAATATGGTACTGTCACCCCCACCCACAGTGTGAAAGCACTCCTCACCCTACCAGCTTTTGACACCCTGGCAAGACCATTCTTTCATCCTCACCTTGGTTAGATTCTACCACCTCACACAAGGCCAACACTGCACCAACTGGACCCCATTTTCACCTTACTTGGGTCACTTCAGCCACCTCACCTTCTGCTGCTTCTCAGTCTCCCACAAACTGAGACAGTGTTCCTGGCCTGCAGTTATACCATACAAATTTGGTATAGAAGGAACACTCCTCAACACAAATTTGACAATTTTAGACAAACCCACAGCCCGCATCTTATTGAATGGGGAAAAGTTAAAAGCATTCCCACCGAGATCTGGAACCAAACAAGGACCCCTTCTCTCACAATTGCTATTTGATATAATCCTAGAAGTTTTAGCCAGAGCCATTAGGCAAGAAAAAGAAACCAAAAAGTTACAAATTATAAAGAGGAATTCAAATTATCACTATTTGCAGATGACATGATTCTATATGGAGGGGAACCAAAATACTCCACTAAGAGACAATTGGAACTCAAGAATGCATTTGATAAAGTGGCAGGATATAAAATTAACACACAAAAATCAATAGCCTTTTGTATACATAGATGATACCATGGCTGAGAAAGAACTTCTAACATCAATCCCATTTAAATATTTATGGAAAATATTAAATATCTTTGAATGCTTTTAACAAAGGAGGTGAAAGATCTGTACCACGAAAATCACAAAACATTAAAGAAAGTAATAGAAGATGACACAAAATTTGCAACTATCCTTCATGTTCATGAGTTGGAAAAATTACCATTATCAAAATGTCCATAAGATATATTTTTCTTTTTTCACTTGTTTTAATAAATATAAATTTCAAAGTACAGCTTGTGGATTACAATGGCTTTTTCCCCACCATAACTTCCCTCCCACCAGCAACCCTCCCATCTCCTGCTCCCTCTCCCATTCCAGTCACATAAAGATTCATTTTAAATTATTTTTATATACAGATCAATTTAGTACATATTAAGTAAAGATTTCAACAGTTTGCAGCCACACAGAAATGTAAAGTATAAAATACTGTTTGAGTATTAGTTATAGCATTATTTCACATTGGACAACACATTAGGGACAGAGATCCTACATGAGGAGTAAGTGCACAGTGAATCCTGTTGTTGACTTACCAAATTGACACTCTTATTTATGGCGTCAGTAATCTCCCTAGGTTCTTGTCATGAGTTGCCAAGGCTATGGAAGCCTCTTGAGTTCACCGACTCTGATCTTATTTAGACAAGGTCCTAGTCAAAGTGGAAGTTTTCTCCTCTCTTCAGAGAAAGGTACCTCCTTCTTTGATGGCCCTTTCTTTCCACTGGGATCTCACTTGCAGAGGTCTTTCATTTAGGTTTTTTGTTTGTTTGTTTTCGTTTTTGTTTTTGCCAGAGTGTCTTGGCTTTCCCTTCCTATAATACTCTCATGGGCTCTTCAGCCAGATCCAAAAGCCTTAAGGGCTGATTCTGAGGCCAGAGTGCTGTTAAGGACATCTGTCATTCTATGAGTCTGCAGTGTATCCCGCTTCCCATGTTGGATCGTTCCCTCCCTTTTTATTCTATCAGTTATTATTAGAAGACATTAGTCTTGTTTATGAGATCCCTTTGACTTTTAGACCTATCATTATTATCAATTGTGAACTGAAATTGATCACTTGGACTAGTGAGATGGCATTGGTACATGCCACGTTGATGGCATTGAATTGGAATCCCCAGGCATGTTTCTAACGCTACCATTTAGGGCAAATCATATTGAGCTTGTCCCAAATTGCCCATCTCCTCCCTCTCTTATTTCCACTCTTATATTTAACAGGGGTCACTTTTCAGTTAAATTTAAACATCTAAGAATAATTGTGTGTTAATTACAGAGTTCAACCAATAGTACTAATTAGAACAAAAAATACTAAAAGGGATAAAGTATTACATTGCACATGAACAGTCAGGACAAGGGCTGAGCAAGTCACTGTTTCTCATAGTGTCCATTTCACTTCAACGGATTTCCTTTTGGATGCTCGATTAGTTGTCACCAATCAGGGAGAACATATGATATTTGTCCCTTTGGGACTGGCTTATTTCACTCAGCATGATGTTTTCCAGATTCCTCCATTTTTGTGCAAAATGTAGAAATAGTGCTGTCTTAAAACACACAATCAAATTCTTGGTATATATGAAAAAGACATGGTAACTAAGAGATAACTGCTACGTCAAGTTTATTGTCCTGCTGTTCACAATAGCCAATATATGGAATCAATCATCTCCATCATTAATGAATTGAAGAAAATGTGCTATATATGCACAATGGAAAACTATTCAGCCATACAAAGAATATAATCACGTCATTTGCAGTAAAATGAATGGAACTGGAGGACACCATGTTAAGTGAAATAAGTTTGACACAGAAAGACCAGCACCTCATATTCTTCCTCATATGTGTGTGCTGAAAGAAAATTATAAGAATGTGAACACAGAATGTTGTTTACTACAGGTTAGGAAGGAAATGAAGGACAGGGGGAGTTAGGAAAACAATGGATATCTAGGAACTCTGTACAATTCCCCATTTTAATGTTATAAATTTAGAACTATTCTAAGACTTTTTAAAAAATGTTTATTAAATGATGCAATTCTTTTCTATAATTGCTTTTAAAGATTTCTTTGGTTGGAAGCCATTCACATTTTTCCATTCAAATATAACTTAAAATTTTAACTTTATGGTGAATTTTCATAAAGATGACCATACCTTTTTATAAAGATAAATATTGTACAGCATCAGGATAAATATACCTTACGGTTTGGATCTTCATATTATCCACTGATACACTATACTAGTTGTGTAAGGAAAACATTGGTACAAAGGCTAACAAATAATAGTCCTTGATAATACTAACTGCTACTAATGTTTTCATTAAAAGATAGGTTTTACTCATGGTTAATAGATTGACAGAACATAGCAAAACAAAATGTTTCAAAAAATACAGCTGTTAACATTAATGTATTTGAATGCAATTTTCCTAAATTTTTGACCCCTATAAATTACTTTTAACTTTAACTGCCTGTTTCTACCAGTTTCAAAGTTACTGACCAGCAATTCAATGCCCCTTATAAAGAAAATCGAAAAGAAATTCAAATTTGCCTTTTTCATGGATTTCAACTGAATAATTAATATATCTATTTTACTATTTCATTTGAATCTAAAAATTGGCACAATCTAGGAGATTGAGTTTTGAAGGAAAAACAATCTGAATTTAATCAAAGTTACTTCAGCTAAAATACAATGATTTGTATCTCTGGATGACTGAGAATATTTTAGATGTTCACACAACATATTTGTGTGCTAGTGTGTGTGTGTGTGTGTGTGTAATAGTGTGTGTGCATATATATTTACTATACTGCATGTATTTAAGTATTTATGTAAATAGAAGCATATATCTCTTTGGAACACAGAGTCCTACTATTTCATTGATTATGTAGCCTGCAAAAATACCTTAAATCCACCAACCAATGTAGAATGCCAAGATGTGTGCCACATGTCCAAAAAGCGTAGTCTTTTGTGAATATTTAAATCTTAAATTTTATCAGCAAATTAGTTGATATTCTATTAATATTGATTAACTTAGAACTCTAACTACTTAGGAAATGTTCTCCCAATTTTCCTTATAAGCAAAATTCATTCATTACATTCTCCAATTTGTTTTTATCATTCAGTAACCTCAATAATAGGAAAATATTTCAATTGAAACAAAGGAACTGTGTGACTATGAGGAAGTAACTTATTCTTTCCAAATGTGTGGTACATGATTGACACTATGTTAAGCATTTAAAATCACAAAACCGTATTTTATTAATCTGCAATATGTAAATAAGACCATTTAAAGTATAAAACTGAAAAAAGAATTCAAAATCAACACAAGATAAGTATTATCAGTAATTATAGCTTTTAAACACTATTACTTGTTTACTTTTTATATGCATATTTAATATGTAACACAGCAACCAAGATGAATGAGTAAAACCTAGGTAACATTCGATAAATTATAGGTTTATTTTCAACTATCTAAAATTCTTCTCTTCATCTGTTTATTCAAAATATATATTCAGCACCTATCAATTTCAGGGAATTGTGCCAACCACCAGCAATAAGATAAAAACTGAAAATACCAACTCTAAAAAATGCAGTAGGACAATTGTTAGAATATTAGTCATCACTGAGTAGGAGAGGAACACCAGGAATTGTGAATGGGTGATTAGGGAAGGCTAATCAAGTGCTGAAATGCCTCAGAGAACGAGTAGGGAGATGAGTACTGCCTGAATGTGAAACAAAAATAGGAGCTCACTGTGGCTGAAAGAAGCACCCTACTTGTTCTCCTGTTATTAATGGATTGAGAGAAATATTAATGTAATGTTAAATGAATGTTGCATAATTTATATCTTTTATATTATGCCAAGCAGTCTGGGATTTTTTTTAATAAGTGGGGGAAACCAACAGAGAACATCAAATTAGTAGAAGAGCAAGTAGTAGCACTCATTATCTCATTTCTGTCTTGCTCTGTTCCTCAAATAAATAAACAAGAAGAGAGATTTTTTAAAGGGAAGAGGCATTTAGCCTTGAGGTTAAGATCTCTGTCCACCACACTGGAGTACATTGGTTCAATTCCTGGCTCCAGCTTCCTGTTAATGCAGATTTGGGGAGGCAGTGGTAATGGCTTAAGTACTTGAAGCACTGTCATCCATATTTTATCATAATATACATGTTTATATATAATGTAATCCAAATATCCCATATACATGTAAACATACACATATAAAATATGTAAATAAAATAAAATTATATAGTATATATATTTATACATTTTCATGTCAAATAAAGATAAAATGAATACATTTTTAAAATAATCAAAGAAAATATTGGAGGAGGGTATTTCCTAGCAGTAAAAATGTTACTTCTACATCAGAATACCCAAGATTGGTTCCCGGATCCAGCACCCAATTTCAGCCTTCTGTGAATGCAGCCTGTGGAAGGCAGCAAATTATGTCTGAAAGAGTTGGGCTCTTAGCACTGAATTAGAAGTTAGGCTGCAATGCCTGTTTCCAGCTTTTGTCTTCCTGACAACTTAGTCATTGGGGAAGTGAACCAACGGATAGGGACTGTCTCCATCTTCTCTCTCTCTCTCTCTCTCTCTCTCTCTCTCTCTCTCTCTCTTGTGTGTGTATGTATGTGCATGTTTGTATGTGCATAAATAAAAACAGTTGGAAAATATAATTATAGATGAGTTTTATATAGATAAAATTTTAGATTGCAATTAAAGTTAATATAAAAATGTTGCTTTCTTAGTTCAGAAATTAGATGTTAAAATTGAGCAGGAAAGGATAAAGAAAAATATTAAAATATATGTCTAGGTTATCTATTATGTTACCACAGCTGGAAGAGATTAAAGTAGTTTAAGCTTGACTCAGCCATGAACATTGTAACTAGTTGAGGAATGAACCTGTGCGTGAAAGATCCCTCTCTGTCTCTACCCTTTTTCTCTCTTTCTGGAACTCTTTTCAGATAAACAAATAATTTAAAAAAAAAAGCACATGAGATCATTGTATCTAATACATACCTGCCTCATCATGGTTATTACAGCTCTGTTCACGTAAGCTGTGATATAATTAATACTTCTTTACTTTGTTTCT
Organism: Sylvilagus floridanus; assembly: GCA_949820135.1. NCBI lineage: Eukaryota > Metazoa > Chordata > Mammalia > Lagomorpha > Leporidae > Sylvilagus > Sylvilagus floridanus. Next base: position 110,458,201 of record OX463238.1, on the reverse strand, counting down.
CTTCCATTCTATATATTTAACTATTCTATAAAAGTGAAATTTTAATTGGATCAGATAGAGTATCATTCAACTTTCCACTGTTTGCAGTTATACTTTATCACAATTTTTCCATAAAATTATATTAAAATGTTTATAAACACAGTTTTAAAAATATTTGATTCTGGTATTTGTTTGAAACCACATTTTCAGTAGTTCTAAATCCCTTGAAAATGACTATTTACACATTTTTCCAGTTCTCTGGTTAATTTTATCTATTATATCATCTATGGAGTTAATCTTTCCATTAATTTCTGAAATTCCTTGTAACTATAGTGCCTAATATTTAATAGAGTCTAGGGTCATAGGTTGATCAACATGAGTTCACTAGGTGTACAGTTGAATGGATGGATTTCTTCAGTCACTGTATACATCCTGGAAAGCTGTGGATGATAGCACAGGTACTTAAGATCCAGCCACCCAAATGGGAGACGCTGACAGAGTTTCTGGTTCCTGGATTCAGCCTGGCTAAGTCCTATCTCTAGTGGCCATTTTGGGGAGTGAACCAAAAGATGGTAGGCCCTCCTCCCTCTTTCTTCTCTTTCCCTTATTCTGTCACTCTGCATTTTCAGCTAGATGAAAATGAACCAAAATGGTATTAAAAATAAAGAAAATTACAGGCCAGCAATGTGCCTCAGAAGTTTAAGCCTACATCTGCAGCCCCAGAAACCCATATGGGGGCCAATTTGAGTCCCAGCTACTCTATTTCGGAATCAGCCCCTTGTTAATGCACCTGGGAAAGCAGCAGAAGATGGCCCAAGTACTAGACCTAGAAGAAGCTTCTGGCTCCAAGCTTCAGCCTGGCCTGGCCCAGCCCCTGCCATTGTGGCCACAAGTGGCCTGAACAAGTGGATGGAAGATTCTCTCTCTCTCTCTCTCTCTCTCTCTCTCTCTCTCTCTCTCTCTCTCTCTCTCCATCCCCCCCCTCTCTCTTTCAAATAAATAAATAAATCTTTAAAAATAAAACTAAACAAAAATAAGTAAAAATGATGCATGGAAACATGAAATGACTCTTTAACTTTCTTTCTTAGTTCTTGTTTCTTTATTTAAAGTTTAACATATAGACCACATTGTGCCAGCAAGTAGTTGTTTTACCTGCTGCTAGAATTTAGGACATGTGACAGGTTCTTTCCATTTCAACATGGCCTATGACACTCAGGGCAAGCTGGTAGTATTTTGGATGAAATTATTCCTGTAAAATCTTGGTAGATATACTGCAAAACTTACATGTGTTTATTGCTTTATACAATCCTACAACCACAAATGTCTGTATTCTATCTCTTTTGAAACAGAGAGACAGCATCCTTAAGCATCTTAGGAGCCCTATGGTTGGATTGAAAGACATATGAAGTCCATCCTTAAACTGTGTAAGAGGATTTTTATCCATCCACATGATCTGAGGAATCATTTTGATCTTTATATAACATAGGGTTTCACATTTACATCTTCTTCTTTAGTTCATGTTTTGCAACTAGTAGCCTGGGTTTGATCTTTGGAAGCAATGTGTCATTTATTCATTTGCTCTTTCTGCATTTTAAAATTACTGCAGGTGCGGACATTAGCTTAATAACTAAGATACTCTGTCCCACAGAAAAGTACCTGGGTACCATATCCATATCCCAACTCCACCTTCATATTAATGCAGACCCCAGGAGGTATCAGTAATGACAGAAATAATTGGGTGCAAGCCACTCACGTTGGGGACCTGGATTGTGTCCCAGGATCTTGGCTTAGGTCAGTCCAAGTCCTGGCCAAACTTTTGTGGCTTTTTAGGAATAAATCAACACACATGTGATCTCCCCCTCCCACCTGTGTGTGTGTGTGTGTGTGTGTGTCTGTCTGTCTGTCTCTCCTTATCAGTCTCTTGACCTCTTATGTAAACATTAAAAAAATACTTCAAAATGTAGTGGCATAAACCAACAGACATTTATTATTTCACAGTAGATGTGGTTTAGAAGTCAGGGCAGAGCATCACTGGACGCTTGTGGCTCAAGCATTTTCAGGAGGTAGTACTCATGATTTGAGCAGGGATTGTGGTTCATTCAAAGGGCTGTATTGAGAGCATACGTTTATAAATTCCCCCATCCTTAATTTGCCAGCCTTAGTCACTTACCATAGGGAACTCTCCACAGTGCTGACTCAACCAATGGAGTTTGATCCTAAGATAAGTGACTCAAACAAAATCAGGACAAGCATAAAATATTTTCATAAATTGATCTCAGAAGTTACGTTCTACCACTTCTGCTGTGTACAATTCTTTAGAGGTGACTTTATATGACTAGCCTTTACTCAATGGAAGGAATTATTACCCAGATATGAAAAATAGGGGATGTAGATCATTGCGGGTCATCTTGGCAGCTGTCTACCATAGAACCTACCTAGTGAATCCATGGTCAGGAGGAGGCACATCCAACTCTCAGTCCTTGGACACCCCATGGGAGACCTGAAGGAATCTCCTGGCTCCTGGCTTCACATTTCCACAGCTCAGGCAGTTGAAGCCAATTAGGGTGTGAACCATCTGATGGAAGACCTCTGCCTCTCTCCCTCCCTGCCTCTCCTCTCTCTGTGTAACTGTGTCTTTCAAATAAATCAATAAATATTTTTAAAAAATATGTAAGTAGGGGCTGGTGCTGTGGTGAAGGTTGTTAACGCCCTGGCCTGAAGCACCAGCATCCCATATGGGCACAGTAGAGGATGGCCCAAGTCCTTGGGCCCCTGCACCCACGTGGGAGACCCAAAGAAAGCTCCTGGCTCCTGGCTCTGGATCAGCACAGCTCTGGCCATTGTGGCCAGTTGGGGGGTGAACCATCAATCTTTTTAAAAATATGTAAGTAATCAAGGGATGGTTACTACATTAGCCATGAATGCAATCTAAAAGATCTAGGGAATCAAATATATAGATTTTGTCTTTGAAACTTGGAGTTGTTTTAGCATGTAGGATTCCAGTTTCTATTGCACCTACCATCTACTTAGCATCAGTAATGTATATTTTTATGCATATACAGTAAAAAAATCCAAAGTTAGTGTATTTATCTGTTTATGTCTATAGGATTAAAACCAAAATTATGATGGAATGACTTTTAGTTTTTGCATTCCAACAGATACACCTTTCTTGAGTGTCACAAGACATGTGCCTGTGTTGATCCCCTACCCTGGAGCTCTCTCTGTATACATTCACACTTCATCCCCATCCCTTACTGATATAATAGTTTATAAACACAAACTTATAAGTTCAATTTCATTGCAGTCTTTAGATTTCATCCTAAACATTATTTCTCCAAGATCTTTATGTGGGGAAACATTACAAAAGAGCCCTATAAAGGACTCTTAGGGACTTACTCAAAAGTCTTTTAATTATTTTTCACAAATAATTTTATAAAGATCTGTTGATTGAACTTTAAAAATGTACTACATATAATGTTTTAAAGATTGTTTTTAAAAAAGATTATGTTATGACCCTGGATAACTTAATTGTTTCCAAATTGTTTATAATGTTCCTTTTCCAAATCTTGTAACTTATGTAATCTTTCAAATTACCAATAGTGATCACTCTCTGTCTTATTCAAAATGTCAGAAATATGGAAATACTATGGTTGTTTGTATTCATCCCAGTCATCTTTGAATGACATTGTTTGTATAAAGTATGAACGAACAAGATTTCATTACTAATTAGCATTCAAATAAGTTAGTGATTGAAATATTTGCATGTGCTGAAATTTATCAAAATTCTGTATAAATTAAATGCAATGGGATTTCAGGAATGCAATGAGGGAAAGAACTAAAAATCCTCAGTTAGACAGAAATTCATACTAAAATGTGCTATTTACCAATGAAATTACTAAACTCAGTTGGACAAGCTTTTTACATGGAAATTACTTCTAATAACCCACAGTAAGGAAGGATTAAAAGCTTGCTTAGATACTAAAACTGTTATAAGAATTTAAGTATAGTGACAAGGCAGATATGATTCTTTTACAAATGAATCCAAGTAAGAAGACTTTCTTAATGTGTTTGTTACAATACGGAAAAGGAGAAATTCTATATCTTGAAAGCTATTATTAGTTCTGAGAAAAAATAATAAAGTGTGAATTCATAAGAGAAACTGCTGATCACTTGACTGGTTACTAAAATAGATGACTTTCAGAGAATAAATAACGTTGAATTTGTCTTTTTTTAAAAAACCCAGAAACATTTTATTTAAAGTATATCAACTTCATGCATTTTATAAATCTCAATTTAGAAATAGTGATTCTTCCTTCCTTACACGCCCTGCACTCCCCCCCCGCTTCCTCCCCCCTTTCCTATTCCCATGCTTACTTTTTACTAAGATCTTCACCCATGATTATTAGAAAACATTATATGGAGCTATTCATATGTCTACTATGTTATAATATTATAATTTATAACAATGAATCAATATGAGAAGCATTATTTTACTAAATATGAAACTATTTAGAAGATAATTGTTGAACTCATTAAGAAAAGTGACCACAAGATGCTGTGTTTTCAAATAAGAGTCAGCAATGGGAAGATGAATTCCGTCAGCAATAATGTAGGAAGTAAGGCCTTTAACAGTCTCCAAAGTTCCACACTTTTCAAGTTGTAGAATGAGGATGGAGAAAAGAGACAGTGAGGAGTCAGACTTTTTAAAAATGATAACAACATTTGAAAATAGGTAAAAAACATAAATTTTCAAGTATCTACTATATTTTGTACTGTTTAATAATTACAAGCAATAAAGAATGTAGTAGCTACCCATAAGCCACTATGAATGTAATTTCTTTAAGTACTCCAGCCTTTATTGAAAATAACCAAATTTTTTTTAACATTTTGATATCTATCTTTTTGTTGAAAAATCTTGCTATTATACACATTGTTCTGTAACTTACATTTTTTTAAAAGAAAGATTTATTTATTTATTTGAAAGTCAGAGTTACACAGAGAGAGAAGGAGAGGCAGAGAGAGAGAGAGAGAGAGAGAGAGAGAGAGAGAGAGGTCTTCCATCTGCTGGTTCACTCCCCAAATGGCTGCAATGGTTGGAGCTGGGCCGATCTGAAAACCAGGAGCCTGGAGCTTCTTGGTCTTCCATGTGGGTACAGGGACCCAAAGACATAGACCATCTTCTACTGCTTTCCCAGGCCATATGAGAGAGCTAGATTGAAAGTGAAGCAGCCAGGACTGGAACCAACACCTGTATGGGATGCTGGCACTGCAGGCAGTGGCTTTTAGCTACTACACCACAGCGCTGGCCCCTTACCTTGCTTCTTTTACTTATTTTTAATTATTTTTTTATTTTTATTTTTTGACAGGCAGAGTGGACAGTGAGAGAGAGAGACAAAGAGAAAGGTTTTCCTTTTGCCGTTGGTTCACCCCACAATGGCCGCTTCGGCCGGCGTGCTGCAGCCGGCGCACCAGGATGAAGGGATGATCTGAAACCAGGCGCCAGGTGCCTCTCCTGGTCTCCTATGAGGGTGCAGGGCCCAAGCACTTGGGCCATCCTCCACTGCCTTCTCGGGCCATAGGAGAAAGTTGGACTGGAATAGGATCAACCAGGACAGAATCCGGCACCCCGGCCGGGACTAGAACCTGGTGTGCCGGCGCCACAGGCGGAGGATTAGCTTATTGAGCAGTGGCACCAGCCTTACCTTGCTTTTTAATTCAATATATCTTTAATTTCTTTGCATGTCATCAAAATTTATGCTTCAAAAAGATAATTGTTTTGTTTTTGGAAAGCAAGCATTTTAATTTCATAGTTTTCACAGCGATACCTAGGAATTGCTCTAAGAATAACTTACAGCACTACTGAGACTTAAAAACCAGATCAAAATAAGTAGGTACATTATAATACATTTGAGATATTTTTAGCCTCTAATACATTGTATTGACCTGTACTTGTCAAGGTCTGATAATTATTAAAGAAATTAAATATGATAGAACAAAACCCGTGGAAGCAGCAAGAATATAACTATTAGGATCAAGCAAGTAGTTCCAGATTTGAGTCCACCACACATCAACCTTCCTTTTGGAATAATGGATACAGCAGTGGTTCCTGCTATGGCATCAATTAAAACCAGAGACTTTGACAGCAAGTCCACTCTCTGGAGCCGTGAAAGCCCTGTCAGAATGTCAGGAAATGTGCACAGCGGAAGCCATACAGACATTGCTTCAAATATTTATATGATAGCAAAACTATGAATAAGAAACCAGACATGGATTGTAGCAAAAATTCAATGATTGCAAGCCCACAGTTGTGTTTTCACCTGTCTACCATCAACTTTTACTTTACAAATGGCTTTTGTAATGAGAAATTTAAGCTAATATTTAAGTAGAAATATTTGGTAAGCTTTCCATAATAAAAATACTATATCCTAATTCTGAATCACTTTTCCAAGTATGTACTTTGCATAATTAGCTTACTGCTTTGGAAATTCTTTTAATTTTGTTTGCACAGTTATAATTAATTTTTGTGAATATATCTTTAGATAACCATATAAAAATAATAAAATTAACATTTTAAACTTATGTTAATTGTCTTTTTACTTGAGTTAACTTTTTTTAAAGATTTATTATTTATTTGATAGGCAGAGGTACAGAGAGGCAGAGGCAGAGAGAGAAAGAGAGGTCTTCTGTCCACTGGCTCACTTACCAAATGACTGCAACAGCCAGAGCTGGGCCAATCAGAAGCCAGAAGCCAAGAGTTTCCTCTGGGTCTCCCATGTGGATACAGGGGCCCAAGGACCTGTGCCATCTTCTACTGCTTTCCAGGCCATAGCAGAGAACAACATAAGAAATGAAGCAGAGGGGACTCTAACCAGCACCTATATGGGATGCTGGCACTGCAGGAGGAGGTTTTACCCACTACGCCTTAATATCGGCCCTTCTTGAGTTAATTTTCAAATAGTTCAATTCCTCCTGTATTAAGATATACTCGTTTAAACAATCCAGTTTTTTTTTATGCAATCATATGAAAGTATGTCATGTAGTTCATAGAAAAGGCATATTATGAGAAAACTCTCCATAGATTTCAAAAATTTTTGTGTAAACATCTATAAATAATTGAATTGAAAAATGACCATTTCACCCATATACAGTAAATTTTAAAGTAACCACAGATCATTAAAATTATAGTAGTATAACATTCTTAAGCATTGGTTTCCAAGGGGTCTTTTAGCTTTTACTTGTAAAGCTTCTTATTCAGTGAAGCATTACATGTTTTCCCTGTAATAAATTTAAAAGGTGTTATCTCCAAAACTGAAAAAAGAGAAAGAAAGGGGGGAAGAAGGAGAGTGGGAGGGTGAGAAACGAAGAAAGAGAGGGCACATTATTGTGATCTTGGAATCGTATCTACAAAGCACACTGAATCGTTTTAAAACTAATTAAAAAGTAAAATAAAAATCTTAAATCAGAAAAAAAGTACTTGAAAACAAATTTTGTGTTTTCATTTTTCATATACTTTTAAAAAGATTTTTATTTATTTATTGGAAAGACAGCGTGAGAGAGACCCACACTTATCTATCTAGACCCTCCCTTATCTATCTTCATGCTTATTCTTGACACTGGAAAGTCATATATAAGATCACGAGAAAGTGAAGTATGTTAAGTATTGGAAGTAAATATCCAATCTAGACCTTCCACGTAGGTGGCAGTGACTCAAGTTCTTAACCCATCACCACTGCCTCCCAAGGGCTGCATAGGAAGTTGGATTTGGGAGCTTCAGCTAGGAACCCAGGCACTGACATGTGGTACATGGGAATCTCCACCACCGGGCTGAATGCCCACTTCTTTAATTTCTATTATTTACTCAGATTACATACTTCTAGAATTCCTAAGCCATAAACCAAGCAAATTTGTCTCCATTGTAACACATTGTGCCTTTCTACCAGCTTGGAATTCTTGATGTATCACCAGAAAATAATGTTTTTATACTCTGTTACAGCAGAGAATATATAACCCAGGGACAAATGCAGTATCATCACTCAGAAAGCCAATGATCTACCTCTCTAGCATCTCACAGATTTAGAATCTGCTAATTCTATAATAGTTAATGATATTGTTGAAGCACTACCTTCAATTATATTGAAAGAAACTTAGTTTGGGTAGAGTTTGTTGTTGTTTTAAAGATTTATGTATTTATTTATTTGAGTGTCAGAGTTATAGAGAGAAAGAGGAAACGAGAGAGAGAGAGAGAGAGAGAGAGAGAGAGAGAGAGAGTCTTATACCAACTAGTTCACTTCTCATATGACCACAACTCCTAGGACTGGGCAACTCTGAAGCCATGAGCCAGGAGCTTCGACTGGGTTTGTGCCTGGCAAGAACTCAAACAAATACTTGTGCCATCTTTGACTGCATTTCACAAGACATTTGTCAATAAGCTGAATCAGAAGTGGAGTATCCAGGATGTGAACCAGTGCCCATGTGAGATTCTGGCATTTCAGGTGGTAGCTTTACCTGCTATGTCACAATGTCATTCCCAAGTTTGCTGTTTTAGCTAATTTAATTTGAGGAGAAATCTTTGATGTACTGATGTCACAGACTAAATAGAGGCTCTTTTCAGAGTTGCTTAAATCTGACAAAGCTCTCTGTACTATGTGCATGGTATTGTCCTGATTATATTTATGCCAAAGAGCCTTAAATTAGTAGACTAGATGATATTTTTTATTGAAACAAGAAATACGCCATGTGTTAACTGAATTTCTGCTGTTAGTGTTTTTCAAATTCATCACACTTTCTTGAAACAGTTTCTCTTAACTTGTACAGTATGCACTTCCAGTTAGTTGCTAATTTGTGGCTCATTGGAGTGGGAGATTTTTCCAACTGTGGTGTTCAATGAGGATAACGGACACAAGCCAAGTGCAAACCCAAAAACGTTTGAGCAAAGGTCTGTGTGTTAGCCTTCTGTGTTCATCAGAACCAACAAGAAAACAAAGATTATAGAAACTATTTTCTGGTGATACATCAAGAATTCCAGGCTGGTAGAAATGTGTAATCCGTTATGATGAAGAAACATTTGTTGGATTGATAACTCAGGAATTCTAGAAATATGTAAGCTGAGGTAATAGATTACCATGTCCGCTATCACAGTTTCTGGATTCCTAGCTGTAGCTCCTGAATCCAACTTCTTGCTAATGCAGCACTTGGGAGGCAGTGTTTGGTTAAGAACTTTGGTCACATGTGAAAGGTCTAGACTGAGTTCCCAGCACCAAGTTTGGCCCCAAGCTCCTCCCCACCTGTTGTGGGCATTTGAGGCTTATACTAGTGCATGGGAACTCTCTCCTGTGTGTGTATGTGTGTGTCCATTTCTCTCTGCCTCTCAATGGTGTTATTAAAAATTATTTTAAAACAATGCAAATTACATTGAAGAACTAAAAATCAGTCATGTAGTTCTCGATACAGAAAGCATTGGTCAAACTGAAGTCTCATCCAGAGGAAAACAGCATCTTATCCACATCTAGCTATTTTGTTGCAACGGGAAGTCTATTGGACAGCTATGTGTTGTTTGGTATGTATTTGTGACCAAAGTAACCACACAAGGATATATTTTAAGAGCTCATTCACTTAGGCACTTTACCATGTCTTAGGTCAGAGGCTTATTTCTTCTCTCGTCCATTGCAACTTCATTCTGAGTGGTTTCCATGTACCTTTTTTAATCCACTCAAATCCATCTTCTTTACAGTTGGCAGAATAAGATGCTAAAAATGCCAATCTGAGTGTGTTAGTGGCTTACTCACATTCACTCGGTCACTTTTCAATTGTCTACAAATCCAGGTTCATCTTTCCCAGGAAATTCTGCTATAGAACAACTATTCTTCCTCAAAATGGTTAAAATGCCCATTTTCCATCACACTTTCCATTTTCCATTGTAAATGTCAGTGTAGCAATTTCTCAGGAGAATCTGAGCACTTTGCCTTGGCAATGTATTTATTTGTCTATGTGCACTACACAGAACAGTGTGTCAAAGAACACTGTACTGAAATACTTACTGAATAGTGTAATTAACAACTTAGATAAAATGTATTTAATGGAAATATTAACTTCTATTGTGAAGATTTATATAGATCTACAGGAAACAGGAAAAATAGTCTATAAGACTTATTTTTATTCTCTGCAGTATCATCCTTGTCTGTGCTATGGTACTTTAAAACCATTACACAACCAATTCTGGAGGCAATTTAGTACCATCCATGCTGATGTGAAACTTGAAAAGGAGATTTCTGGCTCCTGAAATTTTGACTCCCTTCAGGTATATAAGAATCAAAAAGGACATGATTGCATTTCACTGGACCCTCCTAAACCCTCTTTGCTAATGCAGCCACCTCTAAATATTAGCTTCTCTGATCGCTGTTGGTCGATATTTGTTGAGCTTTGAGCTATTTGTACAGTGTTGTTCACTGAGTCCTTATTCTGTCTTCCACACTTTGCCTGAATTATATCCTAAATTCAAAAGAAAGTGTACCTTCTACACTGTTTTTCATTTACCTCGAAAACAACACATTTCTTACAATCCTAACAGCTATAGATTGAGCAAGCATCATTGAAATACGAAGTGGCAAAATGCTGAAGCATAACATGTCACTGTTTTCAGAGAATTTGACCAAAGGAAACCATCCTTCTTCTGACGAGTTACTTTTCAACTGCATTGCTGCATTCATCTTTCAATGCCAGACTGTTCATTTTTCATGTTTTGCTAATTGTCCAAGGTCATCTCTGTGTTTCTCAGTAAAATTAAGTGATAGTTTGCTGTCGTCTCTTTGTACCTGAAAAGTACAGTGAATTTTTACAAAGTACAGGGCCAGTGATTTCAAATTTCTGATAAAGTATTTCAACATCAGCAACACTCAAAAGATCTGTCTTGGGTGTGCCCTGAGTTTCTATTCCACACACAAGTCAACATTCTCCATATTTTGCCACTATGCATTCATTGTTGTGCTTTTGAAACATAAATAAATTATAATCCTATGTTATAGCATATTTTGTGTCTGATTTCAATTAACATGAGTTTCTAAGATTCATGTGGGTCATTGTAGGTAGCAACATTTTCCTCATTTTTGGACAGTAGTCATTGCTTGGCAGTAAGGCATTCTCTCCATGATACTGTAAACAGCTACTTAATCTGTGTCTAGATTGAGACTATCATGAATAATGAAATTAAATACATTCTACAGCATCAGTTTTGGTAGTTTTGGTAGCAAATATACAAAATTCAGTTTGATAAACTTAAGTTGAGGTCACTGGGTAACAGGGAATGTGTAAGTCCAGTTCAATATAAAAAAGACAATAAATTTTCCAAATTGCTTTCTATCAATTACAACTTCCACGGAAAGGAATGAATGCTCTCTTTGTTCTATATTATTGCAGACAGTGGCAAAAGCTTCCTTTTAAAACTGGAGCCATTCTGATGGATATGTAGTCATAAAGGATGTGGTTTTAATTTGCATTTCTCTGGACAAATGAGGTTAGATAAGATGTCATGTGTTTATAGACCATTTGTGTATCATCATTTTGAAATATGAAGTATCTTTTCAAACTTATGTCCATTTTTATCAGCTTTCCGTTTCATTTAATGTTGATCTGTAGCATATTAAAGTATTTTCTGTATTTGAATCATTTGTGAGATATATGTTTTGGGAATTAGTTCTGTGACACGTTGAATTGCACTTTCACACTCAATGGTATCATTCAATGAATGTAATTTATTTACTGAAATATATTCCAATTCATTAGTCTTTTTTCTTTATGGTAAATATTATTTAGCCTAGTTTAAGAAATTTGCCGGCCGGCGCCGTGGCTCAACAGACTAATCCTCCGCCTTGCGGCGCCGGCACACCGGGTTCTAGTCCGGTCGGGGCGCTGGATTCTGTCCCGGTTGCCCCTCTTCCAGGCCAGCTCTCTGCTGTGGCCCGGGAGTGCAGTGGAGGATGGCCCAAGTGCTTGGGCCCTGCACCCCATGGGAGCCCAGGAGAAGCACCTGGCTCCTTCCATCGGATGAGCGCGGTGCGCTGGCCGCAGCGCGCTGGCCGCGGCAGCCATTGGAGGGTGAACCAACGGCAAGGGAAGACCTTTCTCTCTCTCTCTCTCTCTCACTGTCCAATCAGCCTGTCAAAAAAAAAAAAAACAGAAAGAAATTTGCCAACTCAAGGACATTAAGATGCTCTTTTACACATTTATCCTTTAAGTCCGCTAAATCATTAACATTTGTGATTAAAAATGAAACAATGGTACACACAATAGCAGTCACAGACTCATAAACTCTTTAAATTAAAAATTATTGAAGTTAAAATTAAGTGTATCTGTCATAGCACTCAGTTAAGAAGTTCTTGGGGACTGGTATGGTGGCACAGTAGGTTAAAGCATCAGCCTGAAGAACCGGCATCCCAAATGGGTGAGAATTCAAGTACTGGCTGCTCCAGTTCCAAAGGATTTACCAACCGTGTATATCCAATGGTTATCAAATTGAACCAGATACAGGAATTTCCATCAGAAAAAAGTTTTTGAACTGCGTTATTCCGCATTCACTTTTCTTTTCACTCATCATTATTTGACTCATTCAATATCATTTTTAAATGCTGGGTTTTTTTTCCAGATTCATGAGAAGTGTGTTTGTCAAGACACAATTCTCGACGGATGTGCAGATTTATTCTTGGGTTTTCTGTCTTGTTCCATACACTTGTTTTCTATTCTTGAGAAAAAAATCACATGCTCTTAATTATGTAACTTATCCTAAGCAGTCCTATTAGTATAAATTATCCACATGTGTTCTTCTTCTTCAAGATTTTCAGACTATTTTTAGTCCATTTAATTTCCACAAAACTACAGAATAAGCCTGCCACTCCTACAATCACCCACAGACAATCTGCTGGGGTTTTGGTTGGGATTTCAATTAATCTATAGATGACTTTGAGGATAATTAACATTTTACAGTCTGATTTCTCCAGTCCAAAACCTTGGATTCATTTCATTTTTTAGGATTTAAACTTTTTGCTGCAATATTTTCTTGTTCTCTTAGTAGATGCCTTTTATATTTTTCAAAATATATTTAGAATATTCAATATTTTGAATTAATTAAAATATCACCAAAATATTAATTACTATTACTTATCTGTAGAAATGTAACTGATCTGGGCCGGCACTGTGGCTCAATAGGCTAAACCTCCGCCTGTGGCGCCAGCACCCCGGGTTCTAGTCCCGGTCGGGGCGTCGGGTTCTGTCCCGGTTGCCCCTCTTCCAGGCCAGCTCTCTGCTATGGCCCAGGAGTGCAGTGGAGGATGGCCCAGGTGCTTGGGCCCTGCACCCGCATGGGAGACCAGGAGGAAGCACCTGGCTCCTGGCTTCGGATCAGCGCGGTGCACTGGCCGCAGTGGCAATTGGGGGTGAACCAATGGAAAAACGAAGACCTTTCTCTCTGTCTCTCTCTCTCACTGTCCACTCTGCCTGTCAAAAAAAAAAAAAAAAAGAAATGTAACTGATCTTTAAATATTGATACTATAGGGGCTGATGTGTGATGCAGTGGGTTAAAGCCCTCGCATGAGGCACCAACATCTCATATGGGTGCTTGTTCTGGTCCCAGCTGCTCCTCTTCCCATCCAGCTCTCTGCTGTGGCCTGGGAAAGCACTAGAAGTTGGCCCAAATCCTTGGGCCCCTCCACCAGGGGGACCTGGAAGAAGTTCCTGGCTCCTTGCTTCAGATGGGCACAGCTCCAGCTGTTGTGGCCATCTGGGGAGTGAACCAGTGGATGGAAAACCTTTCTTTCTCTCTCTACCTACCTGTCTCTGTAACTCTATCAAATAAATAAAAATAAATCTTAAAAAAATTTAAAAATCAGTATTTATATTATATTGTAATATATGATATATTATATCATGCAACCTTATTTAGTTCATATAATAATTTCTTAAAATACAGAGATTTTTAAAGATGTCCTAATTAAAAACTATGTCATCTTTAAGCAATGTTGTTTTACTTGCCTTTTTTTCAGAATGTTTTGCATTTTGTTCTGTTTTTGCTGTACTATTCTATTTTGGACACCTATTTCAGTGTTAAATAGAAGTGACAATAATGAAGATATTTTTCTTTATCCTGATCCTGTAGACAAGTCTTTGTGAGTTTACCATTCAAGATTATACCCAACCAGCAAATATAGTGCCCTTACCCCCACTGTTTACCTTCTCATTTTGGCCATGAATTTTGGCCATGAGATTTCAATACCCAATGCCCACTAACATGAAGTGTTTTTCTGTAGAACTGTCTTCTTCAGCCACCTGACAAGTTTAGAAAGGCCAGGAAACTAACAACTCAAGTAAATAGCCTTTAGCTACTCGATAAATCACAGGGGAATATCAAAACTGTTCCCTTGAGGCATATTTTTCCCAGTTTTCCCACTGGATTAAGTTTCAGTTACCCACTTAGTAGCCAAAACTCCACCCTTTATAGAGTTTATCCCTGTATTATTTTCTTTCTTTCCTACCTGTGTTCCCAGCAAGTACTTGGCACTTCCTTTTGAATCCTTGTTTCCACTACTGAGATTGCAAACTATTGTAAAATATGATTTTTTCAATCTCTTACTAGATTAAGGCATTTTCTTTTATTCTTATTTTTGAAAGATTATTTTTTTGGTAAATAGATGTTAAATTAAGGCAAATATTTTTTCTTCTTCCTGTGAATGTGACAAGTATCATTGGTCGATATTCCTGTAAGTAGATAAACCTGAATTTCTGAAATAAGCACAAGCCGGACATCAGGTATTATTCAGTTAGTAGATCAGAAGCACTGGCTAATTTTTAAGGATTTTTCTTCAATGCTTATAAGAGAAAAAAAATTTTCATGTAGCCTTTATGATGTTTTTCTTTTTCCAAAGGGGGGGGAGTTTCACCGCATGGATTTAAAAGGCAAGAAAGACTTTAAAACCACTGAAATAGGATAAGTGACAAGACAGTTGTAATGGGAAGAGAGATTAAACTCAGCTTTGCTGAAGCAAAAGTCAAGAAGAGTTTTAAATACTGAGGTGTTAATAATGGACAATGGTGGAAGAGATAGGGGGAGATCAATCCATGGATTAGGTTCATTCGGATCCCGAGAGATATCAGTAGAGGTAATTCTCAGCTTCTGGTGTTGTTACATTGGAAAACTCTGAAAATTTAAAATGCAGTGCAAGCATCTAACGAACTGAACATCATCGCTCAGCCACACGGTACACGTTAGAGCACTGCTTGTTCAAATTGTGATCCTGAGGCTGATTTTGAGCTGTGGCCACTGCTGCCCAGATTCATGAGAGAAGATGGTGCCACACAGTATTTATAGATTGCTATTGTCAGATTAAAATTAATCATTCACAGTATGTTTTCTACTGAGTGTATAAAGTGTACCACTTTAAAGTCAAAAATCATAAATCAGGAGTGCTCGTTATGGCACCTCCCTTGGTTGCCTAAGTTATTTTGGTGAACTATCCAAAGAGTGGTCTTGAGAAACCCTTAAAATTTCTGTGGGAAACAGTACTCTTGGGCAGACTTGGCTGTTGGGAACACTGTGCCTTTAACTTCAAATTTGGCTAATTCGGGTATTCTGTTTAATCAGGTTATTTATAACATCCAGGGTTATTAGCACACTCATTTTCATTCTTTTACTAGTATTTTAATGATTATGCTAGATGTCACACTGTGCATTACTGACCTATAATATTTCTTATACTCCAGGTCTAATAGAAATGAGTGCCCTTAGCTTGTGTCTGCTCTAAAGTGACTTCAGTTCAGCTTCACATTTGAAGGACATTTTCAGAGGTCAGAAATCCAGAATAATATTTTTCCCTACTATTTTAAATGTATCAGTATAATCAGTGCTATCTGGATTCCGTTATTTCTGTCTTAAGATGTCAGGGAAACATTATTATATATTAGGTTATAATGTGTTTTATTTCTGGCTTAGTTTAGGTTTTTCTCGTTGTCTTTCATGTCTGTCACCATGATATGCTTGGATACTGTTTTGGTTTTATTTGGATTGCTTATATTTGCAGTCCTTTTTTAAATCTCTAGATTGGTGTCTTATGTTAGTTTGATATATTTTCAACTACCGTATCTTCTAATATTATTACTACCTCATTTTTCTACTGCTATTCTCATTATAAGATCCTAAATGCACTTACAACATGTCAAACATTTTCTCAAATTCCTATAGATCCTCTTGTACGTTCTGGATATTTCATTCTCTTTGTACTCTCTGTGGTGGAGTCTGTGTATTCTATCAAACCTACCCTTCAATTCACTGATTTTTCCCTTGGGAAGACAAAATATACAAAAGATAATTGGGGTGATTCTACTCAGACTGTGTGATAATGAGACCACTCAATGAGAAACATCCCTGCTAAAAGGAAGGGGACCTTACTGGAAGCTTTTTTTGACAGATTAGCAATGGAGTCATCAGTGAGATCCACAGGAGTCATGAGGGTGAGGAGAAGTGACTCCGGCCAGGTCAATGAGGAAAGGAGGAATCGGGTTTTGTGATTTGTGCAAAAATGATGGCTCTTTTGTTTTTACTCAGACTACATTCAGATTTCTTTGCTTTTTGGAAACACTGGGCTTGGAGAAAGGTGAACATTATCATGCTTACTCATTGTTCAGTTCATTTCATAAACTCACCTAATAAGATGTGCATTTCATTTATTCCTTTTTCATTCCCAGTATATTTGATTTTTTAACAGATAGAATTTTTCTAGTAAGATAGTCCATCTTGTAATTTATTTTCTTGTGCATTGTGGTATGTACACCACAATAGTTTCAAAGTGTCTGTTTATTGTCCAATATCGTCTATGCTACCTATGGCTATATTACCATGATCTAGTTCTTTCCTCATGGGTGCTTTTTGTTGGTATATAGTGGGTAATTTTGAATCAATTTTAGGAAAAATTACAAAGAGTCTTCATTATATTGTCATCTGCACAGAAAGTCCCCCCCTCTTCTGTCAGGTAGCTCACAAATCGAGAATTACTCTCATCTGCTACTGTGTGACTTGGACTAGGTCTGCAGCATTTGCAAGGCTCTGTGCAGGACTGTAGAGCTCTATTTCCTTTAGCAGTTACACCTAAAAACCCATGGTATTTATTTATGGCTTCGCTCTGTCTCTTCCAAATCATAAGACTCCATGAAACTTTTCTATTTTAAATTTACTTTATCTTTGGATCACTACCTTCAGCCTCCTCTTACTGCAAGAATCTTTTTCCCAAAGTGATAGCTGCATTGTCACCTTTATGATGTCTTTGGACCAAACCTCTTTTGCTATACATTTTATGGTATATCTAGTTATTCTTGGTGGGAGCAATCGCCTACTGCAACCTATTCCATCATAGACAAAGGAGAGAATCTGTGTTCACTTCTCTTTTGCTACTTTATTAAATGGAAACAAATTGTCTTTGAAATAATTTATAGATACACTGACCTGAATTTTTATTACACTAGCAAGAAGCCCTATTGATGATTGTACTTCATCATGTTTATGAAAATTTGAAGCATAGTCAATCTTAAAATCATAGTCTGCTGAATCATAGTATGATGGTTATTTTTTAAAGCAAACCAACTGGACTGAAAAGAACAATGTCTTTTTATAGTGTGTGGTTGTTTTCCTTGGGTTATTATTGCTTCCACCCATGAGTAGAACTATTATGTGTTTTGAATAATTAAACAAGATCTGTTGCTTGTTGATTTTGGATTTGTTTGCTTGACATATTGAGTAAAATACTCAGTTAGTGAATGACATATGGCGTTCCTTTGCTGAAACATGGCAAATACAGCTTTTTCTGGGTGCACAGACCTTATTTTCAACCAATTTTATGAGCTGTGTAAGATAAGTGAATTCAGGAATAGATGGTTTAGGATTTATAAATCACATGCATTCAATGATTGTCTTCTGCAGCAAGGTAAATCTATACTCATGGGTCATAAATATTTATAACAATGCAAACCTTTTCATAAATATAAATTTAGATACTATATACTGACTTCTCATTGTACATTTCTTATCTGTTAATTTGATATTATCTAGATTATAATATTTTTCATGACACTTTATTTGTCCAGTATTTCTCTTATTTTCGTTATGAACTGACTGATGAAAAATGCACATCATTTTGATAAACATAGAATTAATGTAATTGTGACACTGCTTTATATCTATATATAGTATAAATGAGATTTTGTATTTATTGTTATTTAAAGTATTAATATGGAATTTTATTTGTAGTGTTTGGATACTCCACCATTTTTAAGCAGTTCAATGAAAATGAACAATACCATGTAAAAGAATAATCAATAGAATGATAACAAAAGCCATTTCACATAAAAAGGTGAAAATGGTCCACAGTCTTAATAGTGTGTTTTGTGTAATTCTACCAGGCAACATGAACTATGACAGCAGAAGAACAATCCTGATGTGAGGCAATCATGTATATTGTAACTTCTTTAAGAGTAAGGACTTGGTTTGCAAATTATCTTCACATATTTTTCATGTAGCCTCTTAATCTGTAAATACCAGATGCTAAATTATATTCCATACATTGTTAAATCATACATTCTCCTAAAAGTTACCCCTAACTAAAAGAAAAAAAAAAGGATGATTGTCATTCTGGAGCTCTTTATTCGAAAATAAATAATAAATGTGTTTTTTGTGACAATGTCTCTATTCTTCCTGACTACTCTTAGGAATGCTATTCCTACTGGTAGAGACTTTGTATTCTGGCATTTTTGCTGAGCTGCCTTTCTCAGATTTCCTTCTTAATAAATTTTGTATACATTCATCCATAAGAAGCTATTTGAGATTTGGGAGCCTAAACAACTAAAATTTATTTAATACTTTGATAGTCAAGGTTGGGCCAACACTTTGCAGCTCATGCTAACATTCGCGGATGCACTGGCTCATCATGTGGGTATGGGGAAGCAGCCAGACCCCAGTGTCCCTGGCTCTTGATGGAGCTTTTGTATCAGATTCCTCCTCCTCCTCCTCGTCCTCCTCCTCCTCCTCCTCACAGTAGAAAGTAACTTCAGATATGTACCGAAATTGTGCCATAGGTTGCTTATATCATGGAGATTGGGGGTAAGGCACTGCAGATGTGCCTTCTCTCTGTTCTTATAGGATTCATTGATTTCTCATATGTTTCTGTCATAGGTTCTCATGGATTCTCATGAATTCTAGCTTGTCCTTAATTCTTCCACATTCACATCTAGTATTTCTCTCCTTATTCTTTCCTGAATTTTATCAACCGTAGAAGTAACAAAGGTACATAAACATCCTGGCCAGCTCTGACAAACACAGAGAATTTAATCTTTGCAACAAATGGCTTATTCTACATCATTAACTGTGGCTCTTATGCTTCAACCAATACCTAAATTGCACAGATGTAGACACCATAACTAATTCTAGGGGATCAGAAACTTGAGAATGCATTCTCTGAATTGGCTCTTGCTTCTACAGAACTAGTTTTCTGGTCTGATTACGTTTAAAGACATTAATGGCTATTTCCTCAAGTAATTTTGTTAATGGTATTCCATGGAACACATTTGCAAAACTGTTACTTAAGCTATTTTTAAATGTCTGTTATCATTTATTATTGAAATGACAAGTCTTTGTTTGGTCGGTTATGATTTTTTTCCTGCCATAAAACATAGTTTTAAAAACATAGAGTAGAGTGACTTGGTTGATTACTTCTAAATGTTCTATAGACTTGGTATAATAAACTAATGAGCTTAATGTTTTAACTTCTCAATTAAATGCTGGGTGCTGATAAACTACAACAAATATATGATCTCACAACATGAAATCTTTATCCCTTCTTTCCAAAAAACAAAGATTTCTGAAAATCAAATCTAAGTCTGATCCTATTGGAAAATAAATTATAATGAAGAGTACATTTCTAACATTGTAACAAGGTGAAGTATTTTGTTAAAGTCAAGGCATTGAAGGGAAAGAGCAAGCCTCAAAATTATGTGGATTCCTGTGAGCATTTTCTACTGAAGCTGGGGAAATTGAATCTATAAATTATCTTCTGGTGTTTTTGACATTAAAAAATAGATTATTTTCCTTTATGAGGATGTTAGTCTTCACTTGCTTGATAATCATGAGTGCACCAACCAGAGAATCTGGATTCAACACAGGACCATGAAGGTTTTAATACTCTACTTAGTAACTGAATCATAGACCCAAAGATAGCCTACAAAAGTGGAGGAAAAATGTTAGAACTGCTTGCTATGACAGAGGCAGCACATAAGTCTTAGTGTGTGTGACATACAAGAGCAGATTTATGATATAAGCCCTGTTCATAAATACCCAGCACCATCCTAACTACATCCACCAAGAAGGTAAGAGGATGAGAGGACGATTCCCACCCAGGAGTCAGAATTCTTTAAAAAAAAAAAAAAAATTGATTAATTGTCTATGCAATTTCCAGTTTAACACCAAGATTTTTTTTTTCATTTGCAATTATCTTTATATAAAGAAGATCGATTCAAATTCTTAAGAGCTCCGAGTGGCTCTTCCTTGTGCGCTGGCAAAGCTGCAGGATCTGCACAGGTTGGCACATAGCCAGTTGTGATTGCAGTTTGTGTTCTCTGCTGCTGATCCACTGGCTCACCTCAGGGCCACGAAGCAGTTAGCAGGTCTACAATTCCTTCAGTTCCCAATGGATCCTACCATTTCATTTCTCCAATTCTTAACACGTGTGTGTGTGTGTGTGTGTGTGGGTGGGTGGGTGGGTGTGTGGCTTCATAGTGAAAAGTATTTTTTTATAACGCTTTTATTTAAAGAATATAAATTTCCAAAATACAGCTTGTAGATTACAATGGCTCCCCACATAACTTCCCTCCAACCCACAACCCTCCCCTTTCCCACTCCCTCTCCCCTTCCATTCACATCAAGATTCATTTTCAATTCTCTTTATATACAGAAGGTCAGTTTAGTATATATTACGTAAAGATGTCAACAGTTTGCCCTCACATAGCAACACAAAGTGAAAATACTGTTGGAGTACTAGTTATAGTATTAATTCACAATGTATAGCACATTAAGGACAGAGATCCTACATGATATATTTTTTAATTGATTAATTTTCTATGCAATTTCCAATTTAACACCAAGATTTTTTTTTCATTTTTAATTATCTTTATATACAGAAGATTGATTCAGTATATACTAAGTAAAGATTTCATCAGTTTGCACCTACACAGAAAGACAAAGTGTAAAATACTGTTTCAGTACTAGTTATTGCATTACTTCACATTGGACAACACATTAAGGACAGATCCCACATGAGATGTAAGTACACAGTGACTCCTGAAGTTGATTTAACAATTTGACACTCTTGTTTATGGCGTCAGTAATCTCCCTAGGCTCTAGTCATGAGTTGCCGAGGCTATGGAAGCCTTTAGGGTTCGCCGACTTCAATCTTATTCCAACAGGGTCATAGTCAAAGTGGAGGTTCTCTCCTCCCTTCAGAGAAAGGTACCTCATTCTTTGAAGGCCCCATTCGTTCCACTGGGATCTCAAAGAGATCTTTCATTTAGGTCTTCTTTTTTTGCCAGAGTGTCTTGGCTTTCCATGCCTAAAATACTCTCATTTGCTCTTGAGCCAGATCTGAATGCCTTAAGGGCTGATTCTGAGGCCAGAGTGCTATTTAGGACATCTGCCATTCTATGAGTCTGCTGTGTATCTCGCTTCCCATTTGGATCATTCTCTCCCTTTTTGATTCTATCAGTTAGTATTAGCAGACACTAGTCTTGTTTGTGTGATCTCTTTGACTCTTAGACCTATCAGTGTGATCAATTGTGAACTGAAATTGATCACTTGGACTAGTGAGATGGCCTTGGTACATGCCACCTTGATGGGATTGTATTGGAATTCCCTGGCATGTTTCTAACTCCGTCACTTGGGGCACGACTGATTGAGCATGTCCCAAATTGTACATCTCCTCCCTCTCTTATTCCCACTCTTATATTTCACAGGGATCACTTTTCAGTTAAGATTTAAACACCTAAGAATAATTGTTTGTTAATTACAGATTTCAACCAATAGTACTAGAATAAAAAAATACTAAAATAGATAAAGTATTACATTGTACAACAACAGTCAGCACAAGAGCTGATCAAGTTACTGTTTCTCATAGTGAAAAGTATTAAGTTCTCCTGTAGATCATTCTCATTATTGAGATTTGAGTTACTGAGAGACAGGAATGGTTCCCAGTTTGATCTCATCAGCCCCAGAAAGCCAATTTCCTCTGATAACCCTTACCTCATGTCCATCTTTCCTATCCAACTACCAGATTCCTGCATTTAGTCACAATTTAGACAGAAGCAACAGTCTCCCTGGGGGCCTATAACTTGCCAATTTTATTCTTTCAGTCAATAGTGGTTCTGATTTTCTGACAAATCCAACTGATAGAACTATCTAACTGTTAAATGTTGGGGTTATTTAAATTTATCTGCAGCTTCATTCAAATGGTAAATTTTAATACTGTCTACTCACTATATATATATATATATATATATATATATATATTTAAAGCTTTATTTTATTTTTTTTGAATATGGTCTGTTAGCAAACTCATCATCTCTGAATTTGATAAACAGGGTAAACATCAACTCAAGTCTAATTGAGAAGAGTTGCTGCTCATTTTAAAGTAAAAAAAAAAACTCTTTAACATAAAAGGAATTAAAGAAAGTCCTGATCAATGTTAGTTTTATGGACAGGGACAAGAAGCAATCATTTTTAAAGACATTGTCATTTACTTTATGGGTTAGTAAACAGATATGAGAAGTTTTATTTTTGGAAGAGCAATTTCATAAAGACACAGGTGAGGAATTTCTGATTCTGTTAATTTAAAGAAAAGAATAAGGCCGGCACCATGGCTCAACAGGCTAATCCTCCGCCTTGCGGCGCCGGCACACCGGGTTCTAGTCTCGGTTGGGGCGCCGGATTCTGTCCCGGTTGCCCCTCTTCCAGGCCAGCCCTCTGCTGTGGCCCAGGAGTGCAGTGGAGGATGGCCCAGGTGCTTGGGCCCTGCACCCCATGGGGACACCAGGAAAAGCACCTGGCTCCTGGCTCCTGCCATCGGACAATCGCGGTGCGCCGGCTGCAGCGCGCCGTCCGCGGCAGCCATTAGAGGGTGAACCAACGGCAAAGGAAGACCTTTCTCTCTGTCTCTCTCTTTCACTGTCCACTCTGCCTGTCAAAAAAAAAAAAAAAGAAATGAATAGCTAGATATATAAACAGAAATATGCATATACTCAGTGTAGCACAACTGATGATGGAGCATTCAACTCACCTTCTGCTTGTCTTCATATCCTGACTGAAAACAAGTCAAAGTTCGTCCAAATACCGAAAATGGAGATGAGGGAGATGGGAGTAGGAAGGGAGTGAGGATGTTTATTAGGAGACATGCTTTACAATGAAATTGCATGAAATAGGGAAACCAAGTATTGAGCCTTGCTACTCAGAATCCAGGACCCATTCAGCCAACTGTCTTTGGCTAGGATGATAAAATTAGTGCCAACTCATGGATAATCCCCAGAATTATTCCTCAGCTGTCTAGAAATTGCAAATACTCACGAAGTTAGAACTGTACCCACTCAAATTGAAGCTGAGGATAGACACACACACACAAATCAAAAAATGGGGCGAGTCCCAACAGAAGCCTTGGTTACTATATAATAATTATAAAAACTGGCTCTTTGATCCAGTTCTAGTTTCCTGATTACTAGAAATCTTAGTGGTAGAAGAAAAAATAAAAGGTATAGTCCTAGATCCCTTAACCTTTTAAAATCATTATATAAAGACAACAGATTCTAAATGACCAAGTCCAGATAATGTCTTCTACTTCAGATGAGTGTAAGACTTTCATTTTCTTCAGAATCAGGAGATGAATCATGGATATTCATTAAGATTTTAGTCAGAAGCAAGGACAAAGTGTTCCCCTCAATACATAATTTATACATTCCCAAAGCCATGTTTATTTAAACCATGCTAAATATTAAATAAAAATAAATTTTAGTTGTTTTAAAAGGTACAAAGATATATGTTCATGCTCATATATGTATATAAGGGTACTTCAAAGGTTCATGGAAAATAAAATTACTTGATAAATATTTTTGTGCAATTATTTTTAAGATTTATTTATTTCAGAACAAGATGGAAAAGGAGTGAAGGAGGGAGCGAGGAGAAAGAACTAACTTTCATCTGCTGGTTCACTCCCTAAATGTTTCAACAGCCAGCCCTGAGTCGGGCTGAAGCCAGGTGCAAGGAGCTTCTTCTGGGTCTCCCATGTGGGTCCCAAATCCTCTGTCTGTCTTTTGCTGCTTTCCCAAGTGCATTAGCAGGAGCCTGATTGGAAGTGGAGCATCCAGGATATGAACTAGTGCTCATATGGGGTGAGTGTCACAGGCTGTGCCTTAACCTGCTACGTCATAACATCAGCCCCACAAAAAAATTTTGAGAGGTATAATATGAATACTTATCATACAGTTCATGAAGAGTACAGCCCATGAAAAACATGCATGGATTTCCAATTTCTTTTGACCAAAAACTAATTTATGATTAATCTAATTTTTTCACAAACTTTTTGAAGTACTCTTGTATATGAGTAGGTTCATTAACACATAGAAAGACCCAGACATGTTCCAAGTTAAATGCTGATAAAACTGGGGTGAATGAAAAAAGACATTTAAAAACATTGTTTGAAAAATTTTCGTCATTTATCTACAGCAACATGGTACAAATATTTAAAATCAAAGATTCTAGAACCATAATATTTGAATTTGAATCATAACTCCACACTGTGCAAAATTTCTCAATTTACTTAACTTCTTTGCATCTCATCTTAAACATCTGTATATTGGGTATAAAAACTGTGACTATTCCATAAGGCTATTGTGAAGATGTCAGGAGTTTTAAATTTCAGAATTGTAAAAAGTGTTTAGCAAATGTTTAATTGTGTATCTGTAACTCTTTGGCTGTATCTGAGTTTCAATTATTTTTCCTACAAAAGCAAAATTATTTAATGTACTTTTACTTCCAGTAAAAAGTAGTAAGTAGAAAAAAAAATTGTTCCTCAGGTGTATGGATTAAGGACTGTAAACAGTAATCAAGTCTCAAAATGTCAATTTCAGATTGTTATTCATTTAGCAGGCAGATAATTGTCGTTTTTTTTTTTTCCTTTGAAATTGTACTTAAGACCATTAACCAAGATGAAAATTGAATCAGTAACAAAGACCCTCTCAACAACAACAACAAAAAGCCTAGGACTGTGTGGCTTCACTGCTGAATTCTAGGAAACTTCTATGGAAATAATCTAAATTCTTCTTAAACTATTCAAGACAACCAAAAGGAGGGAGTCCTCCCAAACCCCTATGAGGCCAGCAGCAGCTTAATTTGAAAACCAGAAAAAGATACAATAATGAAAGTGAATTGTAGACTAATATCCCTGATAAGTACAGAAGCAAAAGTCCTCAATCATTTACAAATTAATAGAATCCAACAATACATCAGAAAG
This sequence comes from Sylvilagus floridanus, assembly GCA_949820135.1. Taxonomy (NCBI): domain Eukaryota; kingdom Metazoa; phylum Chordata; class Mammalia; order Lagomorpha; family Leporidae; genus Sylvilagus; species Sylvilagus floridanus. Next base: position 110,432,651 of record OX463238.1, on the reverse strand, counting down.
ATCATGTACCCTGTCCAAGTGGGTTTCATCCCTGCTATGCAGGAATAGTTCAACATATGCAAATCAATAAATGTGATACATCACACTAACAAATTGAACAGTAAACACCATATGATTATCTTGACAGATGCAGAGAAAGCATTGGATAAAATACAACATGTTTTTATGATAAAAAACCTTAAGAACATTGGGTATAGAAGCAACATACCTGAGCACAATCAAGGCAACATATGAAATATCTACAGAGAGCAACACACTGAATGGTAAAAAGCTGGAAGCATTTCCACTATAATTTGGAACCAGTGATGCCCACTGTCAGCATTACTCTTAATTTCATGCATTTTTAAAAGAATTATGGTTAATAGATTTGGTTGGAGAAATAATAAAGTAATGGAATTCCTTTTACTGTCTAATTATCACAGTTTTTATGGCTGCAAAATGCAAGAATCAGTGCCTAAAACTGTATGGTTACTTGTTTAACTATCATCTCCTTAAATTAGCTGTGATTTTGATGAAACCAACACTCATCATTCAGTTGAAGTGATGTTTGATAGAAATCTGCCATCTTACGTAAGCATTCACTCTTCTCCCATTAATTTATCTTTATTATAAAAGTTATTTTGATATTTCATAAATTACAAATGAGACAATTATATAATTCAAAACTCTGGGATAAATACAAATTACATCTGGATGAGAAGATAATAGCAGCCAAAACATATTTAACAGTGAAAGATCATTGCAAGAGTGAAATAGTTCTGCTATGAATGCTGTTTACAAAAAGAGGCAAAATAAAGTAGAAAAAAAACTATAACAATTTAAAAGAAACTGGCAATGATTTCCTTTTTTTTTTTTAGTCTTTTAAATGAGATTACTGGTCTATCTGTTGTAGTATTGAAATAAGTATGATAAAACAGTATTTTATAGAGAACTTTCATTTAATAAATACAAATTGCAAAAGTATAACTTTTGGATTATTGCGGTTTTTCCCCCCATATTGACCCTCCCACCCACAAACCATCCTCCTCCCATCTGCAAACCTCTCTCCCATCCACAAACCACTGCATCTCTTACTCCCTCTCTCATAACATTCTTCATTAAGACTCATTTTCAATTATCTTTATATACAGAAGATCGATTTTGTATATATTAAGTAAAGATTTCATCAGTTTGCACCCACACAGACGTAAAGAGTAAAATACTGTTTAAATACTAATTATAGCATTAATTCACATTGGACAACACATTAAAGACAGAGATCCCACATGAGGAGTAAATACACAGTGACTCCTGTTGTTGACTTAACAATTTGACATTCGTGTTTATGGCTTCAGAAATCTCCCGAGGCACTAGTCATGAGTTTCCAAGGCTATGGAAGCCTCTTGAGTTCGCTGACTTTGATCTCATTTAGACAAGGTCCTAGTCAAAGTGGAAGTTCTCTCCTCCCTTCAGAGAAAGGTACCTCATACTATGTTGGACATGTTGGACCATTCTTTCTATTGGGATCTCACTCGCAGAGATCTTTCATATAGGGTTTTTTTTTTATTATTGCCAGAGTGTCTTGACTTTCCATGCCTAAAATATTCTCATGGGCTCTTCAGCCAGATCCAAATGCCTTAAGGGCTGATTCTGAGGCCAGAGTGCTGTTTAGGACATCTGCTATTCTATGAGTCTGCTGTGTATCCCTCTTCCCATGTCGGATCGGTCTCTCCCTTTTTGATTCTATCAGTTAGTATTAGCAGTCACTAGTCTTGTTTTTTGATCCCTTTTACCCTTAGACTTCTCAGTGTGATCAATTGTGAACTGAAATTGATCACTTGGACTAGTGAGATGGCATTGGTACATGCAATCTTGATGGGATTGTATTGGAATCCCCTGGCACATTTCTAACTCTACCGTTTGGGGCAAGTCTGATTGAGCATGTCCCAAACTGTACATCTCCTCCCTCTCTTATTCCCACTCTTATAGTTAACAGGGATAACTTTTCAGTTAAAATTTCAACACCTAAGAATAAATGTGTGTTAATTACAGAGTTCAACCAATAGTATTACGTAGAACCAAAAAGAAATACTAAAAGGAATAAAGTATTACATTGCACATCAACAGTCAGGACAAGGGCTGATCAAGTCACTGTTTCTCATAGTGTCCCTTTCACTTCAACAGGTTTCCTTTTTTGTGGTTGGTTAGTTGTCACCAATCAGGGAGAACATACGATATTTGTCCCTTTGGGACTGGCTTAATTCACTCAGCATGATGTTTTCCAGATTCCTCCATTTTGTTGCAAATGACAAAATTGTATTTATTTTTTGGGGGGGAGAGAGAGACAGACAAAGAGCTCCCATTCGCTGGTTCACTCCCCCAAATGTTTGCAGTGACTGTGGCCAACTATAGCTATAGCTGAAAGCTGGAAACTCAATCCTGTTTATTCCCACATAGATGAGAAAGATCAGTTATTTGAGCCACCATTGCTGCCTTCTAAGAAGCTAGAGTCAGGAACTGGTGACAGATACGACATTGGTACTCGGCTATGGGAATGTGGGCATCTAAACTGGCATCACAATTAGGCTAAACATCTCTCCCAAATTTCTATATTATGGGTACATTTGTGTGTGTTCCTATAACATTAATTAGATGAAAGTCCTTATAATTATATTCTGAAAGGTAGATACTGTTTATTTTTAAGATTTTATTTTATTTATTTGAGAGGTAGAGTTACAGACAGAGAGTGGAAGAGACAGAGAGAAAGGTCTTCTGTCTGCTGGTGCACTCCCCAGATGGTTGCAATGGCCAGAGTGAGTCCATCTGAATCCAAGAGCCAGGAGCTTTCTTCCAGGTCTCCCACATGGGTAAGGGGCCCAAGGACTTGAGCCATCTTTCACTGCTTTCTCAAACCATAGGAGAGAGCTGGGTTAGAAGAGAAATCAGCCAGGATTTGAACCTGTGCCCAAATGGGATTCTGGCACCACAGGCAGAGCCTTAGCTCACTATGCCACAGCACCAGCCCCAGTAGATACTGTTAATTACCATCTCACATACAAGTATGATTAATGTACTTGTTGAATCCCTATTAAACATATATCATTATGGAAAGCCAAGACACTATGGCAAAAAATGATTTATGTGAAGGATCTCTGAGTGAGACTCCAGTGAAAGAAGGGACCATCGAAGAAGGATGTACTATTCTCCGAAGGGAGGAAGAGCTTCCCCTTTGCTTATGGTTCTGTCTAAATACTGACAGAGTTCGTGGACTCAAACGGCTTCCATAGCCTTGGCAGCTCATTTCAATAGCCTCAGGTGATCATTGGCATCATCAATAAGAATGTCAATTGTTAAATCAACAACAGGAGTCACTGTGCGTTTGCTGTTCATGTAGGACCTCCGTCCTTAATGTGTTGTACTATGAGAATTAACTGTAAAACTTGTTTTCAAACAGTACTTTATAATTTGTGTGTCTGTGTGGCAAATTGCGGAAATCTTTACTAAGTATATAGTTAATCTTCGGTATATAAAGATAATTAAAGGTGAATTTTAATGAAGAATAGGATGGGAGAAGGAGAAGGAGGTAGGACAGGAGTGAGGACGGGAGGGTGGTTATGGGGAGAAGAACCGCTATATTCCTAAAGCTGTACCTATGAAATTCATATTCATTAAATAAGAACTTTCTTAAAAAAAGAAGAAAGAAATAAAGATAGTATCCATTCATAAAAAAACGAATGGAATGAGTGATAAGTTATGATAGTGGTTACCTGGGATTAAAGTAAAAATAAAAGGAAGAGGAAATTAAAATCTTATAGGGTACTGGAAATATCTCCATCTTCATCTGTGTACTGTTTACATTATGTATACAATGTTAAAAAGTGTGGCCTATTTTATGTACTTCATTGCATTTATGTAATCTTAAGTTAAAAACGATGTTGTTCTGTTTAGTTGTAACAGAGGTCCTGGTAATTAACTCCATGGAGGGGGGTACACACTAATTATTGAAACAACACCCTTTGGATTGGTTCTGTACAATGGAACAGTAAGTTCTTACTTACGTTTTTAATTTACTCACAGGAAACTGCATGTTCAGGCAAGTCATGGTCCTTGATTGAATCATGAATTTTGAGAACTGGCAATATAAGATATAATTGACTCAATTGAGGTCATTTGGGCATAAAGATACAGTCAAAAACAGCAAATAATATTATTAATAACCAGAAAAATTTTAAAATTACCATTAATCTATATGAATGTCAAAGGATAAAAAATACCATGAAGTCCTTCAGGCCATCACATAGGTTGTGTGTGTATGTTTGCGTGTGTCTGTGTGCATGTGTACTTGTGTGTGTATATGGATATGTGTATGTGTACAGGTATGTGTATGAATGTATGTGTGTCTGTGTGTGTGAATATGGATGTGTGTGTCTGTGTATATGGATGTGTGTATGTGTGTGTGTATGGATGTGTGTGTGAGTCTGTGTTGTATGGATGTGTGTACATGTGTATTCATGTATGTTTGTGTGTACATGTGTGTACGTGTGTCTGTGCATATGGATGTGTTTCAACTACATAATTTGTCGTACTCTAGCTGGGAGCATTTTCCTTAAAATTCTCTGCCCATTAAATAAAACTGTAATACATTCTCTTTGAAATCACATTTAATCACTGGAAAGTAGAGTGTGTAATGTTCACTGTCTCCCATCACCATAGCTTCCTACACAGGAAAACAAGAACTGCTTTCCATTTGTCTGATGAAAAATTACGTTCTTCATGTTTTGTTTTGCTTTTGTAAAATATTTTTAGTTTTTTTAATAGACTTAACTAAATTTCCTATGGAAAAAACATTTCAGATTATATAAAAATTATAATTCAAAATCTTACAAAGCTGCACAGGTAGTCTAACCCCCAGCTTCATTATATGATACAAAAAGAACATAAATCAATTAAATGAAACAATTATTTTTTAAGATTAAATGAATTTCTGACATGACTCTTTTTGACCACAGTGATGGGGAATTACCAATTCCAAGGACTCTTTTTACTGGACATAATTACCCAGACTCACCAATTGTCCCCAAAGGAGATGCTATCAATTTCCTTGTTCAAATTCAGTGTTGCAAAATAATCAGAGTGCAATGGTTCTATGCTAAAGTAGTGCAAAGTGGTAATAAATAAGAAACAGAGTACCCAGGGATGTCTGACAAGGTCATGTGCCCATAAAACTGATCAACTCTCCCAAGGCGATGGGAAATTTCCACTGCCAGCATGGAATTCTCTAGTATATTTATGTATGGATGAATATTTAAGAATGAATAGATCAAAACATATTTAAGGCATGCTTTGTTAACAGTGTAATTGGAACTTACAGTGTTCAGGCCAGTGCCGTGACTCAATAGGCTAATCCTCTTCCTTGTGGTGCTGGCACACCAGGTTCTAGTCCTGGTCGGGGAGCCAGATTCTGTCCTGGTTGCCCCTCTTCCAGGCCAGCTCTCTGCTGTGGCCAGGGAGTGCAGTGGAGGATGGCCCAAGTGTTTGGGCCCTGCACCACATGGGAGACCAGGATAAGCACCTGGCTCCTGCCATCGGATCAGCACGGTGCGCCGGCCACAGCACGCTGGCTGCAGCAGCCATTGGAGCGTGAACCAACGGCAAAAGAAGACCTTTCTCTCTGTCTCTCTCTCTCACTGTCCACTCTGCCTGTCAAGAAAAAAAAAACTTACAGTGTTCAAATATTTTTATAATAAAATTATGCCACAGTGGAAAACTCCTTAAAATGTGAAAAGTAACATATGCATTGTTTTCCTCTACTTTTGAACATAAAAACGTATTCTACCTTAGTAGAAAAAGCATCTTTAAAAAAAGTATATAGCTGCATGGAGATCTGGTGATAACTCATCTCTCTCACCCTTGCCTCTCTTGTAATATGGGGATGTCCCTGATTTCTGGGTGACCCATGCAGACACATCATGGTCTTGAGAATAAAAATATAAACATACCCATCCAGCATGACTATTGGTCGCAGATGGAAATAAGACAACTGAAGAAGAATTAAGGGTTTGATTCCAAAAAATCAAATGAAGACAAACTGATTTTATTCAGGTTAATTTTAATTGACCAACTAGGACGACAAAAGTGTATTTTAAGAGTTTTATTGATCTTCAAATCAGGCATAATGTATTAACTTGCACAGATGAAAGTGTTCACAGGCGTAAATGACTCTTCAAAGTCTAGCTCAGGATTCCACTGAGCCTCTGCTCCTCTAATAAGCTCTGCCTGCTCCAGAGCCAGGTGCGATTTCTTCCCCCTCTGAATTCCCCAAGCACATGTTATCTTTTCCTGTCACTTGTAAACCAGTCATGTGAGGTGGGATGGTACTTATTTAAATCATGTGCCTTGCTAATTTCATTTGCACGGGTGTTTTGTGTCCCTGACTGGCCTTAAGCTTCCAGATGTCAAAAAGTTGTCCCTCACCTTTGCTGTTAGGATTTCACGCCACATATTTGGTTGTTCATAATGCTGTCTACCTTGTCATTGTACATGCACACTGGTTGTTTTCTATTTTATCTTAAAGAACTGCAGAAAGTACCATTTGCCGCTAACTACTACCTCACTAATGCCAATAAGTACTAGTTTATCTTAATCTCAATTTCTTCAGAAAACTAAAAAAAAAAAACCTTCTGCTACTTCCTGATATATGTGAAAACTATTTGTCTAATTTATAAAGATAACTTCCCTGTGGCATTTTTATTAAAGATTTTTATTTCTTTATTTGAGAGGTAGAGTTACAGACATTGAGAGGGAGACAGAAATGTCTTCCATCTGCTGATTCACTCCCCAAATGGCCACAAGGCCAGAGCTGAGCTTATCCAAAGACAGGAGCCAGGAGCTTTTTCTGGGTCTCCCACATGGGTGCAGGGGCTCAAGCACTTGGCCCATTTTTTACTGCTTTCCCAGGCAATATCAGAGAGCTGGATCAGAAGAGGAGCAGCTGAGACCTGAACTGGTGCCCATATGGGATGCTGGTGCTGCAGATGGAGAATTAACCTATTAAACTATCTTTCTTTTTCAGGCAAGATTTCCACCCTGTTCTATCTGTGGCATGAACATAGTACTTAGCCAGCGAGAGGCTATGCCAGCCCACTGTAAGAACTGTTCACTGTATGAACTTTTACGATTAAGGATATAATTTATTCATTCTTCTGTCTAGTTACATGTTTCTCTGCTTGCATCTAGCACAGTGCCTGACAAATTACAATTCTATCAAATACCTTATGTACTAATATTGATATAGGCCATGGTGTTTAGTACAATAATTAGCACATTGTGACATTTCCTTGACAAATACCATTTTTACATGGATGGGTCTCTTAAGAAGTCCAACATATAGCAGTAAAAAAGTAAGATGAAGGATTAAAAGTCAGTCAGAATATTAAAAATATGAGGGTAATTTGAAAACTTCATGGAAAATGGAATCAAAAAGAAGTTGATTTTGATGCAAATTTGAAATCCATGTGTATAAGATTTCCTTAAAATTTGCAGAAAAATCATTCTATGAAAAGAAAACTATGTTTGGATACTGATTTCAATTTTTTGCACTGAATTAATTCATTTTTAATTCCATTTTTACAAAACGGTTTTCCACTACTACTGACACTGCTGAAGTACTGCAGAAAGGGTTCACTCCATGAGTAGTAAATGCCTAGTTAATCCTGAAGGCTGAAAATGTGTAGATGGGGAAACTTTTTCTGCCCACGGGCATTTGAACATTTATAACATTATTTCCAGGCCATACAGAATTGTCAACTTATTTATTGAATTTCAAACCCCACTTGCATTTGCTTTGGCAGAGCCAAAATAAGTGATGTCCCAAGCCTGTACACCCTGTGTGCCTGATGCTCCCCACCCCAGTCCATAGCGTCGTGGGGAATGCATGACCAAAGGAGGTATGTGTTATGAGGTTGGGGCAGGGTAAGGCTGTGTTGGAAGGAGGAGAAAAGTTTTGATGCCATCAGGCAAACTGGCTCCAGGGAAGAGTAGGACAGACTGGACAGAATCCAACTGTTCTCCCCATCTTGACATCAGGCATGTTTCCCCACCTCTTCAGAGGCAGAAAGAAGGAAGGGTGAGAAGCTATCTCGTGGAACATTCCACAAGTGGAGAGAGAGAGAGAGCGCAGGAGTGGGGAAGAGACGTCTTGTCAGCATACTGAATGAGTCGAGTGCAAATGAAGATACTATCAGATTCCTGAATCCAGAAGAAGAATATGCACGAAAACTCTCAGAATTTCCCTCTCATTCTTTTCTCCTGACTTAAACAAGTGAATAGTCACTACTGAAGACAAAAAAAAATCAAGTAAGTTCAGGTGTGAACTTACAGCAGCAAGTATCAGAAGGTGACAAAACATGACGGAAACTTCACTTTCAGTGGCTGGCACACAAACCCCTCTTGTTCATATGTGTGTTGCTAGCCAGTGTGACTTTTAAATATAAAAGCACCCAGCCTTTTGCAGATGCGACTCACAGTTGGCATGCCATCAGTCCACGCTCATTCTGCTGTCTCCTGATTGACTTGTCTACTGCTATAGTTTCCTCATTCTGTCTTTCCCTCCAGTCCCAGATCAGTTGTGGTTTGACCTTTGGAGTTCTTCTCAGAGACATATGGCAATATTGAGTCTCACTCTTCTCTAAAGACCTGGTTTCCCAACAGGCCAACTCTATAGGTAACTCAGCTCAAATGAAGGTTCCTTGATAGTTTTCTTTTCCTCCCTTGCTGTTCAGTAATGCTATACTGCTCTGATTCACTGGAAGCAGAAAATTTTATGAGTTCAATTTAGTTTGTATTCCAAAGCAGTAACTGAAACTGTGAATTTGCTCCATTTGCTTAAAATAAGCAATTTATGGCTTGAATGAACTCTTTCAGTGATTACTGCATTCAGCAGGAAGGCATGATATTTAATATCTTAAAAAATAAACAGACTTCATAAATGTAGTAAGTCATGTGATGACAAACATGAGAGCATTCATGTTGTGAAGGAAAAATGTGTTTGCATCACACAAAAACATATTATTTTTAAGATTTATTTATGTATTTGAAACATAGAGTTACAGTGAGATAAAAAGAGAGAGAGAGAGAGAAAGAGAGAGAGAAAGAATATTTTATCCACTGGCTTACTCGCCAAATGCCCAAATTGCCAGAACTCAGTGGATCCAAAACCAGGAGCCAGGAGCTTCTTCCAGTTCTCCCATGCAGCGCAGAGGCCTAAGTACTTAGGCCATCTTCCACCATTTCCCAGGTGCATTAGCGGGGATATGGATCAGAAGTGGAGCAGCTCGGTCTCAAATTGGTGTCCATATGGGATTCTTTCGTATGTGATGTCTTAACCCACAGTGTCCGCCCCATAAGAACACTTTCTATGCAAGAACAATGGAGCAGCCGGACCAGCACTGTGGCGTAGTGGTTAAAGCCACTGCTTGCAGTGCCAGCATCCCATATGGCCGCCGGTTCCAGTCCCGGCTGCTCCACTTCCGATCCAGATCTCTACTATGGCCTGGGAAAGCAGTGGAAGATGACCCAAGTGCTTGGGTCCCTGGACCCATATGGGAGGCCTGGAATAAGCTCCTGACTCCTGGCTTCAGATTGGCACAGCTCCAGCCATTGCAGCCAACTGGGGAGTGAACCAATGGATGGAAGACCTCTGTCTCTCTCTCTGCCTCTCCTTCTCTCTCTGTGGAACTCTGATTTTCAAATAAATAAATAAATCTTTTAAAAAAATGGACCCATCATAGTGATTTTATCACCCAGGGTAGTGGCCCTATGTCCTACTCAGGTGCCTAAAATAGAAAGTGGCTCATTCTATCCAATTGACTGGCAGTCTATAGGCTATTGTAGTACTCATGAATTCTGCTCCCAAATGTTTTGGAGAAAAACAGTATCTAAACACAACTCAGACCAATGTTGAAATGTACGTTAATTCTCTACTTCCTATCTTATTTTTCAGCTTCTTAAAAAAAATTGAGCGGGAGAGAAAGAAAGAGAGAGAGAGAAGTAACTCCCTTAGGTTTGTTCACTCTCTAAATGCCAACAATAGCCAGGGCTACAGGAGGCCAAGGGTAGGAACCAGGAATTCAAGTCAGGTCTCCACACAGGCAATAGGAACTCAGTTACTTGAGCCATCTCTGCTGTCACCCAGAGTCTGCATTACCGGGAAGCCAGAGCAAGAAGAAGAACTGGACATTAAATCCAAGCATTCTCATATGGGATGTGGGACTTTCTACCTGGAATCCTAACTGCTGGACCAGATGCATGAACTCTTACTTGCTTTTTGTGCATAGAAATTATGTTCTAAATTTTCTACTGTTTAGGGTTATTTGATTTAAAAAAAATTAATAGTACATGAAAGTTCCTCATAACTCTTTTGGGAAAAAGAGTTAAAAGATAAGTTCATTTTGGTGCAAAGAATTATTAAATCCATGCATATAATGTGTCTTAAAGTTATCATAAAATGTATCTTATGAAAAATATGCACAAATACAAAAACATTTTTGCAACAAAACAAAGAATCTTTTAATTCCATCTTGTATAAAATTTTTGATGTATTCATATGTAGAAATTTCAAAAGCATAATTCTAAATGAAAAAAATTCCAATTTCCCTATAGATTTGAATTTTTTAATTTTTATAAATGCAAGTAAATGTTACATTTACTTTTCAAATATGAAGTTAAAGTTTCTTTTTTAGATCAAAATATTCATTTTTTCATTACTTTAAAATAAATTGATGGTTTCTAAAGTCTCTTTGTGATTAAAAACAGCTTTAATGTTCACATTGACTGAGTATAGTTTCAGAAATCAAATTGAATCAACATTTTTAATGAATTTCCCAAATTATGCATAATTATATTTAAATTATCAAAAAATATAATGATCTAAGGAGATTCTACAGTGTCTTCTCCATTGACTATAAAATAAAATTCAATAGATAATAAATTATTTTACTAGTCAATTTTTATGGAGATGATAATTTATTAGCAATCATAAATCTATGTAATATACATGCTGTAGAGTTACTTATTGCATGAGACCATGTAATCAGATCCCTAGGAACTTAGTATGCATTAGAGATTTATAGCATGAACTTATTCAATCGATCTCTCACTAGTTTGTGTCCTTTAAGTATGTAAGGTCAAATGTACCTAAAAGCATTACAGCAGATCAAAAAGCTTTGATTTTTCCTTTAGACTATTATTGTGAAGCACATTCTTTAATTTGAAGGAAGCTTCATGTTAATTGCAAGATAACTCCAGCCTGCTCATAATACTTACAATACCATGTATCTGTCAACCCTGCCAGTATCTGTGGTTGTTACTAATAAAAATGCCACCACTTTTTGTTTTGTTTTGTTTTTTAAATCATGGTCATCTGAAATCTGGAAATATTTTAGAATTAAACTCTATTTGGAAATGATTAACTTGGATGATTTTATTGCTCTTATTAGAAAGCTTTCAAAATACTTGTGGACAAACAGAATTAAAAGATACAGTTTACTTTACAGCAAACATATTTGGAGCTCATGTATAGTTGTTTTGTAACATTTTTCACGAAGGTTTTGAAGATTCCCTCATACAGAGAAGAGCTTCATGGAAGAAACAGCCAATCCAGGGCCCTAAACTCACTTCAGTGCCCCCTCCCCCTTTGCCCAATTTAGGTAGCTAGTTCACAAGACCTCACTTCTGCCAGAATATTAACTCGTCTTTTAAGTTGAGCCTCCTGCTGAGATAATATGATTTACATGTGATGGGAAGGAATAGCAAGATGACTGCTATCAAGAGAGTTTGATAGAACGACTAAACAAAACCCTCCTCAATCTTTTTTGGCTTTTTTGACTTTATAATTTACATTCTCAGTCTTATCTTTCTCCTTACTACTCAAAATGCTATTGCAGCTGTATTAGTCAGGTGGGGTTAAACAGAGTACCCAAGACAAGCTACTTTGGAAGAAAGGAAGTTTGTTTTGGCATGAAGATGTGGAAAATCACAGTCCAAGACTGAGCAGGCCCCTTTGGTCCAGCCATATGGTGAGGTCAGAGGGTGACAGTGACAGAGTCTGTATGGAGACTCGATTACTTGGAGAGTTGGGATTCACAGGACACAGCTGGTTCCCACTCAGATTTTACAAACTACCTTTGGAGAATATATCTTCAATAACCTAAGGACCTCCCACTGATCTATTTCCTAAAAAGCTATAATTTGATTAACTGTCTTCCCTCTTAATACCATTAATTTATGACTTTGCAGATTAAATATCTGTGCGAGTTTGGGAGTTAAATATTGTTAAAATCATAGAAACAAAAAAATCATAGAAACAACAAATTTGATATTTATTGGATAGGAAGTGGAACAGTCAAGACTTGAACTGGTGTCCATATGGGATGCCAGTCCTGCAGGCTTTACCCTCTATGCCACAGTGCCGGCCCCATACCTTTTCTTTAAACACTGTCCCAGAGCCAGGGTTGTGGTGTAGTGGGTAAAGCCACTGCATCCCATATGGGCACTGGTTCAAGTACTAACTGCTCCTCTTCCAATCCACCTCCCTGCAAATGTGCCTGGGAAAGTAGCAGGAGATGGTCCAAGGGCTTAGCATCCTAACCCTACATGAGAGACCCTGAGGAAGCTCTTGGACTCTGACTTTAGTCTGGGCAGCCCAAGCCATTGCAGCCATCCGGGGAGTTAACCAGTGGTTGGAAGACCCCTCACTCTTTCTCTCTCTCTCTCTCTCTCTCTCTCTCTCTCTCTCTCTCTCTCTCTCTCCCTCTGCAACTCTGACTTTCAAATAAAGAAATAAAATCTTTAAAAAAAAGCAATATTTAGAGCATTTTGGATACATATTTTTTCACAAAAAATCCAAAGCTGCATAGAAGATGTATGAAATAATTTAATCTAAAAATTGTATATAGTGAATAGTAACATACTGATTAATAAGCTCACATAACATGTATGTTTCCTTTAGTGCATCTGATCTTAAAAAATAAGTATCTACAAAAACTATATTGTAAATTTAGTAAAAATGTGCTATTTTTTATAACTTTAGAATATCATGCATTTCTTCTCATTAGCCCTCATGTTTTCTAGGATAACAAGCAAGTGTAGTATTATTATCTATAGTTTAGAATTGGCAGCATTTAAAATTTTAGTGATTAAAATGTCAATCTCTCTCACACATAGGGCTATGTTGAACAGTTATCTTAAAATCTATAAAATAGAAATCCAGTCATCATTGATTTGATATCTAAATAAAAAGAAAATATCCAGGTATGTTCAGAAAATTTCAGATTTAGTCACTTATAGAATGTCAAGAATCGAGTTTGAATAACTATATTGCACATAGCACACAGACATCCCTAAACTTAAAAACACTTTGACAGACTTTACATTGTGGGACAGTATTTTCTTGTGTTTTTCAAATATTTGTTTTATTTATTTTAAAGACACAGTTACAGAGAGAGATAACTAGAGAGAGAGAGGAAGAGGTCTTCCATCTGCTGGTTCACTGCTGCTGGCTGCAACAGCTGGAACTGTGGCGATCCAAGTCAGGAGCCAGGAGTTTCTTCCAGGTCTCCAGTGTGGGTGCAGGGGCCTAAGGACCTGGGCCAACCGCCACTGCTTTCCCGGCCACAGCTGAAAGCCAGATGGGAAGCAGAGCAGCCGGGACTTGAACTGGCTCCTATATTGGATGCTGGCACCGCAGGCAATGGCCCCAGCTCCTATGCCACAGTGGCGGCCCCTCAATATTGTTTTAATCAATTTCAAATTTATTTATTCATTTTTACATAAATACTCAGTATCAAATCTATGGAGGAAATATCTCATGAATGAGCAGAAGAGCAAATGGTAGAGACCTAACATAATCTGTAGAATTTAATGCAGAAATGAGACACATACCTTCAAAGGCTTCAGTTTAGTTCCTATTTGAGTGTAGGTAATGTTGGAAAAAATTAGTAATTCTCTTCATAGTACAGTTCCCCAAATTTATTAACTATCTGTTGCACAATACTATAGTTTTCGATTCTGCATGGTATCTAAAGCTGGACCCAACACAGTTAGCAGTTGGAGGAAGCCTAGGACTGGATAGGCTAGAAAAATAATACATCAGTAAAGCACCAAGATTCTTATCCAGCAGATTATGTGAGCGCTTCCTTGACTGTTCCTCTCCACCAGGTCTTCTCACTCGATGTCTTCCCAGAAATGAGCGTTTATCAACGTGGTCTTCAATATCAGAATCAACTCCTCTTTTAAATTAGGCCAGTTTCTGGGTCCCACTTATCTACTGAAATGTGTTTTATCCTCCATTCAAGGATTCCTTAGACCCTCCTGATGGACATACCACTGAAATAGCCAGTCATATGAGATGATGGAAATGCAATGAAATACAACTATATTGATGGAACTTAGAATTCTACCTTCAAAGGTCTCATAATCCAGTGAGGAATCAAATAAATAGATAGATAACTGCAATAGAGCATGAAATAGGTAACTTCTGAGCAAAGTCGGAGCCTATCAGGGGACCACCTCATGAAATATGGCCATGATACACAAGGTTGAAGCAAGGCCATATGCACTGAAAAAGTGGTGATTTCTAATAATTATAAATAAATGTATGAAAGATTTGCTGAATGCTGTCACCACTGTTCTAAATGTTCTACATGGTTGAATTTATGAGTGATTAAAGACAATTATACACAGCTAACAGGCAGCGGAAGCGGAACTTTGATTTGGTGTAACTATGAGAATATGTTCCTAATGTTCCGACATTTGTACAGATAAGAATAAACACTTTAAGGCTAATGCTAACAACCATAGAGCATCCTTTCAACAATGTCTTTATTTGCTTGTGTGTTGTCCCTTTGTGGTATTCAATCTTCATTCCTTGTTGTTGTTGTTAGATTTATTTTCATCTATTCAAAGGACAGTTACAGAGGGAGATAGAGACACAGAGAAAGAGAGGTCTTTCATCCTCTGGTTCACTCCCCAAATGACCACAATGGCCAAAGCTGCCCTGATCCAAAAGCAGGAGCCAGGAGCTTCTTCTGGGTCTCCCCCATGGGTGCAGGGACCAAAGGACTTGGGCCATCTTCTGCTGCTTTCCTAGGCCATAGCAGAGACCTGGATCGCAAGTGGAGCAGGCAGGACTCGAAGCAGAGCCCATATGCTGCAGACCATGGCTTTAAACTCTTGTGCCACGGCACCGGCCCCGTGGTACTCCAATCTTACTCACTGAAAGACACAACATCAGGTGAGAGGAACGTGAAAGGCGCTTTGTAGTGTTCACTGGGAGTTTCCTTACCAGGAAAGGGTGGAAATGACAGAAGACTGTATACAGAAACCCTGTAACTCAGAGAGAACGACCATGTGCAAAACAGAAATGCAGCAAAAAGAAAGAAAGTTCAGGAAATGTAAAAACATGCAGGTGCCCCTTATAAGGTGCAGAAGTAGCACAGAATAGGTTATTTAGCACTGAGTACAATAAGAAAGGAAAGAAGGACATAACGGCAACATTCTCAGATATGAATATCTAATAGGGTAGGGAAATTGAGTTGCAGTGTGCAAGCTACAATATGAGTGGTGTAGTGACGGCTGAACTAAGACAACAGCAGAAAGAAGATAAGACATGAGAACCTGAGTGTTTCCAAATAACTAGAGAATCTGAAGTTTCACAACACATAGAATGGATAATATTTGAGAAGACAGGTTGCTAAAATATTTGCATCATGTGACAATGCAGCACAGATATTATGCTACTTGAAAAGAAAATAAATTGAAAAAGAAATTTGGGCATTGGTTCTAGTCCCTGCCTCCCTACTTCCGATCCAGCTCTCTGCTATGGCCTGGGAAAGCAGTACAAGATGGCCCAAGTCCTTGGGCCCCTGCTCCCACATGGGAGATCTAGAAGCTCTTGGCTTCATATCAGCACAACTCCAGCCATTGCAGCCATTTGGGGAGTGAACCGTCTAATGGAAGACCTCTCTCTCTCTGCCTCTCCTCTCTCTCTATGTAACTCTGACTTTAAAATAAATAAATAAATCTTTAAAAATAGAAATTATCAGAAACTTAACAGTCCCATCCCAAACACTAGAAATTTATTCTCTCACAATATGGAAGTAGAGGCTCTCGATCAAAGTGCTGGCAGAGCCCTGCTCCCACACACCGCTGGCTCTCAGGGACAATCTTGGCTGAGCTTCTTCACTTGTTCAGGGTTTGGGTGTCTTCACCTCTGGCAATGCATCTCCACTCTCTTCTTTCTTCTTCATGCCTCTTATCTCTACTGTGTCCTTCTCTGAATCCAGAAGGGTATCATCTGGAATTTGCAAATTCAATTACATGCATTTTCATCTATGTTCACCTTCACAAATACTGGGTGGATGCTTTTTGGATCCAGAATCCAAACTGAATCAATTGCAATGCCTCATAGTCAATATGGAAGTGCCTTTGAGATGTAAAATCACAAGAAATCAATCATAGAAGCACTGTGTTCTGTATTCTGGGGGGTGTTACCTGATAACTATAAGATCATATAAATTCTGAGAATATTTTGATGGAGAGAGACAGAGAGAAAGGTCTTCCTTTTCCATTGGTTCACCCGGGCCACAGCAGAGAGATGGACTGGAAGAGGAGCAACTGGGACAGAACCAGTGCCCCGACCAGGACTAGAACCTGGTGTGTCGGCGCCGCAGGTGGAGGATTAGCCTATTGAGCTGCGGTGCCGGCAAAATTCATTTCTTATATAATAGCTTTGTTAGTATTGTGGGTAACATGATTTTATGGAGGTTAGACATGCTCTGTCCTTAGAAAACAGGTCATTTTGTTTATTGGCATCAGAATTCTGTGTATAAACAGGAATCTATAAAAATTCCTGAGCCAGTATGTTATTCCAACTCTTAAAATGACATGTGAACAAAATCAAATAATATTTTTTAAAGTCCCCTATTAGTCCTAACAAGTATTATTTGGAGTTTCCTAGTTGGGGAAAAAAAAAATCTACTGACTGACTTTTGATAAATAAAAGACCAAAAACATTTCATAGACTCTAGTAAGTAGAGAGTAGTTTTTTTCTTTACTTTTTTCTAGTTTTTTTTTTTTTTTGAGAGAGACTCAGTATTTGGGTATTAGTACAAAAATAAAAAAAAAATTTCAAATACAAATGAGAATAATAACATTAAAATGAAGAACATTTTTATAATTGAGAAATACTGATTTTCTCAGCTTTTCTAACAAAAGTGCATTTAGTAAACCAGCTTAAATTCCAAGTGTTATATTTTCAGAATAAAACATTTGTTTAAACAAAGTCAAGCCTTATTTTTGAAGTTATTTATTGAAGCATTTAGGGGACATGTCAGAAAATGTGACTATAGATTGGATATTAGGGCATATTAATGAATTATTGTTAACTTTCCTGGGAGTTTTTTGTTTTAGGTGTTACATCTGAGATATTTAAGGGTGAATCATCATGCTGTCTGTAAGCTATTTTAAAAATGTTTCAGAAACATGTGCAAGTATGTATATGCTTGTATATGTGTGTCTAAACAAATTATGGAACAATGCTAACAAAGTTTAATTCCAGATGGAAGATAAAAAAACATTGGTTAATCTTTTTAGTAACTATATATTCTAAAATCTTTCCAGTAAAATACTGGGAAAAATGTATTATGAAGAACAAATGTCAGCTTTCAACATCCTTTCTAATAAATATGAGTAGATTCTACTGCCTGGGACAGTGTCCAGGACACAACATGGTCTCAGTATATATGATTACATGAATGAAAAATAATTGCTGAATTAGGCAGTTGTCATTGTACTTTCTTGTGAATGGAAGAACAGGTATTTAGTTATGAAATAATTTAAAATGTATTTCATTACCAGAAAAGTTATGTGATGAAAAGTTGAAGTTTAGAAGTATAAGCATATCTTACCATATATAATTTATGTGCATTTTTTTATTATAATTTTTATTATTTAATTCATTATTATAGTAATTAGATATATTTGCCATGTCCTTTGGTCTGTGCAAAAATTCTGCAATAAATTAGATTCCCTCCTTATATTTGAAAAACCTCAAATACAAATGATACTGGATAACTTTTCTCAAAGTCATGTAACCAGTAAGCAGCATATCTAAGGCTTGACCAAACATGTTTTACTGTTAGTGTTGTCCCTTTTATCATGGCATTTAAATTTTTTTCTCATGTCTGTGTTTTTTTCTTCTTTTCAGGAAACTAAACAAGTATTTAATATACGAACCATTACTTAGTTGTGGCTCCTAGGCTACAGTCGTCAGTGTCAAGGAATCTACAATTACTTTACCCATTTGCCTCATCTGACTGACAGTAATTGACTTTGCCAAAGCTTAGAAATATTGTATCACTTGAGGGGGCCTCTCATTTCGCTTTACTTACAGTGTTCTCCTGCTGCTCTGGATGATGGAAGTAAAAGGTAATATTTTGTTCCTCCACATGTAATTTTTACTTTCAGTGCATTGGTGTTTAATTTATGGAAATTCATAGCATTTGACAAGACACTGTTGTAAGTGGACAATCAGCGACTAAAGGAATCATAGTAAATCAAGACTGAAAAATAATAATAGAAAGCTTATATACAACTTATATGACATAATGTAAATGAAAGCGCTGTCACTATGAGGAAAAACAATACACCGTCTCTTAATGGTGAGAAGCTCTCCTTGCCCTCCTTCCACTAACTCAACGTGATGTATGGATTTACAGCCATGGGGATGTCAATGGATCAGAGCACAAATATTGCTTTTCCTGTGTACCTTTAAAAAGCTATATTTTACATGGCATCAAAGAAATTAATTTCCATTGGCACATTTATACTTAGATAGCAACATCAAATAGACCACTTTTTATGAGTCACTTTCTGTTTGAAGCTACTCATATTAATGTCTCAAAAGAGGAGTAGCTGCACTGTGTCTACACAGAGCTGTAGGACCCAGACTCAGCCAAACCTAAAGACGCTTGTACTCGTCACCTGCCAAAGAGTCATCTAAGGAGTTTGGCAAATTGGACTGTCAAGAAAATGGTTATAAAACTATAGACGTAAATATGGATCTGTATTTTCTCCTGAAGTTTGTAATTCTCCAACATGTGGATAATAATTATACAAAATTAGGTGGCTGTTGAAGAATGTCATTCTAAGAATTTAAGCATTAAAGAAATTTAAAAAAATAGAAATATCATAATCGTCTTATGTATATGATTTTGTAAAATAACATACAAATACTGTTTGTAAACAGTGAAGATAAATGTTTCAGATATCTGTATCTTTATTAACTTACACTGATCCCTAAACTTCAGAGAACCCAATTTATTTGCTACTCCATAATTTTGTGTGTCCTCATAGAAATTGTCAACATTAAATTTGCTTAATTTTATTTTATTTTTGATTGACACATAATGATTGATAGGAGTAAAGAGTAGAGGAGTGGTGATGAGAAGTGCAGGAGGGGAGAGAAAGATGGACAGACTAATACAAAATTAAATAAGAGAAATAAGTAGTTGTGTTCAGTTACACAGAAGGATGACTAGAGTTAACTATAATGTGTTGTATACTTCAAATTATCTAGAAGAGAGTACTTGAGTGTTCTTATCACAAAAAAGTGATAAATATTTGTTATTTTTTGAATGTATGTTTTTGACATCCTGAATCAATGTTCCTTGTGAATAGCATCCTCAGGCATAGCACCACGCTTAGCAAAAATGAAATTTCAATAAATCTTTATTGAATGCAAGAATGTACAATCAAATAAAAGAATCAAAATCTCACAAAATACAAAAGAGAAAAAATAACTTTAGGGACAAACACTAAAATTGTGAGCACTTTATTTATGCCATGATAATTCCCATTTATAATAAATGAAAACTTAATTTCCCCTGAGTCTCACAGAAATGTTCCAAAAATAACCAACCTCTCAGCAACTGAGCAAAATGCAACCTGTTGTTTGTATTTCTAAATAACTTTGATTTGAAGACAACAATGCCTGCTCATTCACTTGTTATCATCAGCTACTTTTAAGCCCTGATACCGAAGATGGATAGTGGCAATGAAGATTGTTGGGACTTCACAACCTGATATGTTTATCGTTTGGTCTTTCACAATTGGGATCTTCTGACCCTTGCTCTGAATGCAGTTATGCATTGACACAATATACATAAGCAAGTCATTCTAAATTCTGTCAAATCCTCCCAGTTCATTGTTATTTTTCTTAAGATTTTATTATTTATTGATTTATTTCTTTGACAGGCAGAATTACAGACAGTGAGAGAAAGAGACAGAGAGAAAGGTTTTCTTTCGTTGGATCACTCCCCAAATGGCCACAATGACCAGAGCTATGCCGATCCAAAGCCAGGACCCAGCTAACTCTTCCTGGTCAGCCATGCGGGCGCAGGGGTCCAAGCTCTTGGGCCATCCTTCACTGCCCTCCCGGGCCATAGCAGAGAGCTGGACTGGAAGAGGAGCCACTGGGACGAGAACCCAGAGCCCAAATGGGATGCCGGCGCTGCAGGTGGAAGATTAACCTACTGTGCCACAGCATCAGCTCCAGTTACTTGTTATTTTGAAATTATAACATTCAGAAGTGTTCTTCTGTTTTCTTTTTTGCTTCATTAGAATATTTTTAAAATGTATACTGTCTTTGTTTATTGAAATTGAATAACTCATTTATTCAGCCAGAAATTTATTTCACTGAGTTTGTGTTCTGATTCTCCACCTGATCTGAGCTGCCAAGTCCACTTTCATGGGCTTACTGGTTTATCTTGCCTACTCAATGTATCTGGTGGTTGGAGCATTAAAAGGGTGCCTACTTGACACGCTAGAAAGAGTGTCATGTAACTTAAAATTACTTCGCAGTATTTAGAAATAACAAAGCAGTCTAGTTACAGTCAAGATACTGCATCTTATGATCTTGTAATTATCCTCCTTAAATTCAAATATCACCAAGCAAAACTGCTTTTATTGAAATTTGGGGGTATCAAGCAACAGATGGCAATAGGTCTTTCTGCCAGTAATGTGTGAAGAATATAACTGAAACATTTAGTTTAGGCAAGTAAAAACAGAACAAACAACAGCAAAAATTTATCCTCAATAAATAATTTGGAAAGAATAAAATAGTATCATTAAATAGTAAAAACTCAAAGTTTTGAATATTATTATATATATATATATATTTGCTTTTTTTAAACTTTTATTTAATGAATATAAATTTCCAAAGTACAGCTTATGGATTACAATGGCTCCCCCCCCCATAAATTCCCTCCCACCCACAACCCTCCCCTTTCCTGCTCCCTCTGCCTTCCATTCACATCAAGATTCATTTTCAATTCTCTTTATATACAGAAGATCAGTTTAGTACATATTAAGTAAAGATTTCAACAGTTTGCCCCACATAGCAACACAAATTGAAAAATACTGTTGGAGTACTAGTTATAGCATTAAATCACAATGTACAGCACATTAAGGTCAGAGATCCTACATGATATTTTTTAATTGATTAATTTTCTATGCAATTTCCAATTTAACACCAAGTTTTCTTTTTCATTTTCAATTATCTTTATATACAGAAGATCGATTCAGTATATACTAAGTAAAGATTTCATCAGTTTGCACCCACACAGAAACACAAGGTGTAAAAATACTGTTTCAGTACTAGTTATAGCATTACTTCACATTGGACAACACATTAAGGACAGATCCCACATGAGACGTAAGTACACAGTGACTCCTGTTGTTGATTTAACAATTCGACCTTCTTGTTTATGGTGTCAGTAATCTCCCTTGGCTCTAGTCATGAGTTGCCGAGGCTGTGGAAGCCTTTAGGGTTCGCCGACTTCAATCTTATTCCGACAGAGTCGTAGTCAAAGTGGGAGTTCTCTCCTCCCTTCAGAGAAAGGTACCTCCTTCTTTGATTGGATCCCACTCGCAGAGATCTTTCATTTAGGTCTTCTTCTTCTTCTTCTTCTTCTTTTTTTTTTTTTTCCAGAGTGTTTTGGCTTTCCATGCCTAAAATACTCTCATGGGCTCTTCAGCCATATCCGAATGCCTTAAGGGCTGATTCTGCGGCCAGAGTGCTATTTAGTACAACTGCCATTCTATGAGTCTGCTGTGTCTCCAACTTCCCATATTGGATCATTCTCTCTCTTTTTGATTCTATCAGTTAGTATTAGTAGACACTAGTCTTGTTTGTCTGATCCCTTTGACTCTTAGACCTATCAATGTGATCAATTGTGAACTGAAGATGATCACTTGGACTAGTGAGATGGCATTGGTACATGCCACCTTGATGTGATTGTATTGGAATCCCCGGCACGATTCTAACTCCATCATTTGGGGCAAGTCCGATTGAGCATGTCCAAATTGCTCATCTCCTCCCTCTCTTTTTCCCACTCTTATATTTAACAGAGATCACTTTTCAGTTTTGAGTATTATTATATCTTAAAACATTCATGGGGCCAGCGCTGTGGCAAAGCGGATAATTCTGCAGCCTGCAGTGCCAGCATCCAATAAGGGGACTGGTTCAAGTCCTGACTGCTCCACTTCTGATCCAGCTCTCTTGCTGTGGCCTGGGAAAGCATTGGACAATGGCCCAAGTTCTTGGTACCCTGCATCCTCGTGGGATACCTGGAAGAAGCTCTTGGCTCCTGGCTTCAGATCAGCGTAGTTCTAGCTCTTGCGGCCATCTAGGGAGAGAACCAGTGGATGGAGGACCTCTCTCTCTGTCTCTACCTCTCTCTGTAACTGTCTTTCAAATAAAAAAAATCTTTAAGAAAAAGATTTACTTATTTATTTGAAAGACAGAGTTACACAGAGAGAGAAAGAGAGGCAGATAGAGAGAGAGAGAGAGAGGTCTTCCATCTGCTGATTCACTTCCCAATTGTTCACAACAGCCGGAGTTGTGCCGATCCAAAGCCAGGAGCCAGGAGCTTCCTCCAGGTGTTCCATGCGGGTGTAGGGGCCCAAAGACTTTTGCCATCTTCTACTCCTTTCCCAGGCCATACCAGAGAGCTGGATGGGAAGTGGAGCAGCTGGATCTTGAACCGGCGCCTTATGAAATGACGGTGCTTCAGGTCCAGGTGTTAACTTGCTGCACCACAGCGCCAGCCCCTAAATAAATAAATCTTAAAAAAAAAAAAAAAAAACTTATTCAAGGAAATTAACAAATAATATATGCTTTAAAATTTTAACTTAAACTCACTAATTTTTAAAGTAGCACAATATACCAAAGGAAAAAATATCTCCTCTCTGAGATTTCAGTAGACTTAAAGAAAAAGTTTGCCTGTCTATTCTTAGCCCTTTCTGGTTTTGTAAGGATACTTCCTGTTGAACATTCTCTATTTTTTTTTTCTATTTTAAAAACAAATTATTCAAAATCAATGCAGAGTCAATGTTGGCATTTTAAGTATTTTTATTGTCAGGGAGAGAAAATTCAGAGAATAAAATATATTTCTCTCCAGAAATTAATGTTTTGCCATTGATTTGAAAGCTAAAGTACAAAGATACATAGGACTAAGATGTATTTAAAAAGTTATATTACTTAACAGCATGTCTTTCAGATTTAAAAATATCACCAAGTAATAACAGCTTCATTTTGCAAGTTCAAATCACTGTGCACACCTCTTTGCATAGCCCCTCGGTTAAAATTCAGAAAGAGTGACTCTGAATGAAAGCGAAATGTGTGCTGAGTAGGTTCCATTATTGAGAACATAATTACCATATACAGTGCCTTGCCCAGTTAATAATGCAGGAAAACTAAATGACAGGGCTGCCGTGAGAGGTGGCCACAGCTTTAATGACTGCACGCAAGAGGTTTCATAAATCTCCACTAAAAGAAAAGGCGAACTCCTGGGAGAAGGTGGCAGTGCAGCAAGCATGAGCGGAATTCACTGCAAACAGATTGAATCAGGATATTCCTGTACACCCCTTTTTAGTATCTTCCTCAATTCCAGAGACATATCTGTTACATTATTTTCTTTGTAAATCAGCTAACAGTGAATATCAAATCCAATAGTGATTTCATGTTTAGTTTCATATAAATGTCTTCTGCCCATCTCTTGCTCTTTTTATACACACACACAGAAATACACACACACACACACGATCTTCAAAAGTTCATGGAAAATGAGCAGTCTTTTATTCCTACCTTGCTACATAATACCTAATATGTATACATCTGTATATATATATATATATATATATATGTATATGCACTAATTTGAGGCATTTTTCATTTCTTTCAACAGAATGATATTTGAATAGCATTTCCCGCATTGTTAACAATTACCACTTTTCTTTTACTATATTTTTTAAGATGATGACAGGCATACATATAACTCTGCCCTTGAAATGACATAAGCATTCAAATTCTAGGAAAAATTATGTGCATGAATTTGTAGCTGCAGATGCCTGGTAATTAAGGTGCTATAATTACCTTACAATTAACTCTCCATTTAATAATAGAGAAAAATATCCACTTTTTTTTATCACAAATAGCACAGTAATTTTTTTGGGGGGGTAATGATGTTTCTTTAGATATCTTTAGATATGGATTTTTCTACCATTCAGAGTTTAGTTCAGGGAATAGAAAGTGCTATAGGCCTTTTTTTAAAAAAGCTTAATTGTTTTTTCATTTATTTGATAGTCAGAAAGACAGAGCACTTCCATCTGCTGGGTCATTCCCTAATGCCCACGGCAGCAGGGCTGGGACAGGGCCAAAGCCACACGCTTGGGACTCAGTCCAGGTTTGTCACATGGGAGGCAGGGACACAATGATAGAGCCCGCACTGCAGCCTTGCAGTCCACTATAGCAGAGCTGGAGTCGGGAGCTGGAACTGGGTATCAAGCCCAAAGCTCCGAAGTGGGACAGGCGCATCTTAAATATTGGGCCAAATGTCAGGCAGCGTCAAAGCATTTTTAAGCGTGAAGAAATTGCTCACAGGAACCTGTGCTTACAAAAGCATTGTCAAGTCCAAAGGAACAGTTTTAAAACTGTCTTGGGGAATAATTCCCAGGCCTACACCGAACTGACCATCTCAGGAAATAACACTTCTGAGGTCAAGGACAAGGAATATGGACGAAATAGGAGCCTCCATCCCTGTCCCAACAGCCCATTCTGCAGGTGGCTGGATAATGCACTGCTGATGCTGCCATTCCCCACCCAGGGTGTGCTACCATCTGCCTATCAGAACCTGGGAGAGGATGGAGAGTGGGTCCTGCAACGTTGTTCTATGGGACCACACATGTCCTGTGGTTCATTGGCCTGAAGCAATAGCCAAAGCCACATGGATAGAGTTCCTGCAGAATTCTTGCCTTTCCTACCACCTGGTATCCAAATTATGGACCAAATTTGCACTTATCACCTTGGTGGACAGGGTGGCTGGGAAATGTGATTTTTAGATTTTAAACTTATAGTAAAGAAAAGTTGATATGGGGTAATGTTGGCAGCCTAACAAGAGTCATCATTAACAAGGATATATTGGGAAAAAATGATTTAAATATAATAAAAAAGCATGCTATACCAGTATTTACGTGACAGAAGTATATCTACAATTTCAGATAAAATATTTTTCAAGAAAAACATAAAATAAATTGAGCAAATTTGACAAAAAGATGTTAAAATAAGAGATTACCTTGGGCCGGCCCCGTGGAGCAGGAGGTTAATCCTCCGCCTGTGGCACCAGCATCCAATATGAGTGCCTGTTCTAGTTCCAGCTGCCCTTCTTCCAATCCTGCTCTTTGCTATGGCCTGGAAAAGCAGTAGAAGATGGCCCACCTGCTTGGGCCACTGGACCCACATTGGAGACCATGAAGAAGCTCCTGGCTCCTGGCTTCTGATTGGCACAGCTCCAGCCATTGCAGCCATCTGGGGAGTGAACCAATGGAAGAAAGACCTTTCTCTCTGTCTCTCCCTCTCACTGTCTGTAACTCTACCTCTCAAATAAATAACTAAATAACTAAATAAATAACTAAATAACTAAAATAAATAACTAAAAAAAATTAAAAAATTATAGATTACCCAAGGAATGTCTTACAATACCATTAGAGTTTGAGAACTGTAGGAACTTGAAATCATGTGAAAATTAGAAGTCAAATCTAGGTTGCTTGTGAACAATATCGATTCCCAAATGATTGTATCATTAAACTAAAAAGGCAATGGGAGTTTGGTGCAGTAGGTAACGTGTCATTTGCCATCCCATATTAAAAAAAAAAATGACTGGTTTGCTTCTCTGCCTTTCTTCTTACTCCAGCTTCTTGCTAATGTACGTCTTCAGCTGTTGTAGGTGATAGTGACTCAAGGCTTTGAATCCCTCCACTCATGTGGGAGACCAGGACTGATTTCCCAGCTCCTGGCTTTGTTCTTGCCCAGCCTTGACTGAGTGAAACAACAAATTGAGATTCTCCCTCTCTGTCTGTCTGTCTTCCAAATAGATCTTTTTGAAAACAAATAAAATATGTAAACAACTTATATTTTACAAAGACTTAGGAAGCATTGACATTCATTGAGGAAGGGGTTGGGTATTTTAACTTGATCTTTGTTATATGTTAATACAAGAGCCCTTCAAAAGTCCATGGAAAAATTCTAACAAAAATAAATATTATGTTTTCTACCAGAATGACTGTCTTATACCCATAATCACATCTGTAAAGCTCCTCTTGCCATTCAAAGAAACATCATCATCATATTTTAGAAATTAGTATGCAGACATTTGAGGGACAAACGCTTAGTAGAATAGCCGGGACTAGAACCTACGATTCTGTTAAGAATAACAAACACTGATGGAAATTCATCCTACAGAGAAGAGTTCTTACCTGCAATATCTTACCCCTATTTTATATATATATATATATATATATATATAACATCATAAAAGTAATATATTTAAATATATCCCATGCAATTATCTGAAAATTCATATTATATTTTCTGGTTGATAATCAAAAGCATGTGGTTCAATTAAGTCTAGTGAAATATTCAAAAAGAGACTTTACTTCCTAGTAATAACTATTTTTGAAATACGATATCATTTTAAATTATATTAGCAAAGATAATTTGTATGCTATGTAAGTCACTTTTAGGAAATTTCTGAATATCTGTGTTGTTATTAATGTCCAACTACAGACTGAACCAAACACTTGCATCCATATACTTTCTGTCTACAAACAGGTTGTCACTGTCAGGAAATGTTTCACAATGTGCCTACTATCTCTGTCACGATGGTTACATCTGTAGGCAGATACTGGTTTAGAAGAAACTAATCTAAAGGTGATTTCACTTTGGAAGAAACAAATGCAAGAGCATGCGTGCAGTGTAGAGGTTACAGTTCTAGCTGGAAAGACTCGCTGTTGACAGAACCGTAACACAGGAATGTGAAGGTGGAGACTAAACAGGGACATTCCATGAGCCCTGCTTAGTATGTGCAAACTGATAAAATACAGATGTGTGGCAAAAAAAAAATCAAATTAGGTATGGAGACAAAGTATCCTTGCAAAATGTATAATTCTCAAAGGAGGTGCAAGCATACACGTGTAACTACATTTCTGTCAAAACCCATTAAGAGGAGCACTACTGCGCGAGGAGACTTTGCACAGGACTCAGCAGCCTGGGGCATGTGAATGGGGGTCCTTTACATTTCTGGGGCTTTTTTCCTCTCTGGCTTATGTGGAACATCACCTTTCTTTCTGTTGCCTGTTCTTTCCACCTCAGTATTTTGCATTTTCCAGATTGAATTGCAAGTGGAAGAAGTCCAAAAAAAAAAAAAAATGGTCTCCTTTGACTGGGAATGCCCCTTCTGTTGGGTGCTGTTCCTCTCGCGCTCACTGAGGTTGGCTTCGCTGGGTAGAGCCCTCCTGGTCATTGCTGTTTCTTCCCATGGGTACAAACCCCCTTCCCTGCCACCCAGACCATGCCACAGATGCCCTAGCATTATCTGTGACTCTCAGAGGAACACAGTGCAGAGTGCTCAACATTCCTACACCCTAGGATGGTCTGTACTTTCCCAGACTTTGCATTTGGGTCCTGAAACACAGCAGTATATTGAAAAGCTTTTCTATGCTGCTGAATAACATTTTTATATCCTTGGGACTTATTAAGGGTCCAATGATCTTTCTAGTGAAACTCAGATTTTTCTCTTCTCTCTGAAAACCAAGGGATCATTATTCAAATAATCCTATCTACCTGAGGCTCTCTTCTCTTTCAGTGAGTCCTTACAAAGACTTCTGCAGAGACTCCCCTACCAGTTCATCAGACAGACGCAGATACTTCTGCATACTCAGACACAGCCTGGACTTACACTAAATCTACATAATCTCAGTCACAGGGCACAAACTTTCAATAAATCATTCACATAAAAAGGTTTGCCACTAGAGGACTTCGTGTTAATTTAATGAAACCAGACACAGGTCAAAAATTCTGCATATCCTCCCTTATATGTGCGAGCTATTTTTTTTTATCAAAGCATAAAGCAAAAAGCAAAAAAAAAAAATACCAATCTGTCCCGATTTTGTTGCAGATAGAGTATTCTGTCAAATTTTGTTTTGAGTATCTGTCAGTCAAATTTGTAACAGTTGTATACTGTTATGGTTTGATTATCTGTTTATTTAGTGAAGCAGTAAGGCTTTCACTGTAATGTTAATTGAATATGTTACCTCAGAAATTTAAAAAAGAAAGAAAGAAAAAGGAAAAATATGCAAGATGAAAGTAAGTATGTCTGAAGCTGGAAATACAGCCACCAAATATCAAACTGATGCAGCTACTTCTGGGACAGCTTTTCATCTCACCACATAAAGACCACACAGGAGGGGTGGATGTCTATAAAGAGGTCCTAGATTCAATTAGGCACATCTGTTTCTGAATAGGAAGAAACAAGACCTAAGTGCCCATTGCTTCACCCAAAGTTACCATATCACCTGTTTTTTTGTTTTGTTTTGTTTTTTTAGTTTTTTTTTTTTTTTGACAGGCAGAGTGGACAATGAGAGAGAGACAGAAAGGTCTTCCTTTTCCGTTGGTTCACCCCCCAGTGACCGCTGCAGCCAGCGCACCTCACTGATCTGAAGGCAGGAGCCAGGTGCTTCTCCTGGTCTCCCATGGGGTGCAGGGCACAAGGACCTGGACCATCCTCCACTGCACTCCCGGGGCAACAGCAGAGAGCTGGACAGGAAGAGGAGCGACCAGGACAGAATCAGGTGCCCTGACCGGGCCTAGAACCTGGGGTGCCGGCGCCACAGGCGGAGGATTAGCCTATTGAGCTGTGGCGCTGGCCCATATCTCCTGTTTTGTAATCATCCTGCATCCTGTGCACATCTGTGAACACATTCTCAGCACAGAGCTGCAGTAAAGGGTTTTATAGAATTCAGTTTATTTCTAGAAGTGTTTCTGTAATGACACTTCCCACCTGACAATATTTCTAGTCTCTCTGCTGGAAAAAAAAATGGTTTGTTTATTTCATTTGGATGCAGCTCTTCTCCTTGACACGGATTTTGAAAAAAAAAAAACCAAAAACAGAATTGGGGCTGATATCCTCTTGCCTCTGCTTTCATATTGCTGTTTTAAAACATTGGAAAAATTGAGTATTTAACATTAATGTTTGAGATATCAAATTTGGGCACAGACTATGGCTTAGAAAGAGCATTTTATGTTTTGGGGAAAAAACAAAGATTTTTTTTAGAAACACATTTAATGCCATTTCTTACATAGGATGGTGATGTAAAATGGATGTTTTATTATGTCATTTTCCTTTTAAAAGTGTAATTTTTTATAACATTTTTGCTCTTTCTACATGCTTCTTTAACAAACCACACTACAAAGTATTATTCAGTCTAAAATAAAGTTAAATTGTTTAATCTGCTATTGAAAAGTAATAAAGAATGTAATGTGCTCCACTCTTCCATATATCATACAATATTTACTTACATGCCACGACTTTTAATAAGGCAAATTTAATTGCCATGGATAGAAGAAGTGGAAGGAAAGTTGAAGGATCATATGGGTAAGGATTGTCAGCTTACAAAGTTTCTTCAGGTTACAAAAGATAAATACTTACATAGTTATTGAAACACATTTAACACTATGCCCAATTTCAGTATAAATATGATTTTGTTATTTTACATGGAAAGTTTACCTGGATGAGAGCTATGTCATTTTTTACGTAAGTTTCATCAATATTTTAAAGTAGAGAATGGAGAATAATGGGGGAAGGGTATATGAAACAAATAAGTGTGATTGGAAAGTTAAACATAAAGCATAAATAAATGTGTTTTGCCAGCATTCCACAAGTCAATTTTCTTCAATACAATTTATGATCTAAAATAGACAGCTATTTCACTCTCATGACTGCAAAAACCGAAAAGAAAGGCTATTTTTATATTTCAGTGAATAATGTATTCACTTTAGTCAATACTTATTCAGGAATTTACATCCATGTTCTTTGTTAGCTTCCATAGGTTTCAGCCTCTTTATTTTATGATATTATCAGCCCACTCTGATAATTGTTAAAGCAGACAATAAATCAGAGCAGAATAAGGAAAGGTATGTAGGTGGACAGTCACAAAGGCATTGCAAATGACTAGCATCCTAACCACATGGTGTGGCATTTAGCTTCCAAGAAAGTTCAGCGAATCTGAAAAATACAATTTTATATATATATATATATATATATATATATATCTCCTATGTATATATATATATGTGGAGAGAGAGGAATTTGTGTGTGTGTGTGTATATATATATACATACATATATACACACAGTGTTGTATATATACACTATATACAGACTAGATAGATAAACAGAAATCCATAGCTATAGATTTTTTTAACTAAATCTGTAGTAATTTCTTTTTTGTCAGGAAAATTTTTATAGCAGAATATGGTTTCAGGAATCAGATGTATAACTGTGCTTATAAAATAAAGATAAGTGTGGATAAAAAACATTGATGTTGAAATGGGAAAAATAAAAACAAATGATTCAGTCAATGAACTAGGAATCTTCACTGAAAGGACCATATAAATACGCCTTCATTTCTAAACATTGGCATTTACTTGGGAAATGTCCATGATTTTCCCTTAATATCTTGCTTTATTTATATAAAGAGAACCAGTTTCATGCATTTCATAAATAAAGTTTTAAGCACAGAGTGATATTTACCACCCTCATATGTTTTCTTTGATTTGTGGCATATTAATGTCCTTTTAATATTTGTCTCTGACATTCAATGTTCCTGGTATGTAGTGAAACATATATTAATCCTTTAACCCTGATTATTTAATAATTTTCTTTGTTTTTTATCAGCTTTATCTCAGTATGTCTAGGAATTAAGCTATTTAAGTTCATTGAGCTTTTCCTATTGTACATTAATTTTTTTTTTCATCCTAGAGAGGAATTTTTGGCCATTACTTCTGAAAAAATACCCTTTGTTACTTTTCTTGCTCTCTTTTTATTGGATTGGGATGATAAGTATCCCAGCTTGATGATGTCCCATAATTTTCTTAATTATCACTGCACTAAAGAGCACCCCAGAATATATCTAATTTCTTTTAAGTAATAGAAAACATGATGCCATTCTATATCTTTTTTACTACCTGTATCATTTTTTCTAAATTTGCTTTATATTAGTATATTTATCAATTTGCAGTTGTATTTTGTGAATATTACATATCAGGGAACTTTTGATTAGCATTGCAAGCACATTTTTTATTTTGTTGGTTATTTAATATATTTCATATATAAATGTACACATACACATATTTGTGTATATATCAGCATATGTCTTTTGTATTTTATGACATCAAATATATTGTGATATTAAATGAATTTTTAATTTTGTAAGAATTCTTCCATACATTCATACTAGCACTGTGTTAAACTCAACATTTCCTATTTTTTATTGAGACAAAGAACAACCATAATTTTGCCAGATTCTTCAATGAGGAATTCATTAAAAATCTCATTTAAGATTCTTTGTATGTGACATGAGATTTCTCCCTTATTCTTTTTATGATTCTTTGCTTTCAAAGGTATGATTATAATGAATTTTTTAATATCTACTTGAGCATAACTTACTTGAAGTATTTTAATGAATTTCTTTGTATTTATTTTGATTTAAAAAAAAAAAACAGGGAGACAGAGATACATAGAGATTTTCCATCTGCTGGTTCACTCTCCAAATGCCTGCAGCACCCAGTGTGGGGCTAGGCCAAAGCCAGAAGCCATGAACTCAATCCAGTCTCCCATTTGGGTCATAGGGATCCACGTAGTTGAGCCAACATCTGATCTCTCCTGGGATGCTCACTAGCATGAAACTGGAACCAAAACAGAAAAACCAGTTGTCAACCTAGGCACTCCATTATGAGTTGGTTGTAGGCATCTCATAAAGTGACAACCATCATATCAAATGCTTGCTTGCAAGTGAAATTTTTAAAAAATTCTTTTTCTTTTCTTGCCCTCTACCCCCAGAAACCCTTTATCTAAGGTATACAACACATAACACTTCATGCATTTCATAAATACAAATTTAGGAACATGGTGATTCTTCTTATCCTATCTGCCTTCCCACCCATACTCCCACCCTTCCTCTTCCTCTCTCTCCTATTACCATTCTTATTTTTACTGAGATATATTTTCACTTAACTTTATACATATATGAATAACTCCATACTAAGTAAAGAGTTCAATAAGTAGTGTGAAAAAATAAAAACTGTTCCTCAACAGTCAAGACAAGGGCTGTTTAAAGTCATTTTATGTCCAAATGTTAATTTCACGTCTGTAGATTATCTTTTAAGTATCCTAATAGTTACCAAGATCAGAAGAACAGATGGTGTGTTTCCTTTTGGGGCTGGCTTATTTCACTAAGTATAATGTTTGAAGTTTCATCTATTTTGTTTTGTTGCAAAAGACAGGCTTGCATTTTTCTGCTGTTTAGTATTCCCTGGTGTACATATCCCATAAGTTCTTCTTCCAGTCTTCAGTTGATGGACAATTGGATTGATTCTATACCTTAGCTATTGTGAATTGAGCTGCAGTAAACATGAGGGTACAGTTAACTCTCATAAGATGATTCCATTTCCCTTGGGTAAATTCCCAGGAGTGGGATGGCTGGGTCATATGGTAGGTCTATATTCAGATTTCTGAGCTATCTCCATACTGTCTTCCAAAGTGGTTGCACCCATTTACATTTCCACCAACAGTCGATTAGGGTACCTTTTTCCCTACATCCTCACCAGCATTTGATTTCTGTATGACAGCCATTCAAACTGGGGTGAGGTTAAACCTCATTGTGGTTTTGATTTGCATTTCCTTAATGGCTGGTTATCCTGAGCATTTTTTCATGTGTCTGTTGGTCATTTAGATTTCCTCTTTTGAAAAATGTCTGTTTAAATCCTTTGCCCATTTCTTAACTGGATTCTTTATTTTGTTGTTGTTAAGTTTCTGGAGCTCTTTATACATTCTGAATATTCATCTTTTGTCAATTGCATAGCGACTCTCATTTCTCCCATTCTGTTGGTTACCTCTTCATGTTGTTGAATATTTCTTTTGCAATGCAAAAGCTTCTCAATTTGCTGTAATCCCATTTGTCATTTTTGTCTTTGATTGTCTGTGTCTTTGGGGTTTTTTCAAGAATTATTTGCCTATGCTAGTATCTTGCAGAGTTTTCCCACTGTTCTCTAATAATCTGATGGGTTATAATATTTAATGGATTTTAATTTTTTTAAGTCTTTACATTCATGTCACTCATCATATTTAGGATGTTTTCAGTTATTATTATTATTATTATTATTTTGCTTCAATCAATCTTTATACTCCTTTTATTTCTCATCTTCTGGAATTCTTAAAATGGGTACATTGGTCAATTTGAGGGTACCATAGGCTCTCTTCACTATTTCATCCACTTGCTTTATGATCCACAGGCACAATAATTTCCTTTCTTTATCTGTATTTTGTGAATCTTCTTTCCTGTCATTGAATCAGTCTAGTGAATTTTTAAAATTTAAATGATAGCATTTTTCAGCTCAGTGGATAATTTTTGGCATCTTTTTATATTTTCTGTTTATTAATATTTCCATTTTATTGATACATCATTTTTCTGGCTTCATTTAGATTTTTCTTAAGTTATTTGAATATCTTTATTGCAGCTGTATTCAAGTTTTTGCCTGGTACATGTGCATCAAATATTTTCCACTGACAGCTTTGATCAATTTATTTTCCATTCAGATTGATTGTATTTTCCTATTTCTTTATATGCCTTCTGAGGTTATTGCTGTGTTTATTGGACTCTATACAGTCCAATAAAATGTAATTTTGCTAATATTTTTGATCTACAGTTGATTGAACTTATGGATATAGAACCTGTAGATACAGAGAACCAACTGTATTTTTATTCATGTTATTTATGAATAAATGTATTTTTCTAAATGGTTGCATATTTGGCATTTTCAAAAAAACAACTCATAATTGATTCTCTAATATTCACATTATGTCTCTAAAACTATTATTTGCCTTCATTACATGAGATATCTTAATTTTATTAAGAAATTTTATTCTTAATGATTTTGATGTGTGTAGTATTTGGACTTAAAAACAATAAATATGCTAGTTACTTATATCATTAGCAATTGGCACAATGGGTGGGAAATGGCCTGGAAGAACATATGCTAAAATGGACATTCATTACAAGTGGATATTTCATCTGATCATGGTGGTTAGTTTTGTGTGTCTGAGGTACAGAATGTCCCCAAAGCTGTCAATGCCATGAATTCTGGGTGGGCCTATGAGGATGATTGCAGAAAAGTAAAGGCATTATCTAATTCATTGGGGGCCTGCTTGAATAGAACAAAATGTTTGGATCAATAAAAAAAATCAGCAGGAGAGAGCAGTGAGTGTTAACCTTCTTCTTGAGCTGATGCGTCAACCTTCTTCTCTCTTCCACATCAGAGCCCCTGATTCTTCTCCCTGTAGCCTTCAAGAGTCATAGATCTGGCTCTCTGGTCTTCAGCTGTGGTCTAGGAGTGACACCGTCAGCTGCCGGATGCCTTCAGACTCAACATACTTAGCACCGACTTCACTGCCTCTCCAGTCTGCCTTGAGCACATTGCGGAATTTTTCAGACTCAGCACTCACATGAACCACCTCCCATAGTGAATCCTCTTATATATGCATAGTGAGCTGACCATCCATATTTAAACATTCTGCAGCCAAGGATTCAAACAACCACAGATAGAAAAGGTTTTTGAAAATTTCATCTGAGGGCCAGCGTTGTGACCAAGTGCATTAAGCAACCACATACAGCACTGGCATCCCATATGTTCACTGCTTCCAGTTCCAGTGGCTCGACTTTCAATCCAGCCCCATGCTAATGGGAAAGCAGTAGAAGATGGCTCAAAGACTTGGGCCCCTGCACTCATGTGGGAGACCTGAAACAAGCTCCTGGCTCCTGGCTTTGGATCAGCTCAGCTCTGGCCATTGCAGCCATTGGGAGAGTGAACCAGCATAAGGAAGACCTCTCTCTCTCCGTCTCTCCCTCTCTCTGCCTCTCAAGTAAATTAATACATGTTTCAATAAAAAGAAAATTGCCTCTGTTTTAAACATGTACAGTCTTTTCCCCTTGCCATTATGTCTAAACAATTTAAGTACACATAACATTTACCTATATTTGTTATGATAAGAAATCTCGGGATGATTTAATGTATGTGTTTCACATTCAAATACCAAATAACTTTACATTAGGACTTTGGATATTCATGGATTTTGGTATTTACATGTGCCCTGGAATCAAGCCTCCAGAGACTGAATATACCATTGGTTCTTTCTCTCTGGATAACTTTGGTTAATAAAGATATGAATCTGAAAGAGCGTAATGAGAGGTTTCTGTAAGGCACTTAAATGCTGAGATATTTACTACTGCTGAATATCATTTTGTGTGTGTGAAAGAAGAAAACCTAGCAGTATTTTGCTGTGGAAAACCATTTTCAAGACTAAAAACAGTATTTTCAAACATTAAAGCTTTAAATAATTACCTCACTTATTCCTTAATCTGTGACTGCTGATCTCTGCTCAAGTTTTAACTGATATCATTGGATTTTTAGACCCAGATACTTAATGTTATATTCTGTGTATTCTTGCTCAATATTCTCTTCAGTTTGTATGTCTTTGTACCCATATTAAATGAAAGTCTTTTAAACACTTTTGCTTTATTGATCTTATTTATTATCCTCTTCTTTCCAACTGCTTAGTTATTGATTTTAATTACCATTTGTTTATCAAGATTGCTTCTTAAATTCCTTTTAGCTTTTCAAAGCCTGCTATTCTATCCGATGCATTTCATGCCAGAGTGTATCTCATCAAAAGAAACCATTTCTGCAGCTAGATATCAAATTCTAAGGTCATAATTTTTGGCTTTAAAATCGGGTGCCTGCTTCAGCAATAGCTTTCAGAGGTATGTGGTAGAGGAACACTGATATCTGGTATTTTCCTTACAGAACCACTTACTATTTATGAATTTGGGAGTGAGGAGGACTGTGCTATATGGATGTGGCTTATAGGACAGGTCTGAGGAAGATTCCTGGGTGAGAGGTGCAGGCTCTATTCCCTTCCCAATTTTTAAATGCTCTGTAAGATGTGAATGCAAAAATAAGTGCAACTAACACAAAAATAATACCAACTTTTCACAGAGTGTGCAGAATGGACAATTCTATGAAGGTCCCTTTTATGTTGATCTTCGGTCTTGTCTCCTTTATTCCATCCCAGCTCTGAGCCCATTTCCTTAGTTTTGTTTATCGCCTGCCTTCTAACATAACTAAGCTTACTCGTGCTGGCCTACTCTGTCTCCACAGTTTATATCTCTGGTGGTCTAGACATGTGCTACCATGCAAGCTGCTTAGGCACAGCCACCAGGGTTTCTTAACATTCTCTAATGACTCCCCACTGTATTAAGTGTTTCTATATTCCCTGATATTGGACTCACAAATGCTATCCACAACAAAAATTTGTGGCGTTGATATCTCTAAAGATGTGAATAAGAAAGGACAAGTACTAATTAAATAAAGCAAATGTTATTCAATTTTATAGGTGGTTCAATACATACATTTCTGAAATACAAGCACATATTTGGGGTAAAATCAAAGTCTCCATTTGCTCCTAGGTAGGGATATTGACTGGCTTTATATTTATGTGCATCTATCAATTTTACATTTTGATCTAATTTTAAAACTTGTGTTCATTTTATAATTTTTCAAATGCTTTTAATATAAAATTTTACATTTCTTACTAATTACAAAACAGTAATTATGTCTCCACAAATACCAAGATCTTTATCTTTCTTGTAAAATCAATTCCTTTACTGAGATTTGTCAAGCATGCACTATTTGCAAAGGCCCTGACCAAGACCACAATCAGGAGCCCCATCCAGCGTGTAGCCATTGGTACACCTGCTCTAGCGTTACAAGTGGCACACCAGGAGATACTGTCCCCTCCACAACCACTGAGAAACTCAGGGAAATAAAGAAGCACAGCCCGTAGACTCTGAGGGCCCATGATGACATGGGCTTCCTTCATTTTTACTGAACTTTTTTGTAACATGTTTGCTAAGAAGCCAAATTCTATTAGAATAAATAGAATGGGGTTTAGAGAAGTGGGGGTTGAATGGTAGGTAGTATCGAGTTAGAACGAATACTACGTACAGAATCTTAGAGACCTCAGAAAACAGTGGAGGGCATTTGGCGTAATGAGGAGGGTGCAACTTGGGACACCCAAATTCCATGCTGGTTTTCAGGGTTCCAGTCCAGCTCCACTTCAGATTCCAGCCTTCTGGTAATGAACCCCTGTGAGGCAGTGGGTTATGGCTCAAAGTTTGGAGTCCTTGTTAGTCATTATGCTACCTGGTGTACATGGCTCCCAGCTACTGCTTTGACCTGGTGCTGCTCCAATTGTTTCAGATTTTACAGGAATGAACCAGCAGGTGGAAGAACTCTGGACTATCTTTCTGTTTATTCTCCTTATCTGCCTTTCAAAGAAAAATAAAAATACTAGAAATCCAGGGATAATATAGTAACCCACAAATAGATTTACCTTTGTGATCTAAATACTTTGTTGATATTATACACACACAAACACATACACATGATTTCAGCTGTATGTAAAGAAATCATTTATTTAACTCTTGTAATCATTTTCTGTAAATTAATTTCACAATTATGCAAATAATACTAAGAGCCTCAGTGACAAAGCAACAAAATATTAGCTTAAAAGATAATTAATCTAGACCTTTCCCTCTGTCTCTTTCTCTCTCACTGTCTAACTCTGCCTGTCAAAAATAAAAAAAATATAATTAATCAAAAGATTGACTATCATTGATTAGATGAGTTAGTATATATACTTATATTTGTGTATATAATTTATGTATGTAGAGTGATGTGCATATATATGTTTGCATACTTTAAAAAGTTTGTGAGAAAATGAATTAAGAGATACATTTATTTTGCTACAAAAATTTGAAATCCAAGCATTTCTTTCATAATATGCATTTTCATGTACTGTATGTAGAAGACAGATCATTTGGCTATATGTCAGGCACCTTGATTGTCAATGATATATCCAAATGAACAAGATCAGAAAAAATCACTCTCTTACAGTTTATATTTTAGGGGGTGAATAAAAACTAAGAATTTGAGTACATGAAGCATTGGTATAACTGTAGGCTGATGTATTAGGACAAATGCAAGATAGTTACTGGGAATATCTAAAAAAAAATAGGGTCAGTAAATCCATTCTACCAAGATTATATTTGCAGGAGGTTGAGGAAGGAAAAAAAAAAAAAGGTTTATCTATCGTTCCCTCCATCCAACTATCTACCTCATATACAAAATATAAATAACCTATTTGAAAAGATGACGCTTAAGGACAAGAGCTAAAAATATTGAACAAGCTGAAGCAGTTGAAGAACTGAGAAAAAAAATAGAGGTAATACCAGGCAGATGAAAAATCTGCTATGATAGAAAATGGTAAAGATTTTAAATATGAAGCATCAAATTTTATGTGTATTTAAAACTATCATATCCACAACTTCTATTTTGAGAGAGAATGATGTCTTATAAAAATTTTAAAACTGAAGTTGAAAGTTCATATAGTATGTTGGGAAACTAGTATGAGTTTTCTATAATTATGTTTTTGTAAATTACAGTGAGAGGTTTTTTTTTTGAGACTTTTCTTTTATATTTTGCATCTAATTTTGGTTATAATTTCTAGCTTATGGACAACATAAATTTTATACCCATAATTTTCACAAGAGCTCTTTATATTATATTTCATAATAGGAACTATCAAAATTAGCAAATAAATATTAACACGAATAAGGTAAGTAAGTGGTGATTAATTAGAGCCCTGTGATTTTTTTTTTTCTCAATAGTGATGTGTGCTCCGAGTTGTGATTACACATTTTTAAATGGTTTGGATTTCATTTGGTGTAGTAAATTTGACTTCAATTGTTAAAATCCTGGAGAATTTTGAGCTACTCATGTGTGACAAATGTTTACAATAATGACTTCAAAAGTGGTAATAACTTGGGGCCAGCACTGTGAGTTAGGATAGAAAGCTGCAACCTGCAAATTCAACAGACCATCCGGGTGCCAGTTCATGCCCCAGCTGCTCCACTTCCCACCCAGCTCTCTGCTAAGGGTCCGTGGAAGCAGGAGAGGATAACTCCAGTGTTTGGGCCCCTTCACCTACGTGGAAGACTTAGAAAGAGTTCCTGGATTTAAGCTTCAGTCTGGCCTAGCCCCAGTCCATGCGGTCATCTGGGAAGTGAACCAGCAGATGGAAGATCTCTTTCTCTTCTTCTTTCTCTCTGTAACTCTTTCAAAAATAAATTTAAAAATATATATTTTTAAAAAAGTGTTACTACCTCAAAAATATAAATAATTATGCTTTTTTAAAAAAAAACTTACTTAGTATTATGGACTTTAGAGGCAGAGATTTGAACTTCAGATTTCATTATGCCACATACTGGATGGGCAACCCCAATCACATACATGTTTTGTTTTGTTTTGTTTTTCAAGATTAACTTATTTACTTGAAAGGCAGAGTTATAGAGAGAGGAACACACACACACACACACACAGAGAGAGAGAGAGAGAGAGAGAGAGAGAGAATGAGTAACTTCGTTCCACTGGTTCACTCCCTAAATGGCCACAACAGCTGGAGCTGGGTGGATCTGAAGCCAGGAGTAGGAGTTTCTTCTGGATCCCACATAGGTGCAGAGCTGGGATTTGAAACCAAGTGCTCCAAAAGAGATGTGAATTGTCTAAGTATCCTTTTAACATTGGCACCAAACACCTGCCCCTCGCCATCAGTTGTTTAATCACTGTGATTATGATGCTGCCTAGGAGTTGCAGATTGATGCCAAAGTCCAACATCTCAGGAAAGTATAATATTTCATAGTACTAGGTAAAATGAAACTTCAGCATTCTAAGTATAGCATCTATTGAATGCATATTACGTCTGCACCATTGTAAAGTTGAAAAACCATAAGTTCAACCATTGTTAATTCAGAGATCATGTGTACTTTAGCACCTCTTGAAAATTCTTGGAACTTGCAGTCTACATTTTACATGAAGCTCACTGTGATTGTATTGTCAGTATACAAACTAAAATTGAAGATGGGTATGACCCTTGTTCAAAGATGACAAGCACAATTGTTTCATACTTTTAAGCAAAAAGATAATATCCATTATAAAACATGGGAAGATATAAAGCTCACTGTTACATTAGATGCATACATTAAAAAGTAATAATAGAACCTATCACTTGAGACAACTACCATTATAAAAATAGAAAACAATGTATAGAGAAACTAAGGATTTATAAAACACCAAGATTACAATCAAAATAACAGGGGAAATTCTTACTTAACAAAAATAATTTCAATATAAATGGATAAGATCCTATAGGAGGATTCTAAGATGATGGAATAGGGAAGGAGCTTACTGCTTTAGTCTAGGGGAAGAGATTTTAAAAAAAGTGAAGAGAGTGCAAGCTCAAGGAAGAGTTATGGAGAAAAGTTCAGAGGAAACTCCATGCAAATTAGAGGGACACTGTAGATTTATGTGGAGGGTGAGGATGTACAGCGCGAACATAAACACAGCACCTGACCCCAGGTGTGGAGAACCTCGGCACCAACTTTGGATAGTGAGGTAGACCAGACTGCAACAGACCAAGCCAATAGCAGTAAAGCTGCAGAGAGACCTTAGTGTAAATGTCTTGGAGTCCTGTGGGGGTCAGTGTACCTACCAACCTAAAGGAAAGACAAAGGAACACGTTTCGCTCTCCCTGACCACCCAGCACTGGTGTTCTGTAACTAGCTGAGAGAGGGAAGAGGCATTTTGGATATATGTAACAGCTGTGCCAGTTTGCACCTGCCTGCCCAGCAACCAGAGGAGAGTAGACACCTGAGACTTGCTGGGAGAATTGACAGGGGGCTAGGTGCTCATGACTGTGAGAGCTTTGTGTGCCAGGAGTATAAAAATGCTGTGACTGCATGAGAGGGCACAGGATGTCGCTGGATTTTCAGGGCAGTCACTATAAGAGGTTCCACACACTTAGGGCTCCCTGATTACCTGATAAGGGTCATTGCTGTGGGATCTGTGTTCACAATGAGGACTGCACAAATCATTTGTATAGTTCTTGTGGCAGTGTGGATGCCCCCACTGAGGCTAGCACCTGAGCATTGGTCTCCTTGGAGAAGATGTAAGCCTGAGTCTTCTCCACTGGTGCTGATCAAATCCTCCCCTGAGAGAGAGAAAGAGAGACAGAGAGAAAGATAGATTTATCACACCTGACTTGGGTGTCTCCTTGGACACTCCCCTCACCCTGTAGCAATGAACAGAGTTCCCTGTCCATACCTAGCACATTCCTCTGAGTATTCACTGAAAGAGCAGATACTCCACTAAGCCATAGAGGGAAAGTCCAAAGATAAAGGGCATCATGGGGAAAAAAATGACAAGTATTTCCACAAATGCCTAAAAATAAAAGCAGAAATTCAAGAAACAAGAATAAGGAAGACAACATGATGCCCCCAAGGGAACACAACAACATGTCAATACTAGAATATGAAGATGAAGAAACTAAAGAAAAATCAGAAATGGAATTCAAAAATTAATCATAATGTTACTCAGAAGTAATCAGAAGCAAATCTATGAATGAAGGAAATCCATATATGAATGGAATCCATTTCATGAATGAAATTTTTCTCATGAAATTGAGATTTTAATGAGAAATAAAAATGAAATGTTGGAAATTAAAATCAAATATAAAAATGCAATTCAAAACTTTAAAAACAGACTTGGTGAGGCAGAAGAAAGAATATCTGAATTAGAAGACAAACCCCTGAAAATTTTACAGTCAGACCAAAAAAAAAAAAAAAAAAAAGAAGAAGAAATTAGAA
This sequence comes from Sylvilagus floridanus, assembly GCA_949820135.1. Taxonomy (NCBI): domain Eukaryota; kingdom Metazoa; phylum Chordata; class Mammalia; order Lagomorpha; family Leporidae; genus Sylvilagus; species Sylvilagus floridanus. The sequence continues at coordinate 110,390,187 of OX463238.1, read as the reverse complement.
AACTTAAAAACAGAGCTGGAGATCCATGAGCTAGTGTTAAACAGCCCAACATGTGGTTCTTAGGATTTCCTGAAGGCATGGAAAGAGAGAATGGATTAGAACACCTTTTTTTGTGAAACAATCAGAGAAAACTCCCCCAATTTGGAGACAGAAAGTAACTTCCAAGTACAGGAAGTGCACAGAATGCCAAACAGACATGACCAGAAAAGATCTTCACTGCAACACATTGTAGTCAAACTTTCCACAGGAATACATTCTAAAACGTACATGAGAGAAATGCCAGATCACTTTCAAGGATCTCCAATTAGACTCAGAGCTGACTTCTCATCAAAAAACCTACAGGCTAGAAGATATTGGAGAGATATATTCCAAGTCTTAAGAGAAAAAAAATACTGTCGACCCAGAATACTGTACCTTGCAAAGCTCTTATTTATGAAGGAAGATGAAATAAAGAATCTCCATAACAAACAGAAATTGAAAGAATTTGTCACCACTTGTCCAGCCTTACTAAGGATGCTTAAGAATGTGCTAAAAACAAACACAGAAACATGGTCATCACTATGAAAGAAGGTGAAAGCACAAAACACCCCCAGTAAAAGTACAAAGGAAATCCAGAGTAAACAATAGTCATATTTATGAAAAATTTGCAGAGAAAATTTGTTACTTATTAATAGTCACCTTGAATATAAATTGTCCTAAGTCTCCTGTTCAAAGATACAGATTGGCTCAATGGATTAAAAAATAAGACCCATCTATTTGTTGCCTACAAGAAACAAATCACCACAGAAACCAGCAGACTGAAAGTGAAAGGATGGAAAAAGATATTCCATGCTAACAGAAACCAAGAAAGAACAGATGTAGCCATCCTAAAATCAAACAAAATAGACTTTAACACAAAAATATTTGAAGAGTACAAAGAATGGCACTATATAATGATTGAGGGATCAATTCAATAGGAAGTTGTGAAGATAATAAATGTATATGAACCCAATTAGAGGGCACCTGGCAATTTAAAAGAAATATTAAGGGATCTAAAAGGAGAAATAGACTTCAATACAAAAGTAATGTGGGACTTCAATAGCCAACGTACAGCAATGGACAAATGAAACCCACACAAAATCAGCAAGGAAACAATAGAGTTAATTGACATTATAAACCAAATGGACCTAACATATATCTATAGAACTTCTCATCCTACTGTTGCAGAATACACATAATTCACAACAGTGCATGGAACTTTCTCTAAGAAAAATCACATGCTAGGCCAAAGAAAAGGTCTTAGCAACTTCAACAAAATCTAATCATACCATGCATCTTCTCTGACCACAATGGAATGAAGCTGAAAATCAACAACTTAAGCATCTCTAGAGAATATGCAAACATATGGAGAACGAGTAATGTGATCAAGAATGAACAGTGTGTCATTGAAAAATTCAAAAGGAAATCAAAAAATTTCTGGAAACAAACGCACATAACAATAAAACATCAAAACTTATAGGATACAGTAAAAGCAGTTTTAAGAGGAAGGTTTATAACAATTGTTGCCTACATCAAGAAACTGGAAAGGCACAAAATAAATGAACTATCAATGCATCTCCAGGACCGAGGAAAACAAGAGCAACCAAACCAAAATTAGTAGGAGAAGAGAAATAATTAAAATTAGAGAAGAAATAAACAAATTTGAAAACAAAGAGAAAATACTAAAGATCAGCAAAATGAAGAGCTGTTACTTGAAAAAAATTTTAAAAAATTGACAAACCATTATCCAAACTAACCAAAAGAAGGGAGAAGACTCAATTCAATGAAATAAGAGATGAAAAAAAGAAATACAACAAGAGATGCAGGGGAAAGAAACAAAATCATCAGAAATTACTACAAAGAGCTACATACCAACAAATCAGGAAGCCTAGAAGAAATGGATAGTTTACTGGACACATACAATCTACCAAAATTGAGTCATGAAGACAGAAAACAGGCCAATAACCACGATGGAAATTGCATCAGTAATAAAGAACTTCCAACAAATAAACCACGACCAGATGGCTTCACTGCTGAATTCTACCAGATGTTTAAATAACTAATTCCAATTCTTCTCCAGTTATTCAAACAGTTGAAAGAGAGGGAATCCTCCTAAACTCCTTTAATGAAACCAGCAACACCTTAACTCCAAAACCTAAAAAAGATATAACAGAAACAAGAGAACTACAGACCAATTTCTTTGATGCACATAGATGCAAAAAGTTTTCAACAAATACTAGCCAATCAATCCAACAACATATCAGGAAGATCATTCACCCAGACCAAGTATAATTTATCTCTGGTATGCAGGGATGGTTCAACATTCTCAAATCAAAAGTGAGACACCATTTGAAAAAACTGAAGAACAAAAAACATATGTTTATCTCAATAAATGCAGACAAAGTATTTGATAAAATATAACATCCTTTCATGATGAAAACTTTAAGCAAATTGGATATAAAAGGAACATTCCTCAACATAATTAGGCCATTTATGACAAACCCATGGCCAGCATCTTATTGAATATGGAAAAGCTTGAAACATTCCCTGTAAGATCTGGAACCAAACAAGGATGCTCAGTATCACCACTGATATTTTACAGAGTCCTGGAAGTTTTATCAGAGCCATTAGGCAAGACAAAGAAATCAAAGTGTTAAAAATTGTAAAGGAGAAATTCAAACTATACCTATTTGCAGATGACTTGATCCTATATTTAGCGAATCCAAAAGACTGCACTAAGACACTATCAGAACTCAAAAAAGAGTTTGCTAAAGTAACTAAAATTAACACACAAAAGTCAACAGACTTTGCATACAGAACCAATGCTATACCTTAGAAAGAACTTCAAAGATCAATCCCATTCACAATAGACACAAAAATATTATGATGACAATTATGAAAAATATCCCTGTTTTTCTCAGTTCATGTTGTTAAATGATGATTGCATTATGTTAGTCATAACGATACAGAATACAACAGTCCTTTCTAAACTTGTAGTTAATGAGATATTATTTAAAATAAAAAGTGTTTGATATACTATTTGACAATGACAGAGAATCAAGGCTTCAAATAGCTGTATTTGATTTTAGTATACTAATCTTTATGTACTAATGTTCAATATCCATATACTTAATATTAATCACTGTCAAGAAAACAGCTTTGATGCAATGTTGAATGATTAGGAAGTTTAACATTCTTTGCATGTGTCAAAATCGGCAAATAGGAAAGAATATGTCAAAATGATTGCAATGTATGAAAGATTTGCTTTGAATTATGCTTCGTCAGGATGGCTTATAATCAATAAACTATTACGGCTTTGAAGCAATCAACACAATATAAAAGATGCCAGAATATTCTCTTATAACTCCAACGGCTCATCCTAAAACAAAGGAACAAACCATGAGGAATCACAAGAGTTACTGACATGATACTCTCTACAATTATAGCTTCAGGAGTTCTTGAAATTATGTTATCACATAGAAATTAGAAAAATAAGGCATTTTAAGAGTTTTCTTGTCAAAGAATGCAACAGTACAATCTCTCTTGTTTGCTCCTAGCATTCAGAGAAACTATGAGAAGTGAGTTTGTTACATAAGTAAAAGTATTCTCTCTTGATGCCTGATAATTATTGAGAGAATTATGTGGTAGCTTGATGTTGTTAACTTAGCTTTGGTATTTTATACTTTTCTGTTAAAAATTTTAACTAATCCACAAAAATTGTACTTACTTATGAAGTACTATGTGATGTTTTCATATGTGCATACATGGTTTTATATTCAAATCATGGTAAATGTACCTATCTATTCAAAACTTTATTATATCTATATCATGAAAACATTAAAATCATCTTTTTAGGTCATTTAAGTGTAAAGAATTATCATATCTACAGTCACATTACTGTGCAATGAAATACTACAATATTTTCCTATCTAACTATAATTTATTACATGTTAGTCCACCTTTTCCTATAACTCCTTGGCCCTTCCCCTCACCACCAATCTACTTTTTTGGTGTTGATATCTATTGCCACAAACATCCTTTTTAATACTATGTTTCTGTTTATTTTTGTATCCTATATTAAAGAAAGAAATAGAAGAAGACTTTAGTAAATGGGAGTATCTTTCATGTTCTTTGGTTGGAAGATACAATATCATCAAAATGTCCATACTACCAAAAACAATTTACAGATTAAATGAGATACCAATAAAAAATGAGGAGATTATTCTTTGAAGTAGGAAAAAATAAAGCTGAAATTCATATGGAAACACAGGAGACCCCAAATAGCTAAATCAATCTTCTACAACAAAAATAAAGCTGGCAGGTGAGTTGGAATATATTTATGTATTATTTAGTCTTTCCTTGACTTTCATCTTTAACATTAGAGAGTTTGATTATAACATATATCAGTAGATTCGCTTGAGCTGCATCTGATTGGTAACCTTTGGCCATCCTGTACTGACTGAATAGTAGTATCCTCTGTTTATGATTTTATATTTTATTATCCCTTTGAATAGGCTCTCTTTCCCTTTGCATTCTCAGGTCTATGATGAGCATGTCACTCACATATTTTCAATTTTAAAGTTCAAAAAATTTTATAAGCCTTTTCCATTGCTCCTGATTCTTTTTCTTCTCTGGTTGTATACTTTCAAATTGAATAACTAAGCTAATTAACTTTCTTCTGTTTTATCTATTTTGCTATTAGTTCTTCTCATTTTTAGCTTTGTTTAGTGTACTTTTCAGCTCAAAGATACATACTTGGTTTTTAAAAATTACTTCAATATTTCTGTTAAATTTCTCTATTAGAGTAGAATAATTTTTCTTGTAGCTCAATGAATTTCTTTAAATGAACTATTTTGAGTTGATTATCCAAAAGTTTGCAGACATCATTTGGTGTATGCTTAGTCACTGGTGCTTTATTTTGTTTATCAGGTAAGGTCATTGCTCCCTGAAAATTATTGGAGACATCATCTACATTTTGGGGATTAGGCATTTATTCTATTCACTGTAGTCTCATTTTATTTGTGCTTGTCCTTATAGGAATTCTAAGGAATTTGTTTATTTTCTCTGAGCTTGTGTACACTTCCGCCATTTGGCACTAGACAATGTCTAAAGAGAAGGTGTATCATTATCTGCCTGGGTGTATCACCACTGTTTTAGTCCTAGAGATCAGCACAAACCCAGGTGTGCCCCAGATGTACTGATGGTATTTTGTTTGAATGAACTGAGAGGATATCTAAAAAGGGTGGACCACTTTGTGAATCTTTCCCTGGGAATGAATGATTGGAAGGGCCTCAGATGCTTCATTTATGATCCCTGGATTGCAGTCCTACATCACAGGATTCTGTCTGACTCTGAGTCTCAACATGGGACGGGTCTGTTCCAAGCTCTCATGTAACAAGTTTGCATAAATTTCCCTTTTCTTGCCCCAAGTAGAAAATCAGTACTTTCATATGTTTCCCAGGGTTCCTGGAGGAATAGGGAGTGCAATCTCATTGCCCTTAGTGCTCAACTGCTGCATTTATAGCTCACACTTTGAGCCGACAGCCACTGATACGAGTGTAGTTTAGGGATAAGATCAAAGATCATGTTGCTATTTGCTACCTGCTGCTTAAGTGGTGAAAACCACTTTAACCAGGTTGAGTGATGTTGGCTGGGTTATGACCAGTCAACTGCTGCTATCATTTGCCTTTGGGCCTGAGGCATTTACAGAGACACCATCCATAAACATGACCATAGGAACAGGAACCACTAGTATCTATCCAGTGTTAGCCTATACCAGACCAGCACAGAGTTCTAAGACATAGGTACGTGCTCACTTTTGCTTTATTACCAAGTGATTTGATTCTTACTTCTCATTGGCTGTTCTAGGCTGGAGAACAGAATATAGAAGCAGTCTCTTGACCAAGCAGGCTGACACTAAGCTGAGTCACACCTGAGTTCACAGATGTGGAAATTTTCATAGTCTCTGGGATGCATGCCAGTCCTACACGTGGCTGGCATTGAAGCGTGCCTGGCATTGAAGCGTGCCTAAACATGAGTCCATCTGTATTGAGGAACCTGTTTCTGCATGATGCTAGCATTGGTCTAGAAGCTCTGCATTTGAACAATGGCCTGGGACTAGAGATCTTTGGACTTTATCTGTTGCTGTGTTTCATCATTACAAGCATGACACTGAACCCCAAGGCAAGGCCCAGTTTAACTTTCTTGCACTATTGTCTGTGGGATGGAGTCTTGTTCCACCATGAGTCTGAGGTTTGGAGAAAGCTTGCACAGGCAGCTCACTTTCTGTTTAGTTTAGGAGGACCAAAAGTTTTAGTCTGAGAATACTGGCCTAGATCCAGAGACCAAGGGGCCCTAATTGACAGCCCATTGCATCGTAGTTGTCCTGGTACTGTGTTTCAAGTCTAAGTTCTCAGTTAATTCTTTCTGTTTACCCAAGCAGGAGGTGTCTCTCCATGCTGTGCTATTTGGAGTTGTGAGATGAGTGACAAGAAACTCTCTCTTTGCTTCCTTCTTCAATTTATCCTTTCTTACTCTACTAAAACCAAGCACCATGATCTCTCATCTGGCTCCCTTAGTATTTTGGAGGGTTGTTTGATACATAAGCACCTGTTCAAATTTGCCCCGGCCTGCAGGGTAATCAACTAGGACATGAGGAGGGCAGACCTGAATGGAGAGACAAACCAGACTTGAGAAGGGAGACCAAGACAGTACTCTGATCAAGGTCTCGTTTATTCCAGCATCTCAGTGATATTTATACATAACCAGCTGCAGCTCAAGGCAATACAGAAGTCAACAACACACACAAGCAACTTATCAGGCTTTCTGTAACACAGTCATAACATAATTAATTTTAGCAGAGTGTTCTTGTTTTGATCATTTTCCTAGAGCATGGTGACTTTTTTCCTCCCAGGAATTCCACAAGCCAAGACTGACCCTGACTTGTCTATGACATGTTTATGAAGTGCTAACCATATCAGTGAGCTGTACAAATGGAATTTTCTAGTGAATCATCCTTACAGGAACACAGTTGAAGTTTAATCTAACAAAGGCCTCTACAGGGAAACCAGCACAGTGGCTCCCAACACAAATTGATGTCTGGTAGAGAGATGATCATTGGAGAATTTATCCAACATCTTGCTATATTTTCCCTTTCCTTAGTCTTTAATCATTCATCCATTTTAGTATTTTTTTTTATCCTAGTACTAGTGGTTGAACTCTGTAATTAAAACACAATTATTCTTAGGTGTTTAAATTTTAACTGAAAAGTGATCCCTGTGAAATATAAGAGTGGGAATAAGAGAAGGAGGAGATGTACAATTTGGGACATGCTCAATCAGACCATCCCGAAATGGTGGAGTTAGAATCGTGCCAGGGGATTCCAATACAATCCCATCAAGGTGGCATGTACCAAGGCCATCTCACTAGCCCAAGTGATCAATTTCAGTTCACAGTTGATCACACTGATAGGTCTAAGAGTCAAAGGGATCACACAAACAAGACTAGTGTCTGCTAATACTAACTGATAGAATGAAAAAGGGAGAGAATGATCCAACATGGGAAGTGAGATACACAGCAGACTCTTAGAATGGCAGATGTCCTAAATAGCACTCTGGCCTCAGAATCAGCCCTTAAGGCATTCATATCTGGCTCAAGAGCCCATGAGAATATTCTAGGCATGGAAAGCCAAGACACTCTGGAAAAAAAAAGAAGACCTAAATGAAAGATCTCTGTGAGTGAGATCCCAGTGGAATGAATGGGGCCATCAAAGAAGGAGGTACCTTTCTCTGAAGGGAGGAGAGAACTTCCACTTTGACTATGACCCTGTCGGAATAAGATTGAAGTCAGCGAACCCTAAAGGCTTCCATAGCCTCGGCAACTCATGACTAGAGCCTAGGGAGATTACTGACACCATAAACGAGAATGTCGAATTGTTAAATCAACAACAGGAGTCACTGTGTACTTACATCTCATGAGGGATCTGTCCTTAATGTGTTATCCAATGTGAAGTAATGCTATAACTAGTACTGAAGCAGTATTTTTGCACTTTATGTTTCTGTGTGGATGCAAACTGATGAAATCTTTATATAGTATATACTGAATTGATCTTCTGTATATAAAGATAATTGAAAATGATTAAAAAATCTTGGTGTTAAATTGGAAATTGCAAAGATAATTAATCAATTTTTTAAAAAAAATCATGTAGGATCTCTGTCCTTAATGTGCTGTACATTGTGAATTAATACTATAACTAGTACTCCAACAGTATTTTTCACTTTGTGTTGCTATGTGGGGCAAACTGTTGAAATCTTTACGTAATATTTACTAAATTGATCTTCTGTGTATAAAGAGAATTGAAAATGAATCTTGATGTGAATGGAAGGGGAGAGGGAGCGGGAAAGGGGAGGGTAGCAGGTGGGAGGGAAGTTATGGGGGGGCAGCCATTGTAATTCATAAGCTGTACTTTGGAAATTTATATTCTTTAAATAAAAGCTTTATAAAAAATGTTTTACAGAGCACTTAAAAATACTACTGTGATAGTTATCTATTACCTAATTTGTACTGTCATGAAACAAAAAGTTCTTGGTTCCTCTCCCAAGTGCACAGTTGGTACTTAGGGCAACACAACCATGAAAACCACAGCAACAATCTTTAACTTAGATTAATACAATGGCATCACATTTTTGAAAAATGGATATCTCAAGGAATTTTAATAGTCATTATCTGAATACAAATAATCATTGTATTGATTATTATGCTTATCTATTCAGTTGAACCCAGTTGGCAATATTCCTCCTACATAACATCTTATTTTGAAATGTCAGGCTATTAATAAACATATGTAGCTGCAGTTTTTACCTTGCTATGTGCCTTAAATTTAATGTCCTTATATTTTCTCCAGAAATAACAACATTAAAACATGTTTTTCCATAGTAAGACACATCAGCATTGGCTTTACTGACATTACACAGATCAATTATTGGTTTGGAGGGACTGTTGGTATATTGTAGGATGTTCAGCAACATTTGTGGATTCTACCTACCAATAACATGAATAATGTCACTTACAAGTTGTGACAACCAAAAGTGTTTCTGATGGTACCCAGTGTGCCCTGCATGCAAAATCACCCCTGCTTTCTATAGTTAATAAACCTGCTTTCAGAGTTGAAGGAATAAGTTTCTAGCTTTTCACTGCATTGAGGGAACACTCTAGTTCACAATAGCGTAATATATTGTCTGAATAAATGCAGGAAAGAGGAGCCAAGCCTTCAATCAAAGTATTGTCAAAAAGGGAAAGGTTGATTATATTCTTCTGATCAGTACATATTGTATTCATGTATTGGAGTGTTACCATGAAGCACATAAATATCTACATATATTGTTAATAAAATTTGTAAAAGAAGTGTTTAATTTTTTAGAAAACTTTTATTTAATAAATTTAAATTTTGAAAGTACCCCTTTTGGATCATAATGTTTTTCCCCCCATAACCACCCTCCCACCCACTAACTATCCCATCTCTTACTCCTTCTCCCATCCCATTCTTCATTAAGATTTATTTTTAATTATCTTTATATACAGAAGGTCAACTTAGTATATACTAAGTAAAGATTTCAACAGATTGCACCCACACAGACACACAAAGTATAAAGTGGTTTCCAGACTAGTTTTACCATTAATTCACATAGTACAACACATTAAGGACAGAGATCCTACAGGGGGAGTAAGTGCAGAGTGACTCCTGTTGTTGATTTAATAATTGACAAGGAGTATTTAATTTTATACTTAGTAAAATAAGACTTAAAATTTTAATGAAAGGCATGTACTTCCACCAAATTCTCTATTAAATAATGTTGATGAAGGCAGTTATATATAATATGAATACCTAAATATTTCTTCATTAAATGAAAGATAAATGAAAAATTATTCATTCCTGCAGAAGAGTGGTATTTCCACTTTATAGTTGTTAAAGTACTTATCAGTGGAGTATTTAGCCTGTGATTATAAAGTAAATTAAAAATATATTATTACAATAATTAAAAAAAAGAAAGGAAAGGAAGGAAGAAATGCTAAGAAGTATTAATATGTGCTTAAACTGTATAAATGAAATACATGAAATCTATTCTTTTAATAAACATAAAAATGAAATGGGAAAATCTGAACCACACTATCAAATGTCATGATTAAACTCACCTAGGACACACTGCACACTACCTTCCACATTTATTTCAAGGAAACATTGAATATTTATGAAGTTAGCCTGTGTACTTGTTCATAAAATTAATCACAGCATATGTGCTGTAATGTATGATAAACTTAGAATCAAAAATAAATAATTATGGTAATAGATCATAGTTCAGAGAAAAAATAGGATTAAAAATTTCTATGGCAACGATATCAAGAAGCTACAATGAAATTTCTTTCCCACAGTAAAATGTCAATTTGTAATATTTTGAAGGTGACATATTATCAAGAAATACTTAAACTAATGTAAGGAAATTGGATGAAGAACACAATATAGAGATTATGTGGCCTTAAACAATACTCCTATATATTACTTATTAATCATGATGAGAAAAAATGATAAGTTTACACTGGCAATTCTAGCTTCTGCTACTTAATGCAAGTGATCATTTAATAGCAGTGACTTTGGTATAATATCACCAATATGTATATATTAATATGATACAATGAGAATAACATTACATATCTTGAGCAGTATTTCTGCCAAAAATGCAAAACCCAAATTGAGGAACTTGTTACGAAATAATAAGTCTGTGGTTTTTGTAAGACCACTGGAATGTTTAAAGACAATAAATGCGAAATATTATAGATTAAACAAGACTAAATATAAATAATCATGAAATGAAATGGTATCCTAGAATTAATTCAAGACAAGAATTTAAAAATGTCGTTAAAGTTATCATCAACAAAATATATAGTTGATAAATTATATATGAGCTAATTATTAGAGTATTATATGACTATTTGGTGTTCTCTTTTAATATTTCTGTGTGATTTTACAAGAAAATATACTTGTTCCTAGGGAATGTACACTGCAGTTTTGTGTGGTACAGAAAAACAATATCTTCAACTTATCCTCAAATAGTTCATTGCTTGTTTCTATATGTTTTATATGTTTTTCTTTTTTAAATTTAAATTTTATTTATGTTATATCAGTTTCATGTATTTCATATATACAGAGTTAGAGACACAATGATAATTCCCACCCTGTCATCCTTCCTACTCATCTTCCAATTCTTCCTCCTTCCTCTCCCACTTCCATTCTTAATTTTTACAGTTATATTTTCAGTTTACTTAATGATCATAAAGTTAACCTTACACTAAGTAAAAGATTCAACAAATAGTATGGAAAAAAATCCCACTGTTCCTCAATAGAAGAGAGAAGGGCTGTAAACAACCATTTAATCTTTTTTTTTTTTTTAATTTGACAGGTAGAGTTATACACAGTGAGAGAGAGACAGAGAGAAAGGTCTTCCTTCCATTGGTTCACTCCCCAAATGGCCGCCATGGACAGCACTGTGCTGATCCGAAGCCAGGAGCCACGTGCTTCCTTCTGGTCTCCCATGCAGGTTCAGGGCCCAAGCACTTGGGCCATCCTCCACTGCCCTTCTGGGCCACAGCAGAGAGCCAGACTGGAAGAGGAGCAACCAGGACTAGAACCTGGCGCCCATATGGGATGCCAGAGCCACAAGATGGAGGGTTAACCAAGTGAGCCTTGGCGCTCACCCCAATCATGGAATCTTAAAATGTCCATTTCACTTGAATACATTACATTTAAATTTTTCTTATTTATCCTTTTACAGGTAGAGATATAGATAGTGAGAGAGACAGAGAGAAAGTTCTTTCCATTGGTTTACCCCCCAAATGGCCACTAAGGTCAGCACTGTGCCGATCCGAAGCCAAGAGCCAGGTGCTTCTTTCTGGTCTCCCATGCAAGTGCTGGAGCCCAAGCACCTGGGCATCCTCCACTGCTCTTCTGGGCCACAGTAGAGAGCTGGACTGGAAGAGGAACAACCGGGACAGGATCTGGTGCCCATATGGGATGCCGGCAACAAGGATTAACCAAGTGAACCACGACTGCGGCCCCATTGAATACATTTTAAGTACTCTAGTAGTTACCTCAGATAAGAGAAAAAACATAGCTTCTTGTCTTTTTTTTTTTTATGCAAAAGCACGAGGATTTTATTGAGCGTTTGCACAAACGGGCCCTCTACCCTCGCAGGTGGTGAGGAGCCCGGAACAGCAGTTAAACACCAGTTTTAAAGGCGAAAACCACAAAATTAGCATACCACAAAATGTGGGCATAAAACGCAGGCATAAAACACTGGCATAAAATGCAGAGGTGCTACTGGATTGGTCGGTTGGAAGGATGTCATGAGTGCACGCGCTCAGGGACTCTCTGAAGGGGGAGGGGTAGCTTTGCTCCAGGCGGGGGTCATTTTTCCTTCCCAGAATTACCCAACCCAGAGAATGTTCTGCCTGCTAATCTCTGAGGAACATCTTGCTTTTTCTGAATTTAAGAAACCTCTGGTATTTGCTCTCGCCTGAAACCAGGCCTAATTTCTTGTCCCCCTGCAAGGGTCCTTCATTCCCTCCTCTTTTTGTACTGATTTTAACCTTAAAATCTATGGAACCTCCAAGGTCTTTAAAGCTTGGTATTGTTGAGTCAACACTAGGGTTTGGACAAGGGAAAGCCTCTCGCGGATAAACTGAAATAACCTGTTGAGAACTAGGAGTAGGAGATAGGAGTAAGATGAGTAAGGGGCCCATTATGGTTGAGACTAAGGTAGTTAACCATGGGGACTTAGTGAACCATCCTTCATACCAACCGTATTGGGCCTCTCTGTCTCTTTGTCTCTTGTTGAGCCTATCCCTGAGTTTTGACATAGCATCCCTGATTACTCCGGATTGATTCACATAGAAACAGCATTCGTCTCCCAGCGTGGCACACCACCCCCCCTCCTTTAGAAACAGGAATTCTAAGCCTCGTCGGTTTTTGTAGTGCGATTTTGGCGAGGGAGTCCAGGGATTGTTCTAACTTTGAAATGGATTGCTGGAGTGTTTTTATATCCTCATCTAGCTTCTTGTCTTTTTGGGACTAGCTTATTCACTAAGTATAATAGTTTCCAGTTTTTTCACTCACTCACAAAATTGTTCATAATGTTGTGGTGCTATGTGATATCTAGATGCACATATTCATTGTATCCTGCCCAGAGTGTATGTATCTTTATCTCCTAAAACATTTCACATTATTTTTAGTGAAAATATCTAAAATCTTATTCTAAGCTTTTTAATAAAGAAATACATAGTACAATATGTATAGTCACCTTACTAAGCTATAGAACTCAATAACTTATTGCTCCTGTCTATAACATAGTATCCATCTATCAATTTTCCCAATTCTGTCTTCCAACAGAATACAGTATGTTAACCAAGTGAAAGCCTATGCTAGAATGCATATGATCTCTTTAATTTAAAATAGTTTCAATAGATCAGTTAAATTATATTCTGTTGGGGTTTTTGGTGAGAAAATGACTTTCCTTTTTATTTTCACTTTTAAAACATTTTAAAATTAGAGAGATTTTTCATATAGAAGGGAATAGAGACAGAGTGAGTTCTTCCATGCACTGGTTTACTACCCAAATGACAACAATAGCCGGTGCTGGGCCGAGTTGAAGTGCAGAGGTTGTAATACACATAGGTTGCTCCTATGACTGTCAGGGACACAAGTACTGGAGCCATTACCTGTTGCCTTCTAGGGTACACATTAATAACAAGCTAGACTCAGAAACAGAGCCAGGACTCAAACCCAGGCACTCCAACATGGAATATAGGCATCTGAAGTGGTGTCTTTACAGCTGTGCCAAACATGTGCCCTGGAAAAATGATTGCTAAAAAGAGATTCTTTAAGTAGAACACAAAAAGTCCAAGGCAATTTCAAATACTATCATGTCTATTTCATTTGTGAATCTCCTCTTAATTGTCCAGAATCAAATTTTTTTAAAAAAAAGTAGTTTAAGACAACAGATTTGTATATGCTACATGATGCTTGGCTAAAATATTCAATTATTAAGTAACAGTTACATATTTAACGATTGTAATTAATTTTCCAAACATAATCACAACACTCAGAATAAGTAACTTGGCTTGTTTAAAGATTTAAGATGCCTTTGGTACTAGATCAGCCCTGAACTTGATCTTGCCTTTGGGTTTTGCTGTACCAGTGAGTATTACTGAATTTGTAGTTTTCAGGCTATCTTAGGCTACAGTACATTACTGGCTGAATCCTAATTGGATAAAAGATCATGTTGCTTATGACATTTCTTTTGACTACATTTATATGAAGAGTTTTCAAAATTTTTACATTGGATAAAGTTTAGATATGTGTAGTCACAATGGATATATCAAACTTCCAATTTCCTATTTTTTACACATTTAAAATTCTTAAATTCTTATTCTCCTTATATAACTGTCATTGTAGAGAGAAATTTTTATTGTAAAAATTTTTGTCTCTAATTGAAATGATTTCACATCTAGTATATTTCCAGCAAGATACCACTAATATTCAATATTCAAATTTCACAACTATACATGTTTGATTCAAGCATTGTTCTTGAAAAAAAAAATCTGCCCTGATGTTGAAACTTTCATTACAATATAAAATAAATAAATGTCCTTTAATTCTGAATAGTTTTGAATTTAAAGCATATTGATAACACTTGACTAAATGTTTTATGTCTTTATTATCCTATTTCAGAGTGATTCTATATTTTGAAATTATTTATTATTTTAAAATATTAGTACACAATGAACCAGAGGGGGGAAAAAGTATATATAAACTCTATAAGGAAATTCAGAATAAAATATTACATTTTAATATTGATCCTGACATTTTACTCTGTGTGGAAATATATGTGTGTGCATGTGTGTGGATATATGTGTATTTAATGTTGTCTAAATTAGTTATTGTATTACTTATCTGGTATAAATATTCTGTATACATTTGGAACAACTATTATACTCATGTAAGGTAGCAAGTTCTTAAAATTGACTACATATCTGTCTTAATTATTGTTGTATTTAAACTGTGTCTTAGCCTACTCACTCTGAAATACTAGACACTGGGTAGCTTGAGCATTGAAGATTTATTTTCTGAGTTCCAGAGGTTAGGAATTCCACAATGGGGTACTGGCATGGTGTATATTTAGCCCATAAATCTTATTTTTCGATAAATGCTACTTGATAAGTATATAAAATGCTTACCATTTGTTATCTAGTTTTGTATGTATAGCACAAGATTCTTAATACTTCACTAACCTCTTGGGTATAATTTAGCATAATTCATTTTGCTGACTTTTTTAAGTACAACCTAAGAATAGGTGGATGTTCCTGACACAATCTACATAAATGAAGTAAATGAGATATAACAAAGATTCTTCCATCTTAAGTCTTTTTCCACATGAATGTGATTGTTTTGGAGAGCAATTTACTACAGCTTAAAGGAGTAATGATAAATTTCACAACAGAAAAAAAAAATTGGCCTGCTCTTTAGAAAAAGAGCATTTACTATGTTTAAATAATGTAATATCTATAAACAATGTACTTTTGAAAAAAAAAAAAACTTGTCCAACCTTATATTTATAAATAAAAGAATTCCCATTTAGGGATCCACAATTCCCCTATCTAATTTTAGAATAATTATTTAAAATTATTATCCAAATTTCATTCAAAAAAGGATTCTAAACAGAAAGCAAGATCTCAAGAAAGAAAGGAGAAGTGCTAGTAGAGTTATGAAAAACACAGGCTCAAGTAAGAATGTACCTGGGACACAGACCTTTTCATTTGAAATCATTGACATGCCAAAGGATAAAGAGGAAAGAGCTCCTCTCTGCTAAGTATCTGACAGTATTGTATACTCTCAATAGGTTAGTTTTGGTGGGTGTCACTCTATTTTAATGCATTTTTCTAACACCTGCAATAATTTATTTATATATAATCTCTGAAAAGCTATGAAAATATTTGCTTAGTATGTAATATACATGTATGATATGTATGCTACTTATTTTTTCTGAATTGTTTAGTTATACTTCCCAAAGTCACTGTCCGCCTATTTATGTATCTTCATGTAAATATGCAGGTGACTATATAAATTATTGGCATACAAGTACTGATTATAAAGATGCAGATTTATATTTCCTAATAAAAAATAAATTTTCAAATAATATTATCCTAAAGAAATAGAGTAACAAATTAATCATTGTTAGACCTTATATTTGGATATCTAGGGATTCTTAAAGGTAAGAATTAGAAAAATATTCCTTTCACCTTGTATATGCACATTTTTGACCCCTACTATGTGCATATATATATGTTATGCTTATTTAATTTTATTCAAATGAATATTCCTTTTTTTTTGACAGGCAGAGTGGACAGTGAGAGAGACAGAGTGAAAGGTCTTCCTTTAACGTTGGTTCACCCCACAATGACTGCTGTGGCTAGCGCGCTGCGGCCAGCACACCTCATTGATCCGAAGCCAGGAGTCAGGAGCTTCTCCTGGTCTCCCATGCGGGTGCAGGGCCCAAGGACTTGGGCCATCCTCCATTGCACTCCTGGGCCATAGCAGAGAGCCAGACTGGAAGAGGAACA
Source organism: Sylvilagus floridanus (assembly GCA_949820135.1). Classification (NCBI taxonomy): domain Eukaryota; kingdom Metazoa; phylum Chordata; class Mammalia; order Lagomorpha; family Leporidae; genus Sylvilagus; species Sylvilagus floridanus. Next base: position 110,373,501 of record OX463238.1, on the reverse strand, counting down.
ACCGGGACTAGAACCTGGTGTGCCAGCGCCCCAGGCGGAGCATTAACCTATTGAGCTGTGGCACCAGTTCCAAATGAATATCCCTAAAACTGTTTATTTCATTTTTTTCTTAAACAAAAGAATACTAAAAGAATATTAGTGAACACATTTTAAGAATTGCTTTCTTATTAAAAGATGAAACTGATAGGATAAATAGATGACTCTCTACTTGTATCTCTATATATTGTACCTTCTTTTAAACTTTTATGTTTGTCAGTGAATTACTGTCATACTATATTGTCTTGAACAGTTACAAATTTGCTTCCCTGGCGTGTTGACTATTTTAAATTAAAGAAAATAGAAGAACATCAAGTGCAAGATCATTCTGACCTTCATCTTATATCCTAAAAGTAGAGGTGAATTTCCTGCACAAAAGATGGAGCAATTTAATCACCAAAGATATGAAATTGAAACATACAGAATTCTGTACAGATCTTGTTAAAATGAGTCTCAAGTCTCTTCACAAAATTTACTTGCATTTTCACATTGATATATCTTTTGTCCACTCAGTATGCAAGTGTTTGATTCTAACTGCTTCTGCCGGCCATTATTTCTACATGAGGGCTCTCCCGCCACATCAGACTATCCTTATAAACTAAATTTGCGTGCCTTTCTTCTGTTAGCCTCTCTTATGCCAACTGAATTCCTACGCTTAGCCAGGATGGAGGCAGGGTGTTTCCATGCCTGCGGTTTGCTATAGATTAAATCTCACATTCAAAAAACCAACAGTTTATGCATGATGCTCATAAAAATGAGGAATTATATGCTTTAAACCATCTTTATAAAGCATTCCTCTTTTGGTTGTCAATTTTAGCTTTTTACAAAATCAACCTGGAAGTTTTCCCCCATGTTATCCATATGATTAATCTTAAGAAAAAACTCAAAACCTGAAATACTGTTTTTTTTTTCACATGAAAGATAAATGTTGAGTAATGTGACTAAATACCTGCAAGATTAGCTACAAAATGATATTCTGTTAGTGATTCCAGATGGCAGGCAGGAGGCAAGGCGGGGAAAGCATTGGAACTGACTAACTGAGCAGCATGACATGGACCAATAGAAAATATTTAGTTTTACAGTTCAGTGTGCATTGATTATTGTTTTATAAGAAAATCTTATCATTAAGATAAAGTAGCCTTATTTTAAGTGCCCTGAACATTGAAGTTCTGCAATTAATTCCTCAAGGAAAGAAACATTATCAGTTGACCATGTATAAGGTCAATTGATTGCCATTAAGCTGTCGAAGAAATAATACCATCCTCAAATTCAGTATTAATGAGAGCTTCGATATCATCAACTTTATAAAAGAAACTGTAATATTAATTTTTTTGTCTTTTGTTGTTATCTATTTTGTTATTGAGTTTCAGAATCAATGTTTCCTTCTGAATTATCATGGTAGAGTATAATTCCATTTAAGTGAATGATCAATCAATAATATATCTTTCAACTGACTCAGTATTCTCAAATATTATCATAGCTTCTTATCTTTTTCTCAGCATATACACTTTTTTATATATCTATTGGCATTGTACACAAATGAAATCATTAAAAAAGGAAAATCAATATTAAATCTATTTTTACTTCGTGTCAAGATTTCAAAGTCAAGTTCCACTTTACAGTCCCTCACTCTAAGCATCTGTACTTGGGAAGTAGTTTGCAAACTGTGCTCTTGATTTTCCTAAGAGCTGGTTTCCTCGGAGGTGATAGATGAGGAAGGATGTGGCATGGGCCATTCAGGTGATGTGAGCTCATTCTGACTCGTTTTGTTTGCGAGCATTTGCATTAAATGTTAGATCTTTGAGTCATCTTTCTTTACTTAATGTGTGTCTCTAATTCAAGCATGTAATATATTTGAAAAATTATTTTACTGTGGCATATATTTAGTTTTAACATAAATGAAAGGTGATTTTTCTTCCCAAGTACAGGTACTTAATGGTTTTAAGAATTCTTTTAAATCATAGCAAGTATAATATCCTGAGTTTTGGGAAATCAGACTTCAGCCTACATTTTTATAGCATGTCTCACACACACAGAGATACACACACACACACACACACACACACAACACTAGCTGGAAAAAGATGTGTTTTGAAGGATGTGGTATGGATATTTACTAGCTTCCTTTCTAGATACTTCACTTTTTCCTCACAGAAATTGTATATGTCACTATATCCACTACATACATCCTTATATTAATATAATTAGACTTTAAGACTTTGTACTAGTTGGCCCAGGCTGTTATAACTAAGTACCATACATTGACTGGCTTAAACAACAGATATTTATTTCTCACACTCTGGAGACTGGATGTCCCAGATGAGGGCATCTGTATGATGGGGTTCTTGGGAGAGACCTTTTTACGGATGTAGACTGCAGTTAATGATATCAAATTGGGGATCAATATTTCAAAATATGAATTTGATGGACCAGGATATAAACATTCAATGTAAACATACTATGCTTTCATAATTCATATTTAAACATCTCTGTGACAGTCATTTTTGTCATTTTGTTTCATTCTGAAAAATAATCATTACCAATGAAACTGAGGAACTATCTGTGGCATCATTGGTTCTTATTTTAGAGATGTTATAACACTAAACATATGTACCCCAGAAAATGAAATGCACAAGTATCTTTGAACTTTTCAAACATAAAACACAGACTGTATTATACTGCTGTTTCATAGATGAGGACAATTAATACAGAAGCTATAAATAAAAATCACAAGAACACAAAACTAATATATTGTGCAGCTGGAATTCAGAACCAAATTTGACTCTGTGATTTATTGTCTCTCTAAAGATTTCTACTTCTAAAAAGTTCATTGTTAGGGCCAGCACTCTGGAGTAGAAGGTATAGATACCACCTGTAGCTCCAACACCCCATATGGGCGCCAGTTCAGTCCTGGCTGCTCCACTTCTGATTCAGCTCTCTGCTTTAGCCTGGGGAAGCAGTGGAAGATGGCCCAAGTCCTTGGGCCCATGCACCCCCTTGGGAGACCTGCAAGGATCTCCTTGCTCCTGGCTTCAGTTCAGCACTGCGCTGGCCTTTGCGGCCATCTGGGGAATGAACCAGCACATGGAAGACCTCTCTCTCTCTCTGCCTCTGCCTTTCTGTAGCTCTGTCTTTTAAGTAAATGAGTAAATCTTAAAAAAAAAAAAAGACAAAGTTCACTGTTGATGAAACTTGACTGCTGTTCACTTCTAGAAATCCCTGTCATGACCCATATTTCATAATCTATTAAGAAATAACATCTATTAATAATAATCTATTAAGAAATTCTGGTAGATTCATGAGGTAATCGATGGTGTAATCAAACTACAGATTTCCCCTCTTTCTTAATTCTTGACCACTATGTACATGCTTCTCCCCTACTAAAAATCTAAATAATTTTTTGAAAAATTGATTTCATCTTTATGCCATATCAGGTTTTGAATGCAATAGTTTTAAACTCTAATGATTTGGACAGATTATCAAAACAATTATGGGAAAGAGAAACCAAAGCTGCTTTAATCAAAAATCTACACAACTCACATAATCTAGTGTATCATAGATAGCTATGTCTATGGTTATGAACAAAATGATGGTAAAATATTTTTATGTTCTTAAGATTAAATAGAGAATATTGTAACCTTTTTTGAATTTTAGCACTTATTTCTTAAACACAAATAGTATTTTACATATTTAAATAGGTGGTGATAAAAATGTGTACAAATATTTATTGAATGCTTACTGTGAACCAACACCTAAGCTTAGTAATTTTTTGTCACTATTTCATTGATTTGTAATAACAAAAAATGTGGAATAGTTTGCTATTTCTATGTAAGATAGTAAGATTTCAACAAAGAACCCATTTATAAAGTTAAAACTGGAAAAATCTAGATTTATACCATTTACACATTTTTTTCTTTCCAAGGTGGCCTGGGAATACAGAGACCATCATTCCCTTTCAGGTTACAAAGCAAAAATGTGAGTCTTTCATTAAAGCAGGAATGATCTCTTATTCTCCATATGTAGAAAGAGTCCTACATACATGAGGCTGGCATGGGTGAATGAATGGACACAAATTTACATATCTACAAAATAGTAAATTTAATTTAGTGGAGTGAAAAAATTCTTCCTAGCCTTCAAATCAGCTAATTCTGCCTCTTTTGAATTATTAGTACTCAGTAGACATTGTTGATTGTCTTGACCTCAATCTCTAGCACGTTTTCATTGCTTTCTCACTAAGCATACTGAGGCATCGATGGCAGAAACTAGCATTATGTCTAAATCAGATGTTATTTCTGTTTTCAACCTGTTTTGCAAAAGATTAAGCCAAGTGATGGGTATCTTGCAAGAGGATGTTGGGTAGCATTACCTTACTTCTGGGCCTAGCTCCTAAACACCCTGAGAAGTCCCATGGTTCTCTCTGGGTGCATAGCCTGTTGCAGAGAATGCTTGAGACCATTCCACGGAAGCCTAAGGGCCAATGCATCAGCAAATCAAAAGATTTCCATATTCCTGATTATTGGTTACATGGCAGTATAGCACAGAATAGACACATGGCTTATTGAAAGGAAAGGCCGCTGTGTACTCAATAAATAAATTTTTCTGAGATTGTTTATGCATTTGCCTAGTTTAGCACCCAAAACATCATTAATTCTTCTAAGCTTAATTACATGTATTTTTTTTGAGGCTGAAAATAAAAGGGATTTAAGGTAGATTCACGGTCTCTTCATCTTAGTTTTCATTTCAGGCTTTCTCAGTTTGTGCCTGAAGCCACGTTGGAGCAGCGGAACCCTCATTACTGGAAGTACACAGTCAAAATAGTTTAAAATTGAGGAGAGATTCTTCAAGAATTATTGAAGGCCCAGGAACATATGCTGAGAATTTTGGAGATACATCAAATAAATAAGCAAAAAGATAGCACTTAGATTTTTTTATGTCTTGGTGGGTAGTACATAAATGTATACCCTAATGTATTCATTTTTACTTCATTGAGGTTTCAGCTTTGTTTTGTTGTGAATTGATGATATCAACTTGAAAGGAGACTATAAAGCACACAGAAAGGAGAATCCACTATAATGAAACCACTTATAATTAATTTATGATCTCCAAGATCAAATATTCTACAAAGCTTGGCATAGTTTACCCTCTTCTAGCTTAAAGTTAACTTTGTGAAACTTCTTGAGTTGTAATAAGAAAAATATCAAAGAGAGATAAGCATATGTGTATATATGTATTTTTTTCCATTTTTTATAGTTTCTCAAAAAGGCCTTTAAAACCAAGACTACTTCAGACCAATTATACTTGGAGTCATTTGCTGAAGTACTTAATGTGGAGTCCCAAGTATCTAAACTATTAGACTAAATTGGCTTTACAGGAATGATCCTTTCAAATGAGACTTCTGACAAAAAAAGAAGACAGTTATGCTTTACTTATCTAATTCTTAAGCAATTTAAGGAAATAATCTCAGTAAGTAAAGCTACTAACATCTAATTTTTGGTCTCAAGCTTATTTATTTCTCTGCCTCCTAACATTTCTTGATGTGTGCATTTGAATATAGAGGGGCTGACAAACAGAAAGGGAGTGAGGGAGAGACCTTGAGTGGGAAAATCTAATATTTTTCGTGATTTGTATATAAATCATTTGAACATCCAAGTTTTCCTTCCAGGAAAAAGAAAATAGAATTATACAGGAAAATCCACAACTTTAATATAGTGGTTAAATTTGAAAATATGCAAAATCTTGAAAGAAATACAGAATGACAGGGAGTTGGACATACACTGGATGACAGGACTGAGTACAGACTGATTGGATTATGCATACACATTTAAATAAAAGATTAGATTCATAAAATGGAGACTAAGTGGAACTTCAGCATGTCCTGGGCAAGAAGTGAGAAACCTAAAAGGAACAATATTTATTTTGTATTCATATCTTTTGTTTGAAGAATTGCAACCAATAGTTGAATGGTCCAGAAATCTTTGGAACCTAGGACATATTACATTGATGAACTTTGAAAACAATTAATTATCAGAGATGTAAGTAACTTGTTTTAAAGCAGACATTCAGAAACTTCCAATAGATAACAGAAATCATTGTGTGTACGCAAGAAAGAAATTGCCACCCAAAATCATTTTTTTCCAAATCTCTTTCAATGACATCCACTTGTATCTGTATTTGGGCTAATTATCATTATATGAGTCAGAACAAATCGGCCATGTAGAGAGTAGTTTTGTTTGGCTTGGGTGTCTCTATTAGTTTTTGATCTGATAGAAGCTAGCAATGGCAAAGCCTGTGTGGAAGAAGGAAAAACGTGGTGAGGCTGGGAGTAGAGGGAGACACAAGAAACACACTCAGCTTATATGACCAACTCTCTCTCAAGAACTGTCTTCCTGGGACAAGTACAGAGACCTAAGGACCGCCCACCAGGACCACCTACCAGAAGCAATAAGATCAAGTCTCCAGCCTTCATCTATCAAAAGTTGACATAAAACCAGGGTTTAAACATCTATATGAATTTAGGAATCCAAGCCCTGTTCTGTCCATTTCAATATTATGATTTGAACATTATGAGATACTGACTTTAATTATCAGGATTGCATAAATAATCAATTCATAGTGCTAGCACATAAACATATTCAGTGTTTGGTTTTTTAATGATGTATCATATAATTTTCAAATTATTGCAAAAGTATAGTGTCCTGTGCAGATAGTCTGGGCTCAGTGACATGGTTTCTTCAGCCAGCTGAACATTAGCATGATGTCAACTTGGTAACGTGAACTTGATATACACAAAGGCATGAACTGTGCTTGTGCAGTGTGGCGCTTGGAAGTCTGTCTTGGTCAAGGCAAAAGTGCTGTTTCATTTGGAGCACTAGAATGTTCTGATGTGGAACATATCTGATCGCCACGCAGAGATTACCTGAATGCAGGACAGAGAACAAATGATAGCTCTTTCAATTCCTTAAATGCGGATGTCATGGCATGCAAACAGAAAGCACTATTGCAAACAATAAAATTAAGAAGGCTGTTTACAATCTCAGTAGGGCTATTTTATAATTTCTGATAGCAATTCAGCATTCACATTGGCAAATATTATCATATATATTCAGTGCAGAAATATCAGAAGCTAACACTAACATTGAACATTCCTTGGGTACTTATTGTGCATTAGGAATAGTGATCAACTCTGATAATTTTATTTAATCTCAACAATCCCAAAGTGTAATAATCACCATTTTTTACAGATGTTCAGTGATTTCACTGGAGCACACAGCTGACATTTTATAGAAATAGAACTTAAATAAAGAAAAATTTTCTCCAATGCCTCTATTTTAAATTTATGTCATGTTTAAATATCATACAATATATACATGTGAGCTTAATAAATTTGTCACTTTAATATATTCCATACACAAATATTTCTTCTTCATACTACATATATTTTCCATCCTACCATATAGAAGAATCTTATCTACTTTAATAATCTCTTTTTAATGCCTCAGTTGCATACATATTTATAATTAAACATAAGAAACAGAATTGATGGAGAACTGCAAGATAAACTAATATACTAATGCCAAATGTTTATTGAAATACACTTAGCAATAATATAAAACTGATAAAAACTCATGAGTAAAAGTATCACTTCACTGTAGTCCTCTCCATACCACACAGTTGGTCTCTTCAAGACTGGATAGGTAAATATGGGGCATTCATGTCAATGGAAATTATGAAGATACTGAAGTAGCTTTCTGAAAAAACTGGGTATTTGAATAACTAATTTTTATAACATTTGTGAAAGTCATTAAGGTAACCCTTCTGAGGTCATTAGAGGACATTACAGGAAGCTCTGAAATATTAATGGTCTATTTCATCTCAATAACACTGCCGCCCTCAATTTCTATTCCTCACACCACATAAAGTAAAAAAAAATACTTAGGGTAGACCATAATATAGAATGATCCTAAAATTTAAAATCCAATAGAGGATCCCATGTAGAATAGTAAGCAAACATTAGCCAATGAAACAACATGCAGGAAATGTAATATGATATTAAAAGGAACAAAATAAAAATAGTTATCATAACAGGTCAGACTTGTACATTAATAGTAAATGGCTGTGCTTATTTTCATTGATCGGTGGTGTTCACCAGCATCTAAAATCAAGTAATAGTTTGGCCCAAATGGTAAAGCATCATTTAGTCAAAGATCTGAATGATTTGCATTCCTCCTCTGTCACTGAATTTGCATTATATAAATGCATTATTTTCATTTTTTAAACTTGTAATACTTTCTACATATTTCCAAATGTACAGTTATTTTTAGTTGTATTTTTTTCAACTATGTGATACTGTAACCTCTTAGCAATAACTGATTTCCAGAAGTATTCACATAAGCTTAAGGATTTGGAAGTCTTTCTGAATTTCCTTACAAAACATAATCTACCACTTTTAAAATCACTTAAATTTAGCCATAGCAGCTTGAATCCAAATTAGATACATTCTATGCAAATATTAAACCTAGGCATTTACCTTAATATTGGTCAGCTGGCCATTTCCCCCGACCATTTAGAATTCTGATATTAACTTTCAATGACTATTGATTTCAAAATTCTATACAAAAGTCAAATTTTCAAGTCTATAATCATAAAGTAACATGAAGCAACATAGTAGGTACATCAAGAATATCTAAAGCTAAAATAATATACAACATTAAATAAGAGTAACTGACATGAAAATTGATGTCTCCACGTTTTATTTTAATGTGATAAATAGCAAATGCTTTATGTAATTTTTGATGGTGGCAGTTATTATCACATTATTGAACAATCAACCCTTTCACTTTCTCATTTGAGCCATAAAATACTTACACATTAAATTACTTAACAGCATTAAAGATTATGAAAAAGACAAAAGAAACACTGTGCATTTTTTTTTCCATTTGTATAGTAACTGAGATATCTCTCAGGGGCTTGAAATTTCTCCAAAACACACAGTATATCATCATAGACTGAATAGGTACAGCACATCTAAGAGGCTCAACTGCCGCTGGTCAATTGACATTCTGCAGGTAATTTGACTCAAGCTAGCAGAAGCTCTGCCAGCGTGGAGCTTGAGTCAACAGCTACAATAGTGTGTCACAAGTTCAACAGGCCACTGTGCCCTTCTTTCCAGATGAACTCCAGCACTTTGTGCATATTCATAGGCTGCAATGCAATTCTCATTCTCTTTCCCATTCTTGGTCTCTGAGATTTTTCTTTTAATATAAAAAGAAAGCAGCATGACCCCATCTTAAATATTGAAATATTCACTGACCTCTGGTTATTCCCGTAATATCACTAGTATTGGTGAATAATTCAAATTAAATAGTTTCCTTTATATTCCATGGTAGAGGACTTCATTTACTTTCTTTGAGTAGTTTCCGCATGTGCTGTTCTCACCCTGCATTATTCATATGCAACCTCACAAATTGCTTCAAGTTCAGGCAATGCTGATATAAATCATAAGGCTATTTTCTCTGGAGGACTTCAGCCTAAAGCTCCACAACTTGTTTTAAAATGAAAACTGTTCAATTAAGGTGATTTGTTTGCTTCAAAAATTAACTATCTTCTGTTGCATTTGCAAGGAGAGAAGGCTGAAGTTACATTTCATGATGCTAAATAATTTTAAAAATTACTTATTTTCTATATCACTCTTATTGTGTCCTTGAATGTAGTTTTTCCTGTGCATATATTTGTGCCCAGCTCACATTCCTGTGGCTATAAATATACCTATCAAAACTTTGTTCCCTAAAAGTTTGAGATTTGGGGCTGGCACTGTGGTATAGCACGTAAAGCCACCACCTGTGGTGCCAGCATCACATACAGGCACTTGTTTGAGTCCCAGCTGTTCTACTTCTGATACAGCTCCCTGCTAATGCACCTGGGAAAGCAGCAGAAGATGGTACAAGTCCTTGGGCCCCTGTACCCTCATAGGAGACCTGGAAGAAGCTCCTGGCTCCTGGCTTTGAATTGGCCCAGCTTTGGCCTTTGCAGCCATTTGGGGAGTGAACCAGAAGATGCAAAACTCTCTCTCTCTCTCTCTCTCTCTCTCTCTCTCTCTCTCTGCCTCTCTGTAACTCTGACTCCTGACTCTCAAGTAAATAGACAAATATTCTTAAACATAAGTTTGAAATTTTGATTTTGAATAGTTATGCTAGAACAAACTAATACTGTGTTCTGTTTTTCACAGGTTCATCACAGCAGGAGAGGAAAAAGATGGTGCTGGAGGGTGGATAAAGATAAATAAGTGGGAATGCAAGCAAACTGAGAAATGAGTTTTAGTGTGGAACATGGCTATAAAAGTAGAATTTTAGGCATTGTTACCAAACAAGACCCTTTTGCTGTTCAATCCACAGAAAATAATCCAAGCCACCATGTGCAGAAAAGAAAGGTTTTATATGTGTGGCTTGCAAGCACTGAGACATGGGGAAGACCCAAATCTATTTCTTAGACCAAGGGTCTGGAGAAAATTTTATTGAGTCAAGGAAGGAGAAGTTGTGGCCTGGATGCATTTATCAACAGGGGGAACAGACTATTAGGTCTGGAGCAGGATGGTGAAGGACTGGATCAATATGATGAGTTCAGTCATTAGATGCTGTCAGCTCTGTGATCATAGGGTCTTTTGCTTCCTAAAGCTATGGCTCTTCTGTATCCACTCATTGTCCAACATTTGGTTCCATGGTTGGGGAGAGGGGTCACAACTTGGGTTCCAGGCACTATCTGTACATCATAGTCCTCTGTTGTGCCCATGTGAAGGTCAGCTGATCAGACTCAACCTAGCTGAAATTGATTTAGGCCCCCTTGGTGGTGAAGCATAAAAATAGCACTTGAGACAGTGATTAGTATCCTGACTTTTACAGCTGGGATCTATTGTTTAAGAGTGGGATGGGGAAAAACATTAAGGGGTTTTTGAGTTTGGGCACTGTCAAGAGGAGACCTGATTAGGGGCAGCAAGTTGTTTTCAGAGGAATGTTGCTGAAAATGGCAAAGGAGGCAATCACTATTTCTCCTTCCACAAAAACAATGAACCAACAAAAATCATAAAAATCAGTATTTTAAAAAACTCTAGGATCCAATGAAAAGCTTACAGCAATTGAGAAAAACTTGGTGGAAAAAAAGGCACATTTTAGAATGCCTGATGGCTACCTTCACACTTCACATCATCAGCCTGAGTGAGAGAACCAGAAGCAGTGCTAGGGATTTTGTTCTCAAAGAAGTGTGATGTGAGTTTGGAAACACCTGGCAACTCCTTTAAGAAGCAGTGCAAACGGCCCTGGTTCCACGTGATATGAAGTACCCCCAGGGCTAGAATTGCTTCCCTAGTATCTTTTGCCAGATGCATTTAGACCAATAATATTAGTTAACAGCAACCCAGTCAAGAAAGAAGACTTGGAACAGCCTCAGGATACCATGCAGAGCATGCTACAATCAGTGATCAACTAAGTAACAAGGGAAATCACAAAATACATCAGGATATAGAAATACAAACATAACACAACAGAAGCAGTGTTCATTTGAAATTTTATAGCTATAAAAGCATCCTGTAGTCCTAGGACGATGGATGTTGATATTATAAGCACTAGCACCACTTGGACTCTCCTACCAGGACCTGAGGAAGGGTCCCTCTGTATCGCACAATCCTAGAGCCACAACAGTTGGTGCCATAAACCCTGGCATCACTTAGGCTTGCCAGTAGGAAAAGGGGAGAATCACCCTCTTCTCCCTCTGCACCAAGAACAAAGCTCTGGCTATCACATTTCCCAGGCAGACTGATGCTAATCTCTCTGTGGGCCAAAAATGCACACCCAAGGGAAACCTTATGCTCTCAAAGCCACACCTCTATTCCTACAGACTGCAGCAGATTAGTCCACTATGTCACTGATAGACACAGCTGACACTGAATAAGACAAAACAGATCCTCAGAGACTGTGCTACTGAGTTCATTTAGAACAAAGCCACAGCAACAAGCTAAGTAATACATTACATTCCAGCTAAAAAATAAACACTTTCCCAATAAAACCTACTCCATAAAGAAGAATACACCAGATGGGCAGATGTCAATGCAGGGTCACAGGAGACATGAAGAGCATGGTAACATGACACCTCCAAAGGACACAATAATCTTCCAGAAATAGCTTTGGAACTGAAAGAAATCTGTGAAATGACAGGTATAAAATTCAATAAGTGATTGTGAGGAAACTCAAAGAGATGAAAGACAATACAGATAGATTAAAAATTTCAGGAAATCAGTGAGTGACACGAATGAAAATATTCCAAAGGAGATAGAAGTCACTAAAAAGAACCAAATAGAAATTTTGGAGATGAATCTTCAATCAGTGAAATAAAAATGTTATTGAGAGATTTAATATCAGAATAGACCAGCTGGAAGAATTTCTGACCCTCAGGAAAAATTTTTGAAATAACCAAATCAGACAAAAACAGAGAAAAGAATTAAAAGAATGAAGAAAGTCTACCTGAAACATGAGACCCCATTAAATGATCAAATATTCATGTTATAGGTATTCCTGAAAGAGAACAAAAAGAACAAGGCACAGGGAACCTGACAAATGAAATAATAGTTGAAAAGTTCCCAGGTCTTTGAAAGAATATGGGTATTCAGATAGAAGAGGCTCAAAGAATCCAAAGCAGACTCAACCAATAAAAATCATCTCCAAGGCATATTGTCATCATATTGTCAAATGTTAAAGGCTAGGAGAAAATCCTAAAGACAGTAAGAGAAAAGTGTCAAGTTCCACACAAAGGATAACCAATTAGATTACCATTAGACGTCTCAATGGGAACCTTATAGGCCAGAAGAGAGTGGAGTAAGGTAGACGAGGTCATAAAAGAAAAAAAAAAGAAACCTTCCAACCAAGCATACTTTTTAAAATATTTTATTTATTAATTTGAAAGTCAGAATTACAGAGGGAAAAAAGAAGGGGGAAGAGAGACAGAGAGAGAGAGAGAGAGAGAGAGAGAGAGAGATTGATTTTATTTGCTGGTTCACTTCTCAAATGGTTGTAAAGGCCAAGGCTGGGCCAGGCTGAAGACATGTGCCCTAAACATGACCTGAGTCACCTACATGGGTCAGGGGCTTAAGCACTTGGGCAATCAGCTGCTGCTCTCCTAGGTGTAGTAGCAGGGAGCTGGATTGAAAGTGGAGAGTGGGACTCATGGTGCCCATATGGGATGCCAATACTGCAGACTGCAGCTTAGCCACTATGCCACAGCTCCGGCTTCCTCAATCAAGCATATTATATCCTGCAAAGCTTTCCTTTAAAAGTTAAGGAGAAATAAAGCATATTCCAGATCAGCAAAAACAGAGAATTCAACAAACAATAAATTCTGAAAGGTGTCCTGCAATAGAAGTAAACATGAGACACATTCACCATCAAGTTCACTGACAGAGCAGGTAGAATCATTATCCAATCAAGTAAATGACAGGTCTTAATTCTTTTCTATCAGTACTAACCTTGAATGTCAATGGATTAAAAGTCTTAGGTTGGCTGAATGGACAAAAAACACAGGATCCCACTATATTCTGCCTAGAAGAAACTCCATTCAAAAATAAAAATATACACACAGACTGAAAGTGAGGGGTTAGAAAAAGACATATCAGGCCAATGGAAACCAAAAGAGAGCATGTATAGCTATCCTTATATCAAATAAAACAGACTTTAATTATAAACTGTAAAAAGAAATAAAAAAAGAACATTATATATTTGATAAAAGGTTATATTCATCCAGAAGATATATAACAATTATAAATATCTGTGCACCCAACATAAGACCATCCACATACATACAGCAAATACTGTTAGACCTAAGGAGAGATAGATTCAAATGTGATAATATGGGGTGATTTCAACATGCCACTCTCATCAATGGTCAGGTCAGTGAGACAGAAAAATCAATAAAGATAACAGCATATTTGAAGATACTATCCAGGAAATGGACCTCATAGACATTCACAGGTCATGTTACCCAACATCTACAGAATACACATTCTTCTCATCAGCATGTGGAACATTTTCTGGGATAGACCACATATTAGTGCACAAATCAACTCTCAGCAAATTTAAAAGACTGAAATCAGTCCATGTATCTTCTCAAGATATAAAGGAATAAAACTAGAAATCAACAAGAAGAATAATAGAACACACTTAAATACTTGGAAATTAAGTAACATGCTACTGGATGATAAATGGGTCACTGGATAAATTAAAAAGGATATTAAAACCTTTCTTGAAATAAATGAAAATACAACATATCAAAACCTGTGGGATACAGCTAAATCAGTATTAAGAAAGACATTTATATTATTAAATGCTTACATTAAAAACAGAGAAAAGTCTCAAATTGGAAATCTAACGATACATTTTGAAAACAGAAAGACAAAAGCAAATCAAACTTAGAATCAGCAACAGGTGATGTCACTCCTTCGGCCGCAAAAGGAACAACGCTGCTCTCAGTTAATCGGTCTTCAGTAGACTTTTACTTAGAAAGAGTGGGAAAGAGAGTGGGGGACCGGGAGAAGGGGAGAGATGGCGCGCACGTTCCTTAAGGGGGAAAGCTGGTGTGCGTATTCCTTATCCCGCGGTCTGCTTATATACCGAATTCAACCAATCACAATCATTCAATCACAGTCCATGCATAGAGTTCTCCAATCCAGCACTTGATCATGCTCAGCTGTGGAGTCACACAGCAGGCAGGGCATCAGCGCCATCTTGTTGTTTACCACGATCCTCAGCTAGATGGAAAGTTCAGTCAGCTGCTACATCCTCATTACTGCTATAAGCCAAGCCCAGCATGGGGGGGTCCCATGGCAAGCCTATCCATGGGTCCCCACAAGGTGGGAAATAATAAGTATCAGAACAGAAATAAATGAAATTGAAATTTAAAAAGTGCAATGTGGGGAAAAGGTATCCTAATCCACTGCTGCTGGGAACATAAACTGGTGCAGCCACTGTGGAAGGCAGAATGGAGACATCTCAGATCTGAAAATAGATCTATCATATGACCCAGCAATCCCACTCCTGGAAATTTACCTAAAGAAAATGAAATCAGCATATGAAATTGTTATCTGTACTCCCATGTCTATTGCACCTCAGTTCACAATAGCAAAGATATGGAATCAATCCAGATATCCATCAACTGATGACTGGATAAAGAAATTATGATATATATACACTATGGATCACTACACACCAATAACAAAGAAATCCTGTCATTTGCAACAAAATGGATGCAACTGGAAACCATTATACTTAGCGAAATAAGCCAGTTCCCAAAAGACAGATACAACATGTTTTCTCTGATCTGTGGTAACTAATAGATTACCTAAAATGCAATGTATATACATGAAACTGGCATTTTCAGATTTGGTGATTATTTACAATTCTTGTCTCTACCATGAAGGAATAGAGTTTTTCTTGTTTTCTTTATTCTATTTGTTCCACTTGTTACTTAGTGTAATGCTAATCTTATGAATATAAAGAAACCTGAAAATAGATCTTTGTAAAAATTAAGAGTGGGGATAGGAGAGGGAGGAAGAAGAAGGGTGGGAATATGGGTAGGAGGGAGGGTATGGTGGGAAGTTTTACTGTGTTCTTGAATCTGTATATATGAAACACATGAATTTTGTATACCTTAAATAAAATTTAAAAATACAAAAGATCAGCAATGCAAAAATTGTTTTTGAGAAGATAAACAAAATAGAAAAACCTCTAGCAAGACTAATAAAAAAGAAAAATTATTCAAATAAATAAATTTATAGATTAAAAAGAAGATTTTTCAGCTGATACCACTGAAATACAAAGGATCATAAGAATTACAATGAAGTACTATACACTCATAAAATGGAAAATCTCAAAAAAGTGATAATTTGCTGGATTCATATAACCTACCAAGATAAAATCAAGAAAATATAAGCAATCTCAGCAGACCCAGAACAGGCAATGAGATACAGCAGTAATCAGAAGTCTTCAATCAAGTGAAAATTCAGGACCTGCTGGCTTTATTTCTGAATTTTACAAACATTAAAAAAGAATAAGAATGTAATTCCAATACTTTTCATTTACTAGTGGTAGTATCAAAGTATTGCTCTATGGTGCTACCAGAAATTCATTCATAACTTAAATATACCCTCCATTAAGAACGCAAAGTGTAAGATCTATGGTGACCTAGACTATCATCCATGCAGCACACAAGGGATCTAAGATGGGGCGGGGGAGGGGAACAGGGGAATCCAGAATCACGGAATTTGTAGGTGAGACAAAAAGGCGGTGTTTCCAATTCCATCCCCAGATTACAATATATGTATTATTTTTAACTGTATTTGTAGTTCAAATGTTTTTATAAAGCATATTTAATTTCTACAGTCCAAGTGATAGCTTTTTTCAGCTAAATATTGACAGTTCCTTAATCCCTATGTAAAACCTAATTCTATTTAATGGCACAGCATTAAAAATGAGAAAAAAAGAATCATATATTATTGAGACACAATATGTTAGCATTTAATAGCTACTATAATTTACAGGTTTCATATTGATAAAAGTTAAGTCATACAAAATGTATTTACAGAGACAGAAAATATCTCCATTTTTTCTTGGGAGATGGAAATTAGACAGATATTAGATAGTAATCTATGCTGTTCTTACAAAGAATAGTCATAGAGTTTAAAACTGTAATCATATTCTTCTCTAGCCAAATATGTGTTAGTCTTACCCACATAATGTGGGATGGATAAACTTTGTACCATATGCCATGATTAGATAGTAAAAGATTATTTCTGTATTTAAACAAAGACTAAAGTTCACAGGTTATTTCCTAAAGACATCAGAATAATTCATCTAAAAACAGTTGTTTTAGACACATAGCCATCATATGCCTCCAACAGAATAGGTAAAATAAATGAGACAGCTTAATGTTGAATAATTAATCCAAAACCCAAAGAGAATTTCAGAAAGACAGCTTACTTTCAAATATGAAAGAATAACATTTGATATTATGGGGGAAAACGCATGAGAAAAATTGCACCTCTAGTGCTCACTTTAGAATAGCCTTCCCTGGCAGCAATGAAGTCATTACAGCATCTTTTAAAAGTGTATTATTTATAAATGTTCTAGGAGAGAAGCCATAATAGAAGTTTAGCCTTCTGAAAATCTGAAAAGAAAGCCTATAGTTAAATATGTGTGTGTTTAGTATATAAAATGCTTTCTTTACATTTATTTGATTATTTGACTTATTTTATATTAGAAATTAATAAAATTAGAAGAGAATTAATTACCTTTTATTTTACTCATAGTAATATGAATTTTTTTCCTTTATAATAGTGGTTAGTATATTGCAATGTATTTTCTTATTAGTAGTCCATGCTTCAAGAGTTAAATTTTAAATTAAATTTTATTATCCATTATATGACATCTAATTACTACTTTCAATCATCTTAATGGGAGATGGTTGCCGGCAATGGAATTATTACAAAATATTCTTTAAGTTTCACTTTAGGACCTCATTCTTTGAAAGGGACATCACATTTAAAGAAATACTATAAGATTATTTCAATAGTGAACAGTTGGAGCTCTCTCAGGCTAATCTACATTCTTTGTTTCTTCAAATATTTCTTGTACACTTAATGATGTACCAGATACTGTGTTCTGTGCATATTTGTCCTTGCTGTTCACCTGTAACATTTAGATCATGAAGATAAGCAGACTTATGCAATAGTCAAAGTGCTGGTACAGGTGAATGCATTAAGGAAAATTATTACAAGAGGATAAATAACAGCAAGTCTTTTTGTGAAGGGTTTCTAATGTGTTAAACATGACTTGAAAAGTTTCACGTCTGTTACCCTAATTAATTCGTACAATAGCTACATCAAGTACCCAGAGCACAGAGAAGAGAAATAATTACAACACTTGTCCACTACAATGGGTCTATATTTGGACCTACACAAAGCAGAATAACTTCTCCAGAGAAACTCACAAGTTTGATGATATATTCCAATGCTAAAAAAAAAAAAAAAAAAAAAAAAAAAACAAGGATCATACTTAGTAGATAGACTCTTCCACCCAAATATGAGGAGGCAAATGTTAGGATGTGGGTGGAGTTACATCTTGTAAGACCCACTCTATTAATTCTATCACAGTTTTATATTAAGGAATAAAAGGAGAACCCTAGGAAACACACAAAATGAAACTTATTACCCTAAATCTAGTAAAGCAATTCTTTAATTAGTTCCTTGATAGGAAAAAGCAGGATTTCATCTCTAAGTTCGATAAAGCCATGTAGTGGTTAGATGGGGGTTTCCCATGCAACAAAATGGGTACAAAGGTCTGTGTTTGGTTAATTAAAACAAACGACATTATTTATTGATTAAAAAAAAAATAAGTCCCCCAAAATGCCCAATAGCAGTCTGGTGTACTGAGTTAACTCTACTGTTCATGGTCTTTTATCAACTTCAATTGTAGATCCAGGTGTTACAGAACACAATTTTGTTACTGTAAACAACATATTTCCTCTTTCACTTTCATAGAATAACAGAGAACTGACACAACCTTAATGAAAAGTAAATGTAAATTCAGTACTGTAAGGTCTTCATGAAAGATTTACATTTATTCAAGAAAATAATTTCTACCTCTACGTCTTCCCAGTACCTCAGATATTACCTTACATTAGAAAATTGTGTATTTGTCCCAGTTTTATTAATGTTATTCACTTCACCATTCTTCCAATTTAGCCACAAAAATAAAGTATTGAAAACCGGTGGAACTTAAAATGCACAAATTTGATTTCTATTCTGTTTTATTAATTTACTCAATCTTTTCTTTTTACCCAAAATTTAACAAGCAGAATACCAGGATTTGGAAAGGAAAAACACAACTGAGAAAATATCCTTGTTATTAGGGAAGCAATCTTTTAGTAATTGAGACAAGGAAGGAAATAGCATTTAGAGTATATTGCTGAATGTTGACATAGGATGAGTATAAAATGGAGCCCAAAAGAATATCAAATGGGACTTAGATGAGCAGTCAAGGAAACTTCCTTGAAGAGATAATACCTGAGCTCAAGTTACATTTCAATGAGCAGGCATTAGATGAAAAGAAGAAAGCCAGAGGTAGTATATACAATAAGACAAAATCCATTGACTAGGGGTATAACTTAGTATTTGTCCTACATTATTCATGTAATTGTTGATGTAGGAAATTCTTCCGTACAAAACTATTTTATCAAATATGAGATATTTCAAAAAATTATGGAAAACAAAAAATATGGAAAAGGCAATCAAAGATAAGTGTATGTGGGGCTGACACCATGGCACAGTAGGTTAATCTTCTGCCAGCGGCACTAGCATCCATATGGATGCCGGTTCTAGTCCAGGCTGCTCCTCTTCCAGTCCAGCTCTCTGCTGTGGCCTGGGAAGGCAGTGGAGGATGGCCCAAGTGCTTGGGCCCCTGCACCTGCATAGGAGACCAGGAGGAAGCAACTGGCTCCTGGCTTCAGATTGGCGCAGCTCCAGCCGTTGTGGCCATTTGGGGAGTGAACCAGCAAGAAGAAGACCTTTCTCTCTGTCTCTCCCTCTCACTGTCTGTAACTTTACCTCTCAAATAAATAAATAAAAAATATTTAAAATGATAAGTGTATATTGGTATATTTTGGTGCAAACACTTTTATATTTTGTTTATTTATTGATTCATTTTTCTTACAATTAAAATGTACAAAAAACCCACTGTTCTACCAGAATATAGACAAAGATTATTAATCAAGTCACAAGGTGTCCATTTTGCTCATTTAATTTAAACGTTTTTTGTACTGTTTGTATTTTAGCCATCATAAATTAATGAAAACATAATAATTGTCTTTTCATGTCTATTATTTCACTAATCATTTGAAATCCACATGTAAGGTAAATCTTCAAAAGATTCAATGAATGTGATTATTAAATCACCTAAACATATTATCAGAAACTATGAAAGTGTTGAATGAAAACATAGGAGAAACAATTCAAGACATTGATGTACATGATGATTTCTTGAATAAAACACAAAAATCACAGACAAAAATGTAAAACTAGACAAACAGGGTAACGGACATCTCAGAAGCTTCTGCACAACAAAGGGACGATAAAAACAGTGTAGACCCATCCAACAGAATAGGAGAAAATACTTGTCAGCTATTTGTCCGACAAAGGATTAATACCTAGATGTATCAGCAACTCAAAAAATTCAACAACAACAAAAACACAGTCCAGTTGAGAAATGTATAAAATCCTTGAACATATAGTTCTCAAAAGAAGAACTACAAATGGCCAAAAAAAGTATTGAAAATTACTCAGTATCGTTAGCCACCGGGGAAATGCAAGTCAAAACCACAAAGAACTATAATCTCAGCTCTGTCAGAATAACTATTATCAAAAATAGCATGAGTAACAAATGCTGATGAGTTTATGGGAAAAGGGAATTATATAGTGATGTGAGTGTAAATAAATGCAGCTACTATGTTAAACTTTATGGAGATTTCTTAAAAAAAAAAAAAAAAACTGGAATAGGAAATGCCAAATGATCCAGCAACTCCACCAATGGGAATATATCCCAAAGAAATGAACTCATTGTATCAGAGTGATACTGTACTGTTCACAATAGACAAAATACGGAATCAACCAAGTTGTCCATCAACAAATGAATGGATGAAGAAAATGTGGGTATAGCTACACAATGGAATATTATTCAGCTATAAAAAATAATAAAAACCTGTCATTTTCAGCAAAACAGAACTTGAGAATATAAAATGGAGTTAAATAAGCAGGCACAAAAAGATAAGAACCATATGTTCTCCTTCTATGTGGGGGCTACTATTTAAAAAAAAAAACTGAATCAGAACACAGAATATTAATTAAGACTGGGATTAGTAGGAGGGATAATTTTTTTGATTAAAAATAGGGAAATATGGGTATTATTAATCAATTGTGACAAAGGCACTAGCACAACATATTAAAATAGGGGAAACTGGGTTAGGGGATATGGGAACTCTGTATTGTTAGTGAATCGATGCCATATTATTTGGCGTACCAACTCAAGTTCCCAGATCCAGCCCAGCCACTACCTTCTACACGAAGTTTGGCTAGGATCCAGCCTGGCTCACTAGGAGTTAGGTGACCTGATGCCCCACCAACAAATGGCAACCCCACCACCACTCATGGGATTCACTGTTCCCACCCCCTCATCCCACAAGGCCTGTTTTTACACACAAGCCCTTTTTTGTTCTCTCCTTCCAGCCTGCTGGGTTTCCCCCATCAATAATCCCTTTCACTTACTCCAGCATTTGGTGTATTTTGTGGGGGCCTTTCACAGGTGCCATGACTTGGACCCAGGATCCCCCATTGACCTGCTCTCCCTTTGGGGATTTGAGCTGCTTCAGGATCCTGGACTTCTGCTAGCCACAAAACACACCCCTGGACCTCCTTCTTTGCCACCAAATGCTCTGTGATGTCCATCCTCAAACCAACCATCCAAAATTCTGAGGTAAGATGGTTAACAGGGAATTCTCCTACTTCAACCTCTACCACAGGTTATGATTCTGCTCTGCTTGTCTCTGAGTCCTGATACCAGGCACCACCACTTTTCACTGGCTTTCCGCATTTCCATGGGCTCTACACCTGGGACAACAGTGAGCATCAGTGACAACCACACTCACTACTTCCCTTCCACAGGCTCGCTCTATGCCTTGGGCACTAGTGGGTGCAGGTGACGAATCTACTCTCTGCTTCCATACTCTCCCCCTCAGACAGCCATGATCTCAGGGATGCCTGATATCTACCAGTCCAACCCCCCACTTCTCTATGGGAGCTTCCTCGTCCTGCATTCTGTCCAACTCTCCCCTTGGTTGTATCTTAAACAATCCTATTCCTCTCAAATTGGCTCCAGCTCTCACATGCCATCACCTCATCTTTCTTTGTAATCAGGCATGGCCCATGTATGACCTCAGCAACCAGTCCAAATGGTCACTCTATGGCACATTTGACACTGACATTATTCAGGATCTCTAGCATTTCTGTGAGCATTGGGGAACGTGGAAGGGAATCTCTCTATCTCCATTCTAAATCTTCTCTCTGTTCCTCATGTTCTCCAGCTCAGGTCCTTTTGGCCTCCAAGGTTCCCACCAAAGGTCCAGCACCTGAGCTGAAATCCGTTTCTTCTACCTTCAGTCCTACATACTAGCCTCCACCTACTGCTCCAACATACAGGCATAGGCCCAGCCGCTTCCTACTCAGGCCCCCATGCTATCACCTCCCACCCAAAGCCCCCAGGCCACTACAGCCCTTGTCATCTCATCAGCACCTCTCCCTCCCACCCAGGAATTCCAGGAGGCAGCACTGGCTTCTACTCCAGTTCTCACTGTACCACCCACCTTATCTCATATTCTCTGTTCACCCTTTCCTCAAAACCAGTCCTGTCCATTTCTACTCCTCCCCTTTCCTTTATCCCAAACCAAATCTCCATCCTGACCTTCTCTCTCCCATGCCCCCACACCAACATTCTGTCCCCACCACTGCCTCAAGCACTCCCCTCCCCGGTGCTCAGTACCCAAGTCTCTTGCTCCCAAAGGGCAGCTAAGGAGCTTGCCTCCATGTTACCTCTACAATAAGTGGTGGAGGTAGAGGGCATAGTCAGGGTCCATGTTCCTTTCTCACTTGCTGATCTCTCACAAATCGAACAAAAACTGGACTCTTCAACCCAACATCCGTACACTAAGGAGTTCCGATACTTAACTCAATCCTATGATCTGACTTTTCATGATGTCTTTATGATCCTCTCCAATACCCTCCCTTCCAGAGGAGCAAAGGCGAGTTTGGGAACAGGCCCATATCCATGATGATGAGACCCATCAGACTGACCCTGCCCATCCCATAGAAGATGTGGTCCCTGAATAGGATCCCAATTGGAATTACAACTCTCCCAATGGCATAATGTCTAGAAACTGTTTCATTGACTGCTTACTAGCTGGCCTCAAAAAATCCACCAGAAATTCTATAAATTATGATCAACTACCTCCAGCTCAACTTTGGGTTGCATTTTGTTACTTCTCCCTCAAGATGACCCAATCCCAGCCACCCTGCCTACTTCAGGGGCCTTGTCCATTCTTAACCCATGGGTATGAAACATCGGTCACCCCATGGTTAGCAGCTCACAATTCTCCCATCCAGATAAAATTACAAGACCTCTCCACACTTCCTTCCCAACCACAAGATCTAAAGTCTGTAATTTCAAGCTCTTCCACCAGGGCCTCCTATGCAAGACTAGCCCACCTAACACCCTGATATTGGCAGTTAAAGAGCATAATGGGTCCTTCTGTTTAGTACAAGACCTTTACCTTATTAACGCAGCAATAGTACTCATACACCTGGTGGTCCCCAATACATACACCCTCCTTTCTTCTATCTCAGCATCACTTCTCATTTCTCCATCCTGGATCTAAAGGATGCATTTTACCAGTCTTCTACATCCTAGTTCTCACAACATATTTTCTTTCAACTGGACTGATCCTGATGCCTGAGTATACACTCAACTGACCTGTGTTGTACTCCCCAAGGAATTCTGGAATAGCCCATTCTGTTTGGTCAGGTCTTGGCCAATGATCTAGGACCCTGGACCCAACCCCTTCCTTTCTTCTCCAGTACATCATGGACCTCTTCCTCTGTAGCCCCTCAAAAACAGATAGTCAGAAACAGACTACTGTTCTTTTCAATTTTCTAGAAGCCAAAGGTTATCAGGTATCCTTCATCAGTGCACAACTTTGCTGACCTGAGTTAACCTAGCTAGGTGTACATCTTACTCCCACCTATAAGGCTATCACTGTAGACAGAAAGTGCCTCATAGCTAACCTCCCACCTCTTGTTCTATATGTCAATAAACAAACCCTATCTCTAACCTCCGCCCTCTACTTTTTCCTTCCTATCAAGCCAGAGGACACCTGTTGGGCTCTGACTGGCAGATTGACTTCACCCATGTGTCCAAATACAGTGTTTTCACTATCTTTTGGTACTGGCAGATACCTTCTCTGGGTGGGGCGAGGCCTTCTCAACTACTAACCAACGGGCACTAACAGTTTCTAACATCCTATTTCAGGAGATTATTCCCCAATTCAGGGTCCCTGGCTCTCTCCAGTCAGACAGTTGCCCCAAATTTACATCCCAGGTAACTCAGCTACTTACCAAGGCACTTAACATCCCCTGGCATTTCCACATCTCTTACCACCCTCAATCCTCAGGAAAACTAGAAAGGACAAATCTTACACTAAAAATGCTCTGACCAAACTCTCCCTTGAGCTCCACTTGGACTAAACTCAACTACTCCCATTGGCTCCGCTCCATATGAGGCCCCTTCAGAAAATCCTCCAAGTATTTCGCCTTTTGAACTGATGTATGGATGTCCCTTGTTTCCTCCAACTATAACCTCTCAATCTCTCCTCTTGCCACCCCATTTACTTTCGCCTCTCTTTAGATATCTCCAGAGTTATGGAAATATATAGACACTTACTGCCCAGCTCCAGCCACCTCAGACAGTTTCCCTCCTCATACCCCTTCTTGGGTGTGGAGTGGGAGACGAGGTCTTCCTGGCCTCCTTACACCCCTTCTTGCCCTCTACTCTCACTAAACCATAGGCCAAATGGACCAGACTTTACTGAATTATTGTCACTACTCCTACAGTGGCAAAGTTACAGGTAATCCCCCATTTGGTCTACGTCGCCCACTTAAGCATTCCCCTCCCCCTCATTATACAGTTACTCTCACAGCCAAGTTTACCCAGACTCAAGTTCCATTATCAACGGTACATGAAAAATCAGTCCCTTCTGCACTTAATGAACCTTCCTCAGAGAAAGAGTAACCACCTGGCTACCTGCCATTTCCAACACCAGACAAGTACTGATCCCCTCTTACACTGCTACCAACTCTTTCTACAACTGCTGTGGGAGGAGTATCAGACACACTCCTTATCCATCTACCCCTCCCAGTTCCTTTTGGATATTGAAGATTTACATGTCCAGGGAGCCTTCTCAGACTTCAATCCCTTTGAGATCTACATTCCTCCATTCCTTCTCTTATTGTCTCACTCCCTCTTCCATATATCATGATGAATTTCCCTATAATCTCATCCCTTCTGCTCCTCTGTGTCTGTCCTACATCTGCACTAGCCCCAGAGACAAGGCAATTTCAGATTTACACCACTTCCACTCCTGCTTGATTACTTAGCCCCATTACGTACTGTGCCGGCCCTATCACTCTGTAGTTTGATTACACTCAGGCCTGCACACATAATCTGTTATGACTGGACTAGGTATAGTTTATCTCATTTCAGAGCAAATCCACATTATCTCTGCCTAACTAAGGACAACAGGTTCATGCAACGATGCTTACTGGAATGGGTGCTCATCATGGTATAAGTACTACTATACTGACCGTGAATACAACCTCTCGAGAAAATAATTCTATAAGGTTGTGACACAAGAATAACTCGCTCTAACTTGGAGGCTACAGGTAGACACAGATCACTGAGCCCAACTCCTTTTAGTCTTCACTGTATCTGGCCCCTACCTTAACGCCTGGCAAGATGGAGTTGAAGTGGCCAGTGCTGTGGCTTACTAGGCTAATCCTCCGCCTGTGCCATCAATACTCTGTGTTCTAGTCTTGGTTGAGGAGCCGGATTCTGTCCCATTTGCTCCTCTTGCAGTCCAGCTCTCTGCTTTAGGCCAGGAAGGCAGTGGAGGATGGCCCAAGTAGTTGGGCCCTGCACCCGCATGAGAGGCCAGGATGAAGCACCTGGCTCCTGGCTTCGGATCGGTGCAGCGTCCTGGCCATGGTGGTCATTGGGTGGAAGGAAGACCTTTCTCTCTGTCTCTCTCTCACTGTCTAACTCTGCCTGTCAAAAAAAAAAAAAAAAAAGATGGAGTTGAAAGATCTTTGTGTATGGATCTAACCTGAGATCTCCATGGAACCATAAAAATTATTTTGGCCTACACTCAGCTCCTGAAAGCTCCCATAGATGTGGTAAGAGTCCTCTAAACAATGTCCCAGCTAATTAACCTGTCCAAACCTCCTTTAATGTGGGTTGAACTCATCAATCTGTCTCCTGCCCAATTTATTTTTTATTTTTTTTATTTTTTTAAATTTAAATTTAATTTTTTTTATAGGCAGAGTTAGTCAGTGAGAGAGAGAGACAGAGAGAAAGGTCTTCCTTCCATTGGTTCCCTCCCCAAATGGCCGCCTCGGCCAGTGCTGCAGTCCAAAAGCCAGGAGCCAGGTGCTTCCTCTGGGTCTCCCAAGCACTTGGGCCATCCTCCACTGCCCTCCCAGGCCACAGCTGAGAGCTGGACTGGAAGAGGAGCAATCAGGACAGAACCAGCGCCCCAACTGGGACTAGAACCTGGGGTGCCGGCCCCACAGGTGGAGGATTAGCCTAGTGAGCCACGGCGCTGGCCTCTTGCCCTATTTTATCAACTGCTCTATTCTACGTTTTTTGAAAAGATTTATTTGAAAGACAGAGAACCTGCTGGTTCACTCCCTAGATGGCTGCAACGGCTGGAGCTACGCCTATCCAAAGCCAGGAGCCAGGATCTTCTTTCAGGCCTTCCACATGGGTGTAATAGCCCAAGGACTTGGCCATCTTCTGTTGCTTTCCTAAGCCCTAGCAGAGAACTGGATCATAAAGAGAGCAGCTGGGACTCGAACCAGTGCCCACATGGGATGCCTGAACTGCAGGTTGGTAGTTTTACCTGCTATGCCATATTGCCAGGCCCCATTTCTACTTTACCTAAGCCTTTTACCAACAACAATGCTTTCTATGTGCCCCACTTTGGGAACCTCCCAATGTGGCTACCTTACTCTCTACTGTTTCTGCCCTTACAAACTCCTGTACTCAGCCATCTTCCTCTACATTCTAAAGGACAAGATGCAAAATGTTGAATTCCCAACAGAACAGAGCAACCTAATGGGCTTTTGCCACATAATATTCCCTGTGTCATCAATATAGCCTTCAATTCCACAGCCTCCCTTTCTATCCCACCTAGAAATTCACTTCTTTGCAATTATACCTTATACACGTGTATCAGCAGTTCTACAGCTGGTCCACATGTATCAGTAATGTTTTTCGCCACCTAACATTGTATGACTATGCAGAGTTCCTTTTACAGACTAATCCCTCTACCCACAAGAAACGAGTGATCTTTCTCCCTGTCTTGGTTGGAATCAGCTTTGCAGCTTCTCTTTCTTTGGTGGCGGTCTTGGGAACTGCTGTAGGCCACAATGTTAAATCTGTTAGCCAGTTGCAAGAACAATTCCAACAACTACGAGAAGAGGTCACCAGGTCCAACAGATTGCCAAATCTATTAGACAGTCTATCTTAGGGTCCAGGGAGTCTCTCCTCTCTTCCTCCCTATGGAGTCCCCTTACCACTTGGTTAATGCCACTCCTATCATTGGCTGCCACTCTCACCCTGGCTTTTATACTATCTTGTCTATATAAGTGTTTACAGGAGGTGAAAATGGACTGAACCAAAGCCTTCATCAACCAGGCAGTCAACCAAATGTTACCACAGGGATATATTTGACTTTCCACCCAGGAGATCACAATTTGAGCTGTTGCCCCACAAGTGGAGAGTGACTCATCAGCAAGAAGCAGCTCTGGAAGATAGACTATCACCCCTCCTCCTCTCTTGGGCTTTGGGGGCTGATGTAAACCCATACAACACTTGCTTTATGAAAAAAAAGGGGGGGATATTAGTCAAATGGTGCCATATTATTTGAGGTGCCATCTCAAGTCCCAGATGCCCTGTTGGGCTATGGCCCAGCCACCACCTTATACACTCAGTTTGGCCTCCCTAGGACCCAGTATGTTTTACTAGGAGTCAGGTGACCTAATAGCCCAACCATAAGCGGCAACCCCATTCCCATTGTAAGGGGATTCACTGATCCCACTCCTTCATCCCTGGAAAATAACAAGGCCAGCTTTTACATGCAGGTCCTCTTTTCACTCTCTTCCTCCAGCCTGTCAGGGTTCCTTCTCTTATCCTGGCATTTGGCATGTTTTGTGTTGGCCTTTCATGTAGTAGTACTTCATAATTTTTATTTTATAATTTAAAAACATTGTAAAATAAAATGTCTTTAAACAAGAAAATACATGTTAGGAAAATATATACATAGATTTAAAAAACTCTTACATGAAAATACATTACTTTAATTGTATTTTCCATGAAATTTTTGAAGGATCTTTAGGAGTGTATAAGAAATGATAGAATTAAAAACTTACTGCTTGTTAATTACTAATAGAAAAATGAGTCTTGCCTTAATGGATGTATGAATCACCAGGCTATCAAGCTTACCTAACTGACCATGCTCAAACAAATTGGCCAACTTAACATCAATAAAAGAGCAACAAACACTAATTTTGTGCCTCCTGCTGTATTTCCAAAAAAATGAACACAACATTACTGATGAAAATTTCTTCAAAAAGGAGGGAAAACGGAGAAGTAATTCATCTAATCAAAGTAGATTTAATTACCATTAAAAAAATAGGTATGTGGCATCCAATGTGGATTTGAAGACAAGTTCTATCACTTTTGTATATGTGCTTGAAAAAACTGACTTAATCTTCCTGAATTTTAGTTTTCTTTCTTTTTAAATAGTAGTTTTAAAGTTTATTTTGTAGGGCCTGCGCTGTGGCTTAGCAGGTAAAGTCGCCACCCGCAGTGCCAGTATCCCATATGGATGCTGGTTCAGGTCCCGGCTGCTCCACTTCCGATCCAGCTCTCTGCTATGGACTAGGAAAGCTGCAGAAGATGGCCTAAGTTCTTGTGCCCCTGCATCTTTGTGGGTGACCCATAGGAAACTCCAGGCTCCGGGCTTTGGATCTGCACAGCTCCAGCCATTGTGGCCATTTGGGGAGTGAACCAGCAGATGGAAAACTCTCTCTCTATCTCTCTCTCTCTCTTTTTCTCTCCCCCTGCCCACCTCTGCCTCTTATAGCTCTGCCTTTCAAATAAATAATAAATAAATCTAAAGCAAAGTTTATTTTGTTTCATTTATTTGAAAGGCAGAATGAAAAAGTGTCAGTGAGAGGCATGAGAGAAACAGCGAGAACAAGCGAGCTTCCATCTGCTGGTTTCCTGCCCACTGCCTACAAGAGCCATCAGACTGAAGTCAGGGGCTAGGGGTCCTGTCCAAGTCTCACCCAAGTGCTTGAGTTATCTTCTGCTGCCCCCAGGTTGCACGTTAGCAGGAAGCTGGATCAGAAGTGGAGGCAGACTCAATTGCAGGCACTCAGATATGGGACTGGGATCCCCAAGCAACAGTTTAGCAACCTGCACCACAAGGTCCACTCTATACTTCAGTTTTCTTATATGTAAAATAGAACAATCATAGGAAATCATGTACAGTGTTTTCTTGTGTTGTCACAAAAGTCAGCAAGATAACTCCAATGACAGTCTTTCAAAACTAGTATGCCAAAGTAAATTATATGAGTATTATTTATTACTGTTATTGTCTCATTTTAATTAAAAGTGAGCAAACCTCACAGAGTTAAGAGTCTAATTGGAGACACTGGAGTATACAGGCAATTTTAATAGAAACTGAAGTTTCCTATGAGAACAATAAATGGGCAAAAAATGAATATGACCTGTACTCTCATTATCTATTCCTTCTATGGATCCCCACATTTGAGAGATTGAGTAGGTAAACAAAATTTGCTAAAGCATGGAAATAATAACTGAGAACCCGACAGTTTATCAAATGATTCTCTAGTGAAATACTTCCTCTCTCTTGCACCAGCTATTCAAGGTTAACAAGAATCCCTGCTTTCCTACTGGTGCTCTTTATTGATAACTGTGTTCCCTTAGTTCAGTGTTTTGTAAACATTAGCCAATTCAATGCAAATATATTGCAAATTAATTATAAAGTGAAAGTGCATATCTTGCAAGAATTACATTTTCATTATGTCAATAAAATTTGTTTATGAACTATTCTAGTCACATATAAAGCCAAATGAACACCATGCAAGGTTGAGTAGTTAAGAATTGAAGAAGGGAATATTGATTATAAATTTACTTTAGGTATTTTAAAAATTTTTTCAAAATCAATATTTAATTTAGTGCTTTGGGAAAATTGTTGCAAATATATTTTAGTAAAAATTACATTTTTTATGATTCTTCTACAAAACTCAAGTAGTGATGAAAGACATAATTTTAAGATATTATAAAACATCAGAAAAATTCTATGTAGAATAGCAACATTTTAAACCATATTTAGGAATCAAAACAGCTGCTGCATACAGTAAATCTTGTTAAATTATGAAGGGAGGCATATTGCTTGTTGCTTGGGCCAATTACATACAATATCCTAATGCCTGGTTCAAGTTCCAGCCGCCCTGCCTCTGATCCAGGTTCCTGCTACTGCACCCCTCAGAAGTAGCAGATAATCACTCAAGTATTTGGGTCCCTGTTACACATACGGGAGACCAAGAAGGAGTTCTGGACACCTAGGATCAGACTGTTTCATTCCTGGTTTTAGTGGACGTTTGAGGAATACACCAGCTGTCCATCTCTCTGCCTTTCAAATGAAAGTAGCTATAAAAATTTTTTAAATTAAGAAATAAGCTGTTTATTGATATGTAAATTATATTTTAGCATTCCATTCCAGATTCACCAATACTACCTAAGAAATTGTTAATTTTTTTTAAGATTTTTGTTTATTTATTTGAGAGGTATAGTTACAGACAGTGAGAGGGAGAGACAGAGACAAGGTCTTCCTCCTGCTGGCTCACTCCCCAAATGGCCACAATGGTCGGAGCTGTGCCAATCCTAAGCCAGGAGCCAGGAGCTTCCTCCTCCCAGTCTCCCATGTGGGTGCAGGGACCCAAGGACTTGGGCCATCTTCTACTGCTTCCCCAGGCCACTGCAGAGAGCTGGACTGGAAGTGGAGCAGCCGGGACTAGAACCAGCGCCCATATGGAATGCTGTCAGTGCAGGCAGAGGATTAACCTACTAAGCCACAGCACAGGCCCCAGAAATTGTTTATTCTGATTTTAAATGTATTTCCTGCAAGTATCTTTCTGCTGAATAAAGCACACTTTAAAAGTGGACCTCCAGTGTGTGCCTGATTCAGAATCTGGAGGGTCTCAGGGTTAACAGAAAGAAACCACTCAGAACTGGTGGTACAGACACAGACTCCCAGAACATTCTTGGGTGCTGCGCTAAAGAGATTACTTTTTATTGCATTACGTCGGGGGATGCCCAGCAGATTTACAATCATGGATATTTACATAGTCACATTTATGTCATGAGAAGCGTACTGATATGAAACACTGCTGATACTCACAGCCTCCAAGATCCCCTCCAGCTTAGGCTGGAGCATACGCTTTGGACAAGGCTAACGGGCGGTACCTTGCCTCAGTTTCACTGCACCCTGGTGTCTTTCAGAGACAGGCTTTCACAAACATGATAAACCGCTCACATATGCATAACCCCGGAAGTGCCTGTTTAGACTGTAAGCATCCATGGGATAGCACTTGACTAAAAGGATAAGGACATAAATGGATAAATGAGAGGAAATTACTAGTAGTTAAATTCTAAGGCCATGAACTTAAACTACTTATCACCACAAAAGTCTTATAAAAATTAAGTTTACTCACCTAAAGCAACTTTTTTTTAAAAAAAACACAAGTGATTACAAAAAACAAGTTTACTCACCTAAAGCAAAATTTTAAAAATACAAGTGAGTTAAGATATCTGAGATCATACCACAGATAGTGCAATAAATACACCAGACCAAAAATCGTCTTATTTTTGGTAAAAAGATTGTATTTGAACATTTTAGATAAACAGTTTTTTCCAGCAAGATTGAAGTGTTTTATTTTATTAGAGTCATGAGCCACAGTAATACTTGTATGATCATCCTTATCGATATGGACATAAAATATAGTTGAACTTTTTTATTTTGTTTTTGTTTGGGTGGGGTTAGCAGAGTTTGATGATAATGAAGGTGAATTATGTAATTATGACAATGAAAAAGTCACAGAATAATAATCATAATTATAATCACCAGCACAACTAATCTTCATCAGTAGCATGATTTCCATTTGTAATTCACTGAACAAGTACTTTAATTAACACAATGGGAAAAACCCCTTGCTATTAGACAGAAGTTGTTTTCTAAGAAAATTACCATTACAAAAAGAACCTCTGTAATTGTACTATATAATTTCACTTTAATCTCTATAACTGCTTGAGCACATTTTTTCAAGTATAAATACCACATTGTTTGAAGATTCTGAATTCATCATGTGTACTTATTGAATATTTTGATAGTACTGACATGGGAAAAGTAGCATTGTGGTGTAGAAAGCAAGCACAACATAAGTAGAGGTTTTGCATGTTTATTTTTTATCATGAAAATTTGGCTTTCTTTAATAATTTGTTTTGTTTAATATCAAAAACTATGTCAAAGCTTTTATGGTAATGCTACCACTTTCTATTCATGCAATTCTGATACCAAAGTAATAGGCTAATTTATTGAATTCAGTTTTATGAGTTTTATATCCTTAAGTTTCTTGGTTTGGATCACATCCAAGAATATTTTAACCATCACTCAAATATTTTTTAACTTAAGTGTTAAGTAATGAAATAACCAATGAACTTTCTCTTAATTTTGGAAAAAAAAAAAGGTGTTGGTAAACTCTCATCTTTACGCCACTTCTGTGTTTTATCAAGAGATGCAACTCATTTCTAAACATAGTTCAACCACCATATCTAGCATGTTTTAATCAGTCTCAAATTTATTCCATACACTCAACTTCAATAAGATCTAAATACTACTGTTTAGTTTTTATACTGTATGAAGTTAAAATCACTGTTCTCCAGTTAATAATGACTTTCAATTATCTCATTTAATAAAATATAAAATGATTTTGAATCTTCAGATAATAAAAAATCTTGCCCATTTAGTGTATTTGGCATTCAACATAGCAAATAAATTGAAATTTTTAAAATATTTATTTATTTATTTGAAAGTCAGAAATACACAGAGAGATAAGGAGAGACAGGGAGATAGAGGGAGAGAGGTCTTCCACCCAACTGGCTGCAATGGACTGAGCTGCACTGATCCAAAGCCAGGAACCAGGAGCTTCTTCCAGGTCTCCCATGCGGGTGCAGGGGCCCAAGGACTTGGACCATCTTCTACTGCTTTCCCAGGCCATAGCAGAAAGCTGGATCGGAAGTGGAGCAGCCGGGTCTTGAACACGCACCCATATGGGATGCCGGCACTGCAGACAACAGCTTTACCCTCTATGCCACAGCACCAGCTCCATAAATTGAAATTTTCTGCTGAATATTTGAAGAAAACTCTGAATCAAGAGAAATTACACTGTACAGGTGGACTCAGTAAGCAACAATACTGAATTTTCAATAAAAAAAGTGTTTTAGAACTTGGTATGAATATATTTTCACCAATCCAGTAGACACTAACCTTAAGTTTACCTTTATGTATATATGGCCAACAATGGGAAATCTCATAAAACATTACAATAGTTTTCAGCTCCTTGCATTCTCTGAATTTTCAGTCAAGTGTGTTCCTTTAAGATGTCGATGATGTTGCAGGGAAGACCTAGCAGAGACTGAGTATTCCCAGTGCCCATTGTGGCAGCTGACACCAGCAAGGGTGCAATGAGTGTGCTGCATTCATTCTTTTTTTTTTTATATAAAGCTTTTATTTAAAGAATATAAATTTCCAAAGAACAGCTTATGGATTACAATGGCTCCCCCCCCCCACAACTTCTCTCCCTCCCCCCACCCTCCCCTTTCCCGCTCCCTCTCCCCTTCTGTTCACATCAAGATTCATTTTCAATTCTCTTTATACACAGAAGATCAATTTAGTACATATTACGTAAAGATTTCAACGGTTTGCCCTCGCATAGAGACACAAAATGATAATACTGTTGGAGTACGAGTTATTCATTCTTGATATGTGTTCAGCCCAGCACACTGAGTTACTTCACTGCTGAACTGCTGTCTGAGAGCCACACCGTTGTTGTTGTTGTTATTATTATTATTATTACTCCATTGTGCCCCTGGATGTTGCAGCATAGTGCCATGAGTGACACTGTGAGGAAGCAGATAAAGAACGAATGGGACAAAAGAGCCAGGTCTTTCGCTCACCTTCTGTGGACATCCCAATCTCTACTGATTCTCCTCTCTACCCCAGAAAGATGGACCACATCTATTGATGCTGTTGTCAGTGTCTCTGTCATCATTTCTCTCTTTTTTTTAAAAAAGATGTATTCATTTATTTGAAAGTCAGAGTTCCACAGAGAGAGGAGAGGCAGAGAGAGAGAGAGAGGTGTCCCATCCGATGGTTCACTCCCCTATTGGCCACAATGGCTGGAGCTGCGCAGATCTGAAACCAGGAGCCAGGAGCTTCTTCCCGGTCTCCCACTAGGGTGCAGGGGCCCAAGCACTTGGGTCATCTTCCACTGTTTTCCCAGGTCATAGCAGAGAGCTGAATAGGAAGTGGAGCAGTTGGGTCTCGAACCAGCACCCATATGGGATGCCGGCACTTCAGGCCAGGGCGTTAACCCGCTACACCACAGTGCCAGCCCCCATCATTGCTCTTAACAGTACACTTCAGAAGCTGTGGATGTTTTCATTGTTTACACCTCTTTTCATGATTTTTACACTTGAGACTGCTATGAGTCTGTTTGGTTTTTCAGTAATATGTGTGTATGTATATATCCAAAGTGTGACATTTTAACTCTTCTTTTATTTAAGTGATATAAATAAAAGTTGTAAGCAAACTATGATAAAATGATTATTATCTCATATTTCCAAAAAAAAATTTAAACATAGAACTGTAAATCTGCTCTATCAGTAAATCAAAAATAATTTAGGCTATAAATTTGGACTAGAAGTTGAACTTGACAAAATTACAACTTTGAAGAGCTTATTTATTCTTGAAGACATAATATATAATGTTATATGTAATATTATGTTTTGTGTTCTTTTTTAGGATTTTTTTTTCAAAAGTCGGAGTTGCAGAGAGAGAAATCTTGCATCTGCTGGTTCACTTCCCAGGTGAACACAAGGACCAGGGCTCGGTCAGTTCAAAGCAAAGAGCTTCTTCCAGGTTTCCCA
Source organism: Sylvilagus floridanus (assembly GCA_949820135.1). NCBI lineage: Eukaryota > Metazoa > Chordata > Mammalia > Lagomorpha > Leporidae > Sylvilagus > Sylvilagus floridanus. Next base: position 110,338,261 of record OX463238.1, on the reverse strand, counting down.
CACGGGTAGCAGATGCCCAATTCTTGAGCCACCTTCCAGTGCTTTTCCCAGCCATTAGCAGGCAACTGGATAGAGGGAGAGCACTGGGTCAGGAACAGGCATGCACGGGCTGCTGGTGTCTCGTGCAGCAGTTTTACCTGCTATGCCACAATACCAGCCCTTATGTATTTTAATCTTATATATTAAAAAATAGCTAATGTAATATCTATGTTTAGTCAAAGTTTTCAGGTGACTGGATAATTACTTTTTAAAATATATCTTTCGAGGCTAGCACTGTGGCATAGCAGGTACAGCTGCCTCCTGCAATGCCAGCATCCAATAGGGGCACCAGTTCGAGACTGGGCTGCTCCACTTCCGATTCAACTCTCTGCTATGGCCTGGAAAAGCAGTAGAAGATGGCCCATTTCTTTGGGCCCCTGCACCTGTGTGGGAGACCCGGAAGAACCTCCAGGCTCTTGGATTTGGATAAGCACAACTCTGGACGTTGCAGCAAACTGGGGAGTGAACCAATGGATGGAACACCTCTCTCTCTCTCTCTCTTTCTCGCTCTCTTTCTGCCTCTCCTTCTCTCTATGTGTAACTCTTTCAGATAAATAAATAAATAAATAAATAAATCTTTTTTAATAAACGTTCAAACAATTTATTTCTGTATTTACTTTGAAACATTATATAAGGCTTTTAAATTGTTTTCAAAGTGCTTTTTACTATTCAAGGATTTTATTTTCACTCCATAGGGAAAATGATTATTTTCCTTCCTTTTTTCAAGTAATTTTTAGCCAAGAGCCAAGAGAAAGGCTGCTTCTTTCTTATCTGTCACAATGTTTTGGCCATTCTTTATTTCTGGAAAGATAATAAGTGTCTAGATATCTGTTAAGCACTGAAAAATACTGCCAACTTGAACATACAAGTGGAAAGAATAAGGCTGTTCTGTAACAATAATGAAAAGACAACTGTTTTGGGGAAAAATGAATGCTCCTTTATGTTAATATCAAATATGAAAAATTTTGCCGTAAACCAAGTGAACTGACAGTAATGTAAGGATGAAAGAGATAATTCCTAAATTAAGAGATAGTTTTATCTGCTTTAGATAATTGTAAATTCTCTGTAGTTTTAAAAAGCAAAGCCTAGATGTGCTAGGAGAGAATTCCATGCCTTTCTTAGGTGCTATTGGCTTTGTTGGCCTGTGGCCCCCTTCTGTCTTAGCCAAGAATATCAAGTTGACTTTACATGTTGCACCAGTCCAGCCTTTGCGTCTTGTCACATTTCTTCTGATTTGTCTCTCCTTACTCTTCACGTACATCTAAAGAACCCTTATAATAACAATAGCTTCAACTGGGTAATCTACAGTAATCTACTCATTGACTTATTAAAAATCTTAACTCCACAAGCAATTTCCTCTGGTGTGGTCACTTGAAATATGATTACTTACAGGTTCCTGAGATGATTAGAATATGGACATCTTTGCCAGGTGGAAGCATTTTTCTGCCTAGGTGAATATAATGTGCCAGGAACCATTCTACATTTCCCACATATCAGAATTTAATAATTAAACTTAATTCATAAATTCAAATGAGTCAAATGAATTATATCCATAAAGTTAAAAGTGTGTTATGTATTTTATGTTCGCAAGAAGCTATGTGCTATTATATCCACCATGCAGATAATTCAATCGAGTAATAATTGCAATGATATTGGTCACGGACTAAACATATCTATTATATAGGAATTCCATTAGGATTAAATAAAATGACATATGTGACATTCTTAAACAGAGTTTAGCACACAATGCACTTTAATTATCCCTATTGTATTTTCTTGGCTTTTATCATGCTTATTCTGGGTTTCTTTAGACACTTTCTCAAATGGGAATACTTTGTAGAAGTAAATCTCTGTGACTTCTACCTAACTATAACAGATTAAACTACATATTTACAACCTCTCCCTTCTGAAACCACTGTGAAAGTAAAATAAATTTTAAAATGTATAAGCAAATAAAGCATAGAACAGAAAAAATTAGATATAGCATGACAGCAACAACATTTTTACAACTTGAAATCAAATAAGTCCTATGAGACTTAGAAAAGCAAAGAGAATTAGACTGCAAGTCAGCAAGAGGGGAATTTCACACATAAGATGAATCACCTCACAGAATCTTAAATAGAGTCAGGGATTGATGGCAGTGCATTCCTCTGAAAGTGTAGCTGCAGTTGGTGCAAGATTGTGAGCTTATTGGTTTCAAAATGTATACAATTAACATTCTAGAATGTTCCATTCCCCATCAGTTTACCAGTGAAGCTGTTGGTCTGGGGGCATTTGGACACCAAGACATGGGCATACTGATACTTTTCTTGGTCTATTCTGCTGAACCAACAGTTTAATCCTCACAGTTTTGGAGACTGAGACATTCAAATTCAAAGTGCTGGAACATTTAATGCCTGGTGAGGACCCATTGCCTGTTTATAGATGATGCCTTCTCATTGCACCCTATATAGTGGAAGGGGCCAGTGAGCTCCCCTATGCCTCTTTCACATGGGCACTAATTCCCTCCCAGAAGCTTCTACCAGTTAATCTCTGGAGGTTAATATCTACAGTGCTTGGGGTTAGGATTTCAATGTCTGAGCTGGGCGGGGAGCACAATCATTCTGACGATAGCAGAACCTTACACAGCCAGATGCTCTCACCCCATATGACACCCTCATCTTGTCCCATGATGCCTGGGTGCTATGTCACTCCCAGCACCACTCTGAAGATGAAGGGCACCCAGCCCAGATACACGGGTACAGAAACATCCCACAGTGAGATGTATGTCCACACATCAGACAATCTGTGGGAAATTAAGGTATGCACTTCTCCTTTTGCCTTCCCTCACTCCAGTACAGGTTCCTTCTGACGAGACACAAATTGAGGGAGATCAATATCGAGAAATTATTAAAATAAAATTTACTACATAAACACATTTCTAAACAGTAAATGTGTATTTTCATTTCTACTGACAATAAAAACATTTAAAAATAAAATTTCAATACTTACTATTGACAAAGATTAAACTGCCATAAAAATGAATGGAATTTTCTAAGGGTGTTGACTATCTTGGGGCCCCTCTCCATGCCACTCTCAGCTGGAGGTCTCTCACTCTAACAAATCTTGCTTTTAAATACTTTTAAATTCTTTTCTGGGGCTGGCGCTGTGACATAGCAGGTAAAGCAGTCGTATATAGTGCCTGCATCCTGTATGGGCGCTGGTTCAAGTCCTGGCTGCTCCACTTCCAATCCAGCTCTGCTATGACCTGGGAAATCAGAAGATGGCCCAAGCCCTTGGGCCCTTGCACCCATATTGGAAGACTCAGAGGAAGCTCCTGGCTCCTGGCTTCAGATCAGCACAACTTTGGCTATTGCAGTCAATTGAAGAGTGAACCTGTGGATGGAATACCTCCTCCCTCTGTCTTTCCTCTCTCTGTGTAACTCTGACTTTCAAATAAATAAGTGAATCTTTTTTTAAAAAAGAAAATATAGCAGAAAACTTCCCATCTCTACTAATAATATCAAAATACATGAATTTATAAAGAATGGCTTGTGAACATGCAGGATCAAATACAGTAAAATCAGGCATCCCAAGCTTGCTACACTTCACTTTATTATTCTCTGCAGATATGACATTTTTTACAAATCGGTGGCTTTGAACAACCCTACATAGAACCAATTTATCACCACAATTTCTCCAACAGTGTCTGCTCACTTCGTGTCACTGTAACACATTTTGGAAACCTCACAATATTATAAAATGTTTCATTTTATCACGTGTTATGTGATCTGTAATCAGTGATTTTCAGTGTTACCATTGTAATTGTTTGGGGACACCATATGGTGCATGCGTACAGTAGGGCAGACTTTAAAATGATGTATAGGTTCTGACTTCTCCACCAATTGCCCCTTCCCTTGTCTCTCTTCCTCTCTCTGGGCCTCCCTAGGCCCTGAGGCAAAGCAATTTAAAAATTATGCTAATCAATACACCTATAATTGCAGCTCAGTGCGAAGTGAAAGGAAGTGTTGTACATTTCTCACATTAAAACAAGAGGGAACTGATTAAGCATGGTAGGCTTTGCTTTCTCCACATCCCCACATATCACTTGCTGTCTTTCTTTAATAGCCATTACAACAGGAGTGAGGTGATATCTCATTATGGTTTTGATTTGTATTTCCCCGATGACGGTGATAGTAAGCATATTTTCATAAATGTGTTGACCACTTAGATTTCTTCTTTTGAGGACTATCTATTCATGTGCTTTGGTAAAGACGAGGAAAAAGGACAACTCTTAAACACTGTTGGTGGGAATGTAAATTATTGCAGCCACTACGGAAAATGGTATGAAAATTTCTTTAAGGATGAGAACTAGAAATGTCATATGATCCAATAGTGCTGCTACTGGGTCTATTTCCAGAAGACATGAGCTGTTGTATCAAAGACAGACTTGCTTCACCATGTTTGTAGCAGCACTGTGGGCAATAGTCAAAACATGGAATCAATCAAGTTGTCCATCATCAGACGAATGGACAAAGGAATATGTATCTATCAATCTATGCACATACAATAGAATATTACTCAGTTATAAAAAATTGCAGAAAAATGGAGGGAACTGGAGGACATAATGTTGAATGAACTAAGCCTACCACAGAAAGACAAATACTGCGTATGCTCCCTCATATGTGAGAGAGAAAACACAAAAACATAAACAAACAACAACTCCACCTGAACACAGAACGTTGACTACTAGAGACTGGGAGAGGAAGGAGGGAGAAAGGGAGGTGGGATTAAAACTGTAGGGGAAGTTGGGAGTGATTCCTGAATGTGACAAATAATCCCAGTAATATAAAAGGTATATATAAAACGTTAATAATAGGAGAAGTTGGGCGTGGGGTACCTTAGAACTCTTTGTATTGATTCCCTTTTTTTTTGTAAATTTAAATCAATTCAAAAATAAAATTTTTTTTTTCTAATGCTTAGTGAAGAGAGCATGGTGAAAGCCAAGACAGGCTCAAAGCTCAGTCTCTTGAGTAAAATATTTAGCCAAGTTGTGAGTTCAAAGGAAATGTGTGTGAATAAAATTTGAAGTGCTAATCTAGTGAACAAAGCACTGATAGGAAAGCAAAATAGATTTACTGATGATATGGAGAAAGTTGTAGTGTTCTGAAAAGACAATCAAACCAGCCACACCATTCCCTCAAAACAAAGACAGCTTTAGGGCAAGATCCCAATTCCCTTCATTTCTAAGAAGGCTGAGAGAGGTAAGGAAGATCCCTGATTTGTGGTAACTAATTGAATAAAAAGAATTATGTATATAAGCACAATTGACATATTGAGATTCGGTGATGGATTTTAGACCTTGTCTCTATGGTTGAGGAAAAGTGCTTTTTTTATTCTTTGTGTGATTTGTCTAATGCTTTTAATCTTATAAGTATAAAACAAACTGAAAGCAGATCTTTGTAAAATCAAAAGAAAGAATAAGAAAGGGAGGAGGTTGGAGGGTGGGAGTGTGAGTAGGAGGAAGGGTAGGGTTGGAAGTATCACTGTGCTCCTAAATCTGCATATGCAAAATACCTGAAATTTGTTTACCTTAGAATTAAAGAAATAAAAAAAATGAAGCTAGTAGAGATTGATTGGTGGAGCTTAATTACAATTATTTTGACAACAAAGAAGTTCAAGGTGAAGTAGCAAGGCCTATGGAGAAGGCACAGCAAGTTATCTGGAGGTCTAGTTAAGATCATCAATGTGGCTACACTGAACAGCTTTTCAAAGTAGAGAAAACAGCTCGAATTTTATCAGAAGATGCCACCAACCACATTCACAGTTAGAAAGAAGTCATAGTTTCACTTCAAAGCTTCAAATGACATACTAATTTCTTAGGGACTAAAATGCAGCTGATAAGTACAAGTTGAAGCAATAATTAATGACTAAATCCTAGGGTCTTTAAGAATTATAATAAATGTAAAAGGTTTGTGCTGTCTAAATGGAATAATAAAGCCTACATGACAACACATATGTTTACAACATGGTTTGCTGATATTTTAAGCCCAATGTTGAGACCTACTCTTTAGGCAAAAAGATACCTTTCAAAATATTACTGCTCATTGGCAGTGCACTAGATTACTCAAGAATTCAAATGGATATCTTCAGTGAAATTAATGCTATGTTCATAATGCTGACACAATGCAACTCATGATTCAAGGAGTAATTTTGAATTTCAAGTCCTGTTGTCCAAGAAATACATTTTATAGGGCTCTAATTTCCACAGATAAGGATGCCTCTGATTGATTTTGGAAAAGTAGATTGAGAAAATTCTGAAAAAGAATCATCATTTTAGATGTCATTAATAACTCTTACAAGTAATGGAAGGTAATCTAAATTTCAACATTAACAAGAATTTGGAAAAAGTTGATATTAACCCTCACGGATGACTTTGAGGAGTTCAAGGGTTCAGCAGATGAAGTAAATGCGTGTGGTAGAAACAGCTGAAAGCTAGACTTAGAAATGGAACCAGATGATTGAATTGCTCCAATCTCATAATCCAAATTTATGGGTGAGGAGGTGATCCCCATGCATGACCAAAGACTATGGTTTCCAGAGGAAGAACCTATGCCTTCTGATGACAGCAGGGTTGAAAAGACAACAAGGGTTAAAATACAACATAAACTTACTTGACCAAGCAAAAGCAGTATTTGAGAGTGTCAACTACAATTTTTTGAAGAAGTTCAATCAAAGACTGTTGTATGCTATGCAGAAATATTTTTGAAAGGGATTGGCAAAGGATGCAGCAAACTCATTTCTTTCAAGAGATTCCCATGGTCTACCCAACCTTCAGACACTAACCTTCTGATCATTCAACTTCCAGCTATATTGAGGCCAGATCTATCATCCGTAAAAGGATGATTTATTTCTTTTTTTTTTTAAGGTTTATTTTATTTATCTGAAAGGCAGAGTTTGGTGGGGGGAGAGAGAAGAAGAGTGAGATCTTCTATCATCTAGTTCACTCCCCAGATGTCCGTGAACTGAAGACTGTTGAAGAAATTATGGCACATGTACAGCATGGAATCCTTCACAGCAGTAAATAAAAATGAAATCCTGTCATTCTCAAAAAAAAAATGGATGCAACTGGAAACCATTACAGTTAATAAAATAAGCCAGTCCCCAAAAGACAAATGCCATATGTTCTCCCTGATCTATGGTAACTGATTGTGTACCTTAAAGGTAATCTATAGAAGTGAAATTGACATTTTGAGAAGTGATAACTTTGAACAGCCCTTGTCTCCACTGTTGAGGATCATTTTTTTTTTTCATCATACTATTTGTTGAACACTTTACTTTGTGTAGGGCTAATCTTATGTGTATAGAGTTAATTGAAAATAGATATTTGTAAAAAGTAAGAATGGGCATTGGAGAGGGATGTGGAAGAAGGGTGTGAGTGCAGGAGCGAGAGAGGGTAGTTGAGAAGAATCACTCTGTTCCTATATTTGTATATATGAAATGCATGAAGTTTGTATACCTTAAATAAAAGGTTTCTAGGTGAAAAAAATTTTATAAAGATTTATTTTATTTATTTGAAAGGCAGAGTTAATGAGAGAAAGAATGAGAAGCAAAGAGAGGTCTTCCATCTGTTGGTTCACTCCTCAAATGAATGCAATGGCCAGGGCTGGGACAGACCAAAAACAGGAGCCAGGAGCTTCTTCTGGGTCTCCCACAAGGGTGCAGGGGCCCAAATACTTGGGCCACCTTCTGCTGCTTTCCCAGGTACCCATGGATGCTGGCATCCATGGCAGTGCTTTATCCTCCATGCCACTGCACCAGCCACAAAGGATCATTTCTTTTTGAAGCCTCAACTGATGCTTAACATTTTTAGCAGTAAAGTAATTTTATTTAAGGCATATGCTTATATTTTTAGACATAGTGCTATTACACAGTTAACAGGTTACAATATAGTGTAAATAACTTTACATGAACTTGGGAAACCGAAAAAGTCAAACAACTCTCCTGACGCATTTACTTTTTGGAGGTGAGTCACAACTGAACTCCTACTATCTTTGATGCCTTTACTCTACCGAGGAACACAAAATATTGACACAAATTTAAAAATGAACACATCTTAAGTGAAAGTCCAATATTAACAAAAGTAAACTGCCCATAAAAATGTGTAATTTTGAAAAAACTATTTCAAATAGAATTTTAAGCTTATTTTTGGAATTTTTATAAAAGGTAAACTGGAATAATAATAAGAATTAGAAACAAATATTAAATCATCTGTAACAGCTACGTAGTCTTTGCAAAGTGGTGTTTAGAAAGACACTTGGAAAAAAGTCCAGATATTAAGATTGAATCATGTAAAAATAAAATGTATGGTAAGTAAAACTTCTTAAATTGGGAGAAATAGTTTTTTTTCAATAAATGATACCATAGTTGGGGAAAAAAAAGTACATATATGTACATAATACATATATAATGTTTGGGTATATATTGAATTATCAAATATTTTAAGGCAAATAATAAAATATGACAATATATAAAATAAAAGAATCTGAATGTAATGAATAAGTTATAAACATGAAATGTTCCCCTCACATGGTCAAATTAAATTCTTAATTTAAAAGTACAAATATATAAAACAAAAATTAAATAGAATACAACAGTGCATAAGCCAATAAATCCAAAATGTGAATATTTAAAAGCATAAAAACACTGCATCTGTCCTGCGTTTGGAGGATTAGGAAAACACCCAGAGTAAGCATCCCACAGAAGTCATAACAAAAGAAAAAAGCTGCTGGTGGCAGAATCATTTTATGTCAGAAATTTGAAAGCTTAGGAGAAATCATTGATTTTCTATCAAAATATATGTTCCAAAAAAACCGACTCAGGAAGAAAACTTTCCTTAGTAGTTCCTGAAAAAGACATGCAGGTTTTGCAGGAAGTATCACTGCAGTTTTAGTTATTCCAGATTGAAGAAAAAGAGAGCTGGCTCTCTAAATTATTTTTGACATTTAAAATTATGAAAAGGACAAACTCATAGGATAAGTTTAGTTGTGATCATGATGCCAAAATTCTAAGTACATTAGGAGAAAATGGATTCTGATAAAAACATTGTTGTAGAATTATCACATCGATTTTTTTCTAGTACAGTATACTTATATTTATGAATGTCATGACTGAATGAAGATTTGCTTGCCTATATATTTCAGTTTCAGTGAAAGGTCTATTTTTTGAGTAACTGAATTTATTAAATTAAGAATAGTAACTGGATTGGACAGTCAATTCATCAATAAATAGTATTAACTGAAATAGACAAATTTCTACTAAGTCAGTTTTTTAAATGTTCAACAAAACTGGAAAATTTTCTCTATAAAATACAGTTGTTCAGACATCTTCATAAGTGGTTGCAATGTAAGGAACATACATAATTTTATTTTTTAAGTTATGAGGCCCAACAAGCACAAAGAAAATAAGAACATTACAACTTCACTTAATTCTAATATTCGAAACAGCTAAAATTAAAAAGAACTTCTTTATATTATTCCTACAAATACATGTAAGTCTATGTGCTAGAAAACAATTCATAGACATAAATAAATCCCAATGTACAGCTAAACCAAAAAAGGTTTGCCTGAAGAATGCAAGAATCCTTCAAATTAGAAAACATATATTAAATTCTACTCAGTTTTCTAGTGATTCAAAATAAGGACAGTCTCAGTGATTCAAAATATGGTCTAATAAGACTTTGTATGCAGGATGAAGAGAAATTGAATCACTGTTGAACTTTTGCTGAGGATGGAAATTGTGAAACCACTCTAAAGCAGTCAGCAAGCTGCTTCGAACAGTGAAGATGCAAATAACATTTGACTAACAAGTGCTTCTCTGGACACTGACCCCATTCTGTAGATGGTTTTACTACTCCAGTCACTAATATTTCTGCGAGCCGAGCTGCAGTGGCGTCGTTTACTGAGGATTCTTACTTTGCAAGTTTTCATTTTGTTTCCTCTGGAACCTGTCTGCAGCCTGTTTAATAGATTTTCACAAGAGAGCAACAATTTATTTGTCCATTTGAGTGGTTTGTTGCTGCTTCCCCAACAGGCCACTTGAAACTAAGTCTTAAGATTCTCCTATCATATAAATTAAAATTAGTCATACATTTTTTATTTCTATGACATTACCAAATAAAGAAAAAATGAGAAATCTCCATCCTTGATATGTACTGAACATTTTACATTCTTTGAGCTTCACAAACTAAAGAAAATGGCTTTTCTATTTTTTTAATTTGTTTATTTGATTTTGGTCCTTAAAAAGTTTTCTTCTTCTAGGAGTTCCTTTTTGAAAATTTAATCTGTTTGAGGAGTGGTATAAGAAGAAATGAAATTGACTCAGCTTTTGGTGCAGCAGGCTATGTATGCTACATCCCATAACAAAGGGCTGATTGGAATCTCAGCTGCTCTACTTCTAATCCTGTTTCATACTAATGTGCTTGGGAAGAAGTTAATGATGACTTAATTACTTGGGTCTCTGCCACCTATGATGACGACCCAGATGGATTTTCTGGCTCCTGGCTTTGACCTGGCCTTTCAAATAAATAAAAATAAATAAATTTTAAATGCAAAGATCTTCAATACATATCCATATTGAATCATAACTCTGAGTACTATATTTCTCATTTGTTCAATCAATAAAGATTATTTTCAGAATAAAAATTTATATTAGCTATAAAACTACAGTCTAAATTATACCATTTGGTGTTTGCAGGCTGTTAAATTGTTAGTTGATACTCAGTTTTATCATACATAGAAAGATACTTTAAAAATTTTGTGGAAAATAGACTTAAAAAGTAATTTCATTTGCTGCAATTTTGAAATCCATGTAGTTTTGTTATATTACACAATTTTGATGAACTTTGGAAAAGACCCCTAGCTATGCACAGGTTTCAACCACAAAATAAAATTATCTTTGAATTCCCTTGTCCATTAACATTTTCAAGTACTGCTGTAAAACTGCTAGACTAAACTACAACAAATTCTCAGCCTACATATTTTGAAGTTCATTGCTGTCACAGAGGAAGACTTCTAGGAGTGAGGTCAGCTAGCTCTCTCCGCCCTAACTTCTTCCCTCAGTGGCACTTCCTGGATAACTGTTACCAGGCTCAACAAAAGCAGACAGGCTGCTCGGCCAGTGTTTTCCAGAGATGAAGGGAAACTACTAATGAATGAACAAAAGCTCTTTTAAAACCATTTTCTGGGCAAGCACTGTGGCATAGAGGGCTAAGCCAGCTTCTGGAACAGGGGCATCCCTTATGGATGCAAGCTCTTGTCCCAGCTGTTCTGCTCTGATCCAGCTCCTTGCTAATGGCCCTGGGAAAGCAGTGGGAAATGATCCTAGTACCTGGGCCCCCACCACCCATGTGAGACACCTGGGGAAGTTCCTGGCTCATAGCTTAGTGCCGCCTGTTGTGGCCAACAAGGGAATGAACCAGCAGAAGGAAGCTCTCTCTCTCTGTGTAACTCTGACTTTCAAATAAATAAATAAATTTAAAAAAAAAAATCTAGCAAGTGGTTAATAAAGGAAATGAAGCATTCTTGACATTGGTGTGGATTCAGCAAATCTGGCTTTCATATTTTAGTTTATTAATTCATATGATTTGGTTATCCTGGGAGTAGCGTGCCCCTAGCTCCAAATCTCCTTGCAGGAGATGCACACTGTTATAATACCCTTGACCAAGCTAGTTCTGCATGACCAACTCGTGCAGTTCAAATATTGGAAGGAAAAGATAAAGTAGGAAGGGAGTGAGGAGACCCCCTTTCCTGTGTCTAACAGCCACTCACTTCCACAGTGTGGGCTTACTATGTGAGGATAAGCCTGTAGGTGTTGTGCACTGTGGGTCTGACTTCAGCATGTACTTGAATTGTGCCTTCCCTACATGGCTGTGGCCTTATTCATCTACAAACTTTATAAAATGATTTCTTTGAACTCACTCCAATACTTTATGGTCTGAATCATTTCCCTAAGGCTATTCAGGCAGTTCAAACAGATCGGCTGTGTTTTGAACGAGAAGCTATACAGTAAAAAATAGCCCAAATAATTGGACATTTTAAAATAAAATTAAGTGGTACTTTAACAGGAACCAAAAAAAAACAAAGCAAAACATCTATGTGGTCCTAGCTCAAGACCTTTACTCACAGCCATTCAGCTTGCTTTGTAAAATTTGTAGAATTAAGTAGTGACCAAAATGTATGATTCACTTTTAAATGATGTAGTATAACAATAATAGGGAACAGAGTTCAAAAGAGATTGTTCATGTGTTCCTACTCCCATACATAAAAGGGGCTTATATGGCAAAAAGCTTTGAAAATTCACATAAATATTCTGAATTTTCACAGAACTTTTGGCCTGCATAATGCTTATGTGAATAACTCTTTGATTGATAAGCTGCTCAACTCTTCCCCCAAACATCAGAGTTGCTTAATTAGACCTTTCAGTTTTTAATTGTTGACACTATTTGGATTTGTATCCCTGAACTGCTCCTCTTTTGTGGCTTTGTGACACATCCTATACTCAGACAGATGTTGTCACTTCTTTACCTTGTCCTTGGGAAACATCTGCTCTGAAAATTTGGCCAACTCTCTTCCATGTGTGGAACTGGACTTACTGATCGATGTTGAACATTTTGTGACTCCCATCAGTTTAACAGCATCCCAATGACTGCTCTGCAGTAACTGAGATTCGTGTGTATTCTGGTCTCCCCTGTAGTTCAGGTATTCTTCCCTCACTTGAGGCACCTGCAGCTATACAAACACGGTACATCCGAGAGAGATTTGGCTCTCTCTGGCCCACCTTCAAAACTGTGTTAGACTCCATATTCAGCTAGCTAGTAGTATACATTAACTATTATTTTCTAATTAACTGAGCCTTCGTTTGGGAATATAGATTTTTTTAAGATTTATTTATTTATTGAAAGGCAGAGATAAAAAGAGGAGATACAGAGAGAGAGAGAGAGAGAGAGAGAGACTCTTACATCCCAAATGTCTCCAATGGCCAGAGCTGAGCAGATCCAAACCAGGAGCCAGGAGCTTCTTCCAGGTCTCCTATATGGATGCAGGGGTCCAAGTACTTGGGCCATCTTCTACTGCTTTCCCAGGCTATTAGCAGGGAGCTGGACAGAAATGGAGCAGCCAGGACTTGAACCAGCTCCCATTTGGGATGATGATACTGTAGATGGAGGCTTAACCTTCTACCCCACAGCACTGATCCCAGAATTATAGATATTACAAAGTTATTACTTCCTATGCCTGTTTAATGACAGCTTAAAACAAATAAAATTTATAGTTCTCAAGGGTCTATTTATAAAGCTTTTTTTTATAAGTGTTGGTTTTACTGTTCACAGTTTCAGGAATTATTATTTAAAGTTTATGCATTTGTGAACTCAGTTCAATAGAAGATATGCTTCCTGGCTTGGGGATTAATCACTTTATTCAAGAAAGATAAGCATATGAGAAGATAAATAATGGAAGGAGTAGTATTTGTCATTCAATTTCCTCAAAATATTAGTGAAAAATTATAGTGCTTTTAGGAATTTGTCTTTCACATAAGAATGAGTAGTTAAACATATATTTCTGTGAACATGGAGCAAGATAAATGGGGTGAGAAGGGGATGATTGTAAATTGCCATTTTTTTTCTTTGTCTGTGATAAAGAAATGTATTTTAACTTATTCTCTGTTTTCTGACACTCATATTTGGCTAAAATATTGTCCTACAGGCACAGAGAGACGTGTCTTAGAATTTGACTTGTCCTTTGGGTATGGCTTTTTTCTCCTCTTCCTTCTGCAATCCTGAAAACTTTCATAGAAGCTAGAAGACGATTGTTGATCTCTTTTCACACAAATGGACTTATTTTTTCGCTGTTGCATTCTGTGTGCTTTTGTTAAAGAGTAGACCGGATGACTTGGACAATGTGTGGGTGATTGTAAGAAAAGAAATCTAAGGCAATTCATGTAGTCTATTCCAGGCAACATATTTACTTGCTGATTTCTTGAGAAATCATAGGTCTTGTTTTAAGGAGAAGAAAGAAAAATATTGGCCACATAGGGACTTGAGTGTGGGTTGAGTTACTTTGGCTTTTAAACCAAGAACATACTTTAATGTGTGTTCTTCTATTTCTCAAAGGAAAGAATGCATTCATTTATACCCTATCCCAGAGATCACCAAATGTGCTTGTACAGACTCTATTATTTAATTTTACCTGAAATATGTCTTTTTTTCTAAATGGAACAATCTTACTTAATTGGTAAGGAGGAAAAATTATTTCTAAAAAATGAAAAAAATTCAGTTGGAGTTGGGAGGTGGTTACACTACGTGAATGTATTAAATATGACCATTGGAAGGACCTATGCTCCATAGATGGCTTAAAATTGACAGAGCAAATAACAATCCCCACCCCCACCTCAGACCCCTCAAAAGATGGGGAGTAGAAGGAAACTCTCAACTGTGAGTGTCTAGGGTCCTCTAATGATCAAATGTCCAAATCACATTTTTTTTTTGAAAGGCAGAGTGGACAGTGAGAGAGAGAGACAGAGAGAAAGGTCTTCCTTTTTCATTGGTTCACCCCACAATGGCCACTGCGGCCGGCACGCTGGCCCGGCGCACCATGCTGATCCGAATCCAGGAGCCAGGTGCCTTTCCTGGTCTCCCATGGGGTGCAGGGCCCAAGCACTTGGGCCATCCTCCATTGCACTCCCGGGCCACAGCAGAGAGCTGGACTGGAAGAGGAGCAACCAGGACAGAATCCGGCACCCTGACTGGGACTAGAACCCGGGGTGTTGGCGCCACAGGCAGAGGATTAGCCTATTGAGCCGTGGCACTGGCCCCAAATCACATCTAAAACGCATTGGATCCCATTCATAACAGAACTCAGGCAAAATCATTGTATGGCACTGATACCATAAAACACTTTCCATATTCTTACTTTCATTTACTAAGTTTGTAATATCCTAGCAATGTGATATAGGATTTATAGACTTATGAGCTATTTTATTATTGTTTTATATTTATTTATTTCTACAGCATCAATTATTTAATAAACATTTGGAAAATAACTTGTTTGAACAACAACACAACTATGGAGTATTTGGACATATTAGTGATATAGTTTGTCTCTTTAAAGAATCTAGTAATATTATTTTTACTTTCCCTGCATATATAAAAAAGAAAACTATTGCTGAGTTGGGGGAGTACTTGGAGAGGGGTTACACTTCACATTGGAGAAGGTGTACATTTCAATGATTCATATAAAGAAAATTTATGAATGATAATTTTAATGAAACTCAAGTGCAGCTGAATAATAGTAGCAATGAAGTGAACTCAGCCTCTCCTTAACTTTGTCAGCTCAATGAGGTGCTCATATTATGGTCAATGGGAGTGTGGCAATATTAAATGCAGGCAACTGCTGTCTTTAATTCCGCTTTTTAAAATAGCAACGTTAAGCAATTCATTAACATGTAAAGCTTCTCAATGTTGAAGTTTAATTTAATGAAATCAGCATTTTTCTGCATTCATAGAATGCAACATAATTGGCTCTTGGGAAGAAGGTGAGAAGATTATTGTAATATCAAACTTCAGAGACTATCATTAATAATTTTAATAAGAACAAATTATTCTTTTTCACCCTCATATCGGGCTTTCTAAAACCATATTTTTATTTCAATTCCAACCTGACATAATCTAGGAATAGATTATTTCCAAATTACTGAAAATAACTTTTGTTTCGCATCACTGACTTATATTTTTTCAACAATATAGGAAAAAATGAACATTTAATAATAGATGCAATAGTACAGTAAGTATGATCATCTAAGTTCATATATTAAACAGCACTAATAACTAAAATTACAATAACAAAACAGGAGGCTAATATGCTAAAATTCTCAGCTTCAGGTTCTGTTTAAATACTTCTTCTACATTAAGTACAGCAAACTCTGACAAGCATCAGAATGCTTTCAAATTCATAAGTTCCTGGTCAACATGTCCAAAATCAAACTTACAGTGTTTGCAATTTGCCATCTTCATCTAAAAACATTTTGGATAAGCCATGCTACCAGTTACCTAGTCATTTAAACTGCAAATGCAAGAGACATCCATTAATAGTAATATTTTCCCGTCTCTAACTGACAAGTCATTAGTGATGACTTCAGACAGATTCTCCCACCTGAACAATGTCAGCTCTACTCTGAGACCTTATCCATTGGTCTGACCACTTGATAGTACACCTTCAACATAGTCACAGAGATTGTTCTAGATGCAAGCCTAATGATTTTGCTCCTTAATTTGTCATCATCCTTTAATTCTTCAATTTTCTCTGTGGATCCCACTGCTTAACAACAAAATCTGAGTCTACGGGCGTATTATATGATACATTGTAAAATTCCTCCCTTGGTAATACGCCTCTGTAACACAAATGTAGTCTACATTGTGATCAAGACAAATATATTCCACATTATGTAATTTCATTGACAGTCAAACATAATTCACTTTTGGCACATGCTACTCTGCTTCCTGAAATCTACTTCTTTCTTCACCAGCCTTTCAATTTGTCTCCACTCCCTTCTGGAAAAAATCCTACTTCCCCGTTATACTCCATGCAAAACATCTCTTCTTTAAACAAATCCCTTGTACACTCAACTTGGATATTTGTTGACTGGTTGTCAATGTTCTATTTTGAAAATGTTTGCAAAACTGCACTTACCACCTTGTTCCCAATGACTTATTTACATCACTTTCTCCATCCCGTGATTTTGTGCCCTTGAGAGCAAATCGTGTTCCGTATTTATCTTCATATCTCCAGCACTTTCAAAATGTCTCACACATATTATGACTCGATAAATGTTTATTGTATTTAATTGCCATAAATGAATCAGAATTCATATTTATCTAAGGCTTTATCACTTACACAAAACGTGGTGAGTCTATGAATCATACCCAGAAAAAATAGGACACAGCTTTCAGATGTCTACAGTTGACTTAAAATAATACCACTGACAACGGCTACTACAGAGTGTAAACAAAGTATTAGAGATAGGTTGAAGTTTTTTTGTCACAAGATGAGATGAAACTCAAAAAGAGAATTGTTTTTATTTCATTTGTTCTTTGAAGACTTAAATTCTCTACCTTAATTTCCACGTGTGCTTAATATATAACTATTTGCCTGCCTCATAAGAGTCATGGAGCATGCAGTGAGTCACTTTTAGAAAGTATTTTGTAGTGAAAGGAAGTGATTATTACTTAAAGGTGACGGTTACCTTCGTGCTAGGCTTAGCCATCTCCTGACGTGTACTTTCTATTTCTATTCAGTCTCTGGATTGGAAGGAATCTATGAATCATCAAAATCACAGGATCTGATGGAAACTGGCCAGAAAGATGAGAAATTCTAAGGAAAAAGAAATTACACTGAAAAAAAATTACAGAACGTGGGAGGAACAGCACAACTTGCTACTGTGATGTTGTATATCTAATATAAGTAGAAATCCTTCTAGAAGGTATTTTGGAAAAGATTTTTTTTTCCTTCTGAGCCACACATTCCATATAACTATATATACTATATTCCAAACTATAACACAATCTAGCTAACAATATCTGCCTAAGACATTCACGTGTTAATTTAACTTACAAAACATAATTTTCTATTTTTTTAATATGTAACAGTTTAAAATCACGTGAGCAAAGATTTATTTCATTTGTTTGAAAACCAGAGTTAAGGAGAAAGAGAGAGGGAGAGACAGAGAGAGAAGGACAGACCTTCCATCTGCTGGTTCACTCCCCAAAAGGCCACAATAGCTGGGGCTGGGCAAGGCCAAAACCAGGAGCCAGGGGTTTCATATGGGTGTCCCACAAGGGCACAAGAGCATAAGAATATGGGTGCCCTCCAGGCACATTAGCTGGGAGCTAAACTCAACCTTGAGCAGTTGGGACATGACTCAATACCCATATGGGTTGCTGGCATCAGAGGTGGTGGTTTAACCTTCTGTGCTACGCACCGCTGCGAGCAGGAGCATTTAACTGTGTACGCCTTACTATACGGCTGTGGGGATATTGCTAAGCATGGCCTTGACCAGCAGTCCTTCCAATAAACAAAAAATTAAACTGAATGTGAGACTACTTCAAAAGTGGAATGAGATCAACATTATACACATAATAAAAAACATCGAGTGCTTTCAATAATAGCTTTCACTATCTTGTAAGTTACTCTTCATATAGATATGTGTTTATATGTACAATGTAAAACACATAATATGTGCATTCATATACATAAATAAGCCATAACAGTGAGATCCCAGTGTTCAGAGTTAGAGTTATGGAACAAAAGGGACATAAGTAAGGTATAAACAGTAAAGAAGCAAATTAAATAACAATTACAAAGTCAAATCATGTGTCACGGACATTTAAAAACTGAGTTATTCACAACAAAAGGCATAAGCAAATATGATGACACTTCAAAAAGCTCATAGAAATGGAATTAAATGTTACCTAATCCTGGTGCAGAATTGTTGAAATTCTACAGGTTTTTCATGATGTGTATTTCCATGAGGGTTTTGAATACCCTTTTATGCATGAATTTTAAAACTTTTTGACACTGTAAATAAATATGGAAGGTGTCCTCAGTGCTGGAAGACAAGAATTGTGGAAGATGTATACATAGGGTAATTCACAGAGAAAAATGGGAAGTTGACTGAATAAAAACCACTACTAACACTAGAACTGTTTTTATGTGTCTAAAGTAGAAATAGGCAATATTCTACTGTAGGATACCTCCCAGAGAAATTGCTGAAGTAGTGCCCTGTGTTGGCCATGTTTCACTGTAGCCTTAGCAGCATCTGTTATTGTGTAAGAAAAAAAAAACACAGCTGCATCTTTTGGAAATTATGAAAAATCAGTTCACATAGTGCTAGGACGAGGGCTACATCTGTATGGTTTTTATAATGGCATTTTATGGCACTGATCAAAGTCTGGAAAGTGACCAGACTTTATGAATGGTATCAAATGTCTTTAAACTCCTGGACATCTTCCATTAATAAATTGTGTATCAGTTCATTCAGGCATAATTGACATAGAGAGTAAGATGGAACAATTTTAAGTTTATAATTTGAATTGTTTTGACAAATATACAAATACATGTAACCACAAGAATAAGTAGGATAATGAACATATCCATCACTTCAAGAGGCTTCCTCATGCCCCTCTGCAGTTGCATCCAGCCTACAGGCTTTAACCAATGTGTACATTTTGCTATATTACTTTAATGTTCCATGCTTTAAATTTTCATATAAGTAGAATTAACTTAATATGACATTTTTACTCAAGAAAATGATACCTGCCATTTAGTCATGCTGGTTTGTGTATTAGCATTTTGTGCCTTTTTATTACTGAGTAGCATTCTATTATATATGTACACATTTATTGTATATCACATCATCTGTTGAGGGACACTTCATATTTCCAGATTGAGACTGTTGTAACTAAGCTTCTATTAGTATTAAAAATAAACTGTTTATAAAAGGATATGCTTTCATTTGCCATGGATAAATATCTGGGAGTGAAACTACTTTGTTGCATAAATAAGTAAAATCTGCCCAATTATTTTCTAAAATAATACCTATAATATTTGATATTCTCACCAGCAAGAAATGGGAGTTTTTCCCCACTTCCTTCAGCATTTGATAGACTCTTTCTTTCTCAGTTATACCAAACTAGAATATGCCCTTCTTGATATCACTAACTTGTGACTTACAATTCTTTTTCTACATTAATTCAGACTTATCAAACATTAAAAGAGAATTAAGGTTTACAAAAATTATTTGGATATTTCTCCTAAACATAACATATAGTTAATAAAGTCATACATAAATGAACGCATTTCAGAAAATAAATGTATTGAAATCAGAGTTTTGATCTTTCAATGACCCTGGGTGAGAAGGGCTGATATTCCTAAGAAAAAATGATATTTTCAATAATCTATCATTTTGTTTCATGAGTTTTCTCTCTTTTATATGTATACTCTACTCCTACCTCTCTTGTCGCTTTCCCTTTATATAGCCCTCTCTTTTGTTTCCCTCTTCATATTCTGCCTTTATAAGTTTAAAGGTTAGACCACTGATGGTAGTTCTATCTTCTCTATCAACATAAGCATTTAATTTTACATAGATTTACAAAAAAAGTAGTGGAAGCACTTGCTTTAGATAAATCCATCAAATTTTGATAATTTGCTTCTATTATTCATCAAAAATGTTTTATAATTTTGTTACTACTTACAAGTTTATCATATAATTGATCCTTATTAAGATATTTTAGTCTATAGACTGTTTGGTAGTCAAAAATGCAAACCATTTGATTTTAATTTTTAAGATGTATTTATTTTACTTCAAAAGTGGAGTTATAGAGAGGCAGAGGCGGAGATAGAGATCTGCCATTCTCCAAATTGGCCACAACAGCTGAAGCTGGGCCAGTCTAAAGCCAGGAGCAAGGAGCTTCTTCTGGGTCTCCCACGTGGGTGCAGGGGCCCAAGCACTTGGGGGCCATCTTCCATTGTTTTCCCAAGCACATTAGCATGGAGCTGGATCGGAAGTGGAGTACCTGGGACTTGAACTGGCTCCCATATGGATGCTAGTGCTGTAGGTGGCAACTTAAACAGCTACACAAAAACGTCGACCCCCAATACTTACTTTTATAAAATCTGAACCATTATTAAGGCCCAAGATATTATTAGGGCCCAAGGGTCTACAAAAGTTACTGCCTGTGTGTGTTTTCCTGGATATTTGAGACAGGAGTTGAAATTTTCAACTATAATTGTGGGTATGTTTAAATAAGTTCTTCCAGTAAACTATTTACATGTTTTAAAGTTCATTCTAGATGCTCACATTTTTGGGTACAGACTTATTGGTGGGTTTTCATTTTACAATTATCGGTAACAGCTTCCATTTATAATATCCTATATAATATCATTTTTATTAATAAATCTCTTCCAAACTTGTTAGTATGATTTTTATAATCTTCTCTCTTTTAATCTATGTATTCATACTTAAAAGGTTCTCTCTGTATACATTAGGGCTACCTGACTTGACAATTTGCCTTTTGCTTGGAATGTTTTATTTATAATTAATTTAATTATCTATAGATTAAGGTTCAAGTCTAACATTTCACTAAATGTTTCCTATTTGCTCTATCTACTCTTTGCTTATTTATTTTTTCTTTTCCTAACACTTTTGGACTTAATAAAGTTAGCACTTCATTGTGAGATATACTACTTTATTTTAATAGAATATTTATTTATTTATTTCACAATGATTACTCCCGCATTTCAAAGTTCACTTCTCATATTACTTATCTCACTTTCTGTAGAACTATAAAGGTTTCCTTGGTTCTGGATCTACCAGACCCTAAAGACATACTCACATGAAGCTTAATTTTAAAGGTAAAGAAGACGATGCAGCAAAAGTAGGGGAAAGAATTGGAGAATGGAGAGACAACCATGCAGGCACCCCAGCTATTAGGCAGGAGTTGTCTAGACTGACTCCAGTTTGAAGCAGCAAAATCTGTCATAAAAATTTTGGATTTGGAATAAATCAAAAGACTAACTTTCAGAAAGTACATTTGTTTCCTCTTAGCCACCTGTTCAAGCCAGTATTGCCCAGGGCTTATTAGTAATGTTTTCTAATTTTTATGTTTTACAATACGTTGATATGTATCCCCCCAAGGGCTAGCTAATTCTAAAATAACACACAATTTACCTGCAAACCTGCATTTTAAATTCAGACATACCAAGCCTATAACCATACCTCCAACTAACTCCTAAAGCTAATTATCATATGCTAATTCACTTTTTCTCCACAGCTGCTAAGCCAGGGTTAGATATCAGACTACTAAAGACAATTTTTATGTTCCAAAGGCTACTGAGATTCTACAGACTAGACGGTTCTAAGATGTTTCCTTGTTCTGCACTATTCCTGCAAGAAGCACAGTCAAGGCTCTGGTCTTCTGATTGAACCTATACAGTCCTAAATGGTGGGTATGCGCCTCCTTTTGGAAACTGCAAGTCATATATTCTTTTTTCAATGGCATTGATCTCTCTGTGCCATCCTTAAGTGACTTCCATAAATTAAACCCCATGAGTACAACTGGGACATGGGCCAATTGCAAATAATTATTGAAAAAAACTAACTTCTAGGGTAGACAAGACAGAGTTCTTAAGCCACACATCAATTCTACTGTCCTAACTGTGGAGAAGAGTGAATAACCAGACATCGAGTCATGCTCAGAAATAAAGATAGGGCTTTCTTCACACATGCCATCTAGAGCATCACAACAATGCACACTCTCATTATGGTTTAACACATTTTGATTGCAATTTTTTTGCTTTTGATTATTTCTTTTTTTGCATGTTTGTGCAATTTATAAAACATAAAGTGCTGAAGGTTATTGATTAAAACAATAATAACTTGTGTCATCCAGTGAAGTGTATGTATTGCTTAAAAGAGATATTTCATGGTGGGCCTTAGGTCTAGTATTTAAAATGCATTTGAGACATGCCCCATAGTGGAATACCTGGGTTTGATACCTGGCTCCACTCCTGACAGTAGATATGTATTTATATAGGTCACTGAAGGCAGGATGTGATGACTAATGTGCCTAGGTTCCCACCTCCAACATGACAGACCACATTGAGTTTCTGACTCTCTAGTTTGGGCCCCAGATAGATGCCATTGTTAGCCCTCATCCTCTCTGTGAGTGTGTGTGTGTATGTGTGTGTGTGTGTCTCCCCATCTCTCTGCCTCTAAAATGAATAAATAACAGACGTTTCAATTTACTAAATATTCCAGTACAAACCTATTCACAATCTTGTACAAGCTTGAAAGTTTTTTTACTCCCATTATTATTGTTTTTTTTTAATTTATGAGAGCTGTCAAAAGATTCATTCAAATTAGCAATTACTTGTTTGATGACATGACAAAATCTAATTCCTCTACTAGCCAATTTTCTTCCATTGAAAGAATTTCATGTAATGGATTTAATAAAATTCCTAAATATATTTAATCTTTATTTAAAGATTGCCAATATTTTTGTTAAAACCAGTCACAAGTGTACTATCAGTTACAACAGTATTGTATCAAATAGAACTTAGGCTCAGAATTTTAAAAACTGTATTAAAAGAGAGAGAGAGAGAGAGGTCTTCCATCTGCTGGTTCACTTCCAATTGGCCTCAACAGCTGGAGCTGCACTCATCTTAAGCGAGGAGCCAGGAGCTTCTTCCAGGTCTACCATGCGGGTGCAGGGGCCCAAGGGATTGGACCATCTTCCACTGCTTTCCTAGGCCACAGCAGAGATGGATTGGAAGTGGAGCAACTGGGACTCGAACCAGCACCCATATGGGATGCCAGTACTACAGGTGAAGGCTTTAGCTGCCATGCCACAGTGCTGGCCCCATCCTCTCAGCATTTCTTAATCAACTCTTTTGAGCATAACTAAGTGATATTGGCCTATTATTCTCATTTTAAGCAGATTATAGCATATGAGTTAGGAAAGTGCCTTTTGTTTTCACTGATTAATTATTTTATTGCAGTTTTTTCTAAATAGTCTCAGCTGAGGAAAAGTTAATCTCTAGAACTTTGCTATTTTTAAAATAAACAAACGAGACAGCTGCAATAAAAATGCCAAGGCTCTGAATCTATATTCCTATTGACCACGTGCCATGGCTCATAGGCAGACATCTATGTGTTCAACAATGTGTTCATTGTTGAAAATTATTTAAAATAATTGATTCCATGAAATGTTGCATATGGCTGAGATATATATTGAGAGAAGTTGAGTTGAATGTAGAAAAATCCTGTGATTAATATTTTTGAGTTAAATATGAATTTTCAAATCAAAACATCTCTTGAAAAATTAAGAAGAATATCAACTCTGTCAGAACTTTGGAAATTTTAAAACAACTATAATTTCCACTCTCTATCTTCTCTACCCACTCTCTTAAGTGTCATATGCATTGATTCCAAAGGTGCAATTGTTGGAAATATTTAAAATACTCATATAATAAGTGAACTATTATTTACCTAACATTAAATGACTCAGATACTCAGATATAATATATTTTGAAATAAAATTTGACTGTGGTTTTATAATCTACTACCAACTAGACATATTTTTAAGATTCTTCATATAATTTTGCTTCAATAGACAATCCGACAAGGCAAATATTATTATAAGACTAGCTTAAGGCTGAGAGATTCTATGTGACTTTACCAGGACTACATGACTAATTAACATTAGGTATCTTTAACCAAAAATAAGCGTTTTGTTTATAATGTGTATTTGATATCTTATGGTCACTTTTTTTTTGACAGGCAGAATTAGACAGAGAGAGAGAGAGAGAGAGAGAGAGAGAAAGGTCTTCCTTTCCATTGGTTCACCCCCAAATGGCCACCATGGCCAGTACGCTGCGCTGATCTGAAGCCAGGAGCCAGGTGCTTCTTCTTGGTCTCCCATGCAGGTGCAGGGCCCAAGCACTTGAGCCATTCTCCAGTGCCTTCCCGGGCCACAGCAGAGAGCTGGACTGGAAGAAGAGCAACCAGGAAAGAATCGGCTCCCCAACCAGGACTAGAACCCGGGGTTCTGGCACCACAGACAGAGGATTAGCCAAGTGAGTCATGCATCGGCCTTATGGTAGCTTTTCAAAACAAAATATTGAAAATGTATCTCAAGCAGCTAGTTTGCACCTGTATTTAAGCTATAATTACCAGCTCTTGAATAGATTAAAATATCATGTAAGAATCAGGCAATACTTAATTATTCCAGACACTGGGACTCCAAATCCATTTACCAAAATAGAGACATAGAGGGCAAGTAAATATTAATGTTGTTTGTTGTAGCTTTCAGATTTAAATGTTTCATGAACAGAATAAGAGTGTACCTCATTATAAAAGACAATAGTGTAATAAGAAGAAATAGAGTGCATATAATTTATGTCTAACCTAATATAATATTAATTGTGAGTATTGAATAGCTATATTTAAACATGATAAAGCTCCTAAAAAGTAAAATTCCACTACTTTTATAGATCAAATCGTATACATTATGTAATATTTGCTCACGAATTTATGTTATTACTGATTTTTATCGATACCATCTGTTAGGAACTGGCGCAGTTTTAGCCAGGTGGCCACATGGCCCAGCTACCTGAGCCAGGCTCCACCCCCATCCTAATGGGATTCGCTGCTCCTGCTTCCCTGCCCGCCCTCAGGTGAAGTTTTAAAAGGTCCTGTTCCTGAACATGTGCTCTCTTGGCTCTTGGTTCTTCTCTCTTGGCTCTGCTCTCCTCTCTCCTCTTCTCTGCTCTATCTTCTCTCCTTGCTTGCTCCTCCCCTCTCTGTTTCTCTCTTATATTCTCTTTCTCTCTTTTTCCTTTGTCACCCCTTCACTCCGGTCTGTAGGGTGTTCCCCAATAAACTCTTTCCCTTACTCCTGTGTCCGCTGTGTTTTTGCGATGGCTAACAGTAATATATAACACCATCCAGTGAAGATGTAATGGAAAAGAGGAGGTATGGAAGAGAGTTGAAACCTAGTTTAATATGAATCGCTACAAGTCGAAACCAAGAGATAGGTGCCACTGGCAAACCATTGCCTTGTCTGTACTTTAAGTGCTTATATTTGAACAATTTAATATTTTAACAATATTTAACAATTTTAACATTTTACATATTAAAATATTTAACATTTTAACAATAAATGACAGTGTGGTTTGTCCTTATGCAAGGCATTTCTCTTTAAGTATAATGTTTGTAAAGTTAATTTAATGTCATAAATAGAACTTGAGTTACACACTGATTCATGGCCAGAAACTGATGCGTGACCTGATCTCCAGTAGTCATACGGCAAAAGTCCGATCAAGACACCTTTCTCTATCCTTTGCCAATACTTCCTGGCCTGTGCTGTGTAACCCCCAGCTGTGGAATCCTGATGTTGCTCTGACAGATGTTGCTTCCTGACTCAATGTCATGTGTGAAAACACGCTGTGCCTCTAGCGTCCAAAGGTGGATTTCTGATCTATGTTAAGCTCATCAAGTAATTGTCTCCATAGAGCCATACAAGTCTCAGAGATCTGCATGTGATCTAATTTAGGGAAATCAAGAAGTAAGACTTTTCTTAGACATTACATCGTAGATACGGGTACTGTGATGATTTTAATCTTGGACTGCAGGGCGAAAATGAAAACCTTGAGAAAGAATTCTGGAGACACATATGAGTTAAATCCACACCTCTAGCTACATCTATCCCAGACTGATTGTATGAATCACTGAATTATTTTGGATAAAGGGTTATTTCTATGCACATAAAGGAAGAAACTACAAAATGATCAGATTTTAAATGCTATGAAGGCCAGATGTAATTGTGAGCAAACATCAAATAAATGTTGTTCTACTCTATTAAGATATTTTGAGAACTTTGATTTAAAATTTTGTTTGTATAAAGAACTATACAATTTTTGTCCTTTAAGTCATATTTATTAAATATTTCTGTAAAAATAAATTTATAAAACAAAATTTATTTTTTGTCCAGAGAAGTCTCTGTAACACTCTGAAATGAAAATATTGTTGGGGTCAACTATTTGGCTTAGAAGATAGGAGAGTGCTTGGGATGCCTACATCCCATATCCAAGTGCGGGAATTTGACTCCTGCCTCCATTCTCATTTCTAGCTAATGTGCACCCTGGGAAGCAAAGGCTTGGGTAATTCGGTCACTGACACCCATGCAGAAGACCCTGACTAAGTTCCAAGCTCCAGGTTTTGCCTGGTACAGTGCTGGCTGTTGTGATCCTTTCTGGGAGTGAAATAAATGGCATATGAGAGTTTCATTCTCTCTCTCTCTCTCTCTCTCTCTCTGTGTGTGTGTTTGTTTGTTTGTTGAATAAAGTTATATTAAAATGTTAAAAGACAGATTTTTGACAATTGAGAATTTATTGCTTATATGTTGTCAGATCCTACTTTGTTTCTTCATTCCTTCCTAATTCCATACTAATTGTTTTCAAGATTAGGTGAGGACGTATTAATGGTAGGATATTTCTGAGAAGTACGAATTTGAAATTAATTTTAAGACAATGTATCATTGCAAGTTTTCAAGACTCTTTCTGAATTCACATAGTAGCATTGATTAAATAAAAGGAAACCAGGAGGCATAGCCAATCTGAAAGCAGTGAGATCAATAAAGACTGATGGGCTTGTTTCATTTAACAGAATGGGATTTCATGCACAATGAACCCATTAATTCATTTCCTATAGAAAGCCTTTGGTCTATTACCTTTGAAGCCTATGCAATTATTATTTTTTTAGATATGGATAGAATACATGTAACACATTCTACTTACAAATCAATTCCTTACATGTTCACTATTTTCTCTGCTTTTCCTATTACATGTGATAATTATGTATGCATGGTAAATACTTTTGAAATTTGTTTTAATTCTTGTCAGAGTTTAGTATCTCTATAATCTATCTTGCATTTGATAATAAGTACTAAGTATTCAGCAATAGGGGTTGTTAAAATATTATCATATAATAATACTAATACAATTATTAATACTGAATAGACCAAAACAAACATATTTTTGTGTTACATCCAATAGTTTTGAAGACCTACTCCACATATCACATCTCAGCTGTAAGTATTATATAAAGCAAGCAGAACATGAGGTATGTTGTCCTAAAACAATCTGATCATTATGCTTGCTCTAATGTATGTGGTTGACTAGTGTCTTTAAGCTTGAATGAAACCTGTGAATTGTGTCTTAATTTCTCCTGTCATTCTCCAATAGTGAAAGAATTAGAGTCACTTTAGTCCTTGGGGTAGTAAAGTCATGTAAATGAAGTCTGTGCAGTATATTTCACATATACTTGAATATTCATGATTTCCCCTCCCTCCACTTTGGCTTACTTCACTAAACTGTTAACTAAAATCACTTTGTGATAGATTGAATGCAAAATTTGTCAAAATATTTTTCATCCTCTGTCCATATTCTTTTTTTTTTTTTTTTTGGACAGGCAAAGTGGACAGTGAGAGAAAGAGAGACAGAGAGAAAGGTCTTCCTTTACCATTGGTTCACTCTCCAATGGCCACCGCGGCCGGCACGCTGCAGCCAGCACACCACGCTGATCCAAAGCCAGGAGCCAGGTGCTTCTCCTGGTCTCCTATGCAGGTGCAGGGCCCAAGGACCTGGGCCATCCTCCACTGCACTCCCGGGCCACAGCAGAGAGCTGGACTGGAAGAGGGGCAACCAGGACAGATGCTGGTGCCCCAACCAGGACTAGAACCGGGTGTGCCGGCACCACAAGATGGAAGATTAGCCTATTGAGCCGCGGCACTGGCCTGTCCATATTCTTGAGTAGTCTTCTTCCCAAACCCCAGATTTAGCCTGAGAATTGCTCTGGCCAATAGGACAGTTTAATATATTATACATGCAAAAATTTTAAAAAGTATGTATGCCTTGAGGTCTTTATTATTGTGTTGTTATTGGAAATTCTCGAGGCATCTGCATAAGACCGTATCAGGTTGTCTGCTGGATGAGGAGAGATGTGTAGCTAAGTCATCTCCTTTATTCTGAATGACCTCAAGCCAAACACCAACCCCATGAGGCTGACAGGGTTTTCAGTGTCAGCAGAGCTTCCAGGAAGCCCAGTATTATCCTCGCCAGTTCACAAAGGAGTCACCAGCCAACACAGAATATGAAAAATAAATGCTTCTAGTTTTAACCCATTATGTTTCATGGCAGTTTGTTACTCATCGAGTACGTACTTATTGAGCAATGATACACTAAAGATTTCAGATTAGTCAGATGAGGAGAAACAAAAATTCCAGGTTTGGATAATACTGATTTCCCCCCCTTTCTCTCCTGCTGTCTTTGGTTGTTCCCTGGTAACTTCTTCCAACTGCAACCCCATGGTGTTGGGTAACATTGCTGCGTGCAGTTTTGGCTTAATTACATTCACCCATATTCCCACCATAGTAATTGGTCTACTTATTAAAGTCCATATTCATTTTCTTTCTGATGAGTTGATTTGCCTGTGGTACAGCCCTCTT
Source organism: Sylvilagus floridanus (assembly GCA_949820135.1). Classification (NCBI taxonomy): domain Eukaryota; kingdom Metazoa; phylum Chordata; class Mammalia; order Lagomorpha; family Leporidae; genus Sylvilagus; species Sylvilagus floridanus. Next base: position 110,309,130 of record OX463238.1, on the reverse strand, counting down.
GACTAGCATTGTTGTCAAACAATGATAAACCACTAGTCCATCCATGTATTCCAGGAACAGTTCCTAAAAATTGTGCATATTTGACTATGTGCATGGAAGAATGCAATTACTGCACAACCATTATGAAAGCCAGGAAAAGCCCAAGAATGTTAGCCTAACCACCCCCTGAAGAAACAGTTTACAATTGATACTTTAAAAATACAGTGTGTCCACAAATTACAGGGAGTTAAAGTAACACTTCCAGAAAGCCTCTTCAACAGGTAAGAAGAAAGAAGCATGACACTTGCATTGAGAGAATGGGTTCCACAGCATAGTGAAATCTCTCACAATAAATCCTGTCTCGATTTTTACAACTGTTCGTATTTTTACCACTGTGTTACCCTTAAAATGAGGTTAAGAGTTCCCAAATTAGACGTGTTCTTTCCTTACTCTGCTTAGAAATTCTAACATTACTATTTTCATTTATTACAATAGAGTCTCAAACAAACCTGCAAAACAACCATCACATTTGAAAATTCTAGTATGTCTTAAAACATTTCTACTGATTTGTAAGAGCTCATCTATTTTGACCTAAACAAACATACCTATCATTTATTTCAAATTTTCATACTGTATTGGAAAAAATAATATTTAATTATCAAGGTCTAATGCATGCTTCATACACATCAATTTAAGTTTTCCCATATGTCTTCTTACACCTCTTTTGGAAAGTTTTACATAGCTAAAGTTTTCCAAAAATTACTGTAATTATGAATTAATCAACCTTCATTTCTGTTTGAGAGTATGAGTTATAAACACAGGTAAAGTAGACTTGTAAGTTTCTTGTAGCATCACCCTGGAAATGTAATTAACTTATTGCAGCAAATGTTACTAAGGGGAAACAGCATAGCAATTAAGTTCAGGAAGATCCATGTCCCATTCTGGCTCTGTCAGTCATCAGCTATGTCACCTTGGCAGAGTTGCTTAATTTTTTGGTCATTTTTAATTTTCTCAATTGCACAATATTCAGAATATGATTTATATGGGTTTATCATTAGGATTAAAAATGGCTCAAATTGGATTACAATTTCCTTTGAAAATTTATATTTACTAAATAAAAGTTAAAACAAATTTTAAAAAAGGAAATAAAATTTAAAAATAGCTCAAATTAAAATTTTAAGTACAATTTGTAAATTTTTTTTTAAGGTGGATGTCTTAGGGAATCTTTATTTTTTTTTCTTTTTTTATTTCTTTTTTTTATATCTTTCATTTAAAGAATATAAATTTCCAAAGTACAGCTTATGGATTACAATGGTCCCCCCCCCAGAACTTCCCTCCCTCCTGATACCCTCCCCTTTCCCGCTCCCTCTCCCCTTCCATTCATGTCAAGATTCATTTTCAATTCTCTTTATATACAGAAGATCAGTTTAGTATATATTAAGTAAAGATTTCAACAGTTTTCCCTCAAATAGAGACACAAAGTGAAAATACTGTTGGAGTACTAGTTATAGTATTAATTCACAATGTACAGCACATTAAGGACAGAGATCCTACATGAGTTTTTTTAAAGAATTGATTAATTGGCTATGCAATTTCCAATTTAACACCAAGATTTTTTTTAATCATTTGCAATTATCTTTATATACAGAAGATCGATTCAGTATATACTATGTAAAGATTTCATCAGTTTGCACCCACACAGAAACACAAAGTGTAAAAATACTGTTTCAGTACTAGTAATAGCATTATTTCACATTGGATAACACATTAAGGACAGATCCCTGATGAGACGTAAGTACACAGTGACTCCTGATGTTGATTTAACAATTTGACACTCTGACTTTAAATATTTTTTAAGATAGAGTTACAGAGAGAGGTAGAGACAGAGAAAGAGGTCTTCCATCCGTTGATTCATTCCCTAGGTGGCCGCCATAGCCTGAGCTACGCCAAACCGAAACCAGGAGCCAGGAGTTTCTTCAGGGTCTCCCATGTGGGTGCTGGGGCCCAAGGACTTGGCCCATCTTCTACTGCTTTGCCAGGCCATAGCTGAAAGCTGGATTGGAAGTGGAGCAGCCAGGACTAGAACCTGCGCCAATATGGGATGCTGGTGCTTCAGGCCAAGGCTTTAACCGACTGCACCACAGCGCCGGCCCCTAAATATAATTAAATACAAAATATAAGTTTCTTTAGTCACTGTTATCATGAAATAGAATAGGATATGGAAATGGCTTAGCTTCCCAATTGAAATTTAGAATCAGTTTTTCCTAAGCCTCACAAAAATCCCTACTAACATGAATGTCCTGCTTTAATTGTATTCTATCAGTCCATCCAGAGTAGAATGGGTACAGTGAAGAGACAGTCCATGCCCTCATGACAGGCCTCAGCTTAGGTAACTGAAGCCTCCAAGAAAAATGAGCTTTTGAAATTAGCAACTGGAGTACCTGTCCAGAGAATTCCATACCAAAGTCTGTATCTTAGCATCATCATTAAGCTACAACAAACCAATAACAGATGCACCCGAGAAACCAGCCAAAATCTCCCAACATGACTAAAGATCTCACTGAGCTCTGTGCTAGTTCACTCTCATCTTCCTATCATAGAACACTCCAACCCCAGAAAGTAGGCATCCCCAAACTCTTTCTTACACCACTTTTTGTCAGACTTACTTCAAGAAGTATTACTGTTTCACTCAAAATACTTAAAAAGTATAATTTCCAACTAAGTGGAAAAACTAACACAAAGGTGGTATTGTAAGTAAATTAATTTGGAAATAATATGAATACATTTTTATTTGTTGAATTGTTTGATTCTGAGTCAGATGTAAGTGTTCTTATTTATTAAGTGTTTACAGCTATTAGAATAGAAATGGGTTTCTGGCTAAATTGTAGGTTTATTATTCGTAAATTTGTTTAAGTTTCACTCATTGTAAAGTACAAAGATACCCCAGCAGTACATGACAAAGTATGTTTTAGATGGATAAATACATGAATCCTAATGTAACACATTGCATACATAAAGAAATAATGACATTTAAACCGGGACAAGTGCTACAGCAGATAAATCAATGCAGACACAGCTCTGAATTCATGAGACAAATGGTTTGATCACCAGAGCCCAGCAATGAAGAAAGCTACCATGTTCGTAACAGGGAGGAAACTCCTTGCAAAGGCCCACGTTGACGTGGAGCAGTCACTAGGAAAGGCTTTAACGAAAGTCCACCTAGAACAAAAGTTGGCAATTGAGAGTTTAGATGCATGAGATTTTGATGGTGACCTCATTCTAACCACAGCTTGAAGAAACTGCTAGTTGTATAAAGATGGCAACCAAGGAATGAATTTCCTACACATACCTGGGTTTACTGTTATATACTGATTATGATGGAACTTTGTAAAGGTCAACTTAGTCATTTCCAAGCCTACAAGTATCTTGGATTTAACAAATTTATTAAATAATAATAATTAATGATGTATATTTGCATATTACTAGGTCACAAAAATAAATCCATACTAGAATTTTATAAAATATTATTTAAAAATAAAGAGTAATATCTTTACAATTTTCACTATCAATTAATTCTTGATTACCTCGGATAAATCTCTTTTCTCATATACGATTCATTTTTGCTTTTATTTTCATTATAACCAATGTGTTGATGTAAATACTGGAACTGTGCTTTAGAAACAGCTGCGAAATGTGAAATGAAATATAGAGTATTTGCAAAAATAGGAATCAAGCATTGCATCATTTTCAGTAAATGCCTGTATTTCATTTTTTCTTAAAAGCCTTTTCACCATTTTGGGTATATAAAGGTTTGTGGTAGATATTCAGTGATAAAATTATCTTTCAAGTCATATTACCTTTTAAATATTTCATGTAGTAAATTACTGTGCTTGCGAAAGCTCTGACTATTATGAACTTGATACATTTTTAAGCCTAGCTTTGATTTTTCAACCACAATAAAAAATCATCAGTTTGCAAAACTGTGTTAACTGGTATTTTATATAAAAAAGTATTTTATTCAAATAATTGATAGGAAAACCCTCAATTTTTATGTGTATTTTAATGTTGGCCTTTGTAATATAAAATGTTATGATCATTATGCTCTTAAAACTGTATATAGGAAATTCATAAAATCTGTTCCCTTTATATAAATTTTTTAAAAATAAAAAAAATACTATGACTATCATACCACACTTCTAATGGACAATGACTAGCTGGCCAAGTAAAATCTGAAAAACTGTAATTCTCATTTCAATATCTTCAGTTTGTCATATTGCATATTTGCAGCAATGCAAAATAAAATTTGAGCATCACCCTTAATACAGATCATATTCCTTCAGCCAAATGGTTTATCAACCAAATCAGAGTAAATGTTTACAGAAAAAGGAGGTATCATGAATTGTGAATCAAGATGGCCTGTACAAGCCAGGGTGGGCCTTTCGACCATTGGTGCTCACATTGAAGATAACAGATTTATGAAAAGTCTAACTTGGAATAAGTTTCCTGGGAAAGAGACAGGAATACAAGAAAAGCCATAACTGAAGAAAAAGAGAAACAACTACATATCAAAAAGATGTAAAAATACATAGCTGTCTCTGTTTTCATTAGAAAAACTTTTCTTCTAGTCCACTGAAATATAGTAGCAAAAAGATTACCCATGAGTAAGGAACTGCTTTGTTATCTAAAGGAAAATAAAACTGATCAGAATCAATCTATGATCTTGCTTCATGGGGCCAGCTATCAAGTTCTGCAATAAATAGACCACACTTACAGAAATAAAATATAACATTTCACATTAATATTGTCAAAGCCACATGCTTTTATTTTTTAAAAAGCAGTAACATCCCAATAGTCAAGTTATAGTAATAACTGTGACAGTTTCAATAACATTTCTTTATCAGACAATATATTTTAAAAGCACAATAAGTTGTACTTAAATAGCATGACCATTATAATGTCCATAGAAATAGTAAGTGATAAAAAAAAACACTCTGTGGCTTTCAGTATGAAACCAAACTTCCAGTATCATTTCTTTTTTTATTTATTTCTTTTTTATTTTTTTAACTTTTACTTACTAAATATAAATTTCCAAAGTGCAGCTTTTGGATTATAGCAGCTTTTTCCCCCCGTAACCTCCCTCCCACCCACAACGATCCCATCTCCCGCTCCCTCTCCCATCCCATTCACATCAGGATTCATTTTCAATTATCTTTATATACAGTAGCTCAATTCAGTATATACTAAGTAAAGATTTCAACAGTTTGCACCCACACAGAAACACAAAGTGTAAAATACTGTTTGAGTATTAGTTATACCACTAAATCACACAGTAAAACACATTAAGGACAGAGATCCTACATGGAGAGTAGATGCACAGTGACTCCTGTTGTTGATTTAACAATTGACTCTTGTTTATGGCGTCAATAACCACCCGAGGCTCTTGTCATGAGTTGCCAAGGCTATGGAAGCCTCTTGAGTTCGCCAACTCCGATCTTATTTAGACAAAGTCATAGTCAAAGTGGAAGTTCACTCAAGTATCATTTCCAAAATGAAAAGACTTGGAAGTCATTACTCTCCTCATTACAACAATAATAAGCTAAACAAAACAAATATCAACAACTTCTCTAGGCACACTAAGGAGTTGCAGTACCAATGCAATGAGCACCCAGGAATCATCAAAGGCGTAAAGCTGGAATCACAGCTGGGACCTGCTTATCTGGAACAGAGCCCTGGCTGAAGCACTTAGAGGGTAACTTTGTGTGAAGGCAATTTTACCCAATGCCTAGAGGCCATTTCTACGTGAATGGGAAACTCCTAGGCAACATGGACTTAGGGATCGCCAATAATTTGCTTTATCTTGAGGAATCCCACCAACTTTTCACAGTGGAGGGCTTAGAAACATCATTTATTAGCTATGACAGAGAAGTGGAACAGTAATCATTGTGAAATAGGATGAAAACCATCTTCTTATTTAAAGGCTTAAATGTGAATCGTTTAAATATATTCATTAAAAGATAAAGATTGACAAAGTGAGTATAACAACAAGATTCGGCTACATCTTGTCTTTTGGACATTCACTAAATATACTGATTCAGACATGTTCAAATAAAGCGATAGCAAAAGATATGTTAAAACTAATTGAAAGAAAGCTGAAGGTACTACACTAATTTCAGATAAATGGAATTCAGAACAAGGAAAATTATCAGAGACAAACAGGAAAATTACATAATGATTAGGCAGCCATTGCTTTAAAACCTAGCAAATTGGTGTATACACCTAAATTCAGAACTACAAAATATACTTCAAAAACCTACAGAATGAGGATGGGCATTCTGGCAAAGCAGGGTAAGCCACTGCTTGGGACTCCTGCATTCCATTTTGGAGTGCTGGTTGGAATTCCAGATGCTTCCTCTCAATCCATCTCTCTCTTTCTGCTGCATCGTTGACCAGGATGGAATTCCTGGCTTAAGCCTGCCCAGCTCCAGGTACTGCTGCCATTTCAAGTGTGAAACCGTGAATGGAAGATCTCTCTCTCTTTCTGTCTCTCTCTCTCTCTCTTTCTCTCTCTTGCTCTCTCTCTCTCTGTCTCTCCCCACTTCTGCTCTACCCAGTCATGCTAACTTTCAAATAAATAAATGTTTTTTTTTTTTTTAAATTGACAAAATTTCAAGGAGAGAAAGTTCCACTATTATATTTGGGAATGTCAATCATCCATTAATTGGCTGTTCAAAAATGCAAAAAAACAGAAGCATAAATTTGGCTTTAATAGCCTTATCAATTACTTTGGTCTAATAATATTTACAGAATTCTTTGTCAAGCTTCCATGGATGGACCACAGTCTGGACCACAAAATACACCTGAAACTGTGAATGTTCACAAAACACATGAAGAATGTTCTCAGACAATAAGTTTTAAAAAACTATAGCAAGAAGAACAATTTAGGCATGAAAAAGAAAAGGAATGAAAATTGAAGTATAAATAAATAATATTGAAAAATAGGAAAATAATATATGAAAATCAACAAAACCAAAAGATACTTCTTCAGTGAAATAATAAATTCATAAACCTCTCTCCATGCTCATTAAGAAAAGAGAAAGACACAAATTACCAGTATCAGAAATCAAAGAGTGGCCATCACTGGAAATGAACATTAATGTTCCATGGAAACTTAAGGATAATAAGAGGCTATTAAAATCATTATGCACAAAAATTTGATAACTTAAACGAACAGAACAATTGCTTGAAACACAAATTGCCAATACTTACACAAAAAGAAATATAATCAGTCAAGGCCCATTTCCTTTAAAAGAATTGAATCAAAGATGTGTACTCCCCCCCCCCCCAAAAAAAAAAGAATGAAAATATCAGGCAAGGGTAACTCACAGTTGAATTCTACCATACATTCCAAGTACAAAAAAGGACAACTCTCTACCATTTCCTCTTGAGATCTGACGTGTAGATATTAATTTGTAACTCAATTGGTGAGATCACCATTACCTTAATAAAACTTGTTAAACTTCTAAGAAAGGAAAACTATAGAAAGACATCTCACCTGCACAAAGATGCAAAATAAAAATAGAAAGTAAAATAATAATAGGTAAAATCCAACAATTTATGTAGTACAAGCAAGTGGTATTTATCCCACGTAAACAAGGCTGTCAACATTTTAAAAAAATCAATAAATCTGACACACTACACAAACTGCAAAAATGTTAAATGATTACATCAACTTCTGTAGAAGATATTTGGCATAATCTAACATTCATTCATAATAAAACTCTGAGCAAACAAGGAACAGAAGAGAAATTCCTCATCTAGATAAAGAATATCTACCAAAACCACTGCTAGCGTCACTTTTAATAGTGAAATTGAACAGTTTTCCCTTAAGTTGGAGAAAGAGGGAAGTGTCTTTTTCTCACCACTACTTTTCAATATTATTTTGGAATTAACTAGACAGTGCAGTAATGCAAAGAAAGGATACAAAATGCATACATATTGGGAAGGAAGACATAAAACTGTTATCAAATGTCATTATTGCATGTATAGAAAATTCAAAAGTACATCATAAATACCCCTGGAACAATGTTAGTGTAGCAAAGTGGCGAATTTCATGTACAATTTTATTGTTGTTCCAGGCATGAATAAGAGCTAGGATGTGAAATTAAAAAAAAAAATGAACCATCATTTAAAATTGCATCAGGCTAAGAAGCGAATCCCATTCAAAAGCCTTTCAAGCTACTTTCTCCATATAAACAAACCAATTCTAAAGTTCATGCGGGAAGTCAAAAGATCTGTTGTAGCAGGTACCATCATGGAAACGAATAGAGATGGAAGATTCAACTTTTTTTTTTTTTTGACAGGCAGAGTAGACAGTGAGAGAGAGAGAGACAGAGAGAAAGGTCTTCCTTTTGCCATTGGTTCACCCTCCAATGGCTGCCGCAGCCAGCGCGCTGTGGCCAGCCACACCACGCTGATCCGAAGGCAGGAGCCAGGTGCTTCTCCTGTTATCCCACAGAGGGCCCAAGCACGTGGGCCATCCTCCACTGTACTCCCGGGCCACAGCAGAGAGCTGGCCTGGAAGAGGGGCAACCTGGACAGAGTCCGGCGCCCCGACCAGACTAGAACCCGGTGTGCCAGCACCACTAGGCAGAGGATTAGCCTAGTGAGCCGCAGCGCCGGCCTCAACTTCTTTCTTCATTAGAATTGATCTTTCAGAGAAAATTTAGGTGTACAACATAATTGAGAAGAAGGTACAGGAATTTTTCCATGTTATTCTCTGCCCCACACATGGGTAGTCCCTTTTTATCACCATCTCCTACAGGATCAGTAAATTTGTTAAAACTAATAAACCTACTTGAAGACTCAGCTGGTATATAATTACTTTGACATTCTCTCTGCCCTTTTCCAACCTATTTGTAAATGTGGTATCTTCAATTATACTTTTTAGAATATTCTGTAGTTTGACAGTAGCTATAGACAGGTAAGAGTTAAGAACATCAAAAAATATCAAATGAAGTCAATGAAATTCAAATATTATTTCTGAAGGTATTAAGCATTTATATTAGATGTATTACTAACTTTTAATATAGAAAGAAGCCTATCTTTGCCCCAAAACTACAAGTGTGTGTCCTAAATTTTATGAAGTAAACATGCAAAAAACACATTTTCTCATTTTAATCAAAATATAAATAATTAATAATCTCTCTAATAAACAATATAATTAATCTTAAGTGAACTGGAAACTGAAATATTTGGCAAAGAATAGATGGCATAGATTATAAATTCTTCCTAACCTGGCCTGCTTAAACCCTACTACTTCGCATAAATAATTCTTCTCACCTAAGAGAAAACAGACAGATGCATTGAAATAAAAAGAAGTGAAAGAACAAAAGTATTTTTCTGCCAACTTACTGTTTTCTCTCTTTCTCAAATTTCCTCTTCTTATTATACTTGTTTCCTTTTCTGATCAACTAAAGCATACTGGCCATTTACTCAAGGAAGATGTAACTTAATACAAGCGTGGATATGTATGTTTTTAAAAATTCATTAAAGAAAAGTCATAAAAATTTTAAAAATACTGAGGTCTCATTATGCTTTGGATAAAAGAGCTATTTGGGATGTTAGCATCCTGTCTCCTTCCACAGAATTGTTGATTTGAACTTTAGCAGGAAATGACATTCCAATCTTGTGGCCATAGATATAGTTAAGGCTTCTGGCAGGTTACTGCATTGTGTCAGGTCCTGTCACGGGTAAAGTGCTCCTGGATAGGGGGGAAAATATCTGCCAGGAACATACAGGGGCTTAATGTGATGTCAGCATAGTAGAAAAGTCAACATTTGTTCTTCTGTCCCCTGCAAAATTAACAAAAACCAGAAGTGAATCTAATGGAGTGACAGTGAGGGCCTGGATGAATGGAAAGTGAGGAGGGCTGGACTCCTGTAATGGATTGGTCCATGTATTCTCTGATATGGTAGTTTCCTAGGGTCTCCATAGCAAATCGCTGTAAATGAGTGGTTAAAACAACAGAAATGTGTTAATTCACAGTTCTGGATTTTAGAAGTCGAAGGTCAAGGTGTCATTAGGGTGCTTCCTTGGACAACTATAAGGGAAGAGAGTCTTCCAGATCTCTCTACTTTGTTTACAGTAGGTAAGCATATGTCTAGGGTCTTAGCCAAACTTTGGAGAGCGAGGGGACGGGCTCATATATATGTGATTTTAAGTATTACATTAGCATGCATATCCTAATAACAGAAACAATATTTAATTCTGCTTAACATAACAAAAGAACACTTTATTATCTGAGAACTTGAGGAGACAAGCCACAGATATTGCCCAGAATATTATCGAAGGGGGAATAGGGAGGAGCTATCCAAGCAATATAGGTTCGAAAGGACAGTTGTGGGACAAAAAAGTCACTTTATCATTGAACTATATTTAATTTTTCTTTTTCCTCCTAACAGTTACTCACAACAGGTTTTCCTAGCCAGGTTAAACATCCATTTTAGATTGAACATTATATAGTGACAGTATATCCAAACTATGCAGGATGTGGTTTTATACCAGTGAGTTGAATTATTTTGTAGTGGCTAAAACAGTAGACAAGTGGCTGGCATTATGCCACTGCAGGTTAAGCCACACTTGAAATGCTGGCATCCCATATTAACGCAGGTTCAAGACCTGGCTTTTCCACTTCCCATCCATGTTCCTGGGGAAGAAGCAGCAGATGACTCAAGTGCTTGGACCCTTGCCCTCCATGTGGTAGAGTTAGCCAGCTTTTGTGGCCATTTGTGAAATGAACTACCACCAAATGGAAAACTCTCTCTCTCTCTCTCTGTGTCTTTCTTTCTCTCTCTGTCTTTCCCTCTTTCCAACTCTGTCTTTAAATTAAATAAATCTTAAATTAAAAAAAAAAGAGTAGATAAGTAGTCAAAGTGCCTGGAATTCTATGCTAGGACTACATTTAGTAACTGTAGAACAAACTCAATTAAGTTCAAAGATAAATCTTCTCATCTGTGAAATGGAGAGAAGCACAGAACATATCCCATGGGGTTATAGTTAAAAATAAGTGAATTAATGACTAAAGCACATAGGGGAATACTATACAAATACTGGAAACTATTATAAATTTAAATATTATTTGTAGTTCTATGAACACATTTGATATAACAGCTAAATTACCCTTTTATCATACTCTTTTTGTCATTTAATAAATCTGTCTATAATAATCTAATCAGGGTAAGTTATTTCAGTGAGCTTTCAAAAAGTGTGAATTTAACAAAAATCAAAATGACTAATCAAGTTAGACAATAATTTCTTTGCAATTATAAGAAACTTCTACTTTTCTTACAAAGAATTGATAATGTGACATTCATATATTATCACATCAGCTGTCTCCATCTCTGGGTTTTAGGTTTAAGTACACACACACACAAACACACACACACACTGATGACTACCATGCATTTTCTAATGTGTAAAGTGTTAATTTTACATTATTCATCTCATATTAACATATACTTGAGGTCAGCCCATGTATACATTCATGCAAATTCATATTTGATGTGTGTAGCATCATTGTGCTATATCAATAGAAAGAATATAGCCCAACTCGAACATTCTCCATAAATTGAGCCAAGGAAATGCACTCATTATCCATGCAATAGCCTCACAGAGCAGGAATTGACAATAGATGTCATTACAAGTGGCTTGCACTCAAAGCCCTCATTCTCCAAGCGACTTGGTGATGTCCTTGATGCTGTCTGTACAACCCATGGTCATGCCTAGGCTGAGGAGCTTAATTTTTCAGTGCTATAGCTGCCCCTCCTTCCTCTCTTAGCTTACAGTACTAGTCAAGACACTGTAAAGATCATTTCTCACACATTCTTTATTGGAGAGAAGCTTTGCATGTACAGGGCTCTCCATTTTTCCCATCTAACTCAATACCTGCACTACTGACTTCTGATGACTGGACAGGAAAGCATGTCTGCTGACCAAAGTCCCTTAAAGTAGTTACTTTCCCTCCTCATTTTGTAGTTACATTCCCTTCTCTCAGAAAGCCCTGTTTACGCAACCTTCTACAATTATAGATGAATACTGGTAAGTTAGGAACAGACACTAAGTAAAGCAAACAACACAAACCTGAGAAGCTTATTTCCTTTGTGAGACCTTTGACAACCCTAACTTCGGTATACATCCATTTACACTCCTGAAGCCAAATGAACCAGGCAGAATGGAGAATCCTGCCCGTAGTCAGAGAAGCAATAAGACATTACAACTTCTCTGTCACAAACAAGGATTTTAATACAGATGTTGCTGTGTGTATGTATGTGTGCACTGTGCCTTCAGAAGTACGTGACAATGTGTTGTTTTCTTATTTAATTTAATTTATTCAATTGAGAGAGAGTTAATAGGCTAATCCTCCACCTGTGGCGCCAGCACCCCAGGTTCTAGTCCCCTTTGGGGCGCCGGATTCTGTCCCGCTTGCTCCTCCTCCAGTCCAGCTCTCTGCTGTGGCCCGAGAGTACAGTGGAGGATGGCCCAAGTCCTTGGGCCCTGCACCTGCATGGGAGACCAGGAGAAGTACCTGGCTCCTGGCTTCGGATCAGCGCAGTGTGCTGGCCGTAGCTTGCTGGCTGCAGCGGCCTTTGGGGGGTGAACCAGTGAAAAAAGGAAGACCTTTCTCTCTGTCTCTCTCTCTCACTGTCCACTCTGCCTGTCAAAAATAAATAAATAAATAAATAAATAAATAAAATAAATAAATAAAGGTGAGAGAGTTACAAAGAGAAACATCTTCCATCCACTGGTTCACTCCCTAAATGGCTGCAGCTGCCAAAGCTGAGCCTATAGCAAGCCAGGAGCCAGGATCTTCTTCCTGGTCTCTATGCAGGTATAGGGGCCCAGGCTCCTGGTCCATCTTCCACTACTTTTCCAGGACATAAGCAGAGAGCTGGATAGAAAGAAGAGCAGCTGGGACATGAACCAGTGCCCATATAGGATGCTGGCGCTAAGCCTACTACCACATAGTGCTGGCGACCATATGCTCTTAATTAACCAAACGATTTTCAAGATAAAATTAAACTCGTTTAATCAGGATGATCTTTAATTATGATCGCCACCCCTCCCATTTGAAGGTTCTGTGGATTCAGCTAACTTCAGCTCGAAAATTCCAAGGGAAAAAATTCACTAAAATTGTATATATTTTTCTTGTCATTATTCCAAAAATAATACAGTACAGAAGCCATTTATACTCACATTGTATTAAGTATTATAAATAATACACAGATTATTTAAATATATAGGTGCTGTGATAGTTATAAGGATATACCACGTCATTTTGTTTAAGGAACTCTGGTATTCTCAGATTTTAGTATCCATGCTGACCATGGAACGAGTTCCTTGTGGATATGGAGGGACAGGTGCACAGTTCTAAATTTTAGAAGATATCTTGATTTTAATGTGAAGGATATGTTTTGTTCTCCTGACACAATCATTGAGAGATGTATTTAAGTTTTAGTTCCACTTTTTGTAGCTGAAAAATTATGTTATTTTAAATTATTATAAAGTTTTTAAGTTAACATTAATTATTTGTATTTTGGGCTGCAACATGATATGTCTTTTTTTAAAGATCAATTTACTTATTTTTTATTTGTTTGAATGGCAGAGTGACAGTAACAGAGGGAGAGACAGAGAGAAAGAGATTATACTGGGCTGCTCTCCAAATACCACCAATGACCAGGGCTGTTTCTGGCCAAAGTCAGGAGCCCAGAACTTCATTCTGGTCTCCCCTAGGTGTGGCAGTGGCCAAAGAACTTGGGCCATCTTCAGCTACCTACCCAGGCGTATTAACATGGATCCGGATCCAAAACCAGGCAGCTGGAACTGGGACCAGCATTCTGCTATGTGATGCTGGAGTTGAGGGTGGCTGCCTAAGCCATTGTAACACGGCACTGGCTCTGGTGTGACATGTCCCTACACACATTCGCTGTGCTGGATAAAATCAGGATGAGCAACCATTCCCTGTCTTGGACATTGCATTATGATTGGAGGTTTAGAGTTCTTCCTTCTATTTTATACTAGGTGATTAGGAACTGTAGTCACCCCATTATACTGTGTAGCACCAGCTTCTTACTCCTTCCATCTAACTCTAATTGGTACTTGCTATTCAAACTCTTCTATCCTTCCCTACCCTTCCCAACCTGTAGTCATCACTATCCGATATGAAGATTGAGTTCTTTTAGCTTTGCATGTGAAGAGAACACATGATGTTTGTTGTTCTTTGGCTTATAATTCACTTACCATGATATTTTCCACTTTGTTCCACTTCATTGCAAATGAAAGGCTTGCATACTTTTTAATGGCTGAATATGTATATATGTACATTTCCCTTATCCACTCAGCCAGGGAACCACCTGGATTGATTCTATATTTCGGCTGTTGCAAATAGTGCTACAAGACAGGCTTGTGCTTTTTGGCACAATGGATTCATATGTTTTGGCTTTATACCCAGTGGGAGAATTGCTGGATTACATGGCAGTTCTATTTCTAGTCTTTAAAGTTATTTTCATATTAACTGTAATAATTGAGATTTCCACCAATGGTGTGCAAGAGTTCCCCTTTCCTCAGACCCTTTCCAATATTAGTTCCTTTCTGTCATTTTAGGATAAATTTTAAGATAACAGAATATGTGGACATTTATAACCAGAGAAGTTTTTCAACACTTGTAACTTTACTGAATATTCTGTTAATTTTAATTCAAATAGCATATATTAGCTCATTTCATACCGTAATAAGAAATTTTATTTTTTACTTTGTGAGTTAAAATATTTATTTAGCTCATTTGAAAGGCAAAGATACAAAGAGAGATACACAGACAGACAGAGCTCGCCCATATGCTTATTCACTCCCCTAGATGCCCACAACAGCCAGACTGGGCCAGACTGATACCAAGGCCAAGGAACTCAAGTCAGGTCTACCACATGCATGGCCGGGATGCAAGTACTTGAGCCAACACCACTGGTGTTCTCCTAGGGTCTGTGTTAGCAAGAAGCTGGAACTGGGAGTAGAACTCATACATTACTATACAGGATATGGACATTGCAAGTGATGTCTTAATCACTGTGCAAAGGCCTTTCCCATGATAAAAATAATTAAATTAAGCAGAGATTTTATTACATATATCATTGTGTATGTGTGTGTGTGTGTGTGTGTGTGTGTATACTGTGCCTCACTTAACATACTAGTCTACGTAGTGCCAAATATGGGCAGAGTAAATGATATGTAATGAAATTCAATTAAAGTTCAAAGTAGTTTTGATGAGTTCAGAAGATAGATGCAATTAGAACTGATATTTAATTTAGGCAAAAAGCAATATTTCAATAATGAAACATCTGGTAGCATTTGATTTTTTTATATTTATTTTCATCTCATCTGAAGGTCAATAAGAGAGAAAGAAACAGAGACAGACAGAAAGAGATCATACTTCCACTGATTCACTCCCCAAACACCTACAACAGCCAGGACTGGATCAGACCAAATCAAAAAGACCAGAACTCAATAAATATTTTGCATGTAAGTAGCAGGGACTCAAGGAACTGAGTTATCACCTGATTATCCTAGGGTTCACACTAGCAAGGAACAGAATTCAAAGAGCAGGAGCTGGCACCAACTAGGCACCACTGAGGACATGTGGGCATCTCAAGCAGCAATTTTAACCACTGCACACAAATCCTTTCCCCTTGTAGTCTTTTAAGTAAAGACAAAAATAGTACCAGGATGCATCTGAGATTATGTACATAATTCTCTACCTCTATAATAAAGAGGTTTGTTCTAAATACTTCTCTGAAGAGAATCATGCAATTTGAAATGGTCTCAAATCACAAATATAAGAATTTAAATAGCAAGGTTGTAAGATCCATCTCCCTTTAATTTGATATTAGCCGTTGAGTATTCAATAATTCGTGTGTAACACTCAACTTATTTTAAATGATAAGTAATATGTAGTATTACATGCAAGCCTTATACAGATATCTGGATGGACATTCTGACAGAGATATTACAGAGACATGAGACTTGGGTTCGAAATAATATTGTAGCTTCATATTCCTTAGGGATAAAAATAAGATAGCTGTCTTCTTGGGATTACTTCACTGCAGCCCTAGGATTAAATCAGGGAGATGAATGAGGCAGGCATCAAAGTTACATTCCAGAACTGTAACTCAATGAATGTCTTGAATTCTCCATTTTCACCTTGTACCAGATTCAGCAATGCAGCAAAATTACCAGGCAACCCAATTTCTTAGGGTTGTTGCAATGTCACAGATAATTAAATAGGAACTGGGGTTTTGTCCTGGTTTCAATAAATTGGCCAGCTGGACCACCAGCAACATCTCCCTGTGTAGCTTTCAAGACCAAGTAGTGTGTTAATAAAAGCCTCAAGGAGGTCTCACAAACTCTTGGCCATTTTCTACAGGAGATATAGCTCTAGGCAAATTCTGAATGCGTACCTACTATTCCTGTTTCAATCAAGAAGTGTAAGAGTCTGTAGTATATGTATATGCATGTGTGTTAAGTAGTCTAGAAACTATTAAAAATTAATGAGACATTATGGAAAAAATGATTATTTCCACTACCCCCTCCATAGTACTGCTAATCCAACAACTCACAGCTGTTAATACTTAATACTCAAAGGAAAAACACATTTGCAATTTAATTAAAATACAAGCTGGCATATTTTGCTTGGAAATTTCACGGTAAAGAAAGTATTCTCCCCCAACACCCTATTATAAAACCAACCTTTCTGATACCGGACATGTCTGACATTCGATTTTCAAATGCTGTTAACTTTGAAATTAGATTAACAGAAATAAACAGTG
This sequence comes from Sylvilagus floridanus, assembly GCA_949820135.1. Taxonomy (NCBI): domain Eukaryota; kingdom Metazoa; phylum Chordata; class Mammalia; order Lagomorpha; family Leporidae; genus Sylvilagus; species Sylvilagus floridanus. Next base: position 110,292,280 of record OX463238.1, on the reverse strand, counting down.
AGAAGTTTAAATTTAATGAAAATAAAATAACTCAATTTTATAATTAATTTCAATTAGATAATTAAGCATCATATAAATAATAGCATTTCATAATTTTGAAGAATTTGATAGCTTAAAGTTGGCTACCAAGAATAAAGCAACGAAAAAAAATAAGATGAAGATAAAATTCTGTATCTTCTTCTTTCGTGTTTGTTTAGCTATATAAGTAAAGATTGTATTTTTGCTCATTTAATCAATAGTTCAGATAACAGACCTAGTGATTCCAATAGAATTGCTCCAGAAAGTTAAATGTTGCGTTTCCCAAGTTACGGAAACATAATACTAATAAATATTAGACACAAATAATGTTCCCTGTTTCTTCCATACTCTGCTAAAGACAAGAGCTCTAATTATAAGATCCTCCCCCCAGGGAACCAATCCTTTAATGCAAATTTCAATGGCAATGTTTTGCCATTTTTAGTTCTTTCATCTTTCAAATTTAAACACAATATCCCCCATATATATTTTAGTAAAAGTTAAATTGTATGCCACTAATTTTTAAAGTTTTAGAATACTCTCTTTACCCAAATAATCTTTACATGTGGATCTCTATGTTGATTCTGAATGTAAGCACCAAATAGTACCCACGCTAAAATAAATAATAAATCATTGGTATATGGCAGGTATTTGACACAGATGTTTAGTAGACAGCTTTTGGGAAATCCTCTTCCCACCTCTTTATGTTCAGGTCAAGTACCAGATCCACTGCTAATCCCAGCTTTCTGCTGTTGTGTACCACGAGAGGCAGAGGGTGAATGTTCTGGTACTTTGATCCCTGCCACACATGTGTGAGACACAGATTGAGTTTCAGTTCCTTGGCTTCAGCTGGATCCAGCTCTCTCCATTGTGGGCATTTTGTAGTGAACCCGATGATGGCAAATCTCTCTCTGCGTCTCTTTCTCTCTCTCTCACACACACACACACACACACACACACACTCTCTCTCTTTGCCTTTGTAATAAATATAACAATGAATCATTTAAAATTTTAATATGTGAAATATTATATATGAATGCAAATAGAATGGTGTCATAAATATATAGACATGAATGATAAATATTAAATAAATATTAATAAACTTATTAATAAAATATTAATGGATAGTTCTTATGGCAGATTACATGCTAAACTTTATGTTCTTTTATATTTTTTATAATTCTTAAAAATTTTTGTATTAACACTACTTTTATGGTCATAAACCTAAACAAAACATATTATATGCTTATATAGTAAAAGCATTATTATTTGAGACAAAAGGAAAAGTCAAATTACTTATGGCAATTTATGCACATTCAAACAATAGCAATGAAAACTTTTTCATGATTAATATTTTCATAAATTAATTATATTAATTTTAAGTCAAATCCTATCACTAATTCTTTTGAGTTTGTTCCTCTTACAGATTTAGGAACAAAATGTCACATGTAAATCTAGCTTTGGTTTAATTTCCAATTTAACAGCTCCTATTGCCATTTTTGCTTCATATTTCTATGGGGTATGTTCTTTTTCCTCTAGGAATTGTCTTATATTAGCTTGTCCTTGCTTCTTTCCCTCCTGAGAGTGGTCAAAACAAAGGCAAAGCAAAGTGGCCAGAACAAGCTTCCTTCTTTTAGCATCATTGCTAGTGTTTCTTGTAAATCTCCTAATCATAAATCACAGTGATTGGCTCTAAACTGTCACGAATTTTAGCCTCTCTGTCAAGTGATCTTTCCTTCATGCCTCAAGAGTTATTTTATAAATAACTCTTAATCATTCTTACCTTAAAAGTAATAAGGTCTTCTATTATTTATGCAATAAATTCTCAAAGTATTTCTGTAGTCCCTAAAGACTTTCAAACATGAGTTCAAATAAACTTCCTGCTTCTCTCCAGGAACAAACTCTGCCTCACCGACACAATTACCCCTAGAAATCACTACAGCTTCTGGCTCTAGATTCCTAAGGCTTCTTTACCTGCTGAGAACCTCTGTCAACTTGGCACCATAGCCTCTCCACGTCTCCTGACTTCCAGCTTGAATTCTTTTTCCTGAAAGCATTTATTCAGTGCATGTCTAGTTTTCCCATCCTAACAGAAGTACCAGTTCTACAATGAGTGTTTCAGAGTCTTCTGTGAAAACTTCCGTATATTACTGAGCACAGCTTTTCTCAGTTTTCAGAAAAAAGGCATCTTCCCTGTGTTGTGAAACCCTCCCTGGCCAATTCTTGTCTTTCGTTGAATTCTCAGCATCTGGAATAGAAAGGAGGGAGTGAAGTGTCTAACTTCTCAGATAGTTCCTTTCCTCTTTATTATAGCTGAGACTTGAAGCATAATATCCATCTTGGACTTTTAGCATGTTTCTGACAGTGCTTCTCTTGTTCTGTAACTCCACGTTACAAGTGCTCCCAAGCTTAAAGAAGGCAAACAGCAGCAACAATACAACAACAAAACTATTGATATTTCCCTGTGCTAAATGCTATTTCTTCCTCAATGAAATCTAACCTTCCATTAGATGAATGATTTCTTAATATCCTTGGTTAAACCCCCTCTTTAAGTAGGGGAAAACTGGAATGGAATTCACTTAAAAAAAAAAAACTATATGGCAATTTATAAGATAGAAATGAAATTTAAATCATTTGCTGCACATAACATTTATCTAATGATCTCTTTTTCTCATAGCTAATATTTCCATCCATCTTTAATAGTCAAACAAAAGAAAAATACAAAATGCTTGGATTTTGTAAGTGAAAAGTGAGGCCAGGGATTTGGGGAGTGCTTTGCAGCAAGTTGTCAACTTTTATCTGGGGAATAATTTTAAAAGATAGAGCAATTAAGTGTGAGCATTTAGAGATACTTGCTTTTAATGTTTAGAAAAACTGAAGATACATACATTCTGAAAATGACTTTTTTATCAAAGGGGAACTCATTCCATTTCTTCTTTTCAATATGTCAACAAGATAAAAGGTTTTTTTTTTTTCCTACCCTTGAAATGAGACTATTTTTACTGCAGATAGCTGAAAGGAACAGCCAACTCACAGAAATTCTAATATGCAATGTGTTCAGTCTTTTATAAGAAATAACATCAGTTTGAATTTTCTTTTTTAATTAAAAATGTAAATGATGATTACTTAGAAATGACCATGGGCGCTGTTGATGTGCATTGTCACAATCCTTATTTTCTCAGTACCGTAAAAGGAAAAAGTGTTCAATCTGCTATGAAATTACTTGGATCACTTGTCATAAGGAACAAATGTATCAATAAAATAATGAGTGTGATGTAAGGAAACTTTTTATAAGATGTATTTATATAAGTCAGTAGGATGTGTTTACTCTTGTGAACAAAGACTAAAATGTCATTTGGATTGGCACATAGATTTTTATTTTTCACCAATCATTTAATATTTAAAAGGGATACTTTGGTATTTAAGTAACTCTTTTACCATGGCACCACATTGGAGTGAAACAAAATAAAGTAAAATATTATTTCCCATCTGGCAAAGACCATTTAAAAGCACAAACTTTGTTGTTATTGATTTTTCTCTTTTCTTAAAGTGTAGGCAGAAGGGATTTCCAACCTGTCTCAAAATCTGCCATCTTCTCTGTTATTTTGTGACTTCCTGGCTATTACGTAGATGGAATGATATCCAATGCTCACATGACTCAGTGTAGGCTTACAGCCTGCATCCTCACCAAATCCCAAGAGGTCTGTAACTGTAATGAAGGGAGTTGGACTTCTAAGTCACTATGGCAAAGTGGGACCACTCCAAGTAACAGCGCCAAAACTAACAAGGAAAACGTATTGTCTCACAAGTGTCTCACGGTATGTTCAAGTGTTAAGGAATGACAAAGCAACAGCATTGAAATTGACTGTTTATAATTGTCTGCCAAAAGTAAGATCTGGATCTCGAAATACCCAGCATGTTCTCAGGAAGCCCAGTGGTACACGGAGTGTGGTGCCTTCTCTCGATTACCTTCCATTGTCCTCACAGGCAGGCCCGTAGCCCAGGAGAACAAAGCCTGACCCTGTAGTGTCAGCACAATCAGGCTGAAGGTACAGCCAGTAACAATTCCAAGCCTGGACACCAAGAGGAGCACAATGTTCAAACAGTAGAAAGGACTTCAGTAGGATGAAAACTCACGGTAGAGGGATTACCAGAGAAACTAAAGTGTCAGCAAGGAACCAATGTGTGAAGAAGCTTAGAAGCCTTCCAAACCTTATGCTCATGAATAGCTGAAGTTCTAGGTAGACAGTGTCCATATTTAAGTTTTAGGGGGCCGACTGTGGCTGCAGTGTGGAAAGCAAAAATTACACAAAGTGATAATTATCTGGTGATCTAAGCGATAATATGTGATGACTTGTTTCATGAAAGAATTTCTGGATAATTCTTGGCTTGGGGGCTGGCTTCTGCACTATAGGCTGTGAACCAGAACCTATGGCTGTGGCTCACAAGCTGTCAGCATCACCCTCCTCACCTCCAGTTTTCACAATCAAAAAAATTAATCGAGCATTTGAGAGGGAGCCCCAGGAAGAAGGCCCCCTTGAGAACGCTGATCTGGCATAGTGGCAGAAATGATTGGCAGATATTTAAAAGATATCAACAGGAAAAGGAAGGCCTATTTTATGTAAAGTATAAATATATAACATATGTATATGTTAAATATATTATATATTTATATAAATATATAAATATATAAATATGCAAAGTGTAAAATATTACTTTTAATCTACCAAGGATAATAAAGGGAAGAAATAGCAGACTTAGGTATTTGAAAATTAATATGAACATGGTATATTTGTGTATGAATACATACATACATATATGTAATTTATATATTCCACATATGAGAATACACACATATTGACACACACAAGTGGGCTTTTCAAAAATTTCATGGGAACATGTTGTGAAAATAGCTATGCATGAATTTCAAAATCGTTGAACTACATTGAATTTGTTCTCTGTGTTAATATCACATTAACATGAGAATTGCATTGTGGTAATTGTCATGCATTTGCTATGACCATGAGAATCTAACGTATGCATCAACTCCTTTTAAAAATTTCTTTCACCAAAATAAATTTACACTTTAATATCATTTTCTCATGAAGTTTTTGAAATTTTTTCATGTGTGCATTTGTCTATGATTGTGTGTGTGTGGGGGGTGTATACTTAAGCTTGAATATTTTACATTATTCCAACATGAAATAAAGTGAATTTTAACTGGCAGCTAAAATGGAAGCAAATCCATGAGGAAAAGCTCTGATGACCTATAGCAATGCCAACTTTTTAGTTTTACAAGTAGATATATCGTGTCAACATTAATTATATTAGAGACTAGAAAAGACTCATATAAAGAACATAAAACTAAGTAAGAAGCAGCAGATTTGCTGAGTTAAGGAATCAGAAAACCTATCTTAGTTACTCATCATTAACAATGCTCAGAAATAATATTTCCTTTTTGGAAGATATATGTGACTCCAGGAACATAATGTGTAAAATCAGTATTTTTATAGAGAAAATGTTGCTGATTTCTCATGTTATGGTGCAGTGCATTTATTTTTGCAGTAACATTAAATAAAGTTGAAGTAATATTTAACAAAGACTTCTGGACAGACAGAAATGAGGGAATGGTCAGAGTTAGACCAGAGTAAATGCATTATATTTTTCTGGAAAGAGTGTCAGGAGAACCTATTCTTATATGGTCACATGAGACACTTCTGCTATAATAGAATATTGCTCTGTCAAGTGCTCATTAGGCCCTTAGGCTACACTTTCCCTACTTTTAATGATAGATACAAGATTTTGCTTCTCAGGAACCTACACTTTCTTTGTCGATACTCTATTCTCTACTTTGTATGAAAGGAAAATTTAAGCTTTAAGAATATTGAATAGTACTATTATTATTATTAATTATGGCAAGAATCTAACTAGTACCTTTTTAAAGCATAAGGAATTTGTAAGTTTTAAGCCTTTATCTTAACAAAGTAATTTGGGACAATATTATCTAATCTTTAAAGAACCCTTCCATATTCCACTTGTACTTTCCAGAATGTGATTTGAATAAAATAAGGAATATTTGAAAATGTAAGTTTCATTATTTAAAGAGTTAGGAGTGAAATTTTAGGTTAAATTTCAGCATTTCTAATTATTCACCAACCCAGAGTAATTGCCACCCACTGGCAAAATCTGTAACATTTTAGGAATAGAATTGGCATTATCTTATGGTTAATATATACTGTTCAAAACAAAATATTCATCAAAGTTTACTCAGTATTATCATGGTTAACATTTTATTCACGGTCTTCAAAACTGCTAGCAAACATGTTTTGAAATTTCATTGCTTTTTTATATTTAATGGCCAATTTCCAATAAACTACTTGACATTGTAATATTGAATCAGTATAGGTCTAAGAGTCAAAGGGATCACACAAACAAGACTAGTGTCTGCTAATACTAACTGATAGAATCAAAAAGGGAGAGAACAATCCAACATGGGAAGCAGGAGACACAGCAGACTCATAGAATGGCAGATGTCCTAAATAGCACTCTGGCCTCAGAATCAGCCCTTAAGGCATTCGGATTTGGCTCAAGAGACCATGAGAGTATTTTAGGCATGGAAAGCCAAGACACTCTGGAAAAAAAAAATCAAGACCTAAATGAAAGTTCTTTGCGAGTGAGATCCCTGTGGAAAGAACAGGGCCATCAAAGAAGGAGGTACCTTTCTCTGAAGGGAGGAGAGAACTTCCACTTTGACTATGACCCTGTCGGAATAAGATTGAAGTCGGCGAACACTAAAGGCTTCCATAGCCTCGGAAACTTATGACTAGAGCCTAGGGAGATTACTGACGCCATAAATAAGATTGTCAAATTGGCCGGCGCCGTGGCTCAACAGGCTAATCCTCCGCCTTGCGGTGCCGGCACACCGGGTTCTAGTCCCGGTCGGGGCACCGGATTCTGTCCCGGTTGCCCCTCTTCCAGGCCAGCCCTCTGCTGTGGCCCAGGAGTGCAGTGGAGGATGGCCCAGGTGCTTGGGCCCTGCACCCCATGGGGAGACCAGGAAAAGCACCTGGCTCCTGGCTCCTGCCATCGGACGAGCACGGTGCGCCGGCCGCAGCGCGCCGACCGCGGCAGCCATTGGAGGGTGAACCAACGGCAAAAGGAAGACCTTTCTCTCTGTCTCTCTCTCTCACTGTCCACTCTGCCTGTAAAAAAAAAAAAAAAAAAAAAAAAAAAAAAAAAAAAAAGATTGTCAAATTGTTAAGTCAACAGCAGAGTCACTGTGTGGGATCTGTCCTTAGTGTGTTGTCCAATGTGAAGTAATGCTATAACTAGTAGTGAAACAGTATTTTTACACTTTGTGTTTCTGTGTGGGTGCAAACTGATGAAATCTTTACTTAATATATACTGAATTGATCTTCTGTATATAAAGATAATTGAAAATGAAAAAAAAATCTTGGTGTTAAATTGGATATTGCATAGAAAATTAATCAATATTTAGAAAAAATATCATGTAGGATCTCTGTCCTTAATGTGCTGTACATTGTGAATTAATACTATAACTAGTACTCCAACAGTATTTTTCACTTTGTGTCTACTGTTGAAATCTTTACGTAATTTGTACTAAACTGATCTTCTGTGTATAAAGAGAATTGAAAATGAATCTTGATGTGAATGGAAGGGGAGAGGGAGTGGGAAAGGGGAGGGTTACGGGTGGGAGGGAAGTTATGGAGGGGGGGAAGCCATTGTAATCCATAAGCTGTACTTTGGACATTTATATTCATTAAATAAAAGTTTAAAAAATATTGAATCAGTAATTTTTTTCATGAACTGGATATACTAAATTTTTGTCCATGTATTAATATTGACATATTGAGGTTGTATGGGATGTTTAGATATTCTTTTTTAAAATATTTATTTATTTGAAAGGCAGAGTTACAGAGAGGCAGAGGCAGAGAGAGAGGTCTTCCCTTACCCAGTTCACTCCCCAAATGGCTACAATGGCCAGGACTGGGCTGTACTGAATCCAGGAGCCAGGAGCCTCTTTGTGGTCTCCAATATGACTGTAGGGTCCCAGGCACTCACATCATCCTCCACTGCTTTCCTAGGCCAGAGCAGAGAGCTGGTTCTCAAGTTGAGCAGCTTGGTCTCGAACTGGTGCCCACATGGGATGCTGGCACTGCAGGCAGTGATTTTATCCACTTTGCCACAGCACCAGCCCCTAGATATTCATAAAATGACATCATGATCATCCTGCTATATAAATTGTGGCATGCTTGGTCAACTCTTTCTATATTATATTTCTACAAAGAGTATTAAATTTCTGAAAGGAAATTTCATTGTTAAAATGTATTCAAATGTTGAAGACCCATTCCCTTAACATGAGAAAATGTCAGTTTCTCTTCTACCAGCTGTGTATGACTTTGCCCATTTCCTGCATCTATCACAACACATGAGTGTTCAAGTCTTTATATTGAGGAAGCAATGTGGGCACTGTTCTGAATGCATTATGAATATGGCAGTTCAATATGTCCCATGACCAGAAAGCAAAATGAAAAAAACACTTTGCACTGAGAAATTAAACTATAAATAATTAGGTCACTCTTTAATTCTATGCTCCAAACTCAATAAAATCTCACTACTTTTCTGTAAGATGCTAGTTCTCTAATGAAACAATTATATTCTTGATTTTTGCACAAATCATGATTAAACATGCAATATAACCTTTTGATATGATGATTGGAGAAAATTTATTTTCATGATAAATAGGCTGCTAACTATAAAGATAGTGAATTTGATTATCTTTTTTTCATTTCAGTGACTGTTTTGTTTTTGTTTCTTTTTCATTTCTTTTCTATTCTTTGCACATAAAAGTGCTATTTAATGGCCATATATACATGATGATATCTTGAATGCAATATCATTAAAATGTTTCCAGCTGTATTTGAAACAGGATGAAAACTTAGCAGTGATCACGAAGAATGAGCATACAGACAACCTTGCCGCTCAAGGAAGCTGCTTTGGTCTTTGTGGTGTTAAATCTTTGTTCTTGCACTCTTTTTAATGGGATGATACACTAAATAATGAGTGGTTAAGCAGGGATGACAGATCAACAAGCGAAGATAAACACAAAAATGATACAAGATGGAGTATTCCTGTCCAATATCCTTCAAGTAGTTTCAGATTTAGATTACTTGTAGGCGTCCAGACATCTGAGCTATCACCACGAATATCTAAATTGCTTTCTCACAGGCTCTCCAAAGGACTCCCTTTACTTTATCTACTCATTTTAGATGGCACCTCATTGAATTTCTCGTAGCCAATTTACTTTCTGCAAAGCTCACATTTCTCTTACAATAGCGAAATTTCTTTGCTCTACTCTTAACTTGAGCTTAATAGCATGGGGGGCTTTCTTTAACTTTTACTGTCAGCAGAACAGCACGAATTTAACATTTATGTGATCCAGTTTTCTACACAGCAGAAGAAAAGCTGTTATGCCAAGGGCAAAATGGGTATTAACTTTCTCTAACATTTATGCAATTACTTCAATACATCCCCAAAGAAAACTAATATATTGATCAAACCTAATTGGCTTTAATTTAAATAAAACCATACCATGAAATACTGTATGCTGTTGAAAAATAAGATTAACAGAAAATCTGGCATAGGAAGTCTCTATACCATGGTAAGATAACAAGAGCGAAAGTCTAGTTTTGTTGAAATAAATATATTTTAATAAAATTTGGAGGATTTAATTGTATTTAAATCACTGTTATAAAGCATGTTATATAAGGACTCATACTTAAAGAATAAGAAAATACAGAGAATTTAAAAATAAAAGACCAAAAATATCACCTCCCAAAGATAAAAATAACAATAACACTTTGGGAAAGCTTTCTCCCAACTATCTCTACACACACACACACACACACACACACACATACACACACACACACACAGGTTTCATTCCTGTCATTCAATTGTATGACATTTTTTTTTTTGCCAATTAACATAAAACTATCAGGAGAATTTCTTGTAATTTCTTAATTTAGTTAAGAAAATGACATTTGTCATAATAATATGTACATAAACTTGTAAAATATTCATTGGTGAACCTTGTGGTGCTCTGATGTAGACCATGAACAACTGAAGCAATAACTAAGAGGCCAGTGCTGCGGCAGAGTGGATAAAGCCGCCATTTGTGGCAGCAGCATCACATGTGGACACTGGTTCTAGTCCCAGCTGCTCCACTTCCTATTTGCTCCCTGCTAATGTGCCTGAGAAAGCAGCAGAAGATGGCCAAAGTACTTGGGTCCCTGCACCCACATGGGAGATCCAAAAGGAGCTCCTGGCTTCAGAGCAGCCAAGCTCTAGCTATTATAGTCATTTTGGAAGTGAACCAGCAGATGGAAGCTATTCATTCTGTCTCTCCCTTTCTACCTTTCAAATAAAGAAATAAATCTTCAGCATACTTTATATCTATCTATATATCTGTCTATATCTGTCTATATATTCATGCTTATAAATGTAAATATAGATATAATTATGAATAATAGAGAAAACCATGAATAAAAGGTCAAGAACTGACTGGGATTGCTACTAAAATAAGGTGGTCAAAGATGATATTCTAAAGTGACATTTGTCCTGTGCATTGCCAGAAAAAGAAACAGCAAGTAACATTTATATGGCTATCAGACAGGAGCATTCTAATCTTAAGAGAGCAAGAATGGAAAATCTTGGTATCAAAAGTTCCAAATAATCTAGAGATTACAGATTGTAGTGGGAAAGGAGTGGAAAGAAGTCAAAGAGCCAGGCAGAAATCAAATCATTCAAATATTGATTTTCTAGCATTTTCCACAAGATGGAAAGCTCAGATTTGGGCGGATGTTCCCGGTCTATCCAGTAAAATATCCATCACTGCCATTTATCCTATAAGAAGTTAGCTGTTCTCAGTAATGCACTGTGAAGAAATCCAAGCCGGCCATGTGAAAAGACCATACAGAGGAATATGGAAAGAGAAGACATTAGAATGAAGCCATCTACAATATGCTACCCCAGCTCAGCCACCAGCTTATGCTGCTGACATGGGGACCCAGCTGAAAATCCATCAACATGATCACCCAGCTGTTCTCTGCTCACATTTTTTTTTCTTTTTTTTAATAATTTTTATTTAATAAATGTGAATTTACAAAGTGCAACTTTTGTATTGTTGTGGCTTCCCTCCCGAACCTCCCTCCCTCCTGCGGCCCTCCCCTCTCCCACTTCTTCTCCCATCCAGCCCTTCATGGAGTTTCATTTTTGATTACTTTCATATACTGAAGAGCAACTTAGCATATATCTAAGCAAGGATTTCAACAGGCTGCACTCACACAAGCACACAGATATAGGGTATTGTTCAACTAGTAGTGTTGTTTTTAAGTTTCATAGTAAAACACATTAAGGACAGAGATCCTATGTGGGGAGCATGTACCCAGTGACTCCCGTTGTTGATTTAACAATTGGCACTCTTATTTATGAAGTCAACAATCACCCGAGACTCTTGCTATGAGCTGTCTAGGCTATGGAAGCCCCTTGAGTTCACCAACTCTGAACTTGTTTAGTTAAGCCCATATCACAGTGGAGGTTCCTTCCTCCCTTCAGAGAAAGGCGCCTCTCTCCTTGATGGCCTGTTCCTTCTGCTAGGGTCTTGTTCACCAGGATCTTTCATTTAGATTGTTTTTTACCACAGTGCCATGGCTTTCCATGCCTGTGAGACTCTCATGGACCTTTTAGCCAGATCCGAATGTCCCAAGGGTTGATTCTGAGGCAGGAGTGCTGTTTTGGGCGTTTGCCATTCTATGAGTCTGCTGTGTGTCCTGCTTCCCCCGCAGGATCATTCTCTCCCTTTTAATTCTATCCTTCATTGTTTGCTTACACTGGTCTTATTTGTGAAATCTCTTTGACACATACCCTATCTTTTTGATCGGTTGTGTATTTATACTTATCACTTTACCAAGTGCACTGGCATTGGTACCTACCTCCTCGGTAAGATTGAGTTGAAATCCCCTGGCACATTTCTATTTCCACTATTAGAGGTAAGTCCGAGTGTCTGCTCACATTTTTACACATCAAATTAAGAAAAGTAATGAAGCCATTGTTTTATACCACTAAATTTCAGGGTTGTCAGCAGTACAGCAATAATTGAGAGAAACAGTAAAATATGATATGGAATTAAATAAAACTTTATGGTATAATAAAATTCATATGATGACATCCTTCAGGTTATCAATATAATATTGAATCATAAAATAATAGTATGACCATTAATTAGTACTATTAACTATGCAGCTTTGTTCACATTGGTGAGAAATATCATTGTTGACTGTGTCCTGTTTAAATGTCTCCTGAACCCCCATTTCAGAATCTACTTATGTTCCTTATTATGTTATGAAATAAACACGAACCTTTCGAAATTTTGTGCAATCATTCTTGTTAACTCATATGAAAACTAAACAAATGTGACCTTGAAATGCGATTCTTTTTATATTATATTCTCAGGTGGAATAAAGCCTGTTATGCTTTTTTTTGCAGTACTGTTCTTTGAGAGCAATATGAAAGCTAATTGTAACTCTGTTGTTATCTATTATTCATTAGTTACATGTTTGTAACACTCGAAAATTGGTTTTTGCAAATATCTATGTTATCCAAAGGATCCTCTGTCAAACACTCATTTTGTATAAACACTTTAAAAAGACCATAACCAAAAAAAGTATACTGTGGTAATATTTGAGTTTTTCAGCTCCTATGATTAAATTTCTCTATGTTTTAATAAAGGTTGATAATACACAAGTCTAACTGGCCTGGGTTAAATGCATTCTGGATTTATATTACAGGTAATTGTTACTGACCTCTAGTATTAAATTGTACACTGATATTTATGACCAAATGAATTTGACAAAAATTTTTTAAAATATGAACTAATTATTAGTTTGTAATTGTAGAAAATTATTAAAAACAAAGATAAAAATTACTGTTGGTAGGGAAGGTATTGTGGTGCAGCAGGTTAAGGCCACAGCTTACAACACCTAAATCCCAGGTCAGAGTGCCTGGTTTGAGTCTCAACTTCTCTGCTTCTGATCTAGCTTCCAGCTGATGCATCCTGGGAGAATGAGGCTGATGGTCCACATGGGAGACAGGGACAGAGGTCCAGGGTCCCAGCTTCAACTCGCCCTAGCCCCCGAGCCCTGTCTGTTGCAGGCAGTGAGGGAGAGAACCAGCAGATGGAAGGCTTTCTCTCCCTGGTCCCCTTTTAACTACATAAAAAAGTAAATAACTACTGCCAAATATCTGTAAGTGAATAGCTATTGGGAACAGTTATTCATTGGTAAGCTGAAGAATAGCTACAGAGTTCATAGAACTAAGATTAATTTGTAATTGGAATTTTACACAATATAAAGAGCATTACTTTTCACTTAATATATTTTTGTTTATACTTTACATGAATAACTATTGATTGTGTTGGTTTCATTTTTTATCTACCACTATCTGTTATCTGCAATCATCCAAGCCTCTCATTATCCAAGAAGTTATCAACTGTGTAGGAGACTTCAGCTCATTTACATCCATAATTAAGCTTTATTACTTCCAGACATACAAATTACTAATTTTTTGTAAATGTGCAGATAACCCACATGCCATTGAGCTTACAAAGCTCTATCACTAGAAATGCTTGAAACTGTAGAATAATCTTTGTCCAAGTTCAGTTTTTCAGGAGAGGAAGAACCATTGCTTTTGTGATTCCATTTCTCCATCGAGGAATCTAATCAATGTAGTGGCTCCTCAATTATTTGACCAGTGCCACCTCTGCCACAGATCCTTGATGGGTTCTACATGTTTACCAACACTAGTTTAAGCTTCATACTGCCTTACATATTCAAATTACATTTTCAGGTGTTGTTATCATTGGAACAAATAAAATAGCTACCCAGATTTTCGGTTTCTGGAAATTATTTTTATCTCTGTATATTTAGAGGTAATGTCCATTCATAATTTTATCCATTGTAACCTTGTTCCAAAAAAGAATTTTAAACTTAACAACCAACCATGAAATCTCAGCAATAACAGAATCCCAAATGCTAACTGGTGATGTGTTTTTTCATTAGCACTGACATGATAAGCACAAGTGTGTGACCAGCTAACACTACAGTGACTCCCAGTGATATCTCTTCTTCCTAAGTGTCACTGAGATCTGGGTCTTGCTCCAAATCACGGGTATATAGTGATGGTGAAGGGATGGCTCTCTTCTGATTGGCTTTTATTTTATATCAAACACAATGGGATATCATTCCTGTGATGAGGTTATGCTCCATAAATCTCACTCACTGAAGTTACTTTTGCCCTTCCTAGGTAATGAAGAAGAAAGCATACACGTTGTAAAATGAGTATGGAGAAACCTCCGTGACAAAGGACTCCAGGATACACATGGCCTTAGAGCCACAATTAAATGAATTTTGTGAAGATTCTGAGTTTGGAAGTGGATTATTCTATAATGGTGTCTTCAGATAAGAATGTGGTCTTTTTATTTTTTAAAATTTATTTTTATTTATTTGAAAGATAGAGTTAAAGAGAGAGGTAGAGACAGAGAGAGAGGTCTTTCATCCAAGGTTCACTACCCATTTGGTTACAACAGCAGGAGCTGGGCTGATACGAAGCCAGGAGCCAAGAGCTTCCTCCAGGTCTCCCACGTGGGTGCAGGGACCCAAGGACTTGGGCCATCCTCTACTGCTTCCCCAGGATATAACAGAGAGCTGGGTCGGAAGAAGAGCAGTGAGGACTAGAACCGGCGTCCATAGAGGATGCTTGCACTTCAGGCCATAGCATTAACCCATTGCGCCATAGCGCCAGCCCCAGAATGTGGTCTTTTAGCACAATAATATGGGATCCTGGGCAGAGGACATCAGTAATATATGTCCACACTCCTAAACCAAGGAAATTGCAGGGTAAATATAGAATGCCTCAAGTCACCACATTTTTGGTAATTTGTTATGCAGTAAAAGATTTTATCTTAGCAATGCTTTTGTTTACAACAGCACTGTTCATTAGAAATAAAATCCAGGGGCTGGTGCTGTGGTGCAGCGGGTTAACGCCCTGGCCTGAAGCGCCAGCATCCCATATGGGCACTGGTTCTAGTCCAGGCTGCTCCACTTCTCATCCAGCTCCCTGCTATGGCCTGAGATAGCAGTGGAAGATGGCCCCAAGTCCTTGGGCCTCTGCACCCACGTGGGAGACCCGGAAAAAGCTCCTGGCTCCTGGCTTTGGATCGACACAGCTCTGGCCATTGGGGCCAGTTGGGGAGTGAACCAACGGATGGAAGACCTCTCTCTCTCTGTCTCCTCCTTTCCTCTCTCTGTGTAACTGATTTTCAAATAAATAAATAAATCTTTAAAAAAAAATCCAGCTTTATATTTATATATATATATATACACATATATAAATAACTTTAAATTTCTAATAGTTACATTAAAAGCAGTGAAAGAAGAAAGTTAACTTATCATCTATTTTACTTATGTAGTGTTTATATCTGTTATTTATTATATATGTACTTAGATTGTATAAAATGTATTATATGAAATATGTTTAACTATTTTATGTATATTATCATACGTTATTATATATTCAATTTATATTATAGTTACATATTATCTAGACATTATACATTTGTATTTTGTTTCTCACAGCATTTTCAAAACCTCATTTCAATAAATACTAATGGGATGGCATTGGAGCACAGTGGCTTAAGTCACCACTTGGGACAACGGCATCCTGCGTTGGAGTGCAGATTTAGTTCTTGGCTGTTCTGCTGTGGATGCAACATCTTGCTAATACACGTGACAAGACAGCAGCAGGTTGTCCAAACACCTGGGCCCCTGCTCTTCATATGAGAGACCACGATGGTGTGGCCTAGCCCAGACTTGGCTGTTGTAGGCATTTAGAAAGTGGACCAACAAAAGGATGGAAGCTCTTATTCTCTCTCTCCCTCTCTCTCTCTCTCTCCCCCTCTGGCTTTCCTTCTTTCACTTTGAATTAAATAAATAATCTTTTTTTTTTAATTTTTATTTTTTTATTTTATTTAGGATATAAATTTCCAAGGTATGACTTATGGATTACAATGGGTTTCCCCCCATATTTTCCCTCTCCCCCCGCAACCCTCCCCCCTTGCCCGCTCCTTCCACCCTTTCGTTCACGTCCAGATTCGTTTTCAATTTTCTTTAAGTTTTGATATAAAATCATTTATTAATTTATATTATTTTGCTAAATCTTTAAATCCAGTGTATACATAAATACAGCACAAGTGTAACCTCTAGATTTATACTAGAAATACTTGACTTTGTGGCTGAGTAGAGTAGAACATCACTCTTGGCCTTAGGTTATTCTGGCTTTATATCAAAATTCCCTTGAGACATCATCTACCTAGCAGGTCAAGTTGCCACTTGCTATGCTGACATCATATCCTGGTTTCTCCACTTCCAGTCCAGCAGTCTGTGAATATCCTGGGAAAGCAGTGGAATATGGCCCACGTGCTTGAGCCCCTGAAACATGTGGGTGACACTCATGAAGCTCCTGGCTCCTGGCTTCTGCCTGGCCCATCCTTGAACACTGCTGCTATTTTGGGATTGAATCAGCAGATGGAAGGTGTCTCTCTCTCCCTCACTGTAACTCTAACATTCAAATAAATGAATAAATCTTAAAAATAATATTAGATCTATATTTAAATTAAACTGAACAGAGAAGACCAAGACCAGAGAATTGATTATCCCCATTTTCTCAGCCCCACACATCTCAATCAATTTCACACCTCAATCAGTTGTAATGATCACGAGGCATAGTGGTATCACAGGCAATGCATGGGGACATCGCCCTGCTCAATTGATTCTGAAAGAGTAGATTGATGATTGGATCAAGTAATTAAGCTGAAGGTCATCCAAAAAAAAAAAAAAACTGAGAAAGTTACAGGTTTCAGTGAGGGCAAAAGTGTGTGAGTGGGACTCAGGGCTGGATTGTCTAATGCCTAGAGCTGCTCGGGTCCTCACATGCCCCAAACCCTAATGGGTAAAGATCCCATCCAGGCCTTAGGATATTCCTTGTAAATAAATTTAAAACTAAAGAAGCAAATTCCCAAAAGGACACCTTGCACAGAGGAGTAACATTGCCCTTTAACTCCACCCAGTCTTAATGGAAACAGAACACTAAAGAGGAGCCTTGAGCGCCACCTAGTGTTTGCAGTGCCTGCACTCTTCCTCAGCTTTTATCTCTTTTTTTCAGGGACTTCATTATTTCATTTTGAAGTAGCTGCCTCCTAATTATCTCTTATGATACATGCAGAGTAGAACATCACCCTTGGCCTTAGATTATTCTTGCTTTATATCAAAATACCCGAAGATATCATCTACATCTCAAACTTCTGCTACCACTTATATATTGATTTTCAAATTTTCAATCTCGACTGACATTTCTAAATTCTATTATTTCTCAATGCCATTTGAATGATACATGGACCCCTTAAAATCAATGTCTAAAATGAGGCAGCATTTTTACTTCCAATAATTTTTAGTTATCTTATTTCTTTTAGCTAAATGCATTGCTATCTATAGTTAAAGATAAGCATTAATGGGTTGGCTCTCCGGCTCACTAGGCTAATCCTCTGCCTGTGGCGCCAGCACCCCAGGTCTAGTCCCATTGGGGGTGCCAGATTCTGTCCGATTTGCTCTTCTTCCACTCCAGCTCTCTGCTGTGGCCCGGGAATGCAGTGGAGGATGGCCCAAGTGCTTGGGCCCTGCACCCGCATGGGAGACCAAGAAGCACCTGGCTCCTGGCATGGGATCAGTGCAGCGTGCCGGCCATAGCAGTCATTTGGGGGGTGAACCAATGGAAGGAAGACCTTTCTCTCTCTCTCTCTCTCTCTCTCTCTCTCTCTCTCTCTCTCTCACTGTCTAACTCTGGCTGTCAAAAAAAAAAATAAGATAAACATTAAGAATTTGTTATTTGCAATAATAATATTTATTTATTCATTTTAAAGGCAAACTAACAGGCATATAGGGGAGCTTCCAACTGCTGGATCACTCCCAGATATCAGTACTGGTTGAACTGAGTTTGGCTCAAATTGGGAGCTGGAAACTCAATATGGTCTTCCACATGATGGAGGGAAGCCAACGGCTTCAGCATCATCCACTGGTTGAAGAGTGTGCATCATCATAAGGAAGCCAGGATAGGACACGGAGCCAAGACCCAAACCCAGATACTCTGACTTGGGATATAGAATTTCCAAGAAATGTCTTAAGTCAAACATCAACCACAAACCATTCATCCTTGAGTTTTCCTCCTCATCACTTTCTTCAGTCATCAAAACAAAGTGTCCTATTTGCTAAATATCTCTGGAACTCTCTCTCCCACTTTTATCTTTCATATCATCATCCTGTTATTTATACATGATTATTTTATCAGTCACCCATGTTACTTCCCTGAGTGCTAATTCCACTTATATTCTTGCTGTTAATGTTGTCTCAATACACTTTAGTCTCCATTTACCTGAGTAATCAATGCAATGCTGACCTTCATTATGTTTCTGTAAAATGGCACCTTGGAGTTTTCTCAACAATTGTAATCCCCTTTGTGTCATTCACAAAACCTGCCTTGAGATAAACATCATATCTCTCCTTTTAAATTTTTCTGTCCTAAATATGACCTTACCATACTGTTTGCTCAATAAATACTGGAGACTTGTTAATATCATTTCCAAGTATCAGAGAACATATATTTTCACACTTTCTCTTCGAATGTACACTTAAAAATGTCCAAGAAATATACTTACAAATGATAAATACCTGATTCTACACCCTGAATAAAGTAATTTATAAATCTATAATCCTATATCCATGAAAATAGTATCATTGTCATCCTAATGTAACACAGTTAATATAAAACAAAGGCTTACAAGAACAGTTTTTAAACATATTATTTTTATTGTTTTATTTCTTTATTCTCATCTACTTGAGATAGAGAAATAGAGAGAGAGCTCAAAGAAGGAAAAGACAGAGATCTCCCATCTGCTGGTCGCTCCCCGAATGCCTGCCACAGCTAAAGTGGGCCAGGCTGAAGAAGGAAGCTTGAAAGCCATACGGGACTTCCACATGGAAGGGCACAAGCACCTGAGCCATCATCCACAGAAAGCTGCATCTGTGAATCTCAGCTTAGCTTTCTGGTCTGAAAGTGAATTGATAAACTAAGAGTCTTGTGCCCCTCTTTGTGTGCTCTTTCCCCTGATTATACCCAGGTTGGTACTGTTGAATAGAATGAAGTATTTTTCCCTGAAAGACTTTATCAGTTTCTCACTTAAATAGAACTAGTAACTCCACTGGAACCCTTTATCAATACATTAAATATGTTAAATGAAATATGACTGGCAAATCCACTGGGGCCCTTTTTAATACACTAAAATAAATGATTTTATTTCACTAAGATGGAGATGAAATGTGAGAAGTATATTGGGAAGTCCATGGTGAATATGAGTCTTAACAAATAATACATAAAGACTTCGGTATCCCTTGCTGCTCACATTCTTTCAATCATATCATTAAAAATGACATCACTTAAGCTACTCAGACAAAAGAATTATTTATTTTTCCAATTTTTAACTATAATTAGATTTTAACAAATTCTAGATTTCTAGATACAATTCTAAGAGCATAATTATATTCCCGCCTTCCCTCCCTCTCTCTCTGTTTCCCACTCTCCTTAGTTCTCCTATTGTTTCTTTTTTTGTCATTTTTGAGACAATATATATTGAATTTACATTACAGAAAAAAAGGCTTAATACTTCACTGAATAAGAAGTTTAATACGTAAAAAGCAAAAGACCCCAGTGTAGTGGAAATATAGGCAAAGGCCATGGACAATAATTGAATGGAAAAATGACCATTTCACCCATACACCATAAATTTTAAAGTAATCACAGAACATTAAAATTATAGTATTGCGGCATGTTTAACCATTGGTTTCACAATGGTATGAAATAATGTTTCTAAAACTCTATTTGCATCAATACTTATACACACCGACATTTATGTTCCTTTTTTATTAATTGTAGTTCCTACATATAAAGGAGAACATGCAATATTGTCCTTTCTGAGTCTGGCTTATTTAATTCAACATGTTTTCCTCCAGTTGTCTTCAATTTGTTGCAAATGATTAAATTTCATTATTTTTTTAGAGCTCAATGCAATTCCATTGTGTATATATACCACATTTTCTTTATCCATTCATCTGATAATGGGCACCTTGGCTGGTTCCAAATTTTGGCTATTGTGAACAGAGCTGCTATACACATGGTGATGCAGGTGTCCCTGATACAGTGTATATATATATTTGAGTTATAGTAGATCATGAGGCAAGTCTATTTCTGTGTTTTTAAGAAATCTCCATAATCTTTTCCACAGTTGCTGGACTAATTTACATCACCACCAATAGTGTGTAAGTGTTCCCCTTGTCCACATCCTCATCAGAATTTTTTTACCTTCTGTGTTTTGGATTTTAGCCATTCTGACACGGGTGAGGTGATAGCTCATTGTGGATTTGACTTGTATTTCCCTGATGGCCAGTGATGCTGAGCATTTTTTCCATATATTTCTTGGCCATTTGTATTTCTTTTTTTGAAAAGTCTCTATTGAAAATTTTTGCCCATTTCCTGATTGGTGGATTTTTTGATGGTTTTTTTATGTTGCTGATATATTCAAGATATTAATCCTTTATCAGATAGATGGTTTGCATTTTTTCCTATTCTTTTGGAGGTATCTACTCTATTGATTATTTGCTTTGCTGTGCACAAGCTTCTGTGTTGGTATAGCCCCATTTGTTTAGTTTTGCTTTGGGGGTCTTCTCCAAGAAACTGTCCCCTACACTAATGTCTTAGTGTGTTGCCCCTATGTTTTCTTCCAGCAACTTCAGTTTCAGGTCTTAAATTTAGGTCTTGGATCCATCTTGAGTTGATTTTTCTATAGGTGAGACGCATGGATCTAATTTCTTTCTTTTACATATTTGCATTCAGTTTTTCCAGTACCTTTTGTTGATATTATCCTCGCTCCACTGTAAAGTAGGAGCACGTTCATCAAACATCAGTTGTCTGTATGTATGTGGATTAATTTCTGGGCTTTCTGTCCTATTTTATTGAACTGTGTATCATTTTTTATGCCCATGTCATGCTTTTTTAATTACTATAGCTTTGTAGTATGCTTAGAAGTCAGGTGCTGTGATGCTTCCAGCTTGAATTTTCTTGTTCAGGATCACTTTGGATGTTCTGGATCTTTTGTGATTCCATTGAATTTTCATATTTTTTCTAATATAGTAAAGAATATCATTGGTATTTTCATAGGGATTGTACTGAATCTGTAGAATACTTAGGGTATACAGACATTTTGATGATGTTAATACTTTCTATTTTTTGTGTTTATGATGATTTCTTTCATCAATCTTTGATAATTTTCATTGTAGAGATCTTTAACTTTGGTTAAATTTATTCCTAAGTATTCTCTCTCTCTCTCTCTCTCTCTCTCTCTCTCTCTCTCTCTCTCTATCTCTATCTCTCTCTGTGTGTGTGTGGCTGTTGTGAATGGGAGATTTCTTTCTTATTTTCTCTTTCTGTGAGTTCATCATTAGCCTATACAAAAGCTATTGTTTTTTGTGTTTCTATTTTGTAATCTGCAAATATATTTTATTGGCTATCAATTCTACATCTTTATGGTGGAGTGGGGTCTGGTGTTGTGGTAGAGCCTGGGTTCCTATAGAAGAGCACCAGTTTCAGTCCCAGCTGATCTACTTTGATTCCAGCTCCCTACTAATGTGTCTGGGAAAGGAGCAGATGACAACCCAATTATGTGGGTCCCTGCCACCCATGTGAGAGATTCAGATGGAGTTCTTGGCTTCCACCTTCAACTTGGTACAGCAGTCATTCAAGGAATGGACCAGCAGATGGAAGATCCCCTCTCTCTTGTTCTGTCACTCTGTCTTTCAATTAAGTAAATGAATAAATTTTTAAATTGCAAAAATTAAACTTATATTTCTCGGTATGAAGATTTATATATTTCATAAGTACTCATTTTATGACAAAATTATTCAAAATATGAATACTCTCATAATATTCTAAGAAAATACATTAAAAAAACTTAGTTACATGATTTAAATATTAATATGAACAATAGAAAATTCATAGTACTTTTTATTTATTGGGCATTTCTTCTGCTAATATATAAAATGTATAATATATAAAAAGCATGTTTCATCTGGAAATAGAAAACTATGTGTAACAATTGTAGATCAGAGTTCTTTAAAAAATACAGGGGTACCTTCCAACTTTGTCTAGTGAATTGTTAAGTATCTAATAATCGATCAACAGATTCTATACTATTTCAATATGTCCTTATTTGGGAAAAGAAATCACTGGAATTCTATATAAAGGGAATTTATTACTGTCATTTTTTTACTTTTAAAATTTTTTTTAAAATATTTATTTATTTATTTGAAAGGCAGAGTTACAGAGAGGTAGAGGCAAAGAAAGAGACAGAGAGGTCTTCCATCCACTGGTTCATTCCCCAGATGTCAGCAACAGCTGGAGCCGAAAATCCAAAGCCAGGAGCCAGGAGCATCTTCCGGGTCTCCCACGCAGGTGCAGGGGCCCAAGGACTTTGGCTATCTTCCACTGCTCTCCCAGGCCATAGCAGAGAGCTGGTTCAGAAGTGGAGCAGCTGAGACTCAAAGCAGCACCCATATGGGATGCTGGCACTTGAAGTGGCGGCCACACTTGCTAGATCACAGCGCTAACCCGTCAAATTAATGTTTTTAATGAGGCAGAGAAAGAATTTGGAACTATCAGTAACAGCAGAACTGATAATAAATATTCTATGTCAGACTCTTTGCCTTTTTGCAATAGTTCAAACAATTGATGAAATATTTTTAATTATTAGATTAAAAATCTGAAATTTCAGCAAGGGAAAAATCATACAGATAATTTTATTCATTCAGCAAGAGTAGTAAGGAAAGCATTACAAAAAGTTAAGTAGAAAAAATGAATTTCATAAGCATCACAGATATTCTATTTTCTTCTCTGTATTCATTTGATGGGCATTTTAAAATATCAAAAATATAATTTCTGAGAACATGAAAATATACTACCACTGTTCATTGCTTTTAATTGTTTTTATTTTACTCTGTTCCTAATGAAAGCTGCATATCTCCAAGGCTCCTAAAATGAGGCAGGACGTGATAGCATTGAAAGATTATATGATCATACCGCCCCCGATTTCATTTTACTTAATCCTTGACTTGAATTGGTAAGTTTATCCTACTTTAGATTTAAAGAGAAAATGTTAGGGATATGAAATCTGACCATTCCTTTTCTATGCCATTATCTGAGGGGGCATGTGTTGTGGGGGAGTTAATGAGGCTTTGATATCAGAAGGACTACACATTTGAAATTGCAGAGAATCAAATTATTTTGGAAGAATTTTGAAACACTGAGTATAAATTTCTGAGACATTAGTCATAATAGTGTGAGCTTTCAATGTATAACTCTGTCGATGTATACAGGTTAGAGAATGCCTGAGAATCTTTCCTCAAGAATCAGTGGAGAAAGATACTTTTCCTTTATGTAGTTTTGCCTCTCTCTTCAGTCCTTTCTGGATAACAAAGATAAAGAACAACATAGAACAAGAACATGACACTAAACTTCCTGTGCCATTTGTTTAGAAATAGGACCAATGAATGCAAATAGAAAATTGTATATCCATACATTTGTTCTTGTATCTTGAAGATTACTAGGAGATCAAAGATTATATGTCCTATGTTTTTCCAATATGGTAAAATATTTCTATCAGGAAATAAATGTCATGGTTATTTGGAATCTTTTTTATTTTATCATTGAAGGAAAATTATATCAATGCTATCAAAATATTTTGTTATCAAACGCATATTTTCTCAAGTTATATTTTAGTGGTCCCTTTAGCTATTGAACTTTCATAAAGTAAGGTAAATTGACTTAAGCATTATTTTAGAAATGCAGAAACAAATTCAGTAAACTCTCAAATGCATATAGCAACATATGACATTTTTCACTCATATATATATATATACATAAATATATATATAATTCCCAAATATTTAGTGGATTTAAAAATAATTTAGTTCCCTCCTAACACACAAAGTTTTATGTTTCTATTATTTTCTATCAAAAGCCAAAAAATTCTCATTAAAAAAAGGAATATATTTATGGGGAAATTGACATTTCCAACTAGGTCATAGAACCAGGTCATGTGTAAGTGGTTTGATTATAAGAAGCATTGAATTTTAAGGTAAATTTAAATTAGGAAATGAGAAATCAGGTTAAAAGAGCAGGGGTAAAGCAGTCACCCTTTAATTTTAAAATTTAATTAATTAATGAAAAATGTACAATGCCAAGTTATAAGGATATGTAAGTCAGTGAAAAATACTGCCTTCAGTGTTCTAAAAATGCAACAATGAAATATGCTATGTACATTTAAGGAGGCCACTGTCTTGCACGAGGGTGGGCATTCCAGGTTAGAGTTTAAATCCGAGAGAAAATTTTACAATAAAGGCAATTTTAAAGTGAAATATGAAAAGCAAGAAGGAGGAGCTAATAGAAAGGCAACTGGAGAAGAGGGCAGGTACGTTCCAGGTAGCAAAGCATGACACAAGCAAGAGGCTGTGTGACATGTGGGGACCTGGCATACAGACGGTTGAGGAACACTTCTCTTAGTTTTTAGTTTTTGACTCTATTTGTTCTTTTTTACTCTTTCTTTCTTTCTTTCTTTCTTTCTTTCTTTCTTTCTTTCTTTCTTTCTTTCTTTCTTTCTTTCTTTCTTCCTTTCTTTCTTTCTTTCTTTCTTTCAACTTTTTCTCAGATAAAACAAGAGAGAGACTAGGAATGGGGGGAGAGAATGGGTGGGAGCATGGGCACGGTGGGAAGAATTATTATGTACATAATGTATTTATGAGACATATAAATTAAAAATAAATAAATATAAAAAAGCAGCAGGAAAAGATGAAGAGAGGGTTGCAGGATTGTGTTCATGAGAGGCTTTGAATATTACCTCAAGAAATTCACACTTTATTCTGAGAGTAAGTCATATATTTAGGTTTTTAAAAGGAAATATTCCTGTTATGTCTTTAAGATACTAAGCAATGACCTCTTATTTATCTAAAAGGTTAAAACTATAATTCCTACCCACATAGAATTTACACATAGCAAACATATTTTCAACTTACCAATGAATGACGGAAGTGGTATTTATGATCTTTTAGTTGGGTGCCGTAGCACCCCCATTCTAATTCTTGGCCCAAGTCAGAGTGCTCTTTCTATAGTAAGATCATGAATGCAAAAATTGATTTGGTAATATATGAAAACTGGTGCTGCCTCCTAGGAGAAAAATATTATACCTAGGTTTATCATTTCTGTAGGACAAATGTCAGTTGTATTAATAACTTGAACTTCTATGATCAATAATTTTTTCCACTGCTATTAATTTTAAAAAGTTGATCTTTCCCTGTATAGACTTTTAAGACATCTCAAAGAAATTCAAAGACTAAAGCCCCAAAACCTATAGAAGCAATTAACCCCTAGAAATTCTGTTACATGATGCTTAGCACTCTACTGACAGGAACTTCAGGTATCTGTTTTATGCACTTCCAAGTGTTTAACAATTTTTCTGCACATAATTCAAGTAAGAAATGAGTGGTATTGGTTTGAGAGATAGTTGAAGGTGAATTTAACAAAATTAATTTGAGAAGGAGTAAATGTGTTTCTGTAGTTGCAGTCAAAAAACACTGCAAACTTGATGCCCTAACAGAACACATATTGATTGCCTTAGAGTTTTGGAGATAAAAAATTCAGTACAGAGCTCACCAGTCTAAAATAAAGATGTGGGTTTTCTGCATCTTGTTCTAGGAGCTTCAGCAGAGCTCATTTTGATTTTGTAG
The DNA here is from genome assembly GCA_949820135.1 of Sylvilagus floridanus. Lineage (NCBI taxonomy): Eukaryota > Metazoa > Chordata > Mammalia > Lagomorpha > Leporidae > Sylvilagus > Sylvilagus floridanus. Next base: position 110,266,250 of record OX463238.1, on the reverse strand, counting down.
AATTCAGATCCATGAGGTTGTAGGCCTGAGCTCTTATGTCCTTGTTTAAATTGATCGTCAACCTTAGATCATAATGGTCTCTCTCCAGTCCTTGGACAAATCCCCTGCATCTCAGAACCAAAAGATATGGAATCTCTTTTCCTCCATCTCTCTCTGACAGGGCCTGGAGAGGTATGCAACCTTAGAGATCCATGACATTGAACTAGGACTACCCAGGAATCCAGGAGGATCTCTTCATCTCAAGGTTTTTCACCTTAATCTCATCAGCCAACTTCTTTGCCTTATATGCAAACAGATTCAAAGGTCATGAAAATTATTCTACCAAACACAGTGAGTATGCAGAAAAAATTAAAAAGCTATATTTCAATTTGGGTTAAATGAGTTAAAGGTGTTTCTACCCATTTAAGATACAGAATCCAAAAGAAAAACACATATATTCAGAATAGGATGAGTTTTATTTTGAGAAATCTGTGGAAAACTAAAATAAAATTATTTCAAGAAAATAACATATTCATAATTTTTAATTCAGAATATTTATCTAGATTAGTTTGGAATACAAATATGGGGACACTTTAAATGTGCATGGAAAATGAAATTTAAATTTTTATGTGGCTTTAAAAATACTTAAATGTATTCATAATTTTTGCTTAATATAATTTTCTGTGAAATTTTTGAAGCATCTTCTCTCTGGAAATTTAAACATGTAACTAATCAATTAATACATGGAGATTAGAGACATTATCCATTGATAATTTTTTGGTTGTGAGTGGGCACAGAGAACAGATGTCATGGAAAGCAAAATGAGTGCAAAGCATGAGAGGAGAAAACTGTATCAAATGTTTTGCGAATAGAAAGGAGCAAGATCAGATGACTTCAGCAGGAAATTAGATTAAATCACTCTTTAATTAATCATGTTTTTGTTTCAGTATAGTGGGACTAGATTGTTAAAATGTTGATAGAAGTAACCAGTGATAATGGAAAAGAAGTAAATGTAAGACAGAGTTTAATCACCACTGTCTTATCATCAAGGAGATGAGTGAGAAGCAATTCTGGAATCATTGTGAAAGGCACAGCCTTGTTCTTCTGAGAGGAATGAGAAATACATAGATTACAACCTAGGTGGGGGATGCAGTAGGAATACGTGCATTATCTTGACAATGATTTCTGATTTAATAAGGGAGTAGAAAAAGTCACTAACTAGGATGTGAAGAGATGGTTTGTGAGATAAAATATTTCAGGATAATGCAGAAAATGAAAATTTAAGTAATCACAAAAAATTAGGCTAGTACCTGATGTGAGTACTCTCATATCATACAAGTAACCCAAATACTGCCATGGGAGTGTACATGAACTGATTAAGTTTTAGGGAGAGATCAAATTCAGGATCAGGCTTTATCATCAATTACCAAACCTTGCTCTGGTGGCAGCATACTATAGCAGAATTCTGAAATGTTAAAGTAATCCCATGTGCTTAGATTGAGCCTGATTTTCCTGGTGACAGAACTCGTCTGATTCTTTTCTATAGTCCATAATGAAACATGTTTAGCCTAGCTCAGTGTTCCATAGAGGTGTTGCTAAACTACAGGAATACAGCATGGGGGACTTAATCTTCATTATCTTATCATTAGCAATTTAGTTTTCACGTACAGGGAAAGTAATTTGTCTAGAATCTGTTGTAATACATGTAAATTATTTTCCCATGTAATAATGACATTCCATATGCAAGGATATTTCAGAAAAGTTCACAGAAATTAGAATTAAAAGATGTTTATTTTGGTACAGAAACTGCAATTTATGCACACACTTTTAGGATAATGATAATTTCCCATGAACTTTCAGAAGTACATTTATATTTTTATATAAGAAGTAAGAAAATAGAAAACTAAATGAGTGAACAAGTGATAACACATGTAATAAAAGAGTCTAAGGATGTATTTGTTTATGTTGGACTAGCAGAAACACACACACACACACACAAGTATGCCAGTATGTTAACTCATTTCTATTTCATTGCTTAGTATAAGGAAAATTTCTTAAATATTCTCAATAACTAAAACAATTTAGGATGCTGCTGGAGAATGCTGATCTCCATCTTCAGTCTCATTTGAGTTATTAGAAATGAGATATTAAAGAATCTGGGACTTTTTTTAAATGAAAGGTAATTTGGAATCCTCCAATCATAATTTTTAAACAAGTGGGAAAGATGTTCCTGTTTAAATGGTGATTTGAAGAGGCACTGAAATCAAAAGAAGTCGCCTGTGACAATGAGTCAATATGCAATATTTGGTACCTCTGACTGCAGATGGTAAAGAATAGCAAGAGAAAACATATGTCAAAAATTAAGAAAATGTGTTGGGGCCAGCGAAATGGTATAGTCTGTTGAGCTGCCACGTGTGGCCAGCATTCCATATGGGCACTGGTTTAAGTCCCAGCCACTGCACTTCCAATCTGACTTCCTGCTGATGGCCTGAGAAAGCAACAGAGGATGATCCAAGTGCTTGGGACCCTGCAATCTTGTAGGAAACCCAAAAGAAGCTCCTAGCTCCTGGCTTTGGATGGGCTCGGCTCCAGCTGTTGTGGCCATTTGGAGAGTGAACGATCTGATGGAATGCCTATCTTTCTGTTTCTCCCTCTATGTCTGTATACTGTACCTCTCAAACAAATAAATAAATACTTTTAAAAATTTAGAGAATTCTTGGGAACTGAAACCAAAAGGACATCAGATGACATAATAAATGTTAAAATAACCCTTGAATTAATTATTTTTAGATTTTTAGACATTTTAATAAGTTCATAGTCATCCTAGCATTTTTAATCATTATAAAATATTGTCCTATAACCACCAATAAATGTTTTATTTCTTTTCAAATATAAAAAATTTGCTAAAGATGAGCAAAATTACTCATGAAATTGAGGCTTACTAATAAAGTCATTAACAGGAAATCTCATTTTTAAGCATTACAGGGTCGTGAATCAGTTTGTATTTGAAAGTGATGAAAACATTTCTTTATAAAAGGAACATTATGGGGCTGGCGCTGTGGTGTAGCGGGTAAAGCCACCGCCTGCAAAGCCAGCATCCCATATGGGTACCAGTTCAAGTCCTGACTGATCCGCTTCCAATCTCGCTCTCTGCTATGGCCTGGAAAAGCACAAGATGGCCCAACTCCTTGGGCCCCTGCACCCGGGTGGGAAACTTGGAAGAAGCTCCTGGCTCCTGGCTTCTGATCTGCACAGCTTCAGGCATTGCGGCCAACTGGTGAGTGAACCAGAGGATGAAAGACCTCTCTCTTATCTCTGCCTCTCTTCTCTCTGTGTATCTCTGACTTTCAAATAAATAAACAAATCTTACAATAAAAAGGAACATTATGATTCAGAAGTACTAGTGGTATATAAGGATAAAAATCATTGTTCTAATTAGTTCATTGTGGGAACATCTTGAAAATTCTTAATTGACCTCAACATGGGAATTAGAAATAAATCAGGAGAGATGATATTTCCATTACTCAAAACCCTCATAAGATCACTTTCATGTTTTGTGTGCAGGATTAGAAGCTACTTTCAATGGGGAACATCTACTGACATTCTTACAGGAGTATAGAGGAGATCTACAAGGTTTATCTGGGATTCCAGTGGTCAGGTTTCTGAGAAAAGGCATCAAGAAATTAACTTGTTCAAAGAAAAATATAGTGAACATACTCAATCATAAACACACAAAAATACTTGAAAAGTACCAGGAAGTGTGTAACTAGCAAACAGCTGTTCTGTGGAATGTTCAGCTGAACTCTCAGAAAAACCAGAAAAATCCAGCAATTCGCTCATTATATACAATTCTATATAAAGCATGCATTTATTTTTCAAAATATTTTTTCTAACACTTTTAGTCATGAAAATTATACAAACTAAAATACAATTGTAATCTCATAGCTATACAAAAAATAAAAATGTTCAAAATGATACTAGATATACATTAACATCACATAACAAAAATATGTTTACTTACTGAATTATTTTAATAAATGTAGTATTATGATGAACCAATAATTAATACTCACAAGTGGACAATGGAAATAAGGTATAAATGTATTTGGTCAAAGTTTTCTGTGATCAAATCTGACAAGAAATAAACTGCATAACAAAATACAACTTCATATTGGACCAAAATAATGCAATTGAACTTCTTGATATAGCAAACCATAGAGAAGAACCACAACTATGCTTAAATAAATACAAAGTATATGTAACAGAGAATTTAAAGCAATTGTGGAAAACAAGGCACAGAACAAAGACTATTTTCCATGGGATGAGTTGGGTTTAAACACACTAAGCATATTTCTGTAAACTGTAGGATATACCAAGAGATGTTTCTTTTTTTCAGTAGCATTGACAAAACCTTAGTTGTGGGAGAAAACATGTGGTCTAGTAATTAAAATATCCATTTCCCATATCAGTGTGCCTGGTTTGGATTCTCTTCTATATCTACTGACTCCAACTTCTCACCAAAACAGATCCTGGAAGGCAGCAGATCACGGCTCAATAATTTCATTCCTGATACCAACATGGTAGACCTGGGCTCAGTTCCTTGCTCCTAGCTTTAGGATGGGCTGGGCTGGACTGAGTCATCTTAGGCTCCCACCCAGTCTCAGCTGATACAAACCCAAACATTTGGCAAATGTACTAGTGAATGGGAGTTCTCTCTCTCTCTCTCTCTCTCTCTCTCTCTCTCTCTCTCTCTCTCATCTCTTTTTCTCAAAAATGGATTGTTAAAAGTTTAAAGAACAGTATGTTGTATATTTGCCAGGCAAATTACTATCAGTATTATCAAAGTTATCCTAGTAAATTGATAATACAAAATTAAATGGGATATTCTCTAAGAGTACATCACAAAGCTCATGGAAAAATGGGACTGCATGGGAAATTAATTCTAGTGAAAAGTAATTTTAAAATCGATTTATTGTTCATTTTCATAAAGCATATTTCCATGAACTTACTTCATCCTTCCTCATAATATCCACCAAAAAATCCCGTTAGTATTGAGTAACATTAATGGGCTGAATAATATAGTACTTAATGATATTTAGATTGTCTTTCTATTCTACTATCTCAGTTTAAATTTTATAATGACAATACTTATATCTTTTATCTATTCATTCAAAAATAACTCAATTTTCAGGGCTTAAAACACCAATTTTAATATCAGCCAACAGTAAGTCAACCTTATTAGAGAACAAAAATAATGGAATTTATTTGAAACATATTAGAATTGCACTTGGGAAAGCCCAAGATTTGGCTTCAAGGGGGAGGGGGATTACATCTCCTGTTTCAGAAATTATGATTGGTGCAGCAGAAGTCTCACTGATTAGTGAAAGAGGGACTGGACATAGTCTCAGAAAGGAGGGAAACATTCTCACAAACAGTAGCAGCGTCTGGGGGTTTTCATTCCAGAAATAGTAGTTGGCCCAGTTCACAAGATCTGCTTGTACACAGCAGACATGTGGAAACCCGCCCACTTCAAGAGTACATCTTTCAGGCGTAGGTTATTTTCCGGGCTCAGTATAAGCAGTTGTGGCCATTTGAGGAGTGCACCATCTTTTTCTGTAACTCTGACTTTCAAAATAAATTTAAAAATCTTAAACAAAAGACTTCAGCTACAAAAATTACCTGCTCCATTTGGAAACATGCTGCTCCATTTTAATTTTTCTTCTTTGATGTCAATCTTACAAGTTTAAATATTACACTCCTTGTTAAAAATTAAGTTTTCACTACAACATAAAAATAAAATGGCACACTTTAATGAAATATGTTAAGATATAGACATTATTAAGGAAGAAAGTTCTTTGAGAGATGACATTTGAGCAGACATCATCATCATCTAAATTCCTCAATGTAAGGAAGTAGCATTTAGACTGAATGAGTTAAAGTAGAGCGATGTATTCAATGAGTAGCTTTTTATTCAACAATACTGTTTTGTGCTATTTGTAGCCACTCTTCCCATTTTTTTCTGCTTATTCTCACACCACAAGTAGAATCAATTTCTATATAAAATGATCCCGTAAAAGGAAATTGTGTGAGGGCAGATTGGGGTCAGGGTGTGTGCTTGAATGTATTCCTCTGAAATTAATTAAAACAAGATGATTTGAATGTGATCCATTGAACCTACTTTAAGTAGCCAAAGCTGTATATGGTTGATATGAATATACTCACAGACTTCCAAAAAGATAAAAGGATGCAAATTATGTTATGGGAATCTTCAGTATCTCCCTAAGGTATGAAGAATGTGACTAAGGGGACACTCCTTGTTTGTATTTTCTCTTAAGTATACTGCTCTGTGTTTATTGCATTGTTGACTCTCAGCACTTAAAGACTTGTCTTTAAAACTCCTTGTTTTAAAGGTATTTCTATAAAAAATTGTGTTTTTTGGTGAGTTTGGAATTTTCACATGCTCATTGTATAATGAAAATAGTCCTGCAGTTATTTTATTTTTTCCTATAGTGAATATTCAGTGCCTTTGTTCTTTTTGATAGCTGCATTCAGAACAATAGCATTTTCTGATTTTTTTTTTACTGCAAGAAAATACACTAAAGTTTTCTGAATCAGAAGATCACTCTTATTAGAGAATAAACTGGTAAACATATCATGATATTTTCTGCAGATTTAGTGTCATTTGTGTAAATTCCCAGGAATTGAATGGCTGGGTCATGTGTTAGATCTTATTTTCAAATTTCTGAGGGATCTCCATATTATCTTCCGTATGGTTGTGCCAACAGTGCATTAGGGGAACCTTTACCCATATGCTCACCAGCATTTATTGCTTTCTGAGTTTTCAATGATAGCCATTCTAATTAGGATGAAGTGAAACCTCATTGTGGTTTTGATTTACATTTTCCTGATGTCTCATAACATCCTGAGGATTTTTCATGTGGCTGTTGGCTATTTGAATTCCATCCTATGAATAATGCCTGTTCATGTCCGTTGCCCATTTCTTTACTGGATTGTTTGTTCTGTGGTTGTTGAATTGATCAGTTGCATAAATTGAAAATAATTTCTCCCATTCTGTGAGTTGTTCCACTCCTTTATTGAGTGGTTCCTTTGCAGTGCAGAAGCTTCCCAGCTTGATGTAATCCACTTGATTATTTTTGCTTTTATTTCCTGTGCTTCTGGAGTCTTTTCCAAGAAGTTTTTGCCTATGCCAATGTCTTGAAGTTTCACTGATGTTTTCCTCTAGCAAATGGATAGTATCATGTTCTAGATTTAGAGCATTGATCTTTTCAGTTTTGACTTTTGTATAAGGTGGATTATAAGGGTCTTGTTTCATATTTTTGCATCCATAGATTCACCCAATTTTCCCAACAGCATTTGTTGAAATCTCCAGGGATTGAAGGGATTGATTTTGCTTGTTTGTAAAGTTTAGTCGGTTGTAGATATGTGGATTAGCTTCTAAGTTTTCTATTCTGTTCCAATGGTCTAATGTCAATTTTGTGCCGGTAACAGACTGTTTTATTATAAATTCCTGTAATACATCTTGAAATGTCGTATTGTGATGTTTTCAGCTTTGTTCTTGTTACTTAAGCTTGCTTTAGTTTTTAAAGGTCTTGTGTTTCTGTATGAATTTTAGAGATGAGAGAGGCTGATAATTCTTAATGTATGTAATAGTGACCTTTTTTTTCTGATTCTTCTTGCACTGATTTATGTTTACATTTTTAGAAATGGAAATTTGAATACATATTGAAGTGGAGATAGTAGGGAACAGTTAGTGTTATGTCAGCTGTGGGCTTGTCATAAATGTCATTTATTATTTGAGGCATGCCTATTTTGTACCCAATTTGTTAACTTTTATAAGAAATTAAAGAATGTTAAATTTTATGAAATTTATTTTTACATTTATTGTGATTATGTAATTATTGTTCTTCATTTTGTTGATGTATAATATTACATTTATGAATTTTCATAAAGGTTTTTCAATTTTATATATATTTTCAAAAACACTGACTTCTAGTTTTGTTGAACTTTTGTTTCTTTTTTCTGCTCTCTCTTTCATTTATTTCAGTTTTGATGTTGTATTTTCTTTCTTCTACTACATTTGAGCTTAGTTTCTTTGTTTTTATTTTGTTTGTTATTTTAGTTTCCTGGAATGTAAAATTGGATTATTTAGAGAGATAGTTCTTCTTTTTCTATTTCAACATTTTTTTTAACTCATTTAAAAGGCAGAGTTATTCATAGAGGAAAAGAGAAAGACAAAAAGATCTTCTATCTGCTGGTAAACTCCCCAGATGACCACAGTGGTCAAGCCTGGGCTAGTGTGAATCCAAGAGCTTAAAGTACATGCAGGTATCCCATGCGGGTGGAAGGATCCATGTACTTGGGCCATCATCTGCTGTGTTCTCAAGCACATTAAAAGGGAGCTAGTTTAGAAGCATAGCAGCCAGGACTTGAGCCAGTGCTCCAACATGGATGCTGGCATTGCAAACAGCAGTTTAACCAGCTGTGCCATATAGCTGGCTCTACTTTAAAATAAAATGTGTTTTGTTTTATTTATTTGGAGGGCAGAGATATGGTGGGAGGGCAGAGAAAGAGAGAGATCTTCCATCTCCTGATACACTCCTCAAATGCCCACAACAGCCTGGACTTGATTAGGCTGAAACCAGGAATCAGTATCTCAGTCCAGGTTGGCCTCCCAAGGTGCCCTTGAAGAGAAAGCTGGAACACACAGTTAGGCTGTGTCTTGAACCTAAGCACCACAATATGCATTGCAAGTATGCCAAGCAGTGGCTTAATCCCTGTGCCAAACCTCCACCCTCTTCTCAATATCCTAATGCAGGTATTCATCACTATGAATTTGCATCATGGTACTGTGTTTGCTGCACCCTAGGGAACTTAGTAAGTAGTATATCCTTTTCTCATGTATTTTTAGATATTTTAATTTTTTTCTCTTTTGATTTGTTCTTTTATGCACTAGTTGTTCAGGTGTGTGTTAGATTTATGCCTATTCATTCATTTTTCTAGTTTTTCTTCTGTTGCTGATATCTAGTTTCAAACCACGGTGGTATAAAGCTGACTAGTGGGGACCCTAGTGGACCATTTGTGTTACCTACTGATTTCCTTTGTCCTTCTTCTTGCTCCCTGGCAATCTCCAGGTATTTCATCTGTGCCAATCTCTGGAATAGATTTTTCTGTGGGATTATTCAACATGTTTGCTCCACAGTGTTGATTTAGGTCTTAGTTGGACTCTTTAGACTTTCCAGATCTATTTTAATCTGTTGATATATAATTGGTGCTTTTAGTGAGGGAACAAAGCTGGTGTCTCCTACTGTACTAACTTGGTAACATTATTTATATTTTTAAAGTAATTTTTACTGGTGTTTCTTGCCATTTTATTATGAATTTTCCAAACACAGTGTTTCATTATTTATATTTACTTTTCTTACTAAACATGCATTTTAATATTTTATGTGCAAAAATTTATTTCAAGCTTTCTATCATATTTTATGTTTTCCATCACCTTTACTTTTCATTTCTATTCCTTAGATGACTTTGCTATCCTCTAAAATATTTTGAGTGGGATACGTAGCTCAATTATTTCTCACATTTTTTACTTTATGATTATTTTTTCTAAAACAATAAATTATTATTCAAAATACTTTTAATTACTTTATAAAATGTGATTACAGAGTGGGTATTTGGCACAGAAGTTAGATCATGGCTCAGGTCAGCACCATCCCATGTTGGAATACCTGCCTCAGGTTTCTGCTGTGGCATACCCTGGGAGGCAGTGGATGATGGCTCAAGTCTTTGTGTTGAGAAAGAAAGAGTAGACAGAGCAGGACAAAGGCAGGAAACTCTCCCACAAAGAAGAACAAGAGGAGAAGGAGAAGGAGGAGAAGAGGAAGAGAAGGAGATTAGGAAGGGGGAAGGGAGGGGAAGGAGAAGGAGGAGGAGGAGGAGGATGGGGAGGGGGAGGGTGAGAGGGAGGGGGGAGGAGAAAGAGGAGGAGAAGGAGAAGGAGATTAGGAAGGGGAGGGGAGGGGAAGGTGAAGGAGGAGGAGGAGGATGGGGAGGGGGAGGGGCAGGAGGAGGAGAAGAAGGAGGGGGGAGGGGCAGGAGGAGGAGAAGGAGGAGGAGGAGGAGGAGGAGGAGGAGGAGATTAGGAAGGGGAGGGGAGGGGAAGGAGAGAGGAATGATTCCAAATCCTAAGATCCTCACAGAAAAATATTGCCTGGCCTAGTTGTCTAAAGGATAGCCAGCACTTCAGGTGAGTACTAAGAAGTCAAGGAACTAAAACCAGGATTGAGCAGAAATTATCTTCTTAGTTATATGACTTACAGCAAGGTGGAGTGACATGGCATGTAGGGTGAAGATAGACTTAAATACAAAAGCCATACCTGCTGTGAAGTATTAACGATAAAGTATCATCTAAGACACTTCATTAATGACATAATAATCAAGCCCAACACTTTATATATATATATAAAGGAAGGTGAGTATTTAATTCAATGTCGATGAATCAGGTTTTATTTTGTACTTTTATTTATTAATTAATTCACTATTATCAATATGATTTATTTTCTAGACAAATTTTGATTTTTAAATATTTTTCTAATTATACACTTGTATTTTGATGAGATGGCATAGTCTTCATAATGTGAGTAAATGTGAAATTTATAAGGATATTCTTTTTAGATTAAATGATTTTAGTTTTTGTGACATTTGTGTTCACTTTAATGATGCTTATATGCTTATTGGATGTCAAATTTATCTATAAATACCTATATGTTTATATCAATTAGTTCCAATATGAGTACTTTTAGCATTCATCATTTCTCTATAGAGAAATATAATTGGACAATGTCCAATTATATTTGTTGTTTTATTTGTTTCTTCCGATAGCTTCAACTTAGTTGCTTTATGTTTTGAGAATATATTGTTATGGATATATATGTTCATTATATTTATTTTATGAATTTATTGTTTCTCATAGAACTTTTTATGATGTTTTCTGCTATAGACATATTTTCTGTTATATAATTATTTTGGATCCGTCTTTCTTTAGCTGATTATTGCTATGGTTTATATATGGGTTTTCCCAATAGAAATTCATGTTGGAATTTGATTCCCAACGTAATGGTGTTAAGTAGTGGAACCTTTAATACATAATTTGGCCATGGGGACTCCAGACTGCTGAGTGAATTGCTGTCTTTCTTGAGAAACTCAGTTAGGGCTCTCAAAATTGGATTTAGGTCTCACAGTACTGCGTTGAGTTCCATAGGATTGGCTACCATGAGAGTGAGTTATTATAAAGCAAGGTTATCCCTGATGCTTTGCCCTGCATGAGCTCCTCACATAGGGAGCTACCCCCATGTGGCCCGCCCTCACCCAAAGCCAAGCCCATGAGTGTGCCTCCTCTGTAACCCAGAGCTAAATAAAACTGTTTTCTTTAAAGCTTCCGGCTCTACATATTTTGTTATAACAACACAAACATACTAAAACATGTCTTACTATATATCTCCATGCTTTCATTGTCAGCTTTTTCTATACCTTTGTTTAAATATCTCTACAAAGCCACAGATATTCAAATTCGTTGTTGCATGTTTGAATTTCAGTGGTGTTATTAACTAATTTAGATCTACTTTAATTCTTGCTGCATTTGGGATTTTTCATATCACAATTTTTATTTACTCTCTTTTCTATTTTGTGTTTCCTCTCCTGTCTATCTTGAAGACTATCTGAAGGAAAATTATTTCTTCCTGTATTTTATTTAATCTACTGTCCTCTAATTTCTGTATTCAGAATTTTCAAATAACTTTACACTTTATAACAAATTTGAACCTATCAGAAAGAAGTTAATGATGGTGCCTACTTCCTAAAGATAGTAGGGAATTCAGCAAGACAACTTCTCACTTGTCCCTCCAACTTGAGTGGATTATCTAAGTAAGCAATTAAAGGATGTTTTTGTATCTCTTCTTTTAACACCTTAACAATGACTCTCTATCCAAACCGCCCATTGGAATCATATTAGAACTTATAAAAATTACTATTGACCAGATACACCTCTAAACAATTGAGTAGGAATATCTGCATACAGCCTCCGGGCACTTGTATTTTCAGTATTCCAGGTACTTCTAACATGAGCAAAATCTTGAGAAGCACTAGTGGAGCTTAAAGCAAGTAGCAAAGGTAGCGTATTTAGGATCTTAATATTATTGCAGTATTTATATTTAATTTGTCTGAACCAGTTCAATCATAATGCTAGTTTTTATCTGCAAAAATTTGACCATGAGTAGGAAATACTATTTGGAGTGGTATTGCATGCTTAAGTGTTAAAACAAGTGGTTCAAATTGCTACTACCTTCACAGTAAAGCCATAGATTATGTTGAGAAAAGTATTCAATAAGTACACATGAAATACTAAAGCCAAGATTCCTTGAATATTTACCAGAGCCGGACAATCACAATACAGCAATTAAATTGTCACTCTTCACAATTGTGTATATGGTTATTTTCAAAGTTGATCAACTCTTCCAGGATCAAAAAAAGCAGCAATAGGGACTACTAGGAATTGAACTGAAGTGGTCAATGGTATTTGACTTTAGCCACTATCTTGATAATCATCTCATTAAAAGGAAGAATTTTTTGGGTGGGGGGGGCAGCACTGTGACATAGCAGGTAAAGCTGCTGTCTGCAGTGCTGGTATCCCATTTGGGTGCTGGTTCGAATCTCGGCTGCTCTACTTCTGATCCAGCTTTCTGCTATGCCCTGGGAAAGCAATAGAAGATGTCCTTGGACCCCTGCATCCTCTTAGAAAACCATGAGAAAGCTCCCGGGTCCTGGCTTCGGATTGACACAGTTCCAGGCATGGGAGGAGGAGGAGGAGGAGGAAGAAGAAGGGGGAGGAGGGGGAGGAGGCCGAGGAGGAGGAGGAAGAAGAAGAAGGAAGAGAAGTAGGAGGAGGAGGGGAAGGGAAAGGGGAATGGGAGGAAGAGGAGGAGGAGGAGGAGGAAGAGGAAGAGGAAGAAGAACTGTTTCTTAAATACAGACAGAGGAAAAAGCATGCAGATAGGCAGACAAAGAAATTAAAAATTTAAAAAAAACTGAGTTCTCCTATCTGGCTAACTTCCCATATGTTGGCAACATTCATTGGCTGGGCAGGCGAAAGTGAGGATCCAGGAACCCAATCCAAGTCTCCTACATGAGTGGCAGGAACCCAATTACTTGGGCCATTACTTTCTGCAGCCAAGGGATACATTAAAAGGAATCTGGTGTTGGAGGTGGAACCAGGACTGACACCCAGTCACACCTATATGGGATCAAACTGCATCTTAAACGTTGTGGCCAATGCTCTCTCCATAAAGAGGATTTTCAAAACGTATCAAATGTTTGTTAGTTCAAAATCTTGTTCTTTTTGTTTAATATTATTTTTATTGATATAGATATGTTCTAAGTCATTTTCTGACTGTAAGCTTTCCTAATGTATCTTATCCTGCTTCATGATGTTCATACAGAGACAGTTTAAACTCTGCCCCTTTGCTTGTCTCCTGCATCTGGATTCAGGGAACTGTCTAGTGTCATAAGAGAGCGTTCCATACAGGCATGATCTCAAATGTCAGAGACTTGTGAGATGGTGAGAGCACACTGAATACAAGGGGTGGCACCCTCACAAGACCTTATCACAATGCTAAGAACAACCTAGATGTGAATAAATGCATGAACCTGGGAGTCAATCCATCTCATCCAATTCTAGCTACCTTCATTGTTTTATGACCCAGAACAATGTGCTTGTATTCACTACATTTTGGCTTTCTCCGGTGTACAATAGTGACGGTAACATCCCCTATCATCAGAGACTTTGTTAGTTAACAAATTGGTACATAAAGAGAACTCAGAAAATTGCCTAATAATTAGCTAGCATGTGGTGTTAAGCATTAGAGATTCCCCTTGGACATGTCATTTGGGCACTTCTTTCATCTGTATTACACACCTTTTCCACTTAGTTGGGTGTCAGTATTGAATTCTAACACTGTTACGTGTTTTGGGAGGTGAAACCTCCAGTTCCATATCCAGCTGCCCCAACACCTAAAATATGTAGTAAATAATAGTACATGTATGGAAGAATAGGCACATATCTGCCATCACACATGTCCCCCTTATCACTTCATTTATAGATAAGTAACTACTCATTTTACTGCCAAGAAATTTTAATTAAAAAATGAGATATTATATTGTCACATTAAAAGAAAAAAACATGGTTTGTGGGCCGGCGCTGTGGTGCAGCAAATTAAAGCCCTGGCCTGCAGCACAAGAGTATCAAATCAGTGCCAGTTCAAATCCATGCTGCTCCACTTCCTATCCAGCTCCCTGTTAATGCACCTGGGAAAGTAGCAGTGGAAGATCTAATCCTTGGGCCCCTTGCATCTATGTGGGAGACCCAGACAAAGTTCCTGGCTCCTGGCTTCAGATAGGCTCAGCCTCGGCCATTGCAGCCATCTGAGTAGTGAACCAGAGGATGAAAGCCCTCCCTCTCTGTGTGTATCTACCAGTCTCTATAACTCTGAAATAAATTAATCTTAAAAAAAATGTGGTTTGATGTAACCATCTTTCTATTTGTGAACTGCAGAACTCAATCAGGCTTATTCGATGTTTTAGAAGAGAAAAGCTCTGGAACAATTTTGTGCTAGGATAGTAGAAACAACATTTTCATTTATTTTTAAACTTTCTGCTACTATAAAATAGGTGCAGATTTCTTATTGTTCAGACATAAACCTCTTGAGAACAGCTGAACATACAGGAAGCATTGGTTTGATATAAAAGTGAATGTTCCTAATCCAATATTAAAAACTACAAACCTGGGGCTGACACTGTGCTGTAGCAGGTAAAGCTGCTGCCTGCCTCCTGCAGTGCTGGCATCCCATATGGGTTCTGGTTTGAGTCCTGGCTACTCCACTTCCAATCCAGCACTCTGCTATGGCTGGAAAAGCAGTAGAAGGTGGCCCAAATGCGTGGGCCTGTGCACCTGCGTGGGAGACCCAGAAGAAGCTCCTGGCTCCTGGCTTTGGTTCTACCCAAGCTTTGCCTGTTGTGGCCATTTGGGGAGTAAACCAGTAGGTGGAAGATATCTCTCTCTCTCTCTCTCTCTCTCTCTCTCTCTCTCTCTCTAACTTTCAAATAAACAAGGAAATCTTTCAAAAATTCAAAAACCTAATTAGATCAGAGCATGTATATTATTATATTCTATAAGAACTAGGGACATAGTAAAATATTGATCAAATATTACACAAAAATTACACAAGAAGGAATAAATTAGCATCTTAACTTTATAAAAATATAGAGAAGTGGGACTCAGAGAATAAAATAGATGTATCTCCTAACCCCATAATTCAGGTGAAGCTTCTGGGGATTAGAAGAATGCTTGAATTATAAAGAAAAGTGACTCAAATTTGTTAATCAACCCAATTTAACACTAATTAAGATTAAATGTTTCTATATTTAATATAAACAAATCTATATTTAAATCTCCATAAAGCACTTAAAATTATTGATTATTTAAATGAGTCTATTTTAGTCATTTATAAAACATTTAATTTCTATATATTTATAAAACTAATTTATATATGTATCTGTAAAATGGATACAGAAAATTGTAAATACTGTAAAATTCTGGATTTTAGCCATATGCAAAAATAAAAAGAATAAGATTAGATAGTTTCACATATTTGAAAATACTATGAGTCATTTCCATTTTATAAATATTTTGGTAATTACAATACTTCACAGAAATGTTTCTTAATCAATAGCAGAAAGTGAAAATTATTATTGTCTCTTACCAAATATGGCAACTCAGAAACAAGTAACCATGTCTATTGGCTCTGGAAAATAAATTGAAACTACAAATACACATGAGTGAATAAATAAGAAGACAGATATTTCCAGGATAACATCATAGTTAATTTGATTTTTTTTAAGTATATACTATTTCAAGAACTAAGTGTTTTTTTATAGAGTGAAAATATTGGGTATCAAAACAAAATTTAGGATTAGTTTTTAAAATTAAAAACAATAGCTGACTATTTACAAATACTATGACCTTTACACACTGAAATAGTAGAAACATATTATTTTGATGCTAAAAATACATACTGTGGCTATTTTTGAAGTGTGTCTCCAAATGTTGTTAAACTATGAGATCATAATTTTCTATTGTTTTCCAAATGATAGATTACTAAATTAAAGGCATCCATCTGGTAGATAAATATATAAATATATAATACATCCAGAGGTATTCACCTAATTTCCAAAAAAAAAAACTGTTAAGCAGAGTTTAGTGATGTTAGAATTAGATATCTCTTGGGGTGGGCCTTTGCTCGAGTGGTAAACACACTGGTTAGATTGGAAAGCCCACATCCCACGTATCAGGGAGCCCGGTTCAATTCCCACATGCAGCTCCCAGCTCCAGCTTCCCGCTGGTGCAGACCCTGAAGGGCGGCAGGTGGTGATTCAGAAAGCTGTGTTCCTGATACTCATGCACAAGATCTAGACTGAGTTCCACACTTGGTTGTGGCTCCACCCAACCCGGGCCATTTTTGACAATTTTGGGAATGAACCGGTAGATGAGAGCTTTGTCTCTCTCTATCTCCATGTCTTGCTACCATTTAAATAATTTTGTAAAAAGCCAGTTATATTTCTGAACTTTAGAGAATTAACTTATGTAGAAGGATTTCAGAAAGTTTGTGGAAAAATGGAATTAAAAGTTATGTTCATTTATAACAAAACTTGTTGAAGTTCATGATCAGCTTTTTTTGATAAGCATTTTCCATTATTCTTAGAAGAACCTTCATATCAAAAGAGGTAAAAATGTGTTGGCATTATATATGCTTCTTCATAATTCCACAAAATAGTATTTATTGAGCATTTGCTAAATTTTAAGTGTGCACATTTTTAAAATTTCTGTATGTAGAAATTTATTTAAATTCCAAAATAATCAGATATCATTTAATTCTATTTTTACAATGAATAAGTTAAATTAGCAGAGGTGTACATAATTTCTTAAAGCTACTTGGCTCATCCTGGTGAAGAAAGGAATCACAGCCAAGATCCTACTGCACTTTCACTTACCTACTGTTTCGAGATGGGTCTTGTTAAATTCTGATGACTTACCTACCACATTTTCATTTAAAAAAAGGTTTTGTTTATTTATTTGAGAGATAGAGCTACAGACAGAGAAAAGGAATGATAGAGAGAAAGATCTTCCATCTGCTGGTTCACTCCCAAAATGGCCACAAAAGCCAGAGCGAGGCCAATTCAAAGCAGGGATCCAGGATCCAGGAGCTTCTTTCGAGTCTCCCACATGCGTGCAGGGTCCCCAGCACTTGGACCATCTTCCACTGCTTTCCCAGGCGATGGGCAAAGAGCTGGGTCAGAAGGGGAGCAGCCAAGACACATACGGAATGCCATCGCCACAGGCAGAGGCTTAGCCTATTATGCCACATGCCAGCCCCACAACATTTTATTGATCCAGTTATTAGTTGATGGGTACCTACTTTGAGTCTCTATCTTTTCTGTTGGGAATTGATCAGCTATAAACATGAGGGTCCATGTGCTGATTTCCCTTCCTGTGGTTTATACTTAAAATGGATTACCACTCAGCTGTAAAAAACAAGTGAAATCCTGACATTTGCAACAAAATTGATGGAATTAGCAATTTTTAACCCAAATTCAGAGAGATAAATAGCATTTTTTTTATTTGTGGAAGTTAATATAGGAGAGTATAAAATTGTGTGGCCATCATACCACTTGGCGTATAGTAATAAATACTGCATCTCTGAACCATACCGTGTAAGATAGTAGACTCCTCTTTCCCCAATTTATGACCAGTCATTAATCCTTCACGTTGAGATATTAATTGTCACTGTTTCAAGAGGAAATAGTATATATGTGCATATACATAATGCCTATATTTGAAGTGAATGTTGTAAAATATTAAAACTAGATATACTTAACTGAAAAGCAGATGTATAAAACTATGACGCTTGTATTTTAATCATTAACAAACAAGATAATAATACAGTTTATATTTATTAGACCAAATTGGGAACTCTGTGCCCCATCAATCAAAAGTTATATTTTCATAATAGACCTAGGTTTGATATGCTTCTCCAATGCATGTAACATATAATTGTAACCACTTAAAATTATGAATTTTTGAGCTAAAATTACTTTACTTTATGTTTCAACTTTAAATGCATACCTAAATAAACTGGTTTGACTTTTATATGAAGTAAGTGCACTATATTTATTCAAGGCAAGGAAAGCCAAATTTTTTGTCTCACAAGGTTAAAATGCTTTAGTGATTGTTGATTACAGCATTACCAATTCTACAGTGGAAGTCTTTGTCTCTTCCTTCCATTAATTCAGTAAAGACAGTATTAACTAGGAATGTTTTGTAGGGCTGGCGCCGTGGCTCACTTGGTTAATTCTCCTCCTGCAGCACCAACATCCCAAATGGGCGGGGTTCTAGCCCTGGCTACCCCTCTTCCAGTCCAGCTCTCTGCTGTGGCCCAGGGGTGCAGTGGAGGATGGCCCAAGTGCTTGTGCCCTGCACCCGCATGGGAGATCAAGACCAAGCACCTGGCTCCTGGCTTCAGATCAGCGCAGTGCCGGCCTTAGCGGCCATTTGGGGAGTGAACCAATGTAAGGAAGACCTTTCTCTCTGTCTTTCTCTCTCTCTCACTGTCTATAACTCTGTCAAATTTTTTTTTTTTAAAAAAAAGGAATGTTTTGTAAAAATATGAAAACTCTGTAGTTTAAATATGCTAAGCAATATATCAAGAATTTTCTTTAAAATTGAGTTATTAGGGCCAGTGCTGAGACACAGTAGGTAAAGCCACTACCTGCAGAGCTGGCATCCCATATGGTCACTGGTTTGAATTCCAGTTGCTCTTCTTCCAATCCAACTCTCTGCTTATGGCCCGGGAAAGCAGTGGATGACTGCCAGAAAGAAGCTCCTGGTTCTTGGCTTTGGATCAGCCCAGCTCTGACCAGCATGCCCATTTGGGGAATGAACCAGTGGATAGAACACCGCTCTGTCTCTTTCTCTCTTTGTCTGAAACTCTACCTTTCAAATAAATAAATAAATAAATCTTTTAATCTTCAAAAAAAGGTTTATTTATTTATTTGAGAGGTAGAGTCACAAAGACGGGGAAGTGGGGAGGGAGGGGGAGAGAGAGAGAGAGAGAGAGAGAGAGAGAGGTCTTCCATCTGCTGGATCACTCCCCAGATGACCGCAATGGCCAGAGCTGCACTGATCGGAAGCCAGGAGCCAGGAGCTTCTGTCTCCCACAGGGGTGCAGGGGCCTGCTTTCCCAGGCTATAGCAGAGAGCTGAATCAGAAACGGAATAGCCAGGACTCTAACCAGAACCCATATAGGAGACCAACACTGCAGGCAGCAGCTTTAACTGCTACTTCATAGCACCGGCCCCAATAAATAAATCTTAAAAAAAAAAAAAAATGAGTTACTGGTACTGGTAGTAGTATGAACTAGTAAAATTTTATTTTTTTAAATGGTAGTTAGTTGCAAATTTTACTTTTTGTTGAATGACAACTAAGAATGTAGTGTGTGGATAGATAAATCAACATATTTCAGTAAATTGCTCAGTATTTGATCATGATTTTCAGTAAAGCACTATTGAAGGGTGTATGAGGGAGAACATTTATGATATAGTCCCTGTACTTTCACTGAGTTTTCACAATTCATACCTGAAACACCTTTTCCCCTCCTTTCTGTTCTGCTTCACACGATAAAATTCCATATCTGCAACCTCAGCTTCCATGTTGTCATGTGCATGACGAGCCTCTGTCCAGCTCACTTCACAGCCAAGTTTCTTATTCACTTCCCTACTTCCCCATGAGAAACAGACCTCAGGGTGACTGTCAGTGTTTCTCTCTCCCTGCATTTGTGCATCTGAATAATCTCCTCTCTTGAGTGTTGGGAGGAGCTGAGCCTTGATTCTTACCCAGGAACTATAACAACGGTGATACGCTGGGAGGCCATTCATGGTGGTAGGTCAGGTAAGCAGACAAGAGCTAGAGACTACTTGTGGGCATGAACAGCTCAGCTGCAATATTGAAAAAAAAGGACTATGGCTGTGTGTTATTGAGTTATTAATTACTTCCATCTTAATTATGAAAATGAATTTGAATACTATATGGTTTTTAAATGAATGGCAAAGCCAAGATATGAACTAAATCATCCAGCTACAAATCCTATATTTTTCTACTACATAATAGAATATATAACCTAGTTCCATTTAAATAAAATAACTAATGCACTTAAAGGAATATCTAAAATGTGGTGGGATCTTACTAAGTCCACAAAAGCCCTCATCGTGCCTTGCCTCTTAAAAAACTCAAAGCCCAAATTAGTACTCAATGATATTCATCATGTCATCTTTTATTAAAAGGAATTTTATCTTCCCAGTTTTGAAATTGGATTTGTTGCACTGTCTAATATGTATTGCAATAATACTATTTTATATGTTTTTAAAACCACCTGTCTTTGAATATACAGGACCTTTCTCAACAGTTTAAATGTTGGAGAACACTTTCTGCTTGTCTGCAAACCTTTAATTAATCAAAATCCCTCTAATTGATGGAAGCCCTTCTAAGTGTTCATTACATTCTAACTCTATGTGACAAACAACAGGAACAGACTTCCTGACTTCTCAGATGTTTCCATTCAGCGGAAACAGAGTCTACTTTCTGCAAACATTTGTTTTGAAACCCCCACACCTTCACCATGCTGGCCCATTTAGAGTGGGTGGTCAATAAAGGCAGGGCACAAGTGAGGGCTTGACAATCTGCCTTCTCAGTTGTAAAAACCACAGAACACCTGGGATGTCATCATTTTTTGGTAGTGTTGGAAAAATATTACTGAATTTTCGAGTTATACAGTGAAATTTAAACAATCATATACAATCCTCCAGTCTGCATTTTATACAAATTCTCCTGGACCTTAATTTCTATGCAATATGTCCAGATCCTTTGTGTTTTCCACCTCTTCCTCTCCGGGAAGCACTAAAACATGAATTATTGTTATCTATGTGTCGTGGTAAGAATGTCAGTAATTAAGGGGCTGGTGTTATTGTGCACGCTGCTGCCTCTGATGTTGGGATCCCATGTGGGCACTGGTTCAAGTCCCAGCTGCTCCACTTTCGATCTAGATCCCTGATATTGTTCCAGGGAATGCAGTGTAAGATAATCAGAGTACTAGTGCCCCTGCTACCCATGAGGAAGATCCAGATTGAGTTCCCGGGTCTTAATTTCCACCTGGCCCAAGCTTGGCCATTGCAGACATTTGGGGAGTGAGTCAAAGGATGAAAGGTTTATCTCTCTCAATCTCTCACTTCTTCTCTCCCTTTTCCCCTCTCCAATCCTACCCCATAACTTTGCCTGTCAAATACATTTTTAAAATTAAAAGAATGACAGTGGATAGCAAATACCATGTCGGAGTACATATTTGAATATTTTCTGTCTGTATTTCAGAGAGGAAGAGAGAACTCCTGGACCATCTTGCCTTCTAACAAAAGCCAACATATGTCATTTATTTCTCTGATGTGAAATATCTGGATATCACTGCTAGTTCTCAAGCCACACATTTCACTATATATATGTGTATATATATATATATATATATATATATATATAAAATATTTGTTTCACATCATCCCTACACTTACAGCAAATAGCATCTCTTATTGTCATGGAGCAGTTGTGCACATCTGCTGATAGAGTTCAACGTTGACTATGCTCAGCAAGTTTTACTCTTGACCTACTGTCAGCTGGGGGCTTGAGTGAAGACTAGGTGGTCTAGGACTGTTAGCCTTTCAGACCAGTCTGGCTGGACAGGACTTAGTTGGGTGACACTAGCAGATTCCCAGAGAACAGCAGAAAAACACAAGCCTTCTGAGACCTAGACTATGCAATGACACATCTCTGCTTTTTCTTTGCTTTATTGAGGAAAACATGATAAAAGACTAGGCCATATTGACGAGTTGAGTAAAGTAATTCTAATTCCTAATGGACATACTTGAAACATATTTGAAGAGTAGAATTGCAAAGGTTCTGAGTAGAGGGGTGGATGGCATTTAATGGTCACTAGTGAATAATCACATACCACAATGACTTTCTAAGAATTAAACTGAATGTCCTAGCTTTTTTAATTAGGCTAACGGGCCAGCACCACGGCTCACTTGGCTAATCCTCCGCCTACAGGGGCCGGCACCCCAGGTTCTAGTCCCGGTTGGGACACTGGATTCTGTTCCGGTTGCTCCTCTTCCAGGCCAGCTCTCTGCTGTGGCCTGGGAAGGCAGTGGAGGATGGCCCAAGTGCTTGGGCCCTGCATCCACATGGGAGACCAGGAGGAGGCACCTGGCTCCTGGCTTTGGATCAGTTCAGCGCACCAGCCGCAGCACCCCAGCAGTAGCGGCCATTTGGGGGATGAACCAACAGAAAAGGAAGACCTTTCTCTCTCTCTCTCTCTCTCTCTCTCTCTCTCTCTCTCTGTCTAAGTATGCCTGTCAAAAAAAATAAAAATAAAAATAAATTCTTAGGCTAACTACATCTTGATGTCAAAAACTTGATCCTGTGCCAAAATGATCCTAAGATCCTGCTTTTCTGTACTGTACTTGGAAGAGGAAAGAAAAAAAAATGACTGTAAAATCTATTCCAGATGAGCACTTGTACACTCCTGTGGCCAGCTCCACCTTTTAAGCATTCGTATATGATTTGCTCCAATTCCCTCTTCCCTGAGAATGCAGAGGCCATACAGTCAATGTTCGTCACCCAGACTATAAGAGCATGGACCTTGGGTTTAGAGAAACCTAATGTGAAACCCAGCTGCACTCCAACTGAGTGTCCCTGGACGGATAATTTATCCACCCATTGTCTGTTTCCTTATCCCCTGAAAAAATTAGTTTAAGCAGCCATATATCTGTTGTGATGACTTAGGGATTGTCCGTAGTCCAAGAGAACATGATGTGGGTCCTTAATAGATCCTAATTCCCTTAACTTCTGTGAGTATTTTGGAATGTGTTGTTTTTTTTTTTTAATCACAGTTATCTTGTTTCATAAGCAAATCAATGCAGAGATTTTTTTTAAAAAAAGGAACAAGTTTACAGTATTTAAACGTGGAATAAGTAAGTTACAGAATACAATAGAGTAAACTCAAGTCAATACATTATTCTAAGGTTTTTAATTTTCTGAAGGGTATTTTCATGGCCTTTTTTTATAAAGATTTATTTATTTGAAAGGCAGAGAGTCACAGAGAGGCAGAGGCAGAGGCAGAAAGAGAGAGAGAGAGAGAGAGAGAGAGAGGTCTTCCATCTGCTAGTTCAAACCCAAATGGCCATAATGACCAGAGCTGGGCCAATCTGAAGCCAGGAACCTGGAGCTTCTTCTAAGTCTCCCATGTAATTTCAGGGGCCCAAGGACTTGGGTCTTCCTCTACTGTTTTCTCAGACCATAGAAGACAGCTGGATCAAGATAATTGGAAATGATTTTAAAAAATTGGAAGTTACATAAAAATCAATCAATTTTAAAAAAATATCATGTAGGATCTCTGCCCTTAATGTGCTGTACAAGGTGATTTAATGCTACAACTAGTACTCAAAGAGTATATTTCACTTTGTAATTCTATGTGAGGGCAAATGGTTTAAAATCTTTTCTTAACACACACTAAACTGAGCTCCTGTATACAAAGATAATTGAAAATGAATCTGGATGTGAATGAAAGGGGAGAGGAAGTGGGTAAGGGGGGAGGGTAGCAGGGGGGAAGGGAGGTATGGGTGGGGAAGCCATTGCAATCCACAAGTTGTACCTTGGAAATTTATATTCTAAATAAAAATCAAAAAAAAAAAAAAAAAAAAAAAAGAAGACAGCTGGATCAGAAGTGGAACAGCCGGAAATGAAATCGGCACCCATATGGGATGTGGGCACTGTAGGTGGTGGCTTGACCCGCTATGCCACAGCATCGGTCCCATGAATTCTTTCAGATCATCTACATACACTGAAGGTGCACATTCTCAAGGTGAATAATGAAAAATAAAAGTTCTGTATAAGGTGATGGTATGCGTTCACGAAGGATGTGACGAAAACTAAGGACCCTACCATAATCAATGAACACTGGGTTCACATCATTAATCTGTAATATATTTACTGGTACCTTTAATAATAGTATATTGAAGTTATTAGTACAAATGAAAGGAAAAGATATAAAAGGTGGCATTGATTCATAAGACACCAGAAAATATGAGTTGGTGCAATATAATTATTTAAATGGTTTCCACTTAAACTGATGAGGTTAGAACCTCCTCCTTGTGACAGGTATGGCTCCTTAGCCTGGCTTTCCTAAAGCCAGAAAGGGAGTAGGAAATTTACATTCCCTTCAATACAAATAAGATAGGCAAAGCATTCCATCTCAGTAATGAGATTTAAAGTCAAATATCATCCCACATGGGGGTGAGAAGAGGCAGATCATCATAAAGTCACAGAGAAATGATCTTAAGAACACCGTCAAATATATATTCTCTTATTTAAATAAACAAATCCACATCTTGAATCCCCCAGAGTCCAAAGGGAAACTGCTGGTCAACACCAGATTCCGCACATGCTATGTGCAGCTGGAATCCCTGCAGCCCTGTGAATCGTGCAAACATCTGTGCTCGCTCATTGCCTGGCCCAAACTACTCTTTACAACAGCTGTCCTGTTCTAACCTGGCGCCCTAGTCCCGCAGTGACTGATGGACTCTGAACTCAAGACCACATCCAGTCATTTCCTAGAGCTCCCTCTGGTTATCACAGGGGGCTTCTGCAGTATTTCTCTCAGGAAAACACAGTGCTCCTTCAGCTTCCCGTGGTCATTTCCGACTCCCCTCTGCGTTCCCAACTGCAGAGATCCTATACGGATTTCAGGATCAACCATGACCTGCTTCCCTGTGGCTTTGCCATATATTTTGCGGTTTACAGGTCTGGCATTGTGGCACAGCCAGCTATGCCTCCACCTGTGATGTCAGCATTCTGGAAGAGTGCTGGTTTGAGTCCTGGCTGATTCCCTTCCATTCTAGCTCTGTGCTTAGCATCTGAGAAAGCACGAGAGTGTGGCCAAGTACCTGGACCCCTGCCACCCAAGTGGGAGATCCAGATGGAGTTCCAGGCTCCTGGCTTTGGCCTGACCCAGCACTGGCTGTTAAAGCCATTTGGGGAGTGAATCAGCAGATGGAACATATCACTCTGTATGTCTCTGCCTTTCTCCCTTCACCCTAAGCCCTCCTCTCTCTGTGCAACTCTGCCTTTCAAATAAATAAAATAAATCATTAAAAAAAAAGCTTTTAGTTTATATTAGCACTGCACCTTGACTTCTTGTCTAACTCAGCTGGACCTGAAAGCGGGGCTTCTCCTAATCTCTCCTTGCTCGCTTGCCTTACACTCTTCCGGCATATCTACTGCCCGTTCCCTGTGAGCAGCATTTACTCCTGTGACTGTCTGGATGAATTTCATTCAGAGTTCACTAATTCACACACAGTGCATGTATTGCTGTTAGGGTTCTCCTATATTAGTTTGGTTTGTATATGCAAAGGTAGGGAATTTTTTTCATGAAAATAATGCATTATTTTTGTTTCGGATTCCATCTATGTGAGTCTTATTTATAAGCCATTTCGCTTTTCCTTCCCCTCCCATCCCAATTATTGCTATGATGGTATTTGGAAAAATAACTCAGTCCTTTATTTTAGAATATGGTTTTATTATAATCACAGCGTATAACACATTTAAAGATACACATTGAAGCCAGAAAATACTATAAGCAAAAAAATAAAAAAAACAGTATTTTGTATACTGAAATATTACTGGTCATACTTTGCTGTTTCCAAATGTCTGAAGAAAATAGTGAAATTATCCCTGTCTCTTATGTTGGTATGAAACAGGTCAATACTTACAAAGGGAAAATGATTTAGAACCATAGAAAACACCACCAGAACTGCTGTCTCTCACTTTAGAGGAAAAGCTGTTCCCACAAAGACATAAACACTACTTGGAGATTTCACAGTGTTAGAATATCGACAGGAGACTGGCAGGGACTATTTCATTTTCTAAGGAAATCAAAACGCACATGCTACTCCAGCTGTTCCTCACATCTGCTTGGTACAGGATCTTCCCTACACACTTGAATACCATTGTCCAAAACTGTCACAAAGTTTGCTCTTTCACTTCAATTCATTGAAGTTATTTTTTTTTTAAATTGTCACATTCTCAGAGAAACTTTTATGGATTAACTTATTCACAGGAGCAGCCCCATTCGCTCTCTGTGTCTTCAATAAAAATATTCCTTCAAAGCCATTACTGTATATCACTGCACATGTGTGTATGTGTTTGTGCACCTGCAGTGTTACTGCTATAACCCACGGTACAATGGAAGCTCCGGTTGGGCAGACATTCTTAGATGGAAGGCAAGACGTAAAACAGGCATGTCAGTAAATACACACATGCACACACACACACACACACACACACTCACTCACACAAAACAGCATAGTAAAAGCATTTTGAGAGTCCTTGATACTTTCCCAGAGCAGCAGCCAAGCTGGCAGTGTGACTACTGAAGAGGTCACTAGGGTTACGAACTAAAATCTTGCTGCACGACCTGCTGGGCAAAAGATGTCAGCTCAGCTAAACATCAGACTTCCGTTCAGTACCCAGATGATTAGCAGTCTAATCAGGATGGTTTTCTATCATAGAAAGATGACTAGTATTTTGGAGGAAGAGTTTGATAATCTGTAGTATAATCAAATTTTAAACAATTTTGGGAAAACTCACGAGATGGTCAACTATTGAAGGAGGTTACTAATTTTTATGAGAGCAATTTACTACAGTAAACTGAAGACTCTGTGGATGTGTTTGTGATTTAAAAGCTGTGGTTGTGCTCTTTTCTCCCCTAAATGAATCCCATTAGCAATTTTTTTCTAATTTTTGAAAATATATTTGTCTTCTTTGTACATGTTTCCTAACTCTAGTTTAGAAAATACTCAATTTTATTATAAAAACTGTTATTAATGAGGCATAGTACAATAAATGCTATTCTTTGGATGATTTTTCCAATTTTTGTATTTGCTTTCAAATTAATTGAATATAGTGACAGCAATCAGAAGTAACTCTTCTACCTGAATTCTACCTATCCTAAAATTCATATACAAATTTTGTAGTTTTATTGTAGCATGAAGTATAAATTATCAATATATATTATCCCCCTCATCTTTTCCCTGCAAAAATAGGTTAAATCATGACATCAGAGCAATGAAATCTTTCCTGTATTTTACAATTCACATCCGTACACCCTTTCTGAATGTACCATGGAACACTGATGGAATATTTATACCCATGGATTATGAATTTGCTTATGGCCTCTTGTATTCTTCTACTGATCCCAAGCTAACTCTACACAAATGTTGCCTGCTTGAGGGTAAGCATATTAAGATGTTGCTATGCTTTTGTTCCAGGCAACAATTTTTATTGTTTTCTGAATTTTTAAACATTTTTAATTTTTTAATTGTAGTAAAATGCAAAAACAATGACATCTAAACACTTTTCGAGTACATAGTTCACAAAACTAAATATATTCATAATGTTTTTTAACCATCATGACCAACCATATCTGTAATTCTATCCATGTTCTGAAACTGAAATGCTATAGGAATTAAACAGTTAATTCCCATTCCCAAGCCTCATTGGTCACTGGCAACTACTCCAAGATTTTGAGTATGTTAAGTTTCTTGGCCGGCCAGCACCGCAGCTCCCTTGGCTAATCCTCTGCCTGCAGCACCAACACCCTGGGTTCTAGTCCCGGTTTGGGCGCTGGATTCTGTCCCAGTTGCTCCTCTTCCAGTCCAGCTCTCTGCTGTGGCCTGGGAAGGCAGTGCTTGGGCCCTGCATCAACATGGGAGACCAGGAGGAGAGTACCTGGCTCCTAGCTTAGGATCGGCGCAGAGCGAAGGCCGCAGCGTGCCTGCCATGGCGGCCATTTGGGTGGTGAACCATTGGAAGGAAGACCTTTCTCTCTGTCTCTCTCTCTCACTGTCTAACTCTGCCTGTCCAAAAAAAAAAAAAAAAGTTTCTTGGTGTTTATGACTGGGTTATTTTATTTATTTATTTTTTGGACAGTCAGAGTTAGATAGTGAGAGAGAGAGAGACAGAGAGAAAGGTCTTCCTTTGCCATTGGTTCACCCTCCAATGGCCACCACAGCTGGCACGCTGATCCGAAGCCAGGAGCCAGGTGCTTCTCCTGGTCTCCCATGGGGTGCAGGGCCCAAGGACTTGGGCCATCCTCCAGTGCATTCCCGGGCCACAGCAGAGAGCTGGACTGGAAGAGGGGCAACCAGGACAGAATCTGGTGCCCCAACCAGGACTAGTACCCGGTGTGCTGGCGCCGCAAGTGGAGGATTAACCTATTGAGCCGTGGCGCCGGCCAATGACTGGGTTATTTTACTTAGCAAAATGTTCTCAGATTTTATCTATGTTGTAGTTTAGGTGAGAATTCCCTTTCTTTTTGAGACACTGTTTTATTCCCTTGCATGTATATTCCAAATTTTGCTTACGCATTCCTCTGCCAACGGACACATGGGTTGCTTCCACCTTTTGACTATTGTGAAAAATTCTATGAAGCTTTGTGTACAAATGTCTCCTTCAAGACCTTGCTTTTCAACTTGGGAGGAGTATATACCTTAAAATGAAGTTACAGGATCATATAGTACTTCTACTTCTGATTTCTTGTGGAGACTCCAGATTGTTTTCCAGAGTGGCTCTACTATTTCACATTCCTGTAAAAAACCTTCCAGGATTCTTAGTTCTCCATATCTTTGCCAACACTTTCTATTTTGTGCTAAGAATGCGGGGGTGGAGTGGAGGATGATTGTTGGTATGCTGTGAGATATTACCTCACTTTAGTTTTTATATGTGTTTTCTTTCCTTAGTGATTAATGATGTTCAAAATGTTTCTATTTAATGATCATTTGCATATGTTATTTGGAGAAATATCTGTTCAATATGCCAGTATTGTGGCATAGCAGGTAAAGCTGTGGCCTGCTATTCTGGGATTCCAAATGGACACTGGTTCTTGTCCTGGCTACTCTGCTTCAGATTCAGCCTCTGGATAATGGCCTGGGAAAGCAGCAAAAGCTGGCTCTTGTGTTTGGGGTTCTGAACCCATGTGGGAGACCTGTTTGAAGGTCCTGACTCCTGGCTTTGGTCTGGACTAGGCCTGGCCATGGCAGCCATTTGTGGAGTGTGAACCAATGTGGCTGGTCTTTCAATCTTTCTCACACTCTCTCTCACCGTCCCTCTCTCTTTCTTTGTAACTCTTATTTTCAAAGAAATAAATAAATGTTTACATACATATTTTCAATTGTGTACTTTTTTGTTATTGAATTAAGAGGTTCTTGGGGCCACCATTGAGAGAGAGGGACAGATCCAAATATCAATAAGTTGAAAATTCAAAACATGCAGATGCATCTTTATAGGCTGATTCTGAGATTTCTTCTGTCTGCCAAGAATGCTACTTTTTGGAGATGGACAAATAAATAAGCAAAAAGCAATAAAATAAGCATGTAAATCACTATATTTCACATATTATCTCTGTGTAGCTCATCTTCAAATTATTGCAATGTCTCATTCATTTTAGTGTAGTTGATACAAAGATACTACATGTTTATTGAGATATTATTTCTAATTTCCAGAAAATATAAAACATTTACAATTGCAAAATCCAAATAAGTTATTACTACCACAAGTATTTAATTTTTTCATAAGTCTTTTGATATGGTCTCCCCAAAAATGGTTTTAGCAGGAAAAATATAGTGAGACTGAAACCAAAAAGGCAGAGCAAGAACACAAGTTATATATAGCAGTTCTAACCTCACAGGGGTATTTGTATTGACTATACCATTGATTCTAGAAGAATTTTATTATTAGACTAATCAAAACAGTTATGCTTGCATAGATTTTTCCAGTAGTTGAACTGGAAAACAAGAGGTTTATATATGGAGAGTTCCTCCGTTCTTTGTTGTCTTCTGAATGGCAAGCAGATAGAAGACACGGATTTAGTAGTTATAAGTTGGAACTGTACGGTGTCCTACTTTGTAAACCAGTGACCTGAACAGAAACTAATCCAATAATGCAGAAGCTGGCAACATCCATTTTCTCATTCGTTATTGGCATATTTATTGGCGTCTACTGTGTGCCTTTAGCACCCTGCTAATCATAGCTTGAAAGTAAGTTGCACATGGTGAACTCAGGAAATGAGATACGTAGTTGGAGGAAACAATGCAAATTGCAAAGAGACAAATTCAGGTCAATAAGAAAAAAGTCAGCATTATCTCTCAATTAAGTGTGTATGAATATAAGCACAAAAATCATTTTTAAGTTCTATTTATTAAAGCAATTTTTATCTGGAATTAAGTATAATGCTCTTTTAATATAAGTGTTTTTTATTTATTGAATGTCTACTTTCATTTATAAAGTGAACTAAATTGTATTTGTCTAGTAACCACCAAAATCTAAGTTGTTTAGGGAACACATAGCATAACTTCTTCATTGATTATATTCAAGGATAGTATCAGATATTTTAAAATTATTCGAATTCTTCTCCTAGCCACAAAATTCCTCATGATGTTGCGTGATTTTAGGCTGAGGTTTTGACTTGCTGTCTCCTCTTAATAAGTGAACTCCTTTACAGGATTCTTCAAATATGCTACTCCTTCTTGGGCCAGAAAGGCAAACAATGACGCCTGTCAGAAGTGTGAGTAAAACAAAATAAATCCAAGCAGTACTTAGAAAGCAATCCTTGAGAACAGGGGTAGGCAATTCTGTTAAGTGACTTTTTAACAAAATTTTGTCTTACCAACACAGTTATATTTTCTTTATTGGCTGCTGATTAGTAGTATTCCTGTTGGAGTATTGCAGATTCATAAATCTTAGACATATAATAAGTTAAATAGGGATATTACAGAAAAAAATGCTCATCAATAAGTGAACATAGTCATTTCAGAATAAGCTACAAAATGCTTAAATAGTGAAGGTTATCTTAACAGGTGTATGTATGTGTCCGTGTGTGTGTGTGTGTGTGTGTGAAAAAAATACACAAAGCTGATTTTGAAATAGCCTGGTGAATTGAGCAAAAAAAGAATTATATGCATAGTCAAGATATACACCAGTAGCTCCTGAAATAAAACTTTTCTAAGGAAACTTCTTAAGTCTTGGATAACCCACAAGATTGATTCTCCAATATCTGTTTATAGAGATCATGATCTAACGTCAAATGTAGCATTTTCCATGTATCTGTTGACTTTTACCTTTTAACAATTATTGTGATATTCAATCCTGCTGTCCCAACCATTTCTTTTATTTCCTGCAATATGGCCCTTGTTCATATCTTTCTCATTATTAGAAGTACTTCTTGTCATTAGTAAGTGTCATCTTTACCACTCTCAATTTTATTCATCATGCAAGGTATAGTTCCAATGTCAGTTTTTCAATGAATCATTCCAAAATGTCTCCGTTCAGCAGTAACCACAGTCTTCTCTATATCATACCACATTTTATTTATGGTTTTATACCAAATGCATCACAATTTCCCTAGTATTTAGAAGCTGTGTTTCACATGATGGGTAATAAAAATTTTAAAATCAAAGACAACATCCTGTTTATTTCTATATGTATATTAGTGTCAAACATACTCTTTTGTCAAAATTAGACACTCAATAAATATTTGTGGAACTGAATTGACGCAAATTGAATTATCTCAAGGCTGCTATGGACTGTTTGTCTACTCTTCAGTATGCATTGCACTTAAATTACACCGTTTGTCTTAGTTTTTTGCTAGTTGAAAGCTGATGTATTCTTAACTCTGCTCCATCTAAGAGAATTGGAAGATGACATTTATTAATGTTTGCTTAGCTCAAAGCAGTTCACACTGTGTGAAGCAGTCCATGAATTAGAAGTGGTTTAAAAATAAAAGAATACACAGTGTAGTAAAGTGCAGTAGCTTAGTACAATCAATACATCTCTTGAATTTTTCTTTATTACAATT
This sequence comes from Sylvilagus floridanus, assembly GCA_949820135.1. NCBI lineage: Eukaryota > Metazoa > Chordata > Mammalia > Lagomorpha > Leporidae > Sylvilagus > Sylvilagus floridanus. Next base: position 110,234,136 of record OX463238.1, on the reverse strand, counting down.
AAAAGAACGAAGCACCTGTTATACATCTCCTGAAACAATGGAACACAACTTCATCTGCAAATGGCAATATTGTTTTGTAAAAGAGAGTCTGAGAACAGTTTCTAGGGATATTGTAAGCACTCCAGGTGTCTATGGAAACTGAGCCTGCACAAAACCTGTAATGAGGAATAAAGAGATACCTGGAAGAATGCCCAGTGCTGGAAAGACAATAAGACTATAACTTTTCAAAATTTATAAAGACCACATAGAATTTTAAGATACCCATGTTGTGCTGTTGAGTACCGGCTACAGGTTTTAATTCTGAAAAAAACATAAGAATAGAAAAAGCATTTTTAAAAAAAAATTGGCTTTGATTTAAAAATATATTAATAAAATTTTGAAAATAATGGAACATGATTTGTAAGACATTGGCCCAAGAATTGCTCTATGCCTATGTGAATAGCATAGCCCACTTGCTCTGGAAGTCATACAAGAATCTCTTATGCTCTAAAATCCCATTTGTCCTTCAAAGATAAGGGGACATGGGCTATTTTCTTTTTGAAATATTGAGCCCTGGCACTAGTAATCACTTTGGACTTCATTAATTAGAACACACTGCCATATCCTTGACCAGGCTTCTCGAAGTTCAGTCCCGCTGATATAAATGAATCTTTGAAAGAATGGCAATCATTCATAGAAGAAATAGATTTATCCCCTGTCTTTACTTAACTAATGACTTCAGATGCAGAGTTTTTCCACAAATTTTATGTCTCCAAACGATGAAATGAATGAAATAAGAGCTTCAATGAAAAAAAATATTGTTAGCAATTAGCTTATGTGTAGTGAAGATTATGAAATAACATATTTTTAGTTTTGTCACCCTTTTTCTGTTAGGTGTTTGGGATCCCAGAAGTCCTCTGTTATTATTGTGAAACCAATAACCAAACTGAAGCTAAGTATCACTAGAACAAGTTTTATTCAGTAGCCAAAGAACGGAGAAATGGGAGCCTTAGAGATTAAAAGTACAGGAAAAGCATGATTTATGATAATGCTTTAAAACAATAACTACCTTTTTGCTAGAGAATATTGGCAAATATTTTAAAATAATCATCCATCTGTGCTGAGTTTCTTCAGTGGAATATGTTAGAAATAAATAAATGAAGTAAAAAAACTAAAACTCATGAGGGCTTTTCACATAAGAGGTATTGATATCTTTCTATTTTGAGTAGCAACGCTTCATTCTGTATTCACTGAGGGCTCTGTTCTGTGGGGGCCAAGAATTTTTACTTTTTTTTTTTTTGTCTGAGTTACTCAAATTCTTCATGTTCAAGAATTAGTTAAGAGTAGATGGTCATTTACAAATGTCAAGCGATTGAATGATTCAATTGATCAGAACGCTGAGGCACTGTAAACAAGAGAAAGGAGAAAAATGCTATACGAAGTGACTAAAATTGGAAAAAAAATAGGAACCTACACCTCCAGGGGCCAGTTTGGGCCTTGTTAAAGTCCATTAGTTCAGGAAGAACTGCTGGAGTTCAAGTCCATCAATCATTTCTCACTCAACATCATGGGTCAAATTCTGCCCTCAATTACACGTACCTAACTTTCATTCAAGTCTCTGGGAGTTATACACACATCCAAGAGGGCAAGCCAGGGCTCTGTAAGTTGAGTGGGGAGTAATTGATGACTTTCTCATTGCTGCGCTTGGCTTTCAGCAAGCGAACTTTAGAAGCCTATTTCTAAGCCTAGGGAGAGTGTGTTACGAGGATGCTCAGCCTTGAGCGCTGGACCAGAGACTCAGCAGTCATTCAGCTTAAATCCAAGAATGCCATCTTCACTTTGTGTACAGATGTCTGTATTTTCTTACATATTCTCCTTACTTTGTTTCTGATTTCTCTCCCCACCTGTATTATATGTTCTTCTCTAATAAAGCCTATCTCTTTCTCCTTTGCTCTTTCCACCACTATTTGTTTACTGTGTTTTAAAAAAACTATCGATGTAATAAGTGCTTGGGGCAATGTGGCAACATTGGTGGCAGTCCAGTAACTGCTAGTTCCGCTGTGACAGTCATTGGTATCATTCTTGATTTCCACTGCTGTTCTTAGTACTAGCTTAACTTTTTCTTGATGTAAGGGGGTGGTAAAGTCATATACACGCACATGCACATCCAGATTCCTGGATGGCTTATTCTGTTATACCAGTACCCTCAGGACTTTATTAAGATTCTAATAAATAAACTTTAGAATAAACTCTGTAATAATCTAAGATAATTTAATAAAACACAGTACACCTAAAAATATTACAAGTGTATATGAGAATGCATCATTAAAATCCTCTAAAATTCTTAAGTACTTTTGTTCCTCAAAGGACGAATTTATGTACAAGTTTCCTCCTCAGATTTGTTTTACAAGTCTCTAGGATATGTTGCCCTGTGATGCAGTTCTCCCAGGTCTCAGCCTTCCCGTAAATCCCTGGAGCATGTTGATTTTGGATTCACAGAAGATCAATGAAAATATTAAACATTTTCCACAAATACCTGCTGAATGGCCACTGTACGCTAGGAACTGTTCTTGTCATTCATTATTCAGAGCCTGCCCCTACACACAACACCCAGCACAAGAAACGTGGAATAAATCTGATTTTGTTTGATCTTTCTGATCTCTGTCTTCTATATGGTCTGTATTCCAATAATATAGGAGGACACTCTCATTTAGAATGATTCCTGTTGTTTACCAGTGGTCATCACTTTTTTCAACTACCTACTAACAACTATCTCTTGCTATACATGAGGACACATCCAAAAGTTCGTGATAAAATGAAATTTAAAAAGTTTATTTTGTTGGAAAAAAATTTTGGAATCCATTCATAGATTTTTTATAGCATGTGTATTCTCTTAACTCTTTGAAGATCTCTTATATGCTTGGAATTGAACATACTTTTGTGACAAAATATATGTGGCTTTTATATTTTTAAAATTTGTGTTCATTTATTTCAGACGAAAAGAGAAAGTTAAAACAGAGCTGTCTGGTATTTCACTCCCCAAATGCCTAAAACAGCCTGAAAAAAGGGGAGTAGTCAAAGCCAGGATCCAGAAAGTCAAACAATGTCAGCCACACGGATGGCGAGAGCCCAATTACCTGAGCCATCACTGGTGCCTCCGAAGGTCTATTTTAGCAGAAAGCTGGAGCCAGGAGCCAGAGCTGGGGTGCTAACCCATATGTATTCCTTTAAGGGCATATTCGCATTCTAATTAGGATCTTAAAGCTAGGCCAAAAGCCCATACCTAGACTTGTCTTTTTAATTCTTTTTGCAATTCTCTTCTCCGAGATAGAATTTTTAAAGGTTTGTTTCCAGGAAAGTTTGAGTTTCAGTTCTGCAGTTGTGAAAATGTATCAGTAACAATCACATACTGGTGTCTGGATTCAGAGGCTTGGTTGTTGTGTTCTCCCTACACTACTTTAGATAGCAAAGTCAATTTTGTATTTGATCTTTGGTTCCATAAAAATTGTGCTACCATATCCAATATGTTAGATATTAGCCATATCTGGTTATTTATCACTTGAAATGTGGCTAGTACACATTGAGATGTGATATCAGTATAAATACACACCAGATTTCTCAGAAAGGAAAACACATACAATTTATCATGTATAAAGTGTTGCTTACAAGTTGAAATGATAATATTTTAGATATATTGAATAAAATAACATTTATTATTAAATCTAATCTTACCTGTTTCTCATGTGTCTCATATATTATTTTTATTGGTCAGAAATGCTCCAGAGTGACCAAGCTGCAGTAGCACAAAGAACCATACTTTGTCAAGCCATCAGCCTTACTTGACACTGCTGATCCATGATATCCAGAATACAGGGTACAAAGGACAATGCTAACAAACACTGGGAATATAGAGATTTCATTCCAAATTCCAAAGAAATAAGATTGATCACAGGTAAAATTTTCAAGAAATTAACTTTAAACTCATACCTTTCAAGCAAGGCCTGAGGAGTGAACAAGCAATAAACTGACGGGTTTAAAAGGCCTATTCCTGACAAAGCAGAGAAATATGCTTCAGCCCCAGAAACCACACAGAAGAAACACGACTTCAGTCTGAAATGGCCATGTGCAGGGCTGTCGACCATCACAGCAAAAGAAACTGGAATTTTTCACTTGATCTAGTTTTTATGCCGTGAAGGCACACAATCCATTTTCCTAGGCTAAAACAGAAGAGATCTATAGGCTGAAATTTAGAATGTGACACTTGGGTGAAATTTCAGTTCAATTGAATGGTAAATATCATAGGTAATTTATTTCAAATTCCTTCTTTCTTATTAGAAGTAATGGATGGAAGGATGGTAAAAGGACAAACTGAAAGGTAGGTAAGGAGATCAAGAGAATTATAATTCTCATTAAGTGGAATTGTACTTCATAGATTTGCTTAGTGGTTTGTAGATTTAGTAATTTGTATCTATGTTCAAGTAGGCAAAGACTTATAATTACATATGTAATGCTTAGATTGAGAATATTCTATGACAGAGCTAACGATGTTTTGTCCATTATGGAAATATACTCCAAAGATCATGGTATTGATTTTCCCTGAGCTGATAATTCCAGGCTAAGAGATGTTCAAAGCCACCACTTCTTAGGTTTGTGAAAGGAACTCTGACAAGAGCTGGCTACAGCCGAAAACTGACGTGCACGTTATAAGAAAACTGCAGACATCCTGTCGCACAAATCTGACACGAGAAGAACCTATTTTCTGCCCCATGACTAACCTTGGAATCATTGCTTACTGCTCTGAATACGGCTAATGTGGTAGAATGAAGAATGGTCCCAAAGGTCCACACTAGCCCCCAGCTCCTATTCATGTGTGATCTGATATGGCGGAGAAAGGCACTGCGTATGTGTAGAAAGTAAAGAGCTGGAGATGGGGAGATTACCCTGGTGGGCCCTGTGTGTTCACAGGGGTCTTTACAGGAGGGCATCAAGGGGGACAATAGCACAGATAGGCTATGTGACGGCAGAGCAGGGCCAGTCAAAGCCACGTAGTGTGGCCAGTAACCAGCCTGGAAAGGAAAGCTCCCACTTCTGCACTGACACCTTAAAGGGAAGCAGCCTGCTGGAAGCCGTGGAAATTAGGCTTCGGATTCTTAATCTCTGCAAACAGAAAATTTCTGTTGCTTTAACTCATTAATTTCTTGCAATTTGTTTTAGCAAAAATTAGAGTCTAATAGTGTGCTAAGCTTTTTTTCAACTAAAACTAAACTAAATTTTTTTTAGCTTAGTGCACTAAACCTTTTGACAATCAACTGAAAGTGAAGTTCTTCATTAAAAAAAAAAAAAACTTTCATTCCATTAGTTAATTAACTAGCATTTTTTCTTAAGGAAGACGTGGAGGAAGAAACAGATGGACAGAGATTTTCTCTCTGCTGGTTCACTCTCCAAATGCCTGCTACAGTCTACATTGGGCCAGGAACTCCACCTGGGTCTCTTGTGTGGGTGGCATGGACCTAAGTAATTGATTCATCATTATCGCATCCCAGGGTGCATATTTTCAGGAAACTTGAATCAGAAATAGAGCTGGTTTTCGAACTCAGGCATTCCAACATGGGATACAAACATCCCAAATGATGCATTAGATATTGGTTCAAATGTCTGCCTGACTTCTTTTTTTTAATGCATTTATTTATTTACATTTTATTTGAAAAGCAGAGACAATCAGTATTTCATAATCTAGTTCCATCTTCAAATGTTTGCAATAGCCAGGACTGGGTCAGGCTAAAGCCAGGAACCCAAAACTCAAATTAGGTCTCCCAAATGAATGTCAGGAACCCAAGTTCTTGATTTATTATCTGCTGACTCTCAGGAAGTTTCCTAGCGGGAAACTGGATTAGAAGTGAGATAGCCAGGACACAAACCAGGTACTCCAATATGAAATGAAGGCATCCCAAGCTGCTCAATGCCTGATCCATCGGTCTGCTCTAACACTTTTACCCTTGCCACTTGAATCTTCCTTTTTTGCAGTCTTACTAATAACACAAGGACAATATGTGAGCTGTTCTTCGACCTGCCAATAAACAGTAGCTTCCCAGTATCTTCTATGTAAACTACAGCTCCTGGAAAACTGTGTGTAGGGCTCTGAATACCATAGCCTTTTTAAAAAGCCTATAGAGGGGGCTCTAAAAGAAGTCATGGAGACCTAAAATAGCTTAGTTGTAATGAGGAGGGCTTATTCACAAGCCTATGTTAATCAGGTAGATCCTGAATAAGGTAACCTCTGAATGCTTTATGAAAGGCTTTGCCTCAAAAAATAGAAAAATACATTGTTGATCATTCACAATGTATGCAGAAGATTTCTGTGTACCTCTAGCCAGCAGACCATGGAGAAAAAATGTCAATTATCAGTTGTCTTTGAGGAGGGCAATCTCAGGGTAATCAGGATGAGAGAAAAAGGAAGGCGAGTCCAGGAGGAGGCAGAACTGATACAACGAGGTACCTGACTTTTTTCTCCAAGCCTTCACCATCAACAGCCCAAATTTGTTGCTAGACACACTGTGTATATCCCATAAGGAATAGGTACTTACCAACTGTTGTCTCTCATTAGTTAGATATTAGCACAAGGGACATGAATTCTTAACAGTTCCTTATAGTTCTACACATTTTGAAGCTGCCACATGCTGAGTCAAAACTTTGTCTTTTATCTGAACCCAGAAGTGGAGGGAAGGGTTGGAGCCTCACGGAACGAAGAACAAAGCAAGGGTAGTAAGTTAGGTAAGGGAATCTTTCAACTATGCTTGCATAGTTAATGATAATGGCTAATATATTCTTATATTGGATTTAAAATTCTGTTCATGTGTTCGCATGATGTCCTTCTAAGTTTGACTGGCTAAGATCCTGAGCTATACTCAAGAAATGATATGAATTTGAAGAAAAACAAGAATTTCTCATCTGCTCCTATTGGCTAGGAAAAACATTCCTTTAATTTTGTTTATACACATGTTACTCAATTATTCTGATCTTCAAAGTTAATTCAAAGTAACTTATATTTGGCATAAATATTTTAAAATAAGCTACGCTATAATCTGCTAAGTTTAGCTCTTCAATAAAATTCCCTTCCATGTAAGATACTCATAGGATCATTAGAGACGCTGTTCTCACTATATTTAATTTTTGAGTCTAAGTGGGATGATAATACATATTGTTTCATGCCAGTTTCTTTAAAAGAGAAATTTTTAATTTACAACTTTCCTTGATATGCAAAATTTACCTGTCATTTCCCAAGCTCTGAACCCTAGGTTGAAAAGGGTTTTCGTTTTCTGCTATCTCCCCAGGAGTCATTTATACACTTTTGCCACTATTGTTTTAGTGGAATAATCTCTTGCTGTGTTTATCTGTGTTTTGGACTTAAAAGATATTTTATTTAATTTTTCAATTTTTTTTCAAATTTTTCAAAATTTTCAATTTTGTTTTATTCAATGCCTCAAGACCAATGGGGGACTTAGTTTAAGATGTACAAATCTTTGGTTTATGTATCTTAGGAATGTCTTTTCTCCTTGAGGATCCCAGTCTCTTTACAACCACACAATGGTCTCATTTATAGTGTCTGGGATCTATGAACATCCATTTTCTCTTTGAGTTCCTCCTGCACCTCGTGGCTGTTTAATCACCTCTTCAGCTATAGCATCTGCTAAATATCTTATTCTTCTGGGATCCCTTAGTTTAGGTATCAAAGGGGGAACTAGCTTGGTGTATTATTCTGGAACAGGCTATCTCAAGTTATCATTTTGGTGTCAACCTATGATTCAGAGGTACATCCCAGGTAGCAGTAGGCCTGATTAATAAGACCATGAGTATAATCATGTGATTTGTATTATGACTGCTAAGAGCTATCACTGTTCTCAGAAATGGTTGGGAGTTTGGTATGAAATGCACTTGACACATGAATTTAAAATCCCAACCCAGACTATGAGTCTCAAAGTCTTCATGGTAATTGGTTGAATGCTGTGCTATGATTTAATGGAAACTTCCTTGGCACTATCTAGGAGATAACCACATTCTTTTCTGTTTTTCAAAATCGCCAGCTTTGTATGTTGAGCATTCATTTATTTCTTTGTTTTTAAAATGTACTTATTTTCTATAAAGGCTGTTAAAAAGAGGGCGAAAGAGTCACAGTGAGATGGATGGATGGTTAACTAAACAAAAGATCCCATCAGCCTGATAGGGGCCAGGCCAAAACCAGGATTCAGGAACACCATCCAGGTCTCCTGCATCGGCGTTAGGGGCCCAAATAATTGGACCATCTTTCCATTTTTCTGTGTGTCTTCTTTTCTTTCTTTCTTTTTTAAAAATTTTTTGACAGGCAGAGTTATACAGTGAGAGAGAGAGAGAGACAGAGAGAAAGGTTTTCCTTCTGTTGGTTCACTCCCCAGTGGACACTATGGGCCGGTGCATTGTGGAAGGTGCACTGCTCTGATCCGAAGCCAGAAGCCAGGTGCTTCCTCCTGGTCTCCCAGGCGGGTGCAGGGCCCAGGGACCTGGGCCATCCTCCAATGGCTGCCTGGGCCGCAGCAGAGAGCTGGACTGGAAAAGGAGCAACTGGGACAGAATCCGGTGGCCCAACCCGGACTAGAACCCAGGGTGCTGGTGCCGCAGGCAGAGGATTAGCCTAGTGAGCCGTGGCACCGGCCCTTTTATTTCTTTCTTTAATGTCTTTTAATTTTCATCATGGATAAATTTCACATCCTTGGTTAAACATATTCCAAAGTATTCCAAAATTTTGTACTGTTGTGAATGGTAATGATCTTACAATTTCCTTTTCAGCCACATCGTTGTCACTCTAACAAAAGCTTTTTATTTTTGTATGTTGATTTTTCATCCTGAAACTTTAGCAAACTCTCTTGTGATTTCTTCAAGCTGTGGTATCATGTCATCTGCAATCAAGGATAAATTTACTTTCACCTTTTCAATATGCATTCCTTTGATTTTTCCTACTTGTGTAATGGCCGAGATAGAAACTCTAGAACTATATTTAACAGCAGTGGTGAGAATGGGCATCCTTATCTGGTTCCAGATCTTACTGAAAATTCTTCCAACTTTTCTCCTTCCAATAAGATGCTGGTTGAGGATTTGTTATAATCATCCTTTCATGCCCAATCATCTTAAGATTTTCATCATGAAGGGATGATGTGTTTTATGAAATGCTTCTAGCATCTATTGAGATAATCATTTGGTGTTCATTCAGTTTCTTAAGGTGATGTATCACATTATTGATTTGCATATGCAGAACTATCCCAGCATACCAGGATAAACTCCACTTGATCCAGGTGAATAATCTATCTGATATGTTTTTGGATTTGATTGGCTAGTATTTTTTAGGGTTATTGCATATATATTCATCAGTGATATTTGTCTATACTTCTCTGTTTTTGTTATATCTTTTTGTGGTTTTGGAATTAAGGTGATGTTGGCCTCGTAGAAGTTGGGAGAGTTCCCTTCCTTTCAATTGTTTTTGCATAGTTTGAGAATTAGAATGAGTTCTTTAAAAATTTGGTAGAATTCAGGAGAGACACCATCTAGTCTTGGGCCTTGCTTTGTTGGGAGGGTCTTTATTATTAATTCAATTTCTTTCTTACTTATTGATCTATATAGGTTTCTATGCCATCATGACTCATCTTTTGTAGATTGTTTGGGTCCGGAAATTATCCATTCCTTCTAGATTTTCTAATTTATTGTCATATATCCATTTTTACTAATTCCTAGTGATTCTTTGCATTTGTGGTATCTGTTGTAATATCTCATTTTTAAACTCTGATTTTATTACTTTGTTTTATTACTTTGGGTCTCTCTTCTCCTTCTTATTTATTTATTTATTTTTGTTAGGCAAATGGTGAGTCAATTTTATTTTATCAAAAAACAAGCTCTTCATTGATCTTTTGAATCATTTTTTGCTTCAATTTCTTTATCTCTTCTCTAATTTTAATTATTTCTTTCCTCATTCTAATTTTTGGCTTGATTTGTTCTTGGTTTTTCAGGTAAGATGCATTTTTAGATAATTTATTTGATTCCTTTCCAATTTCTTGATTACACTAATTGCTATAAAATCCTCTCTAAAACTGCTTTTGTTGTATCCCATAGATTTTGATATGTTGTGTCCTTATCTTCATTCATTTCTAGGATTTTTTTTTATTCCCCTTTTGATTTCTTCTATGACTAACTACTGTTCATTCAGGAGCATTCTGTTCAGTATTCATGTTTGCATGTTTTATAGAGTTTTTAAATTATTGATTCCCAGCTTCATTCCATTTCAGTCAAAAATTTACATATCATGCCTTTTTTAAATTTACTGACAGTTGCTTTTTGGCCTAGCATATGGCTTATCCTAGAGAAAGTTTCATGCACTGATAAAAAGAATGATTTTTCTCTGGCCGGCACCACGGCTTAAAAGGCTAATCCTCAACCTGCAGCATGGGCACCCTGGGTTCTAGTCCCGGTCGGGGCACCGGATTCTGTTCCAGTTGCTCCTCTTCCAGTCCAGCTCTCTGCTGTGGCCCGGGAAGGCAGTGGAGGATGGCCCAGATCCCTGGGCCCTGCACCCGATTGGGAGACCAGGAGGAAGCACCTGGCTTCTGGCTTCGGATCAGTGCAGTGCGCCGGCCGTGGTGGCCATTTAGGGGGTGAACCAACGGAAGGAAGATCTTTCACTCTCTCTCTCTCTCACTGTATAACTCTGCCTGTCAAAAAAGAAAAAAAAAAACCGAAAAGAATGATTTTTTCTCAATCTATGGAGTGACATTTTCAGTGGGATATTCATTAGGACCATTTGGTTCATTCTTTAGATTAAACTCTGTTGTTTCTTGATGATTTTATGTCTAGTTGATGTTTATATTGATAAAAGTGGGGTACTGAAGTCCCCTATTATTATTCTTTTGGAGTCAAGTCTATGTGTCCCTTTGAATCCATTAATATTATTTAAAACAGCCATGTATGCATATACAATTACCATCATCATCATATCTTCCTGTTTGATCCCCTTAATCATTACGTAATGTTCTTCATCTCCTTTAACAGCTGTTGAGTTATAGACTATTTTGTCTGATATTAGGATGGCTACACCTGCACATTTTTGCTCTGATCTGTTTCCATCCTTTCACTTTCCGTCGGTGTGTATTTACTCAATTTAAATTCAGGATTATTGCTAAATAATGATAGTTCCTGCCATTCTCTATACATATTCCTATTTTTGCTTTGGACTTCCTTTTTACTTTTGCTAGGAGATTTTCTGCCTTTACATTCTTTCATAATGATGACTCTCTTTGTTACTATGTAGTTCTTCCATAAGTATCGTTTGTAAGCCTGGACAAGGTGTCACAAATTCTTTCAATTTCTGTTTGATTTGGAGTATTTCCCCTTCATTCGTGAATGAGAGCTTTGCATGGTACAGGATTCTGTGTTGTCAGTTTTATCTTTTAGGACCTGGACTATGTCTCTCCATTTTCTACTGGCCTGCAGAATTTCTGTTCTTTAGGGTTTCTGAGGAGAAATTAGCTATCAGTCTAATTAGAGATCCTCTCAAGGTAATCTCTCATTTCTCTGCACATTTTATAATCTTTTCTTTAGGTTTTACTATTGAATGTTTGACTATAATGTGTCATGGTGAAGACCTTTTATGATCATATCTATTTGGAGTTCTATGTGCTTCTTGTAATGGTGTTTTCACTTTTTCTCCAAATTGGGTAAGTTCTTGACTATTAGTTCACTGAATCGACCTTCTAATCCATTCTCTCTTTCCACACCTTCAGGAGTCCTACATCATACATTTCAAGTCATTTGGTAGTGTCCCATACATTTCAAACACTATTTTCAGTTTTCCTAATTTTTTTCTTTTTTTTGTCTAAGATATTTCAAAAGATTTGACTTCTAGCTCAGATATTCTTTCTTCTCCCTTTTGTAAAGGCTTTTCATAATATTTTTACTTGATATGTTGAATTCTTCATTTTTAATGTTTTAGTTTGTATTCTCTTAAATATCTCTATCTCCTAGACAAAATTTTCATCAATTCTGTGTATGTATTTCTGTAACTCAGTATTTTGCTTCTCGTTTTTGAGCACTCTTATGATCATGCTTTTGAATTTCTTTTCAGACATTTCATGAATCTCTTCTTTTATTCTAATATTAAAGAGTGATTGTGTTTCTTTGATGCAGTCATTTTGTTTTTCTTGTTCATGATTCTCATCTTTCTGCATTTACTTTTAGGCATTTGTGGAAATGGTTACTGTTTTTCTACTCTGATGGCTTTTATCTTGGAAATATACTTCTGTTTCTTAGAGGAGTTTCTGTTCCTTCAATAGCTAATCAGAGGCATGTGCTGTGTGGGGTGGTGCAAGTGTCCAGGGTGACACCCAGGTTGAGCATGGTCCGCATGGGGTAGGTTATGATCATATGGGGCTGGTATGATCACTGTCTCCTCTCCTCTCTTCCAAAGTGATGCCTGGGACAAGCCCACAGTTGGCACACACCCATCCCATACAGGTGCATGAACCAGGCAATGGATTGAAGTGATCCTTTCTGTGAGCACAGGACCTCCTGCAATGACCGATCTTAGACACTCAGGATACTCAGAGCCTCTGAAGCTAGATAGCATGATAGTCTTTAGACCCTGCTACAAACTGGCCGTTTGATTACAAGTACCTCTGGTAGAGTGAGGGGAGAGGAGACCCTCACAGGTTTCACTGGGCATCCAAACCCCTGCCAACTACCTGGACACAATGTCAATGAGGATCATAGATTTAGCTCTAATTTTAATCCCCATTTGAACATAAGCCTTCTTTAAAAATATTTGGACATGGTTTATAAGATAAAAAAATAACTCAGCAATGCTAAATTTTTGGGGGATGAAAAATTAGAGGTTCAATCTAGGTGAAAGAGAAAAGTAGTCTCCTGGGAAACATCAAAGCAACAAGCCAGTTGTACATATTTGAACACTGTGTTGTGGTTTGGAGGTATATTCTGTTCACGCTTATTAAAACAAAAAAAAATGCATCTAACCTTCTCTTCTCCATTTGTAGGATTCGGTCAGGTAGAAAAAGGAACAGATGCACAATTGCTTATGTACTTGTTTTCAAATGATTTTTACTGCCTGAAATAGATCTCATTGCAGGATGTTGTGTAAGTGTCAGGATGTACATCACAAAGCATAGTTGCTTCCTACTTGATTCTTGCCTGAGGAGAGTAACAGGCAATGTCTGGCTTCATTACCTTTTAGGTGTTTAATGTACAATATTTATTAGTATTTTTACTTTCTTAGCGTCTACAACAATTCTGAACTATTGAGTACATGTTTGTGTGAAATGCTCCTGTATCCCTGTGATTTGATGCTATTTCTTCCTTTGGTCACCATGTGGAATGTACTAGTAGGACTTTGTACAGTCTTCTAAAATTTCACTCTATCATAGCATGTATATGGAATGTATATTTCTCCTAGTAAGAAAAGTTTTATGCTTAAGAGTTAAGTCATTATCCAGTAAAGAGTGTTGGGCAATATAAAAATCATTGGATAAAATCCCTAATGTTATCTTGAAAGTATGTTTCCAGAGCAAACCAGTGTATTGCTAATTGCAAAGCACTGAAAACAAGATCTGGATCCTAGGTTCTATTCATTTCCTTTTAGCTGCTCAAACTTGGTCAAGTAATTTAATTTATCTAAGACTGTGCTTTCACATCTGTGAAATGGATAATAAAAAATTTCAGGACATAAAAGAGAAGAACTCGGGCCGGCGCCGTGGCTCAACAGGCTAATCCTTCGCCTTGAGGCGCCGGCACACTGGGTTCTAGTCCCGGTCGGGGCGCCGGATTCTGTCCCGGTTGCCCCTCTTCCAGGCCAGCCCTCTGCTGTGGCCCGGGAGTGCAGTGGAGGATGGCCCAGGTGCTTGGGCCCTGCACCCCATGGGGAGACCAGGAAAAGCACCTGGCTCCTGGCTCCTGCCATCGGATGAGCGCGGTGCGCCAGCCGCAGCGCGCCGTCAGCGGCGGCCATTGGAGGGTGAACCAACGGCAACGGAAGACTTTTCTCTCTGTATCTCTCTCTCTCACTGTCCACTCTGCCTGTCAAAAAAAAAAAAAAAAAGAGAAGAACTTTTAGTTGTGACAGTTGCCAGCTGAGATTTGACAAATATTTGTTTATCAGGCAGATGAAAGCAAGTGAGTGTATCAGATAATCTTCAATGATTGTTCCAGCTTAAGAAATGGTAAATTAGTTACAATGCCACTGTGCTTTGGGTATTTCCATGGTTGTAAATATCTCACAAATGCCCACACACTAAATATTTGTTCCTGCAATTTTTATATTAATTATACTAAGAGGTAGGGTATATAATCAATTATGGTGTCTGGAGGAGGGGCTTTCAGGAGGTTATTTGCACAGAGACCCCATGATTAAATTCTGGAATCTTTATGAGAGATCAGATAGACCCCGACAAGTGCTCTACCTCTTGCCATATGATGCTCTGCACAACCTCAGAATTCTGCCAGTAAGAATTCCCTCACCCGATGTACAACATTAAACCAACTGATCTTGAACTTGAAATTACAATACTAGACAATAAATAAACATTTTCTCTGTATTAAGTATTGGCAGCAGTTATTTCATAATGGTAACCAAAACCTGACTAACATAAATATAAAATTATCTTTTTCTAAACAAATACAGCAATGTAAAATATAAGGAGATATCCACATGTTCACTAAAAATCAGTTACAAAATAATTTTATTTTAGTGCAAAAACAATTTGAACTCATTTACAGGTTTTTTTATCCTACAAAATTTCATAAGCTTTGAATATCTGTAATATATTTAAAAAAAAAAACCAGAAATCCTGACAAGTAATAGTATCTTTTATGTCAAATGGCTTGGCAAACTTCATAAAGACTGACTTAAATAATTTTGAGAACCTGTGTAATATACATCTTTTTCAGATATCTAAGTCCATAAATTGTGAAGACTGAATAAAGTGAACTGTGGTAAATTAACTTGAGAAAAAATAGATTATAACAAAGGGCTCATCAACAATACAACATTCAGAAGAGGTCACACGGCTTCTATTTCATTCATACACACAGGTAAGAATTGGTTCTTTAGTTTCTTCCTCTATGTCAGGTGTGAAAAAGTTACTCTAAGACCAAAATTTATTTAAAACATTAGTCATGTTCCATATCTGCTATCGATTTGTATGCCTTATTTTAGTGCACTCATAAAACTTATGAACTAATCATTTCTATTAACTGCATTTTACAGATGATATCAGTGATGCTGAAGTGATGGAGTTATGAGTAAGTATTTCAGAACCACTATTGGCAATTCAGTATATTTTCAGAGACTTTTTTCACATCTGTGTTCATGACATCTACCCCACTAAACAACTAGTTCTGTGCTTCTTCAATAGTCACTGATTTTCAGAAAATAAAAAATAAAATATTTCTTGTTCGTGTTCTAACTGAAGTGTTATTTTACCTCATTTTTTCCATTTTTTTTTCTTTCGGTTATCAGCTCTACTAAGCACAACAGCATAATCACTTTTTTTGCACATACATCATATTTCCTTTTAGCCTTAATATACAGTTCTGAGCTGTCAGTCAACTTTAAAAGCACCAAATGAATGAGAAGATTCTAAATCTACTATCATTTCTGCAGTTAAATGTAGAGTGCATTGAAATTACACTTTTTCGAAAATTAAAAAAAAAAAATACAAAAAAAGAAGGAAGGAAGAGAATTTAGGGAAGAAGAGAGGAAAAGAGGGAAATGTGGTTATCTTCTTAGAATTGTACCTATGAAATATATGAAATCGGTTCTCTGCAAATATTTTTAAAAAGTAGATAACTTTAGATGTGGACTAAGTCATTGAAATTATTCACACCCAGATTCCATGTTTCCAAATATGTAAAACTAAGGTTCTCTGTTAGGCTGTCTCCCAGTGTCCTTTCAGTACTGTGTGTTTCCCTGTCTGTTTAATTAAGTACTGATATCCCCCACACAATTGATCCATGGGATTTTCAGGAAAATATTTATTTATCACTGTGCTGACACAAGTAAGAATCAGATATTTTATATAATTGTATCTTCTTAAATCTGTAATTTTTTTTAATCATTGTGTTCCAACGTTTCAATTGTCCTCAATCTATCTATGAGACAATAATGCAAATAGAAGCTCTAAGACCGTTTTAAGTGTGAGTGGTTCAGTGTATGATTACATACAATGATTCTGAATTTGTAAAATATCATAGTGATGAGGAAAATTGTTTTTCAGCAATGCTACAATTGATAAAAAGTTTTTGTAGATACATATTTTGAAGTTCAATAATTTGAGATATTTAAAAAACATTTTATGAATACACTATGAACTTTTAATGTAAAAAACACATGATAGGATATATTTGTTGGAAACTACACCTGTATCAAAGAAACATTATTTCCATAATAATACTTCTTAGTATAGAATGATAGATGAATAGTAAGAAAGGGTAAACTAGATCTACTAAGAAACTTTTATGAAAAAATATTTGCCTATGTTAATGAGATTGTTCTGTTTTTGTTTTTACTGGAGATAAATTCAAGACACTTGATGTGAATGTAGAGTCTGTGAAAGGTTATGTTCAAACAAACAAGCCTGAATCTCACTGATCTCAAATATGCTTGTTAATTCATTTGACAAATTTTTATTGATCATCTTTGTGCTGGGCTTTGAGCAAGAAAAGTGAGAACTGTTGCTACTCTAAAAGATTTATATTGCCCTTAATGTGTGTGGTTATTCTACCAAATCTTTGCATGATTTTTTCTCTACTAAACCTTTTATCAGTGAGGAGACAACAATTACTACCTTTAATTAATGAATAATTAAATGAGGGAAAATATCCAAAATAAGGAAGAAAATTTGAAATTCAATAATAAGAAACTGGACAAACATTTAAGACATTATGAAGATTTGAATGAAGACTTCACCAATGAATATATTAAAATGGCAACTAAGCATATGAAAAAATATGTTTAATATAATTTCTGACTATACAATGAGATACCACTACGTACACACTAGAATGATTAAAATCAACACCAAAATAAAGCCAGAAAACATGTCAATCTTAATTACTCATGAGGATGTGGAATAACATGAAGTCTCACTGATGATGAGAGTTAAGCTTGGTCTAGGCAATTCTTGTAACAGTTTGACAATTTATTAGGCAGTTACATGTAATCATACCATAGGATTTGGTCAATCACACTCTTAGACATTTTCCAAACTGATTTGAAAAGCTACATGCATAGAAAAACCTGCACCAGAGTGTGCACAACAGTTGTATTAAAATTCACTGAAAATAAGAAGGAGGCCGGTGATGTAGTGCAGTGGGTTAAGCCAACACCTGCAGTGCCAATATCCCATATGGGAGCTGGTTCTAGTCCCAGCTGCTCTACTTCTGATCCAGCTCTCTGCTATGGCCTGGAAAAGCAGTAGAAGATGGCCCAAGTCCTTGGGCCCCTGCGCCCATTTGGGAGACATGGAAGAAGCTCTTGGCTCCTGGCTTTGGATCAGCACAGCTCTAGCTATTGCAGCCAATTGGGGATTGAATAGCTGATGGAAGACCTCTCTCTCTCTCTCTCTCTCCTCTCTTTTTCTTTCTCTCTCTCTCTAACGCTAACTTTCAAATAAATAAATGAATCTTTAAAAAAAGAAAATAAGAAGGAACAGCAATGTCCTTCAAGGTGAATGAAAAAAACAAACTGGGGTACCCACACTCAATAAACACCTACTCAACAGTAAGCGCAAATGAGTTATACGCCACACAACACTTGAATGCCACTTAAAAGGCAGGCTGAAAAGGCAATCTACTCTTCGTTAGGTTTGGAATAGTTCAGGGTTCTGGTCTTTCAAACCCCCTCCCCCCAAAGCCCCCAAGAAGAAGAGGGAAGAAGGAGAGGAGACATGGACTAACAACCAGCTGTTGCCTCACTGAAGCAAGAAGGGTGCCATTCTGCTCTTGAAATAAAACTGCAAGCAGAGACACATAGGGCTGGGCTTTATCTGGTGAAGAGGGAACCTGCCACCAGCGGTGGGAGGTACGGGGCTTGCAGCTGGAGGGAAGCAGGGAGCAGGGGCTGTAGAGCCCCTGGGAACTCGCCTCTTCCCTTTCCCAAGCTGCCCTGTGCTGCTTATCTGTTTTGCCAGTGGCTTTGCTAGGGGTTTGGGGAAGGTTGAGCTTGGTTCTTGCATCCAGAGTCTCAACAAAAGGGAGGAAATCGGGCTTTAATGCCCTTTAATTTTTATATGAAATTAAGAAAAACAAAAAGAAAGCTAAAGAAATAAGAAACAGAAAAGTGCTTGGTAGGGGATTCAGCATAGGAAGATTGTGGGGGATAGAGGTAAAAGGATATTATAGTTCAGTGACACCACTGTGCATAATTTAATGGTGGATCCATTACACTCTCATTTCTCATAGCTCACAAAAATTAACAACATACAGAGTAAATCATAATGTTCACAAATAGAAAATTAGAACAGATGGTGAATTCTATGAAATATTTAATAACGAATAATCTTACCTTTATACACTCTTTCAAGGAATTGAAGAGTTCAAAACATACCCAAACCTAATCCCACAGCCAGTATTATAATATACCAAAAATGCAAACATCACAAGAAAATTACAATGTGAATCTAGTAGAATACAATAAGATTATAAACCTCGACTAAAAAGGATTTACTCAAAGAACGTGAAGTTTTTTTTAAGACAGAATGAAAACTGAAATACATCTGTTAGAATCAACGTGAGGGTATCATAATATTTCTGCAAAGACAGAAACAACACCTTTTCGTATTTAAAACAACAAAAAACGGAGTGAAGTCCTACCTGAGAGAATGAGAGAACATATTTGCAAGCTACTTATCCAATGAAAGATTAATATACAGAAAACATAAGGAACTCAAAAAATGTACCACAAAACCATCACAAATCCAGTTAAGAAATGGGCAAAGGACCTGAGCAGACAGTTGCCACAAGAAGAAATACAAATGAACTGCAAAAAAAAAAGTGTTATGTTCCAGCAATCCACTACTGTTTATATATCCAAAGTACATGCAATCCTTATATCAAAGAGATATCTACTCTACCATGTTCTTTGTAGCATCCACCATCAGATGAATATATACAGAGCCATGATGTCAATGTTAAGTGTGTGTGTGTGTGTGTGTGTGTATATGCAAATCTTGCCATTGCAACAAGTGGCTGGAAAAGAAAGACATCATATTAAATGAATAATTCAGACACAGAAAGAAAATACTGCATGTTCACCCTCATGTGGGAGCTAAAACAAATAAATAAAAACAAACTCTAAACACAGGATAAAGATTACTACAGTCTGAATGGGATAGGGAAAGACAGAGAGAGTATCAACTCAGGTACCTGGATGTAGATCTAAGATATAAGCCGCTGGTGCTATACAGTGGTAGCATGACTACAGTTCATAATAACCACATATAGGTTTTATGAACTAATTGAAAAAGAAACTCTAAGTCTCCAATCATAAAGTAAACTCAAAGAGGAAATGATAATCATGTTGACTTGATCAGGATACATTTACTTACATATATATGTCTCCCTTTGCCCTGTGAAGTAAATAAGAAATAAAAAAAGACTATCAGCAGTTAAAGATAAAAAAAATCATTTAAACATAAAAATAAGACATTTTTCAATCTCCGGAAAAGAAGGAAATTTCCTAAAAGGCAAAAAAATCATATTTTCTAGAGAAGCAGTGAAGTCTTCCCCTGAAGATCACGAATGAAGTATGGTGAATGCGCTCAAAATCTCTTTTCTACAAGGTACTGCAGGTTTTCACTAAGACAATGAGGCAAGAACCCAGAATCAAAGGTATCTAGATTTTAAAGAATGAGAGAGAGCTATGTCTACTTGTACAAGCCATCAAACCTAACATGGAAAACATCGCACATTTGAGGTCTGAATCAATGGATGGAAGAATTTCTCTCTTTCTTTCTGCCCTTCAAGTAGACAAAAACAAAAAAAAAATATGTTAAAATATACCTAGGATTTGATTAAAGAAAAGGGTACTGAGCCACTTTCTCCAACCCTCAATTCCACTTCATTTCTTCTACTTCGCTTACTGCACAGGGGATTTTATTCCATTCTAAAGTACGTGGGAAGAGGTATGAGGGGAGAAGTCCCAGGAGTAACAGGATCCATGGTCTGAATATTTTTCTAAAATAATCTCATGTTCTTTTTATTCTTTTAGGGTGCAGGCTTTTGAATTTTAAAGACTTAAAAATGATTCATCTTTTGACTCCATCCCTATTTAATTCCTTTCTTGAAGTCATCAGAATGACTGCCTCTTTTAATGCAGGAAAGAAAGCAAAGAAGGCAATACTACATATGAGAAATATTAAATAAGTGAATCCTAATGAATTAATTAGTAAAATATTATATAGTTTTATCTAGTAATAGTACAGCTACGTAACAGCTTTAGCTAAAGTCAAAAAATAATACATTTTTAAGTGATGATATAAATCACCCGTCTGATTGTGAAATCATATTATATTATCTTTTTTACAATATTATTAAGGGAAGATTTTAATTACAAATACATAAGGAAGAGAATTGCCATATATCCTTTCTCATGGGAATGTCTATGGCTATGCAAACACTGCTAGTCCAGAAATTAAGTGTTGAAGGAGGGGTATAAAAATAATGTTCACACACAGATTTCCCGGTACTCTTCTTCCAGCAGAAAGCCAGCCCGAATGATGGCTCAGGAAACCTGGGATCCGGACCGAGGAGCTTGAACTGTGTTCTCTGTTAGACAGCAACAGCAGCCACTTTGCTTAGTCAACATTCACTTTCTTTTCATTAAAACTACCCAGCAGGCCTCATTCTGCTTTCTATTTACCCTGCATATGCCACTGAATTATCTTTCCTCAATTTTCAGGCAATTTAAAATTCCCTTCAGTGTCAAGCTATCACTTCAATAACCTGTTCAATTCTACCTTGTACACTAATAAGATATAGCATCATGCTAACTTTGACATATATTTTGAATTTCAAATATGTTTTCAGTACATCACATCTTAAATCAGGTAAATTAACTAGTAGCAGTAATTTTTGGCACTTTGGTTATTCCTGAGGATGATATTTTAGCATATTTGGGAAATTTCCTCATATTAGGTTGTACATTTCATCTTTTTAGGAAAGCAACCACAGTGTTCACTACACTCAGTAGCCTAAAAAATACAGAGCAAGATATGTTTGGTATCCCAATAAAAGAGTTACCAAACATGGAGATAAATGTGTAGTACTAAACAGGTGCAGACTTTGTTTCTCGTCATTGTTTTCTCATACAATACAACTGTTCACATAGCATTTACAGTGTAGTAGGCATTATCAGTGTAAGCCCTCTGGGGAGGATCTGAAGTAATAGTGCATGACACGATGTGCGTAGTTCATTTGCAGAAACTCTGACATTTTATATAAAGAATTTGAGAAACTGCATGTTTTGTTATTCCTGGAAGTCTTAGACATGGAGGGACTACTGTATACATGAGGGTACTTCAAATAGATTATAGAAAATTGGAAGTAAATTTTGATGAAAGGAAATTTGAAATCTATGCAGTTTTTTTTTTTTAATACACCATTACCATGGATGTTGTGAAGATACCTTTTGGCATGAATTTCTAAATTTTCTGTACTAAAATAGAATTACTTTTTAGTTTCATTCATTTCATGAACTTTTTGAAGTGCTCTCTGTAAATTCTGTTTTAGAGTAACTGGGAAATAGTGCTAGGTCCATAAAATCTGCTGATCAAAATGTGATTCCCCACTAATGCTTTTTAATATGTGCAGCCTAATAAGAAACATATGCAGTATTCAGCACAAATCAAAAGCACAAAGGCAGTTTACTTAGAATTATAATTTTGTTTATTGAAATGAAAATGACTTAATTCTTGATTCACCAATATATATCCCTAGATTCCTAGAGACAGTGTAATATTTGAAAAAGCACAAGGTCTCTGAAATTTTTAACTTGTAAAATTCTTATACTAATTTCTAAAAAAACACAACAGTAAATATCAATTTGCTTAATCAGATATATATATATATATATATATATATATATATATATATATATGAAGGCTTCTCAGAAAGGTCATACACAATGTGTGTTGTCTTTTCACTCCACTTTCCATGAACTTTTGGAGCGCTTTCATATATACAACGGATGCTAACATTATTTATTAACCTTTAGGTTAACTAATATCTTGTTTCATTTTATATTCCAAGGGGAGGTTTTAACCAAAATGACTGGAAGTAGTACAGCAACGTCCATCATCTCTCAGAGGAATGGCCTCAGAGCTCGGTGAGGATACCACTAGAGTGTCACAATCAGGAGTAATTGTTACCTTTCCTTGAAGCAAATGTTTTGAAATGCAGCCGCAGGGGAAAGAGCATTTGGATGTCAATTTAGAACAGGTGGACAAGACGACAGGGGCTCTATCATGCAGGAGCCTGCACACAAGCACTGATGGACAGGTCTGTTATCGAGTCTGTTTAGTGCCCAGCAATTAATTTCCCAAAGAAATAAGATCACAACCTTAATATTTAACACACTTTTCATAATAGTCCTGTATTGTGGCTTAAATATCAGAAAACTGTCAAGCAAATCCCATACTCTACTTTTATCTTAAAGTTGAGCCTCTCTGAAACCAGATTGCTCTTTTACCAACTTTGTTTCTCACCCAGTTTCCCCATTCCTTCAAGGGGTTTAATAAAATTTCCCAAATGTGATGCAGTGCAGGACTTCAGAATGTCACTCTTCAGTTCTAGCCATCTTTTAAATTGCCAACTGTCTTAATATAATTATATAAATGATAATTACCCATAAAAATAGCAATTAATTCTGAGAAGCACCTGCCATGATGGAATTACACCTATGAAACCCAAACCTTTTACACGGTAGGGATGAAATTCAGTGAGATCAATGAGAAGCAATGCCTGAAGTAAGCTTTGTAACAAGGCCTAAGGTGATGAACTTTGTAAGCACTGTGGGATAATTTTGTCCACTCCATTTGAGTTTCTCAACTGTCACGGTGAAGGGTGTCAATTAATTACTAACTTAACTTTGATACCAATAGAAGTTTACTTGAATAGGCTCTGTGATTCTTAATGTCTCTAATATAAATGTTGAAAAATGAAGTTAATGTTAAGAACAAAGGCATAGAAACCACAGATGCTCATCTTCCTTTTCACATTGCCATGATTTTTAGTCAAATATTTAACATGCATAGTCTGTGTGATTAATGGAGTAACTTTTCCTCTAAACAGCAAGAAATGATAGGCATCAGGATAACCCCCAAAATCCTTATATACCATTTGTTCTTAACAGGGAAAAATTTGGAGTTCTCTCAAGAGACGTTATTTAGCAATGTTTCAGAAAGCTTCCGTTCGTCACACTGAGACTTGGAGTGCCTCTAGCATAGCATGAGTTGAGAGTAGAGTTGCTGTTAAATAACCCGAAATGCACAAGAAAGCTCCTGTAACAAGAATTATGTGTCCATAATACCACCAGTACTACTAAGGTGTGCCTCCAGATACATGGAAATAAATAGAAATAGTAAAGTCGGACAAGCTTCATCCCAGAAGAAAAGGGAAAGTCACAGTAGAACAAAGCTGGAATATACTTGGAAACTGGCCATGCACTCTTAGTATAAACAATAGTTGGAAATATATTCAAATCTCTATTACAAGAAAATGCCAAGAAAATCATCTTATTGGTAATAAGGTGGACACTGAAGTATTGTAGGGAACAGATTTATTTATTTTATTTAGATAATCTTTGTTGAAGCTATATTTGCTAAAATTCCAGGTAAATTATCTCTTTATGTCTCCTTTCTCTTTATTTTGACTTTCATGATCTCAGTAAGGGATGTTTTAGATAAAGTAGTAGTTCCTATAAAAATATGGGGTTGCTGTTTGGTGCAGCAGTGAACCGGCCAGTGGTACACCTGCATTCCCCATCAGACTGCCTATGTTGGGGTCCCAGCTCCACCCTTCATTGCTGTCCCCTGCTAATGTGCACTGTTGGGGGCAGTTGGTGATGACGCATATGTTTGGGTTCCTCTCACCCCTGAGGAATACCCAGAATGAGTTCTCTGTTCCTGGTTTTGACCTAGTCCAACTTCTGTTGTGGGTACTTGGAGAGTAAACCAATAAATGGAGATGTCTGTGTGTGTGTGTGTATGTTTGTGTGTATATGTTCATCTCCATATATTTCTGTATCTATGTCTCTGTCTTCAAATCAATCTATTTTTTAAAAAAATTGCAGTAAAATTCACACAATCTATGAACTTGAATAAATAATTTGGATCATCAATGTACCAGCTGAAGGGGCTTTATTCACTTAGTTATTAGGAGCCTGCCCAGCTCTCAGTATCTGCTGAGCCACCTACCTGGCCAGCCAGGTGTATTCTTTCCATTTAACCATGTAACCTTGCTTTCCCCCAGTATGAGTGTCTGGGAACTCTCTCTTGGATTCTGTCCCATGCTCTTCCCCAATAAACATGCTACTCTGCTTACCACTGGAAAAAAATAGTTATTAGGGAATCTGATTTTTTCAGAATATCCTTAATTTACAGTTTGTGTCCTAGAATCTGTAACTAAGAGTTCTAATCCTTCTACTGTGGAAATTTTGCTTCAAATAAGATTTTATTTATTTTTTAATAACACTTTTATTTAAAGAATATAAATTTCCAAAATAGAGCTTATAGATTACAATGGCTTCCCCCCCATAACTTCCCTCCCACCCGCAACCCTCCCCTTTCCCACTCCCTCTCCCCTTCCATTCACATCAAGATTCATTTTCAATTCTCTTTACATACAGAAGGTCAGTTTAGTATATATTAAGTAAAGGTTTCAACAGTTTGCCCTCACATAGCAACACAAAGTGAAAAATACTATTGGAGTACCAGTTATAGTATTAATTCACAATGTATAGCACGTTAAGGACAGAGATCCTACATGATATATATATTTTTAAATTGATTAATTTTCTAGGAAATTTCCAATTTAACACCAAGATTTTTTAATCATTTGCAATTATCTTTATATACAGAAGTTCAATTCAGTATATACTATGTAAAGATTTCATCAGTTTGCACCCACACAGAAACACAAAGTGTAAAAATACTGTTTCAGTACTAGTAATAGCATTATTTCACATTGGATAACACATTAAGGACAGATCCCTCATGAGACGTAAGTACACAGTGACTCCTGATGTTGATTTAACAATTTGACACTCTTGTTTATGGCGTCAGTAATCTCCCTAGGCTCTAGTCATGAGTTGCCGAGGCTATGGAAGCCTTTAGGGTTCGCCGACTTCGATCTTATTCCGACAGGGTCATAGTCAAAGTGGAAGTTCTCTCCTCCCTTCAGAGAAAGGTACCTCTTTCTTTGATGGCCCCGTTCTTTCCACTGGGATCTCACTCACAGAGATCTTTCATTTAGGTCTTCTTTTTTTTGTTTTTCAGAGTGTCTTAGCTTTCCATGCCTAAAATATTCTCATGGTCTCTTGAGCCAGATCTGAATGCCTTAAGGGTTGATTCTGAGGCCAGAGTGCTATTAAGGACATCTACCATTCTATGAGTCTGCTGTGTATCCCGCTTCCCATGTTGGATCATTCTCTCCCTTTTTGATTCTATCAGTTAGTATTAGCAGACACTAGTCTTGTTTGTGTGATCCCTTTGACTCTTAGACCTATCAGTGTGATCAATTGTGAGCTGAAATTGATCACTTGGACTAGTGAGATGGCCTTGCTACATGCCACCTTGATGGGATTGTATTGGAATCCCCTGGCACAATTCTAACTCCATCATTTGGGGCAGTTCCGATTGAGCATGTCCCAAATTGTACATCTCCTCCCTCTCTTATTCCCACTCTTATATTTAACAGGGATCACTCTTCAGTTAAATTTAAACGCCTAAGAATAATTGTGTGTTAATTACAGAGTTCAACCACTAGTACTAGAATAAAAAAATACTACAATGGATAAAGTATTACATTGTACAACAACAGTCAGCACAAGAGCTGATCAAGTCACTGTTTCTCATAGTGTCCATTTCACTTCAACAGGTTTCCACTTTGGTGCTCAGGTAGTCTAAATAAGACTAGTTTTTTATCCTATGAAAAAGTGAGCATGTCTCCATCAGGACTTGTTTTCTGTGTAGAGGTGCTCTATGGTTCCAAAAATCCCTTGTGAAGTTATTTTCTCTTTCAGACCTCTTTTGTTCCAACGACACTCTAAATTATTTCCCTACATTATTGTGATTTAACCATGGAAGTGTTTGTCCTGAAGACACCTGCACACCAATTCCTGTCTTTCTTTCCTTTACCACCCAGACCGGCTCCCATGATATATACCTGGGCCATGTACAATTTCTGGTTGGATGAAGATCTAAAGAATGAAAAGCCAGATTGTCTCTGCTGAAGATATTTAATCACACTCAAAACAATATGGCAAAACAGGAGTGACATATAAGATCAATAAATATGCATATTTCTCAACCGTCTATGAAAAAATTTTCTGTATTATTTAATTAGAGTGTCTAACAGGATAGTATTTTATTATTCTTATCCTATCAAGGACCAAGAGTAGGTTGTTTTATGAACTTAGTAATAGTATGAATGTGACAAATAGCTAGTAATAATCATAAAATGTAATATTGATTGATAATGTTTTTATACTGTTATCACTAAAGATCTTATACTGTCATATTTTGTTTTAAAACATCTCCTTCTATGTCCTTCTATGGTAAAAAGAATTTTGTTTGAATACTATTTTATAATTATTTCAATAATCTGGTAGATTATAATTAACTAAATCAGAGTAATCCACTAATTTGTTCCTATCTATAGTATAATTGTATCTAAATGAGCCAAATGTTGAAATGAAAACTGAACCATTAAGTAAGATTTTTTTTTTGACAGGCAGAGTAGACAGTGAGAGAGAGAGAGACAGAGAGAAAGGTCTTCCTTTTGCCATTGGTTCACCCTCCAATGGCCGCTGCGGCTGGGGCGCTGTGGCGGGCGCACTGCGCTCATCCGATGGCAGGAGCCAGGTGCCAGGTGCTTTTCCTGGTCTCCCATGGGGTGCAGGGACCAAGCACTTGGGCCATCCTCCACTGCACTCCCTGGCCATAGCAGAGAGCTGGCCTGGAAGAGGGGCAACTGGGACAGAATCCGGCGCCCCGACCGGGACTAGAACCCAGTGTGCCGGCGCCTCAAGGCGGAGGATTAGCCTGTTGAGCCACAGCGCCGGCCTTGTAAGATCTTTTGAGAAGTTTGTCACAAAATTCAACAACATTTTATCTACTTGTAAGCTAGTCCACACATACTATTGCTTTCCATTGTTTTCCAAAAACTTAAAAAGCTACGTGTACACATAGGCCCTGTTGCACTAGAATTATTCCACTCATATTTCAGATGGAATTACATGTTAGTTACTAAGCTAAAATGTGTTTTTTTCCAACCATTCTTATTTAATCAAACTGGTAAGAGACAGGAGCAAACAGCATCCTTTTCCATATCACTATTGAAAATATCACTATTTTCATGTTACAGGTAACATCAAAAGCATGTATCCTGTTGATTTGCTCTGCCCCTGGATGTATGGATTCATTGTTTTCTTATATTAGTTGGAGGCTGTGAAAAGAGGTTTCCTGGGCCAAGGATCCTGTTGGTACTCGGCTTCAGATTTCCTCAGTAATATTGTTCATTGTCAGCTGTGCTAAGGGACACCATAGAGTTCTTTTTCTCACACTAGGCTTTCTTAAGAATCTTTGTCCCCCGTCTATCACCGAGCTGCACTTGTGGCCAGAATTCACAATGAGTAGAAAGGGACAGAAGTGTCCTCAGGAAAAGATAGCATTGTGTCTGTGTTCAGTCATGTGAATCAGAAGCTTCTGCCAATCACAAGCTCTCCACTGATCAGATCACATCCTCATAGAGCAAGTGACACAAACCACAGTACTCAAATGAGGAGAAGGTTCAGCTATGACCAATTGAGTGGTTTCTGTGTATCACTTCCATTTTATGCTTATAAATGCTTATATGTCCTCTCATATCACCGAGCAGAGCTCTCTGACCTCTACTGATTAAGGGTAAAGACCTGATGTGTGAATTGTTCTTTGATCAAATAAACTCCACCGAATTGAATGTCTCAAATTTTCCTTTTAGCAGAACTGAGCATCCACATTTTCTAATTTGTTTA
This sequence comes from Sylvilagus floridanus, assembly GCA_949820135.1. NCBI lineage: Eukaryota > Metazoa > Chordata > Mammalia > Lagomorpha > Leporidae > Sylvilagus > Sylvilagus floridanus. Next base: position 110,205,845 of record OX463238.1, on the reverse strand, counting down.
AACTTATTTGAAAGGTCAAGAAGGAGAGAAAGGAGAGAGAGAGAGAGAGAGAGAACGAGCTTCCTTCCACTTGTTCATTTCCCAAATACTTTGAATAGGTCAGTAACAGCTGGATCTCAGCCAAGCCAAATCCAGGAGCCATTTGAGTCTCCTCCATGGGTTGTGGCAGGGATCCAAGTACTTCAGCCATTATGCGCTGCCTCTTCAAGAAAGCTTCAGCTGGAAGCTGGAGGTGAAAGTGGAACGAGACTTGAAGCAGACATTACATATGGGATATGGTGTCTCAAGTGGCAACTTAAACATTGCACCAACCATCCTCCCCACACGAAATTTTCCAACCAGAGAATTCTTATGTAACAGCAATTAACTAAGTTAAAGCTGAATTTAATACCATAATTGCCAGTTATTAAACCCCAACAATTGTGCATACATAATATGTAATTGGTTTTCCACAGTTCTTGTTATTCAAAATAAACAGCAAGGAAAGAAGAGGTGTTAAGTGTCCACGTGTTTTACCTTTCGTAGCTGGAAATCAGGAGATACTATATAAACTGTTTAAATAGGTGAGTTATAGTAAATGTTCTAGTGAATTTACTGAGTAAACAAATATGGACAAAATTCAGTGAGTTTTTTTTTACATCAAAATATGGCCTTGAGTGTTAATTTCAAAGACTTTTGGGATATTTTAGTGGTTTAGGGGGCAAAGGTGTATTTCTAGTATTGACCATTATAGGAAACAAGCATAATGGAATGCAAACAAGGTATTGATTTTCAAACTCGCTGGCCCATATATAAGATATGCTGGCACTTGCAGTAGGTTAACTGTTCTGCATCCATTCACTCTAATCTTCACCTCTACTTCCAAAAATAAAAAAAAAAATCACAAAGGCCCTGGCCACATCGCTGAGCACTTCCTTGTAATGTGCTTTGAATCCAACCAGTTGCTAAGAGCAGAACTGTTTTTCAACTTAGAAAGGTGTGAGCAAGAATCCACGTCAACTTGTGGTCACCACAATATTGAGGTTCGTTGGTTTTACTACATGATCATGGCATATTATAGATAACATGTTCTTGTTATCATTTTTGCCACAGCAGGTGAGTGTACTTGACTTCCTCAAATAGGCAATGGGGAAATTTTCCTTAACATCTAAATAGCTTATAGGATTTCCTAATTGCAAATAACAGGTTTTGGGGAATGATGCATCCATCATTTTCCTAAATGAGTCCATCTGTGGAAGTTCTAAGGGCTTTAATCCTGGTTCTTCCATTTAATAAGCTGATTGAAATAAGGTACCTAACTCTACTTCATCTTCATTTGCATAGAAATAAGATTAATTTTAAATGTTTGTAGTCATCAAATACAAATAGCATGTGAGTGAAATCTAGTACACATAAAGGCACATTGTAACATCAGTAGTTATGGTAATTATTATTACTGAGACATATTCCACTGTTTTCAAAGAGAAAAATAGTTACAGATAATGCTGATTTCTTAGCTTCTGATATTCATTTTATTGTTAGTATTCTATAACACCACCAAAACACTGTCAGATTTGAAAGTGAATATATAAAGACGTGGAAGATAAAAAACGAAAAGAATTAAGGGGGCAAATAAAAGAAGCAGCTGTTTAGAAGAGTTAGTGATTAGATATGCAGTTTTCTTTCAGTTGTAAGCAACAGATAACCCAACTCAAACTAGGTTTACTATAAAGAAAACTACTACCTCACAAGTACTCAAGATCAGGTAAGCTTAAGGGTTGTTTGGTCTTTGCACCTTTCCTGTTGTCATCCGTTGTACCAGTTTGAACTTGAGAATTTCCTCCAAATAGGTAAAACTGTTTGAGGATTCAGAATCCAGGATAAGAAGGGACAGAAGACGACTCCTAACTCTGTTTTTCTCTAGAGAGCAAGGAAAATTCTCAGAAGGTCCCCAATGGATTCTGCTCATTTTTGCTGACCAGAATTTAATCTCATCCAAATTCCATCAACAGACATAGCCTTATTTTTAAAGTAAGGAGGCCTCCTTCAGAGTGGGTGGTAGCTCAGCATCCTCTAACATTCAAAGCTTTTTTTAAAAAAGATTTTATTTATTTATTTGGGAGGTAGAGTTACAGACAGATGAAGAGCCAGAGAGAAAGTCTTCTATCCACTAGTTCACTCCCCCAGATGGCCACAATGGCCAGGGTGGAGCAGATCCAAAGCCAGAAGCAAGTTGCTTCTTCTGTGTCTTTCATGTGGGTGCAGAGGTACAAGATTTGAGCCATCTTCCACCGCTTTCCCAGGCCAGAACAGAGAGCTGGATCAGAACAGCCGGGACACAAACCTGTGCACATATGGGATGACAGCACTGCAGGTGGAAGCTTAACGTTCTAAGGAACAGTGCCGGCCCCCAAAGTTTTCAGATAGAAGAATAGTGTCCTGAACCTAACAGGATCTCCTACACATACAGGGAAGGACCAAGACGGGGCACCCATTCACGTCTCCTGCTGGGAAATACGTGTACAAACTCTTGTTCATAGCATATGGGATTTATTCATAATAGATATTTTTAAAATATCAATTAATTGTAAGGAACAAAAAGGAGCATTTGAATATGACATATGACATATTTTAACCTAGCTGACCATTAAATTCATAATTGATTTGGAGTAGAGCCACCACAAGCTGTTTTAAGACACGAAAAATGAAGAGCTTTTATGAAACCTCAGCTAAGAATAGAGGTATGCATTTTTCCTCTACGTGGGCAATGCACATTATAATGCTTTCCTTAAGAACTCTGCAAGAAGTTAAAAGGCAGTTGTAAGAGTGCAGCCCCACACAATAGTCTGCTGTTCGTCATTTGCACTGGTTCTTGCATATAAAAATAGCTGGCTTTTAGGTTACCTACAGATAAGGAATTTCTGGGTCTTCAGAAGAAAAGACTGATCATTTTTACATTTTATTCTAGACTGACCCTTTAGAAAGGCACTTTCAGTTGCATGCTCAACTTTTTATATATTTAAATTCAACAAATGGAAAATATTTTTCATCTTCAAAAAAGGCACTTTTCTCTTAAATTCACAGATTGTGTATTATCACTTCAGCAGAAGTTAAAAATAATGTCTGCAGACAGGAATGTCATTATGCCTCAATAATTTATTTAAAATGTACATAAAGAAATTTAAATTTTTATTCCACATCTACAAAAATGTTGAATTTTTCCAAGTAGCCAATTAAATGACTCCCAGGTATATATAATGAAAAAATATAGTAGCAATCAATATTTAGTCATGTACTGATGGGAACTCTCATGCTATATGCTGTTAAGTCCTTGAATGCAACACAGATCTTCCATTCTTCCTTAGATATGACCTTGCTTTGAAATTTTCTGTCTTGACCGAGGAGTGCTTTCTGGAGTTTTAACTGAAACTTTTCTGCCACTATGGATCTTATTGGACAACTTGAGGAACCAATGTGGGCTATCCCCATTATGCCCTCAAAGACTAGGAATATACACAGAGGCTGGGTCCTAGGAACCTGTTAAACCACCATGAAATAGATCTAGCCCAGGTCTTACTTATCTCAGGACAGCATGTGTCCCCGCTCTAGTCACGTGGAGAAGCTGTGATGGGAGTTTGAGTTCCATATAAGAGAACTGCTACTCTATACATCGCTTTAGCACCTTCCAGTCTTTCTTCAGGGGTCTCAACCTCTGCTTCAAACAACAGCTTAAGCCTGAGAAGCAGCTCAAATATGAAATCTGTGTGGCCATCAGCACACATCTGTGAAGCGCAGTATCCCTAGGTCATCATTCTGGTGTGTGTGTGTATGTGTGTGTGCACACGTGCGTTTGTGTGTGTGTGTGTGTGTGTGTGTGTGAGAGAGAGAGAGAGAGAGAGAGAGAGAGAGAGAGAGAGAGGCAGAGAAAGAGAAAAGATTGCATTCATATTGTCCCTGGAGATGAAGAAATAGCAACTCTTGCATTGTGGAGGGATGAGGTACCCAGTTGGGTTTATTCCAGGTTCTTGTCTCGAAGTGAGAGAAGAATTCAAGCAGACACCTAGCATGCAGAAAGGAAAGCAGCATTTATTTAAAGGGGTAGTACACACTCAGAGGTGAATGCAGTCCATAAGGAAAGGATGGCTATTGTGTCTACCAAAGTGGAGTCATCCCTTTATCCCATAGGAGGTGGTGCCCTAACTGGACATACAAATGGGGCAGCGTTTGGGTAGGGTTTCAGGGCAAGAGGTGATCTGTAGGAATGCGTCACTGGATCTCCAGGTGGAGCTGCAGTATAAACCTAGTCATCATGGCACCTGATGTGTGATGCTCAAGTGAGCCTCAGGTGCACAATGGGAAAGTGGGTGTGTGGAGCTCGCAGCCATGTTGGATTGGCATAGAAAGGGGTGGAATTTTAGTCACCGAGGACTTCAGCGAAAGAGCTTCTGGCAGTCTCTCAGCTCCTTGGCCCTCACTAGCTCTATGTCTAGCCCTGATAGCCAACAAGACCTTCTCAGTAATGGCAGTGATGATGTTACCCAAAAAATCCTTATGATTTAATGAAGAAAGAGATTTCTGGAACATTTTGGGGAACTGGGAGGCTGGTAGGTTCTCTATAAAGTAAATTCACCCTAGGTGTTCAAACCTTTCCAAGTCCTTCGTCCTCATTCTTATTCTGCCAAGGCAATTTTGCCAAGGTTCATTTGTTGTAGGTCATCACTTTTCTGAATTTTACGCAGTCATCCCCATAGTATCTTAAGACTTGATGTAAGTATATACCCATCAAAACTAAAACCCTGACTCATGTGCAAGTAATCCAACGTGAAATGTCCCTAATCTAGTCTCATACTCTGTCACACTGCCACCACCAACCCCCAAATCTGGTTCAGCAACCTTAATGTCCAATGCAGAACATTTTCTCACAGTTCTTGCTAACACATTTATTAGAGCCTCTCATTATATTTATAAATAATACCTTTTTTCTTCCAAAGCAGGGAGAGCACTTTTACAACAGGGCTTTGTTCACTCCTAATGTTTATCCACCCAGAAGGCACCAGAGGAAGTTTGGATAAGTTGAGGAGGGCATGGGACATGCTCTAGTCTCTCTAGTGAGGCTCCAAGTGTGCAGAATACACAAAGGCGTGCTGCTCCAGCAAAGAGGATGTGGCCCCGTTGCATGTCCTATTGGATTCAAAAAAGGAATTCAATTATCTAAAGTCTTCAAGTGCATTTCTCAGGTGATCCCATACCAGCTCTCATGATCTAACACTTTCCCTGGAAGTGCCTGATTTTAGTGTTGGAGATAACTTGAAACTACGTGGTAAGGCTTCTCTTGATATCATCACAGTCGATTCATGGGCTTGGTGTTCTGCTGGCAAAAAAGGTCTTTTTAAATATTGGCAATGGGAACTTCTGATTTTTCTCCATGCTTCTGAGTACAATATTCTTTAACATCGGGACTATATTTCTAAAATGCTGTAGACATTAGTTGGGTCAGTCCACCTCCAATCTGCATCACATTCCAACTTTTCACAAGTGATCCTAGCAATTATGATGTTAAAAAATGTCAGGGCTGTTACTGTCCCACTGCCTACACTTGTAGTAGGATCACAGTGTTGCCTCATGACGAACTAAAGACTCAAGTCAAGATTCTGAGAATGTGCTTTGAGAATAAATTCCAGAATCAAATCACTTCCTTGTGTAGTTTCTACAGATTCAGACATGGAGTCAGCAACAGAAATGTCATCCTTGCAGCAATGGAAGAGTGAATACACAAAAAGAAAAGCGACAATTAAGAAGGAATCTGTAAACCAGAGACTACCATGGTCAAGAAAAGTAACATTATACAGATCAAGTCCAAGAAATGGCATAGAACACAAGGCATTATACCCCACTTTGGGATCAAGTTACCTGGACTACTAATTTATTTATATTCCACATTCATATTTTGAAGGCTGCTCTGCTTGAAAAACTTGTTAATTCCCAGGTACTTTCTTGGTTTTCTTGATCTGCAGACAGAGAAACCACTCCTGAATAAGTTGTTATCCATAAATATACACCATGTGCTAGAAATTATCCAGAAGACATCAGATATCTAAAGTTATAGGCTCATATGTGGCTATGTAGAATTTGCTGTTTTTTTTTTTTTTACAAAGATATATGTATTTGTTTGAAGACAGAGTGATAGAGATGGAGAGTCACAGAGAGGGAGAGATTTCTGGTCTACTCACCAAATGCCCACAACACATGGGGCTAATCTAAGCTGTTGCCAGGAGTTAGAAGATTCATGCAGGTCTCCCACATAGTAGGCAAAGACCCGGTTATTTAGATCATCATGCACTGCCTTCCCTCCACTCTAGCAGGAAGCTACATTAGAAAAGCCAAGAGCTGGGATTTGACCAGACACTCCAGTATGGGATGTGGGTTTCCAAGCAGCATTTTAATCTATTGCATCACAAGTGCTGCTCTGCATTTACTGCTATAAGGGTAGATCTTGGTTTTCTCTGAAGTTTTGGTGAAACAAATTTCTTACTATCTAATCAGTGTTTTTAACAATGCCTTTATATTTTAAAATATTTCTGAGATTTTTAGTAATATCATTACTGATAAAGAAATTGACTGTCAAATGTACAGAATTTAGAATGTACTTGTTTGTTAATTGTCCCCAAAACTTGTTCTGTTATAAATTTGCTGAAATCAAGACCTTTCAGGGTTCAGTCAAAGACCACAAATTATATTTGTTGGTTATTACTCCTCAATACCTTTTATTCTTGACTCTGTGTGTGTGTGTGTGTGTGTCTGCTTTTTTATTTTGTCTTGTTTTTTGTCATGACATCAATGTTAATGTATTCATCTTTTAACCTTTAAATTGCTTTTCTATATTCAATATTTTCTCCTAATAAAACAGTGAATACATTCTTACCTGAATTTAGGTTAAACATTGTTGGCTAGTTATTTCATTTTGTGTAATGATAGAAAGCCTGTTATTTTAAATAATCAGTTCACAGCCCAAATGGCCATAATGGCCCTAGTTGGCCCAGATGGCAGCCAGGAACCAGGAGGTTCTTTCAGGGATCCCATGTCAGGGCAGAGTCTCAAGTGCTTGTGCTATTCTTCAGTGCTTTCCTAGGTTCATTAGCAAGAAGCTGGATCAGAAGTGGAGCAGCAGCTAGGACTGGAACGAGGGCCCATAGGGGTTGCCTCTGCCACAGGTGGCAGCTTTGCCCACTACCCCACAGGCTCAGTGCTAGCCTACCAAGTGTTTTAAAATCTCATTTTACTTGCATTTCTTTAAATAAGAAAACTTATTGTGATACAACGATGGAATCCTTTCTGCAGTGTTTAAGGATCCCCTGTAGTTTCTGAGATATTTAGCCAACAACAGCCTTCAGCTTTCTTTTTCATTTAACAGGCTTGGTTAAGTCCATTGCCAGTATGGATTGGCAATGCCTAGTGTCAAAACACTGTGGGTGTGTCCCATTTTCCCCAACATAAGATCATAAATTAATTTTGATTTTTTGTGTGTTTTTATCAAATCTAATTACTTCCAATTCCATTAAGGTGTTTAGCTAAGCCATGTTAATGTGCATTCTCTAAACATTATTTACTCTCAATTTTTTTGCTTTCCCCCATATCAAAACAGTGCAGACAAGAGAAAATGATGCCCATTAACTCTTGTTAATAAAAAATGTGCTGTATTTCATCCAAAGCTTGTGACTTTCTTGTTCAATAATCTTACTGCTTTTTCTTGTCTTCGTACCCCTGTATTTTGCTTCCTGCCCTTAGAAGATGGCTTTCCATTCAATGGGTTCTAGTCTTGGCTGCTCGTCTTCCAATCCAGCTCTCTGCTATGGCTTGCGAAAGCAGTAGAAGATGGCTCAAGTCCTTCGGCTCCTGCACCCACGTGGGAGACCTGGAGGAAGCTCCTGGCTGCTGGCTTCAGATCGACGCAGCTCCAGTTGTTGCGGCCATCTGGGGAGTGAACCAGCAGATGGAGGACCTCTCTCTTGGTCTCTACCTCTCTCTGTAACTCTGTTTTTCAAATCAATAAAATAAATCTTAAAAAAAAGAGAAGATGGCTTTATATTAAATTATAAAACTTTACACTGCATGCACTTATAAATCTGACATTTTATTTGACAATAAAAATCTTAATCCTAGCATAAAATATTCTACAAATTGATCTTTATATGGTTTCCCAAATTATTTAAAAATAATATGAACCTATAAACATTTTTGCATGATTTGCACTTAGTCATTTAATAGTCTTTATTTCAATATATTTTAAAATGTTTAATTTATTACCAGAAAGGGAAATATCTTTTTTTCTTATCTACCTAAAATATGTTTGCAATGCAAATATTTTCTCTTTTAGAATATAATTCATAACATGCTGTGGTTACTATAGTAAGTGTCTCTTTACCCATTTTTCTTTCTCTGAAATAGTTAAAAATGAATCAAGACAAGCGAAATCTAGTTAATCCTTAAGCTCTAAATGAAAAATCCCTGTTCTAAAGCAATATTGCTGTATGGCATAGTATTTCTTTAGTGACCGACAGCTACAAATTGTATTACTCTGTAAAACTTATTACTTTGAAATGTTTCTCAAGACATTTTATGTTAATCCCATTATAATGGACTACAATCAAGCAATTGCAATGGTAGTAATTTTCACTGCTTTTATAGAAATTGTAGATGGATTGGATTGAATCCAAAACCTACTCCAAATAAAACAGCTATCAACTCTGATATTCTTGATAACAATAAATGCTAAACTATCTTCCATAAAAGAATAACATAATACAATTATATGTGTTCTTCTCAGAGATTATGGATTTTTTTAATTTCTATTTTTTGTTGCATAATAATTTATGTAGAAATCTTTTAAGTTTGGAGAAATGAAATCCAAATTGCTATATAGAGTTTTTGCACAGATCTAATCTTCATGGGGCTGTGCACAATCTGTGTTTAATCAAACGTTGACTATAAGCTGCTCTCTGATAAAGCATAAATTAATTATGTAGATTAAAAATAAAAACAAGATTATTTCCGTAAACTGTTTTAAGTACCAATTTTGCCTTTGTGTTAGCCATATTAAATTGAATAATTAATTATGAAAATATGCTTGATTAAAAGTTACTCTCGGAGACACACACGTAGAGCGCATACTCATCATATATCTGCTTTTCTGATTATTTAATAATTGTCTATAAAGTCTGCTCATATCTCTGTGGAACATATTTTAAGGAACTCAAGTAGTCCATGTGCTGTACTGAAACCTTTAATATAATGCCTTTTCCACCTTAATGAAGCATTTGTCATGTATTATTGCTGAAACTTGTGCAGTTTGAGAAGAGGCAGCAAAAATATCATAACATATCATAAATTGTTTCTCTCTTTCATAATGTTGTGAAGAGAAGATCTGTTCTTCTTATCCATCTCAGCACCATTGATTTTTTTTTTTTTGAAGTCTAGAACTTTCATATGTTCACTTAAAGGGAACACCTTTTTAAAAAGCTTTATTTATTTGAAAAGCATAATTACAGAGAGTCAGAGGCAGAGAGAGAAAGAGAGGTCTTCCATCTGCTGGTTCACTCCCCAGATGGCCGCCATGGCCAGAGCTGTGCCAATCCGAAGCCAGGAGCCAGGAGCTTCTTCCAGGTTTCCCACATCAGTGCAGGGGCCCAAGGACTTGGGCCAACTTCTCCTGCTTTTCCCATGGCATAACAGAGAGCTGGGACTCGAACCGGTGTCCATATGGGATGCTGGCACTGCAGGTAGCGGCTTTACCCGCTATGCCACAGCATTGGCCCCAGGGAGCACTTCCAGATCTCTCTTTGGCATATTTGAATTGCCAGAGTCTCTATTCTTGTGCTCTGAAGCCAATGTTCAGAACAATCAGGGTTACCTGTACATGTGTACTGTGACACCACAATAGTCAAGGCAAAAACTGGGAGGGCCACCCAGCGACTAACAGGCAGGCAACCTATGTAAATAATGGGATGATGATTAACATTCCGGGTGGGATGGACTGGGGCAGTGAGAGATTGCCTCAGAATGGTCTGTGATTTAGAAATTATAAAATGTGGGACCGACGCTGTGGTGTAGCAGGTAAAGCCACTGCCTGCAGTGCCAGCATCCCCTATGGACACGGGTTCGAGTCCCAGCTGCTCCATTTCTAATCCAACTCTCTGCTATGGCCTGGGAAAGCATAGGAGATGGCTCAAGTCCTTGGGCCCCTGAACCCGCATGGGAGACCTGTAGGAAGCTCCTGGATCCTGGCTTCGGAATGGCACAGCTCCAGCTATTGTGGCAAACTGGGGAGTGAATCAGTAGATGGATGATCTCTCTTTCTCTCTCTCTCTCTCTCTCTCTATCTCTAACTGCAGCTTTCAAAATAAATAAATAAATAAATAAACATTTTAAAAAAATCATAAAATGTATATTCTGGAGTTTTCCTCCCAAGGCTTTCAGAGACTGGTTGTGGATAAGTGAAACCACAAAATTTGAAATTGAATCTAAGGGGAATTACTATCCAGGAAATTTCTTATGTGCTTAGCTATGTGTTAAGAACTAAGTCTACAAATGGTACACATATGGTGTGTGTTCATTGTTTTGAGCATATTATAAGCTAAACTGACAGGGAAACAAAAACATACAATAATAATATTAACAATAGATAGTGGTCAGCGCTGCGGCTCAATAGGCTAATCCTCCACCTTGCAGCGCCAGCACACCGGGTTCTAGTCCTGGTCGGGGCACCGGATTCTGTCCCAGTTGCCCCTCTTCCAGGACAGCTCTCTATTGTGGCCAGGGAGTGCAGTGGTGGATGGCACAAGTGCTTGGGCCCTGCACCCCATGGGAGACCAGGATAAGCACCTGGCTCCTGGCTTCGGATCACCGTGTTGTCTGTGGCAGCCATTGGAGGGTGAACCAACGGCAAAGGAAGACCTTTCTCTCTGTCTCTCTCTCTCTCTCACTGTCCACTCTGCCTGTCAAAACAAAACAAAACAAAACAAAAACAAAAAAACAATAGACAGTGTTTATTCAGTACATTCTATCAGCATTGACTATATTAAAGATTTCATATATTCTATCCAAGTTTTCTTTTTTTTTATGAGAATGGAAAAGTTATTTTCTTTCCAGTAAAATAGCTCTAATGTTGAGGTCTTTCATTCATTTGCCTGTGTCTCTAAGCTACTGCATAGAGGAAGTAGGATTCTCATTGACTCCATGATTCAGTCTTATAACTATATAATTGATTTATGAAACCATTGAGATCTTATATTAAGACTATAAAAAGTTAATTCTTAACAGAGTTCTGAGGTTTAGAAATTATAAAAAAGTATTCAACTTAATAAGAAGGCATACCATTTTATACATATGAAACATCCAATATTTCTAAATATATAAGCTATGCCTCCAAAAATTCTATTTTTATGGAACACATTTAGTGGCCTTGAATAATCATTCCAGTAGGCAATATTTTGACATGTATCTGTGACCATGGAGATTTTATTCATTTTTAACACATATGATGTTGGCTTTAGAAACTACTCTAAGATAGTAATTCAAAACACCATGTTCTACACAAGCTTTTTATAAAAAGAGAAATCATCCCAAATATTCAGTAAGAATTATGAATAATTTGATTATTCTGTCCAGAAATTGGTATAACTGAAATAATTTTAAATATGATTTATGAAAATTATAAAGATATATAAGCAATATTATGCAATAAAGATAACTAAGTGGAGCCGGCACTGTGGCAGAGCTGGTTAAGCTGCTGTCTGCAGTACAAGTATCCCATAAGGGGACCGGTTCAAGTCCTAGCTGCTCCACTTCCAATCTAGCTCCCAGCTAATGCTCCTGGGAAAGCAGTGGAGGATAGCCCAGGTTCTTAGGTCCTTATACCCACATGGGAGACCCAGAAGAAGCTCCTGTTTTCTGGGTTCAGACTGGCCAAGCCCCAGCCATTGTGGTCTTTTTAGGCATGAACCAGTGAACGGAAGAAGGAACTCTCTCTCTTTTTCTTCTTCTCTATCTCTCTCTGTAATTATTTCAAATAAATAAATAAATTTTAAAAAAAGAAAAGAAAACATAAGCTAGCATGCTAAAATATCTTAACTTTTAGAATATATAGTGATCAAAAGTCAGTACAAAAATGAAAATATTTCATTTGTTGAAAGAAAAGAATGAATTTTACTCTCCATTTTCTTTTAAATTGATAAATACTTGCTTAAAATTATTTTGAAATATCTGCATTTTATAACATATGCTCCATTTAAAGTCCAGAAGGACATTTGACAGACCTTAAAAATATGATATGCAATATGTTTATTATTGTAATAATATATGCAGAAAGTTTAACTCCTATTATTCCATACAGAATTATAGGCATTATGTAATGGTATGCAATTGAATTTCTAAAGACAGTAAACTCATGTTTTTGTAGAAGATTTAGGAAAATGTGACTTAATGATGCTCTTTCAAAGAAACATGAAAAACTCAAGTGAGGAGGTAATGTTGTTTCCTTGTTTAGGCAAAAAAAAACTTCTTTAATCAAAAATGTCATTTTATACAAGGAATTGATTGATATCATTTCTCATTGATCATAAAATGGACACATTTTAAGACAAAATTAAAGACAATTTTTCATCACTGCAGGGGGTCATATGTAAAATATTTTAAGCAAGAAAGTTGAAAGTTTTGCTAGCATCAAAGAGGTGAAAAACTCATCAGGAGCTGAGGAACAAAAACAAAATCTTTGAAAATTGCATTCAGTCATTTGTTAATTAAAAACTTACCTCTGAAGTTTAGCAGATCGACTTTTATGGCTGGAATCAGCAAGAGTATTAGCTGCTCTCCTGAGCATGTTAAATTTCTTTGACAGATACCCTGCAGTATTTAGGGAGTAAGATTCCTATTCATTTCAGTACAATATTGCTTTGGAAGGCAAAGCCTAGACAAAATTAAAACACCTGGAGAAGAGCAAAAATATATGAAAGAAAATTTAAAGCAATGCTTCCTTATTCTAGATTAATTCCTGGGTTCCCAAGTGGTAAAGAAATTTATGTTACATTCCCTTCGGCCAACCTTTTGTGCCAGAACTAATAAGTTGTTGACTTTTTACCTTGACCTATTTCTATTGCTGACATCTTGTTCCAATCTCTATTATCATATAACCTACTACTCCCAAGTGAGTAGTATATAGCAACAACCATTTTATTATGCTCATAGTTTCTCAGTGTTAGAATGCAGAAAGTGTAAAATCAGAACCACTTATTTCTGATCTATGAGCTCTGATGTGTTAACTGGGAAAACTTAGACTGGAAGCGACTTGGTAGTCAGAAGGCAGAAGAATCTTCTGAAAGGTCATGTGTTCACTTATCTGGATGGAGGACTGGAAGACCAAGTCTACAGATCATGGTACTCAATGTGGTCTCTCCATATAGTTTGGCTTTTGCACAGAATTGTGACCTAATTATCACAGGGCTTTCTAGTGGCAGTGCAAGGCTCCAGACATGAGAGTTTAAGAAGGAAGGCAAACCATGTATAACACTGGATGTCACCTAGGGAGGAGAAAGAGACCACACTTTTTTTCTGTTTTAAATTATTTCTTTAATTATGGATCAATGCATTAGATTCATACATTTTTATGGAACAATTCAATCTTCAACATTGATACATAAGATAAATTAATCATAAAGGGCAATTAAATTTCCATTTCTTTTTCATCATTATTGGAGTTTGCCAATTCCTCTCTCCCAGATCTTTATACAGAGTACAATACACTGCCATAAGCTATGCTCACCCCACTGTGCAGTGGGATAGCAGAATCCATTTCCTATACCTGATGTGTGTTGCTAGTGCTTATCAAACCTTTTACCATCTCAAAACCACATTTCTTTATGTGTTATATAGCCATACTGGCAGAGACAACATAGAAAGGAGATAATGTTGTGACCAACTTTGGGAAAGTATAACTTGGTATACTTTAGCTTCTGCATTCTCTTGGTCGTTCAGAATTCATTTTTGAAATATTGCCAATATCAATGAATTTGAAGATTCATGTTGCCATGGATCTATTCTGTAAACTGAGGCTCAAAGGCACAGAACATTCATTTTCATTCTTAAGGATGGCCAAATAAGCATAAAAGCTAACTACTTGAAGTGATAGATAGGTTACTTAGTTTGATTGTGATAATCACTTCACAATATATCAGTATAACACAACATCACAATAATAAATAATCAAGTAGGCTTTTCTTTCCTCATTGTACTCTGTAGACTTATGAGTTCACTGGGAACTAGACAGAATAAAGTACAATATCCTAGAAACATGGGTAGGCTGTTAGGTAATTTGTAGTTTACTAATGACTATTAAAAATGCATTGTAGCCGGCGCAGCAGCTCACTAGGCTAATCCTCCGCCTAGTGGCGCCAGCACACCGGGTTCTAGTCCCTGTTGAGGCGCCAGATTCTGTCCCAGTTGCCCCTCTTCCAGGACAGCTCTCTGCTGTGGCCAGGGAGTGCAGTGGAGGATGGCCCAAGTCCTTGGGCCCTGCACCCATGGGAGACCAGGATAAGCATCTGGCTCCTGGTTTTGGATCAGCGCGGTGCGCTGGCCGCAGCGCGCTGGCCGCAGGGGCCATTGGAGGGTGAACCAACGGCAAAGGAAGACCTTTCTCTCTGTCTCTCACTGTCCACTCTGCCTGTCAAAAAAATGCATTCTAACAAGCAGAATCAAAGTCATAAAAGAGAGAGAGAGAGGGAGAGAGAGAGAGAGAGAGAGAGAGAGAGAGAGAGAGAGAGAGAGAATTCAATTTGGTAACCCTTTTTCAGATGATGAGGCAAAGCAATAAAATCCAGGTATAAGCCAATAGGATGGACATTAGTGAATACTCCTCAGAATGGAAAGAAGAGTATGTGCAACCAGAAGCAGAGGGATATCCTGAGCTAATTTCCTTAGATGATCTTAAATGTTAAGAGTATAGCTGAAAGATACAATCAGTTCTCAGAACAAAAAGGTAAAATTCTATGGACTGATTTATGCCTCCCTGATGAAACCAAACATTTATTATAAAGCCCTAGCCTTCAGTATGACTGTATTTGGAAAGAGAACCTTTAGGAAACAAGGTAAAATGAGGTCACAGGGGTGGGACCAGATTGGTTAGGGATAATGTATTTATAAGATGAGCTACCAGAGCCTGCTCTCTCTCTCTTCCTACCCAGGCACAGAGGAAAGGCTGTGTAAGAACACAGCATACAAGTAGTCATCTGAGAGACACAGAGGCTCACTAGAAAATGAACCATACTGGATCTTGAATTTCTCAGCTTTTAGAACTGTGTGAAAATTAAACTTGATTATTTAAGCCATGCAGTATGAGGCACTTCATTAAGGCAGCCTTAATTTTGATGCACTTGGGGCCGGTGCTGTGGTGCAGCAGGTTAATGTCCTGGCCTGAAGCACTAGCAAACCATGTGGGCATTGGTTCTAGTCCCGGCTGCTCCTCTTCTGATCCAGCTCTCTGCTATGGCCTGGGATAGTAGTGGAAGGACCCTGCACCCACGTGGAAGACCTGGAGGAAGCTCCTAGCTCCTGGCTTTGGATAAGCTCAGCTCTGGCCATTGTGGTATCTGGGGAGTGAACCAGAAGATGGAAGACCTCTCTCTCTATCTCTATCTCTATCTCTTTCTGTAACTCTGTCTTTCAACTAAATAAAATAAATCTTAAAAAAAAAAAAAAACCTGATGCGCTGATGGGAACTGCATATAGGGAAGAGGTAAAGGCACCCCCCCCATGCCACAGAAAACAGGTAATTACCATTACCAGGGAAAATATATAGTTTGTTGTCTTGTGGCTAGTGCTGTGGTTCAGTGAGTTAAGATACTGCCTGCAGCTCTGGCATCCCATATGGGCACTGCTTTGAATCAAGGCTGCTCCACTTCTGATCCAGGCCCCTGCTAATGTCTAGGAAATCAGTGGAGGACGGCTCAAGTGTTTGGGCCCCTGAACCTGACTTGGAGACCCACTGGGAGTTCCAGGCTTTTGGATATCCTGGCCATTGCAGCCACTCGGAAAGTGAACAAGCCAATGGGACATTCTCTCTCTCTCTCTCTCTCTCTCTCTCTCTCTCTCTGCCTCTGGTGTGTCTCCCTTTCCCTTTCTGTGATTTTACCCATAAAATAAATGAAATAAAACTTAAAAAAAAACTATTTTTGTCTCGCAACCTTTTACAGTTTTATGCATACTAAGAATATCAAGTAAGGCTGGTGTTGTGGTACAAAGGCTTAAGACACCTGTGATGTCAGCGCCCCATTTCAGAGTGCCAGTTCAAGTCTCTACTACTCTGCTTTCTATCCAGTTTCCTGCAAATGCTCCTGGGAACGCAGTAAATGATGGCCAAAGTACTTGTGCCCCTGACACTTGCATAGAAGACAGGAGACAGGAGGGTTGGCTCCTGGCTTCAGCCTGATCCAGCCCTGTAGCTCTGCTGTTGCAATCATCGGGTGAGTTTACTAGTGGATGGGACTCTCTCTCTCTCTCTCTCATATTCTGCATTTCAAATTTATTTAAAAATAAGTTTTTAAAACAAAGAAAATTGGTCTCATTATTAATCCACCAGTTAAGATGCCTGCATTCAATAATTCATGTCAATGCTTTATACTTTCCCCTGCCAGAATACATCAAGAGTTAGTTGAGATAGGAACTACTTTGAACACTTATATACTGCCCACAGGAGGAAGACGGACTCTTCCCCTTTAAAGCAGATAATGGCAATCCATCTTAGTAAATGCCTCTGAACCAAGAAATGGTGACTAGCTTTGTCTTTACCTAATTGGAAGCCCAGAAATAATGGAATTATAACTAATTATGATGACACGGTCCCATAGTATATCTGCCATACAGGAAAGGGCTGATCCTGAAATAGAGGGTCTTTGACTTCTGTAATTCCTACCAAATTTCTCTAATGAAACAAAATTGTACCAAAACCAAGCTGTAATACATTGTCATACTAGTTCTGTTGGTACTACTCAGTTTCCTGATATAAATAAGTGTTCAAAATATTGATATTGGTGATAAAAATGCATCAAAGGGTCCATCAAAGCTCCTGCAGATGCAAAACTCTTGAGAAATGAATGGGCTGAGGAAGAACAGATTTAGGTAACTACCAGTCAGTTTCTTGGTTAAATAGGGTACACAAGTTTCTCAAGGTCTAAATGACAATAGGTTTTGGGGGAACATGAGTAATAAGATTAGCTAAAATATGAAAACAAAATGATAGATTAATAGAACAGTTTATTAAGACTATTCCTGTTCCACACTAACTCTTCTTGTTGTTAGAAACACTCGTTCTTATATTATTGTATTGTTTCTTATGTGTTACCAGTGTACAAACAGTACATTAAGTGCAAATGCTTAAAAAAGCATGACTCAAAGAACTTGAGTCAGGGACGGCACCGTGAAACAGCAGGTTAAACTGCATTCTACAATGGTGGCATCTCATATGGGCACAGGTTCAAGTCTCAGCAGCTCCACTTCTGATCCAGCTCCCTGTCCATTCACCTAGGAAAGCAATGGATATGGACCAAGTACTGAGATTTCTGCACCCATGTGGGAGACCCCAATGGAACTGGCTCCTGACTTGGTCAGGCCCAGCCTAGGCTATTGAGGTCATCTGGAAAGTGATCCGTCAGATGAAACATGTGTGTTTGTGTATTTGTGTCTGTTTGTGTGTGTCCCTCTCTCTGAGTAATGCTTTCAAATAAACAAGTCAATAACTAAAAAAAACAAAAATAAAACTTGGGTCAATGGCCAGGGAGTTGGACTTGGTAAGGGGGTAGTAGTAGTTCTATCATTTTGGGTTGCTCAAACCCTGCATATCCCATAGAAAGGCCAGTCTTTATGACTGAAAGATGAATTCATAGTCCTTGGGATATTCCAGTTAATGAGTGTGTTTTGTATTCCTGACACCTGGGCCCATGTGGTACCAGTTTGATCAGTTTGTATTAACAATAAAATTTATGGTAAATGTCTGTTTTGCCTCTGGGGAGGCTGGCACCTAAGTTGCTGAGGTCACTCACCTAGGTGTTAGATGCTTATGGGGAGAGGACTTCCTGGGAACTAAACCTTACCTTATTTCAACTGGATTTCAATGCATGCTCCTTTTCTCTTTGTCAGTTTTCTGCCATCCAATAGTTCACTCCCAAAAGGGCTTCCATAATCTGGTCTAGGGTAGGCTGAAATCAGGAGTCAGGAACTCCATCTTGCTCTTTAGCATGGGTAACAAGAGTCAACATACCGAGGATACTAAGGCCAAAGTCTACTGACTTCTCAGGTGCATTAGAAAGCGGTTGGATTAGAAGCATAGTGGAGGGAACTAGAATCAGCCCTCCAATATGTGATGCCATTGTCTCAAGCAGCAGCTTAACCTGGTGTGCCACAACTCTGGTCCATTTTTCTTGATTTGTATCTGCATCCTTTCATTGTAATAAGTGATAATCAAGAATACAACAGCTTTCTAAGTCCTATGAATCCTTCTACAAGATTATCAAGGCTGAAGATGATCTTGGCCACCTTGTCACAAGATAGGCATATAGAGGAATGGAATAGGATAGGGAGTACAGAAATATATGCTTATATTATGACAAATTGATTTTCCACAATTGTGCCAAGAAAATTCAATGAGAAAATGACAGTCGTGTTAACAAATGGTGGTGGAACAACTGAATACTCACATGAAAATAAGATAAATTTGAACTGATCCCTCACATTATTCAAAAATTAGCTAAAAATGAATAATAGACCATAATGTATTATCTAAATCTGCAATACTCTTAGGAAAACATGGCAGTAAATCTTTGAGACCTTGAGTTAGGTAAAGCCTTCTCAATTATGCCATCAAAAACACAAATGGCAGGGCCAGCATTGTGTCATAGCCTATAAAGCTACCACCTACGATGCTGGCATCCCAAATGGGTGTCGGTTCATGTCCCAGCTGCTCCTTTTCCAATCCAGCTTCCTGTTAATGGACTGGAAAATCAGTGAAAGATGGTCCAGGTATTTGGGCCCCTGCCACACATGTGAGAGTCCCAGATGATGCTCCTGAATAGTGGCTTTTGCCTGACCCACTGCTGGCAGTTATGGCCCTCTGGAGAATGAACCAATGGATGAAGGATAGATCTCTCCCCACCCCCAACATTGAAATATTAAATAAATTTTTAAAAAACGTAGTAGAAAAAATAAAAAAAAGATTAATTTGGCTTCATGAAAATTTAAAATCACTGTTTTCAAATTATTTGTTTATTTTAAAGGCAGAAAAAAGACAAAGAGAGGCAGAGGTCTTCTTCCTACTGGTTCACTCCAAATGCCAGCAATGGTCAGACCTTGGCTAGACCAAAGTTAGAAGACAGCAACTGAATCTAAGACTTCCATGTAAGTGTGAGGGAGCCAGCTCTGTGAACTGTCACCTGCTACCTCCCAGACTTGTCTTATCAGGAAGCTGGAATCAGAAGCAGTCAGCAATCAAAGCTAGGCACTCCAAAATGGGATGCAAGCATGCAAAGTAGCATCTTAACCTGACACCAAACAACTGCCAAAGAAATTAAAAACATTTTGCTTCTAATATACCATCAAGAAAACGAAGAGACAAAAAGTTTTAGATAAAATACTTGTAAATTATGTCTGTAATGATGAACTTATATCTAAGACACTTAAAGAACTCATACAACTCATAACAGAAAGACAAATAAGTCAAATTGATAATGAGCACAGAAACTGAATTGACATTTCTTCAAAGAAGATACATTGTCAAAAAACATATGCAAAATTTCTAAATATAATTAGTTAATAAGGAAATGTCAACAAATGAAATAACACACTGAGGTATCTCCTCATAAACACTAGGCTGACTATCCTCAAAAATATATATAATACTAGGTATTAATCAAGATGTGTGGAAATTGGTACTTCATGAATTTCTAGTCAAATGTTGCAGCACCTTTAGAAATCAGTCTGGCAGATCCCCAAAAAGTTGTACATACAGTTACCATATGATCCAGAAATTCTACTTCTAGGATTATACCCAAAAATGTGCATCCATAACAAAAAATTATATATGAATGTTCACAGCCATGTTATTCATAATTTCCAAAATGTGGAAACAATCCAAATATTTATCAACTAATGAAAAATACCTAAAATGTGCTATAGTCATGTTGTGAATTTTTATTCAATAATAAAACAAATGAAGTACTGATACATCTGAAAACATAGATGAATCATGAAAACAATGTGCTAAGTGAAAGAAGCCCTCAAAGGACAACATATTGCATGATTCTATTAGGATGGAAGATCTAAAGTTTGCAAATTTATGGAGAAAATAATAGTAGACAAGTGATTGCCTAAGACTTGACTGTTAGGAGGAAAGGGCTTGGCCGGCGCCGTGGCTCAACAGGCTAATCCTCCGCCTTGCAGTGCTGGCACACCGGGTTCTAGTCCCAGTTGGGGCGCCGGATTCTGTCCCGGTTGCCCCTCTTCCAGGCCAGCTCTCTGCTGTGGCCCAGAGTGCAGTGGAGGATGGCCCAAGTGCTTGGGCCCTGCACCCCATGGGAGACCAAGAAAAAGCACCTAGTACCTGGCTCCTGCCATTGGATCAGCACGGTGTGCCGGCCGCAGCACGCTGTCCGCGGCAGCCATTGGAGGGTGAACCAACAGCAAAGGAAGACCTTTCTCTCTGTCTCTCTCTCTCACTGTCCACTCTGCCTGTCAAAAAAAAAAAAAAAAAAGAAAGGGCTTGTGAATATTAATAGCTATGGGGTTTCCTCTTGGCATAAATAAAGATTTTCAAAATCAGTTGTAGTTGGAGAACTTCACAATTACAATAAACATTCAGTTTCTATTTAATATGGTTGAACTGAACATTATATGAATTGTATCTTAATAAGCTTTTCTATTCATGTAAATAAAAGCAAAGACATTAGACTTATTGAAGCCATTTTTAATATTTCCAAATTACAGATAACAAAATATGTTGATTAATATTTACCTATTTTGAAAATATGTTAGATTGTTTTTCCTGAAAATAAGATTTAAAAAAAGAAAGGATAAACTGCAATTCCTACTGGAAACATTTTCCCATCCAAATCAAACCAGTTTTTAACACCACAAGAATGCAAGTGTTAATTACAGCAGAACAGTAAGTATTAGCTGGGACCCTCACAAGCCAACCAAAGCATATGACATTCCTATCTTACACAATGCTAATGTCTTAGGACTTTTTACTAAATTCAATGACAATCAACAGATTAAAATAATTAAGAGGGAATTCATTGACTTACAATTTAGAATCACTGTGAGTGCAAGAAATATAGTGAGAAGAACAGATTGGACTTGAAGAGTTTGCAAGACTGGACAATAGAAGCCAGTTAGGAGAATATTAAAGTAATCCAGGCAAATGAGGACAATTGCTTACAATTGCCTATAATGAAACCATTTTAGAGAAAAAAGATAAAATGGAAGGATTTGAAGGGTATTTATGAGTAGATGTCTTGTACAGTAGTTGGTGATTGATGGATAAGTGGGCCAATAGTGAGAAAAAGGTTGACAACAATGAAAGGAAAATGTCAGAGATATGAATGGGTGAAATGTTGAACATAAAGTACACATAAAAAGAGCTATTTTGCAGATATGTTACAGTTATTAGAGTTACTTGGCACAGCAGTTGTGTTTGTCATTGAAATTGAAGGAAATGTCTGGATTTTCAGTATGATGTTTGACAACCCAAAGAAGCAGAAGTCATTTCTGGAATGTAGAAGTTAGACAAAAGGTGGGAAAAGAATATGAAAGCTTTAATGTTGTACTTTAGATGAATAGGTAAGAGTTGAACAGAAATAAAGAATGGAAATTTGGGACTATCTGACAGAGATCTAGTACTGCATGTGACCATACATTGCACAGAAAATGTATTTGTGATTACATGACTTTTTTTTTTTCAGCAACACTGAAAGCTCAGATGTAGAAGGAGAGAAGAAAAGCTAATATTTGATGTAATACAATGACAATAGTTCACTGGCTAAGACCGAAGCGTTGAATTCCATTGCCTGAGTTAGAGAATCAGTGAAGGCAAAGAAGAACTGACTGCAGGAAGGGGAATATGTCAAAAGGCAGGTGGGGCCAATAGGGATCATATCATATATGAAGTGAAAAGATTTCAAGCTTATTTGGCTCAGGAGGGGCTGATTTTAATATCTGTGGGGCCTGTCAGTCCTGGATTTTAATGGTAAGCTGTAGCTTTGGAATTAGATTCCAGGAGTAGAATTTGATGAGGGTTGTGACTGCATCTTGCCTATGTCCCATCACATCATTGCTCTATGCATATCAGTCTCTGGGCCTGAACTTCCACTTTCCAAAGAGAGAATAGTCATATTTGACATAGGTCCACCATAAAGACCTCATTTGAACCTCTTAATTCCTTCCATAATAAACTTAGCTCCAAGTAAGATGACATTTTGAAGCATTGGTGGTAAAGATCCCAAAATGTGTTGAGGAGAGGGACGTTATTCAGTCCATAACATACAGGATAGAGAGATTCAATGCATTGTAACGAAATGGTGATGTCCCCTCTTGGCTTCAAAGCATTGGTAATTTTTAAGACAAGAGAAATGCAATGGATAGCAAAGAGGCAAATTCTTCAGCTATGAAGAGGTAGTTTCTGGATTATCTGGAGATGTATTGTGTAATACACTTAGATAATATGGTGTTCAAATTTGCAAAACTTGCCACTTGATAAGACTGGTGAAATCGCACTTGAAAGTAGATTGGAGAACAAGGAATATAGTGACAGGACTTCCTTGCTTTGGGAAGAGAAGAGAAGAGAACAAGTACAAAGAACATGAAGGCTGCTAAAGAAGTTCTCTCAGGAATGACTAACTTTGATGAGGATGGGGAAGTGGGGAATAATTTCTGAAGGAGACTTGAAATCAAGGTGAATTTTAAAAACATATGATGTAAGTCCCATATTGCAGAATGGAACATTTAGGAAGGAAAAGGAAAGGGAATTTGGGTCAGAGGAGCAGAAGAGCTAAAATGCAGATGGAAAGAAGAGATTATGTTTTAATGAATGACCACAAATCACAAGAAAGGAGAAAGGATGGCTCTGCAGAATATTTAAAGCCTTAGTGCCAAAATGTCCATGTTTTAATTCGTCAGGCTCCCAGGCACTGTTTTGGAAAAATCAGCTGCCCTGGAAGCAGGGTGAGTGGCTGCAAGATCACAAACGTCCCCTGGAAAGACTTGGATTAATTCTGCTGCCAAAGGAATCCAACCCTTAATAATAATGAGCAGCAGAATTAATTAACCATATTTCCTCTATTCAAAGCCATAATTGTTTGAAAAAAAGTACCAATTATATGGAATATCTTCAGGGAGTTTGGGGAGGAGAGGACGTTTGGTGAGGACTCCACCAAATTAAATAACATGCGAGGAAAATATTTCTTCTAATTGATGAAATACAGACATTTGAAGAACCCCCATCCTGTATCTCAGAGTCTCAGGGCCAGTATGAATGAAGGAGCAAAGATGACCTCTTTATAAGTTGGTGGCTAAAGCACAGGGATCTGTGTGCTAAATTTTCAAAAGGAACACATTAGCCTTGGGCCTTTGTTACTCTATTTTCATTTGGAAACACTGAAGTATTATTTCCTCCATGCAAGCAAATTTTAGAAGTCTCACAAATCACTCATCACTTGATATCTTGAGAATGGGTCTTCAATTTATGTTTTCATTAGGAAAGAAATTCTGAATATATAAAGCTCAGGTGTCTCATTGAAGGTCAAAAAGTGATATCCCTTACTCTGACAAAGGCAAAGCACCTAACTCAAATCAGAAAGGGCTTTCAGTGACTGAGAAAGTCTAAAATTAGGCTGTAGCATAAGGAGGTGATTACTAATGTCTCCAACCTCTGAGACACATTCCTACACAAAAATGCAGACAATTGATTGAGAAGGCCACAGGGAGAGTGGCGCCTCTATGGGAAACAGATTTAATGTTAATAAGGCACAGATATGATTTTGTTAAAAGACTTTTAATCTGGAGGGTCAATGAGTCCTGAAGATTTCAAGTTTTGCATCAGTGTTCTGCCATGTTCTCAGGCCAGGTAATAAGAAAAAAAATGAAAATCTCAACGTAAATATCCATTTGACCCAGACTCCTGGGAACAACTTTGCATTTTATAGAACAAAACTGTATAACTAAAATCAAGAACTGCAATGTTGGGGACTTAACAACACGTATAAGACTGCAGTATTTTGAGCAGAAAATGGAACTGAGGATGTTGGTAAGGAGGCTGCTTTTTCAAGTTCATCATCAAAGACATCTGAGCATAGAATATGATTGGACCTTAGCAGCGGAGTGAGGAAGATGGACCGTCATAGGTGCTGAGGTCACGGGCAACAAGACTCCCTGGACTTTCCAGGAGTCCGTATGTGTAAGCGATTACTTGCTTGCTGGTGCTGGGAATGTCTTCCAAAAGCAGCCTCTCTTGTAGATCATGGCATGAGGATGGTTGGCATCGCAGGGAAATAATCCAGGGAAAGTGAAAGGTCTTTCTCATAATGGAAAATAGAACGAAGTGTGGCCTTATATTTGGGACATTGTAAACGGTAACATGCCATGCATCCAACCTACTGATAAGGAGACAAATATATGATGATGAAGAGTATTTAACAATATATGAAACTTTTTGAAGAGTCAGCATTTTTGCACAGCAGGGTGAACCAGTGCTTGTGACACCAGCATCCCGAATCCAAGTGTCGGTTCCGGTCCAAGCTGTTCCAGTTCCAGCCCAGCTTCCTGCTAATGTGCCTGGAAGGCGAAGATGGCCCAAGTGCTTGAGTCCCTGACACTGACGTGTAGGACACAAGTGGTGTTCTTGGCTCCCAGCTTCAGCCTGTAGCCCAGTCCTGGCTGTTGTCACCATTTGGGAAATGAACCAGTGGACAGAAGTGAGCTCTGTGTGTGTGTCTGTGTGTGCGGGTGTGTGTGAGACTGTGCCTTTCAATTAAATAAATCTTTAAAGCAGAAGAAAGTCTTTATGATATAAAGTTAAGGAAACATACAGGGCAGACACTTGACCTAACAGTTAAGATTCCCCCATCTCACGTCAGAGTGCCTGGCAGCTTGCTGCTGCTTCTGTTAATGCAGGTTGTGAGAGACAACAGCGAAGGAGCAAGTACTTGGTTTACCTCAACCCCTTCCTCCTACCAACCCTTGTAGATACTTGATGAATGATTCGGCTGGTAGGAGCTCTTTTCACTCTGTCTCTATCTGTCTGTATCCCTCTGCTTCTCAAATTAAAAGTAAATGTATATAAGGAGAATTGAAAATGAATCTTGATGTGAATGCAAGGGGAGAGGGAGTGGGAAAGTGGAGGGTTGCGGGTGGGAGGGAAGTTATGGGGGGGGAGCCATTGTAATCTATAAGCTGTATTTTGGAAATGTATATTCTTTAACTAAAAGCTTTATTAAAAAAAAGTAAATGTAATGAAGTTAAACAATTTAAGAAAAAATAAGGGATAACTGTATATTACCAAAGTTTGTGAAAATGTTTCAACATCCAAGCAAAGAAAAGGAACAGTGGCAACTGTATAAATGTATGATAATTTTTAACTTTGGGGCATTTTGCACTTATGTAAATGCTACAATACTACATATAGCATAAAATGTCTGGAAAATATGAGGTTATTCATTCTCACATATGAATTTTATTTTTTAAATTAAACCTCATAGTGTCCTTTTACCAGAACTTGCAAATAAATGAGCTGTATGATTATACAGATGAAATCGAAGTGCATTAAATTGCAGAGGTTCATGGGACAAAGTCTATACAGAAGACAAACGCAAAATAGCACTGTGAACACTGCCCTGGAACAAGGGAAAGGCCAGTGTGTCTGAAATCAGTCTCTTAATTTAAAACATATTTTCTGTATTCAGAATTTTACATGTGATTAGAGGGAAAAGAAAACTGCAGGAGATGAAACGTAGTAAAATATGGACATCTGAACAAGTATCAGAAGACACAAAAGGCCTTGAACCTAAGAATATCTCCCTCAAAAGTAATTTTTCAGCTGTTAGATATCAAAAGAGGCCAGGCTTATTCTATATAAAGCAAGACTTAAGCACTCTACTTTTAAAAACTATCCCAATATGGAAGTAACTCTTTATAACTTTATGAAATTTTTCATCTAGGAATTTCAAAAAGGAAATGAAGTAAGTGCAATGAGTGATTTTTTGAATATTAATGACTTCAAGAAAAATGGAAACAATTAAAAAGAAAGAGAAGTCTACCAAAATGAAAATCAATTTCTAAGGTCATACGGAAGAGTAGTTGGATAGGAACAGAGGAATGATAGCTGACAACCACTATTTTGTTTCTGAGTTTCCTTCTAAGCAGTGTGATTATGCAGCATGAGCAGGACGGAGGTGTCTAGGAAGGAAACACGTGTTCTGCTATAGCAGGCAGCTGTCCATTATAGTTCTGTCCGAACACTTCTATTCAGAAGGGTTTCAGTATTAAACATACAGCCCAGTGTTCAGGATTGTTTACAATCCAAGGCCTCAAGCAGGGGGTGTGTGGAAATTCAGCCTTAAAAGGCTGTATGTTGTTACAGTCAAGGTCAACGCCAGACAGCAACAGTGGCTTATGTGACATGATTTACATGCCTCTAAAACCTGGTCTGCTCTAAGATGGTACCCATCCATTTAAGATGATTTCTTGGACAGTATCTTTATTTAATCCCTTTCATAAAGCAGGGCCTCCTGTTATAGAGAGTCTTTATTTTAATTGGAGAATGAGCAGCATTTTTAGGCATTTTGATACAAAGAGCCCTTCCTGCAGGCTGATTTAAAATCAAAACAGAGTGAAGGCTTGGACAGGCAAAGGAAGGCTAGATTTAATTCTCCACTCTACTCTTGGCCAGATTCCATTGTTCAGAAATACCCACAGACCCTTGATTTCCCTATGGTTAAGAAGTTATTGTCAAAAAGTCATATTGAAATGTGAACTGCATCACCTACAAAGACACAGCACAAATATCTAAAGTTAGATTGAGCATTTAAACAAAGCCATGACTTTTTAAACTTAATTAAACCATTTAAATCTAATGCTTTTTTTAAAAAAGGATTTATTTATTTGAAAGGCAGAGTTACAGAAAGGCAGAGGCAGAGAGAAAGAGAGGTCTTCCATCCCCTGGTTCACTCTCCAAATCGCTGGGCTGATCTGAAGCCAGGAGCTTCTTCCCAGAATCCCATGTGGATGCAGGGGCCCAAGGACTTGGGCCATCCTCTGCTGCTTTCCCAGGCATGGCAGAGAGCTAGATGGGAAGTGGAGCTGCCAAGACTCGAACTGGCACCCATACAGGATGCTGGCACTTAAGGTAGCTGCTTTACCTGCTATACCATAGCACCGGCCCCTCTAATGCTTTTTTTAAAGTTTATTGTTTGTTAGACTACATCATTGGTTACTCCTCCATTTTCTTTGGAAGAGAGAGAGTCTGGAAGCAAACCTGTCCCTCCTATTCAAGAAAAACTGAGGTATGTAACTGATCAGTGAGTCATACATTCCACAGGTGCACTTCAACCTTTGGCCTCTCTTCCTGAATCTTTTCAGGTCACATGCCCTCAGCTTGCATGCATTTCTTTTCTCTCTCCTGACTAAGACCCTTAACTGTGGATGGAACATTCTCTGAAGTTCTTCATCTGATGGGGTAGAGCAAAGCAGTACAGGAGGGTAAACGGTGAAGGGGAAGAAGGAGTGGTAGGAAACTAATGCTGCTATCTAGGATTGGGCTTCAATCAAGGATGCAGAGTTCTGATGGCAGATATAAGCCACATTCTATATTTTACCACTCTAAGTTTGATTTTTGTTTCTTAGTTGATACAGCAGTTCAGAGAAAGATAAAAAGTATTATCAGTACCCATTTTCCTAGCTATAATACTGAGAATTTATGGCAGTAGCCATTAACACTGCTTTTCTATAGTAACAATTTTTTTTTGCTTGCCAATGGGTTTGGTTTAAAAAAAGAATATATGACTATTGCTAACATTGTAGGGTTATTACTCTCCAGTTATTATATTTTTAATATCTAAGTTGTGAAAAATATTTAGGGTTTCATCCCCAAAGACAAGTATAAAATTATTACAAGATCTTGTTTGCAACTATTAATCAGGCATATTCAAGTCCACTAATTTCACTACAATTAAATACACAGGTGAAAGGCTATATTAATGAAAGTGTAAAAATCAAAAATACTGGGTCTGGCACTGTGGTGTAGTGGGTAAAGCTGCTGCCTGCATTACCTCCATCTCATATAGGCACTGGTTCAAATCCCGGCTGTTCCTCATCTGATCCAGCTCTCTGCTATGGCCTGAGAAGGCAGTAGAAGATGGCCCCAGTGCCTAGGCCCTTGCACCCATGAGTGCAAGACTCCTGGCTTTGGATTGGCTCGGCTCTGGCCTTTATGGTCATTTGGGAAGTGAACCAGGAAATAGAAGACCTCTCTCTCTCTCTCTCTCTCTCTCTCTCTCTCTCTCTGTCTTTGCATCTCTGTAACTCTTTCAAATAAATAAATAATCAAAAAAGTAAAATAAAAATACTAGAAACAAAGAGATATCCCCAGTTTCTTCCTAGTGTTAAAACCCTGCCAAGACATTCTTCTACCAAATGGTTTTTCAGTAAACAGCTCACACTGGAAAATCAACTCCTTTGAAAGGAAGAGTTGTTAGTCACAATTGGAATGGAATGTCCAGAAACAGAATCTCCAGATGCTATCCATTTGCTAAGGAAACATAAGCAGATGACGTAAAGGTAGATCAGTTGTATTATAGAAAGGCATGGTGTTGATTTCTTCTCTGTCAAAACAAAAGAGAACAAAATGCATGCATTGCTTCAATTATGAAAGGAAAACTTACTGGATGAATTATTATGTGCCACATGTTCATTAACAATATATCTAATCTTGAACTTGATCATCTATATATGATCATAAATTATAAAGGAGAATGCAAATAAAGCCCCTGTAGACAAGCAAAATGAACTCAGCTGAATGAGATATCCTGTTTGTAGAGAATCTATACACATTAGAACTTCTTAACTACAGAACAGTAAATTCTTCATTCAAATAATTTTTTCAAATGAAGAGGATTGAACTATATAGACAAATATTTGGTTAGTTTAAGAGGATGTAAGAGTGTGAATCTCTTGGATTATAAGCAAAATAAGACTTTATGTGAATTGAAAGTGAAAATATGTAACTCAAGGTCAGGCATTTGGAGCAACAGTTAAGATACCCACATCCCACATTCGCGTCCTGGCTCTGCTACAGATGCCGTTCCAGATAATGCACATTCTGGGATCCAGCAGGTGATGGCTCAAATCCCCAGGTCCCTGTCATCTACTGGAGAGACCTGGAAAGAGTTCATGGTTACTGTACTTGTCATGTCCTTTCAAATACATAATTAATAAAATTTTTAAAAATCATGTAGTCTAGTATCAGCCATTATTGACAAAACAAATTCAGTACATAATACCCCTGAAGAATTTACTAAAACTATTTAAAAATACTTAAATGTTTAAAAAATTCAATTTTTAAAATTTTTATAAGTTGCAAATGTGTGTGTGCAACTATGACTATGATTATAAAGCTATATATGATATATACTATATATTTTCTATTGAAAGAATAAAATTTATAGTTACTAAACACCAGCTAAGGAAAACAAATATCTATATTCACTGTTGAACATTCCTGAACTAGTAACAAACTCCTTCCTGAGAATTGGAAGTCAAAGAATGATATAAATATATATACAGTGAAAATTTTTAAAATCAAAATAACATAATTTAAGAATATGTTAATATAAAAGTACAAGCTCTATGTTCAAAATTTTAAAAACAATGATTGCAATTCAGACAATGCAAGACAATTATTAAGAATACAAAATCCAGAATAAAAATATTAATAAATGGCAACTGAAATAACCATGTACCACCACATAAGAGAATTTTGGAAGAAATGACTAGCATAAAAGTTTAAATTTCTTATCTTTAAAATGATACATGAGATTGTAGAGTGTAAGTATTAAATGGCTTGACTTGTCTAAGTTATAATAAGTCATCAATAAATTACATGGAAATGACAAAGCAAAATGACCATAAACCAGATATCCCTCCGAAATTCTAGCAGGGAATTTCTATGAGAGTGAAACATAATGAGACGTTATTTAGGCATGTGTCACAACATATCTGTAATAGATTCTCATCTCTAGCAGTAGGCATTAACAGGTAGTAATATTTGAATCTATTCAGAATAGTAAGTTGATCTTTTGATACTTCTCTATTTATTAAAATTTAATTAAGCATTGTACAACTTCTTGATTATATGGTTCAACTTCTTGGTTATATGGCTCAGTGAAATATGAACACACATTTAAAATAAAATAGTTACCTTATAATAGAACAGGTATTTATTTAAAAATCCTCCTATGGTCATTTGGTATAAAAGTCTTACATACTACATTTCCATGTATTGCATTTTAAATACAGTATCATAAAGTTACCCTTTTGAAACATGTTAAAGGACAAGCCTTGCGTAAGGTGCATCCTGATTTAAACTGTAAGTGAATATAAAATTTATATATTTGTTGATGGAGTTTTAAATCTTCAGGCTCAGTTGAACTATTCATTTGATAACTACATTCTTTTGCCTTTTTTAAGCTCAGCATTGTCGCAGAGAGAATTGCAGTTAAGAGATGATACACTGTACAAACACAAGAACATTCCAAAAGGCATAAATATATCTAGAAAAAAATGATGCTTGAAACATTTTCATTTGTGTCAAGGTTTTTAAATGAAAGCATAGAAGCACATTCCCCCTAAGGCTTTAGCAGCATAGGCTGGATCATTTCAATTCCCATAAGGTCTATTTCTTGAATGGCTTTTACATGTAAGCAGAACAACCTTCTGCAATTGACTTCAAAAGTGTTTCTGTATACCTCACAGGAACAAAGATGAGGGGGAATAAAAACCCTCCAGCCCATGAATACCAGAGACCAAATTCATGTATTTAAAGGTTTCATTTTTGTATAAAGCTTTTCTTTAAAGAATATAAATTTCCAAAGTACAGCTTATGGATTACAATGGCTTCCCCACCCCCATAACTTCCCTCCCACCCGCAACCCTCCCCTTTCCCGCTCCCTCTCCCCTTCCATTCACATCAAGATTCATTTTCAATTCTCTTTATATACAGAAGATCAGTTTAGTACATATTACATAAAGATTTCAACAGTTTGCCCTCACATAGCAACACAAAGTGAAAAATACTGTTGGAGTACTAGTTATAGTATTAATTCACAATGTACAGCACATTAAGGACAGAGATCCTACATGATTTTTTTAAATTGATTAATTTTCTATGCAATTTCCAATTTAACATCAAGTTTTTTTTCACTTTCAATTATCTTTATATACAGAAGATCGATTCAGTATATAAAGTTTTCATTTTTTTAAGACTGTGTCTATAACGTCTGGTATGAATTGATAATTTGGCAACTCTCATCAATGTAATCAAGAACAGCTGAAAATCAGGATAAAATAGAATTCCGATTCTTGTGTGCAGTAAATACCAAGCTGCTTCTTGACCTTGTGATCCACTGATAGGAACTGAGATTAAAGAATTGAAAACGTATTTCTTGAAGGTTGCCTTTCAGAAGACGGAGACATATGTTTCCTTATTCCCGAAGTCAAGTACACTTAAAAATCTAGACATTATGTAGACAACAGTGTGAGAAAGATGGATTTAAAAAGGCAGACAAGAAACATGAGATACAAATAAATTCCCCAGTCTTCTTTTTGTTTCATCTATTTCAGATTTGGAGTTGGAGATATCAGTCCCCTGACAATGCCACCATGCACACAAAACGAAAGCTTCCCTCAATCCTCCTCTCTCCAGCAGAAGGAACAGAAAGCAAGCAGTTTAGCAGAACAGGAAAGAAAAAAACAAAACTGCTGTTCACTGTTTTCCTATGCCATACAACACAAAATTGTTCAAATCAAAATGGGGAGCCTAGACTTTCAGCACTGACAGTGTGTAACAAGGCACCTACGGTGGGTAACTTTGTGTGTCAACTTGACTGAGCCATGGATTGCCCAGACAGTTGAACAAACATTATTCTAGGTGTATCAGGCAGGATGTTGCTAAATCAGATTAATGCTTAAATCAAAACATTTAACTAATGTAACTGAGTAAATTAAGCACGATGACGTTTCCCTCAACATAGGCCACATTCAACCGATTGAAGGCCTGTATAGGGCAACAGGTTTAACCCTTTTATGAGCAGAAACTCTCCGGTGACTTTCAGCCAGGACATCTGTCTTTCTCTCGACATCAATACCTGCTGAATTATCTGCTCCCTCTTCATCTTGAGCTTGTCTGCCTTGAGATTGGAACGACAACAGTGACTCTTCTGTTTATCAGCCCTTTGTACTGGACTGGAACAGCACTGTAATTGGCTCTACTGGGCCTCCAGCTTACTGGCAGCAAATTTTGAAGGTTTATTTGAAATAAAATGGTTACATAATATTAGAACCTGACTAGTCAGAACTCCACATATTCTGTATTCATGGATTCAACTATTTGTGAATACAAAATGCATATTTATACTAAATAGGAAACATTGTTCTTGCCATTATTCCATAACCACATTATTACATTAAAAGCTGTTTATATAATGTTTGTACTTTACTAGGTACAATAAGTAATAGAGACTATCTGAAGTATTTTGGAGTATCTATGTTGGTTATATGCAAAGACTGCCCCGTTTGTATAACAGACTTGAACATCTGTGGGTTTTGGTATCTTCAAGAGAACTTGGAAGTCATTCCCATGGATACTGAAGCATGACTTTGTGCATCTATCTAATTGATTCTGTTCCTATGGAGAAATTGGGCTAACAAAATACCCCAAAGCCTTTTCTTCAAAGAGGTGGTGTCAGGAAGGACTAGTTGGGCAGTCGGGAGTTTCATCTTTATCAGACAGTACTGACCTCCTTCACTGTAGTGTCAATGGAGAGTGTAAGGGCGGCACAACCTCCATCAACACTGGATAATGTATCCCTCCTCTTCTGTTTGAATTGGTGTTGGGAAAAATTATGACTTTCATTCTCACCAATGAGTAATGAGGCCAATCATCTAAGGGGAGTTGGGGGAAATGATGTGGGGGTCAGTACGTAGACATTTCTACCCCTCCAAGTCAGGGAGATATTGGTGGATGCCTGGTGGAAGCCAGAAATCCACTCCCAGCCCCAACACACACACCAATCAGTACTAAGAAACCTTCCTTCAAATGTCAGTACCTCCGTAGTGTAGCACCTAGACTTCTATAACCTTCTGAGAATAGTAGGGCAGTGCTCCTACCCTCCATTCACTTCTTGTGTCAAAATGGTGTCAAATGAAG
Source organism: Sylvilagus floridanus (assembly GCA_949820135.1). Lineage (NCBI taxonomy): Eukaryota > Metazoa > Chordata > Mammalia > Lagomorpha > Leporidae > Sylvilagus > Sylvilagus floridanus. Next base: position 110,172,358 of record OX463238.1, on the reverse strand, counting down.
TAAGATTAAACAGAAGGCTTTCATAAAATCTCCATCTGATCATATTCAAAATATTATATATTCAATTAAAAATGACATATCAAGAACAAGCAAAATGCCAAGCTGCATGAAAAAAATCAATAGATGCCAACATCAATATGATAGAAATGTGAGAATTATGTCAAAAATATTTTAAGATAGTTACTGTAAAATACTTCGAAAACAGAAAATCAGTTGAAAAAGATATAGACCATTTTAAAAAAGAAAATGAAAGTTGAAAAATAAGGGGTCGGGGGAGGGCTAGGTAGAAAGAACCATTATGTTCTTAAACTTTATATAAGAAACACATGAAACTTATTCCCTTTACATAAATAAAATTTTAAAAAGATATACAAAATATAAAGAAGAATCAAATGGAAAGCTAGAACTTAAAAATTCAACAATTGAATTAAAAATCCAACATACTCACATGGATTCAAATCATTTTGAAAATAGAGAATAGAGAGGGTGAACTTGAACAATGTACTTAAAAACAAAAAGCAAATAAGTGAAATAAATGAAAACATTCTTGGGAATCTGTGGGACTCAAAACCCATGCCATCAGAATCTTGAAAGTCAGAAAAAAGGTGAAGCTGAAAACATTCTCAAGAAACTAATGACTGAAAAGTTCACAAATTTGGCAACTGATAAACCCACAGATTCAAGAAACGAGAACGCTGAAAAGGATCTAATTTCTGGAGTCTAAAAGGGGAAAAAAGGACAAAGGCAAAAGGAATAAGTATCTGTATAGAAGCAAAAATTTAAACTACAGCTGATTTCTCATACACATTTTTTGAAGTAAAAAGTAGTTGTTGATGGCCCTTGCTGAACTCTTTATTTAGTGGAAGATTAACCCTGTGATTAAAAGTGAATTAAAAGTATGTTATTGCGAAATCTAAAAGGGAAAAGAAAAGGAGAAGGAGAAGGGAAGGTGGAAATTATCATAATGTGCTGAAAATCGTCTACCTGAAATCTGTTCTCTTTATGTAGATAACAATTTTTCACAAATGAAAATAAAGCAACCGGGACACCCTATTGCGAATACAGAAAGAAAAGGACACTGTCCGATAACCAAGGTCCAACATAAATAGCCTTCTGTACTGGAAAGGAGGTGAACAAGCTTCTCGGATCATTCACATGTAAGCAAATCTGCTGCCAGCGTGCCACCTCCAAAGAACCGCTAAAGAAATTTTAGAAACAGAAAATAAAAATAGAGTAAAGGATCCTGGAACAGCAAGAAGGAAGAAAGAAGGCAGTAAACAAAAATATGGATAATAAATAGAATTTCTTCAATTAACTGGTAAAATGGATTCGATGGTTGAAACAAAATTTTATGTAGTTCTAAGTGTCTTTAGAGAGAGTATGTATCAAGTATATCACAAATGAGAGGGAAGCAAGTCTGAACGGAAGTAAAACACCTGCCCCTTGCTTGAAATGACTGGAAAATACTGGATCCATAGACTGTGTGATAAGATATGTCTGAACGACACTGTGGCTAGAGCAATGACTAAGAGAATTAGTTTTAAAAGGGATACAAGCACACAATGAAAGATTTTGTCCTGGCAAAGAAAAAGAGACAAAAAAAAAAAATCACAAAGAGATGATTAGATCAAAAAGGTGCAGCCCTTTAGAGAGAAATTAGTGCCTTTTTATATAAAGAGACTGGTGAGCTCCCTCAATCCTTCACCCATGAAATGGGAAAATGAGAGGACTACCATCTGTGATCCAGGGAACATGACCTCACCAGGCAATGCAGTTACTGGTCCCTTTATCTTGAATTCTCAAGTCACCAGGAATGTCAGAAATAAATTCCTGTTGCTTATAAGCCACCTGGGCTGTGATATTTCCATTATAGCAGTTATAATGGTCTAAGATAACTTAAAAACAAGATAGATAAATCAAAATGAAATTTTAATGATTATTCCAATATCCACAATTAAAACAGGTAACCAAGAAAAAAAAAGAGAGCACAAAACAAAAAACAAAATAGCAGATGCATTCCCTAATATATTGAGAATTACACTAAATAAAAAGAAATGTTATTAGCCATTTAAAAACACAGAAATTGGAAGAATGGAATAAAGCATGAAACCCAATTAAATGCTGTCTTCAAGAAACTCACTTCAAATGTAAAATAAAAGTATGTTGAAAGTAAAAGTTTGGAAAAAGATATATCAAAATATAAATAAAGCTATAGTAGCTATAGAAATAGCATATGAAATGAATTTCATAGAAAAAAATAATCTAGGCTCCAAGAAATAATATATAGTGGTAAAATTGTCAATATACAAGGAAATAGAGAAATATTATATTGTCAGTGTTCACCAACACCAGTACTGTAAATATTTAAAATAGAAGTGGGGAGACTGGCACTGTGGAATAAACCAGCTAAGCCACTGTCTGCCGTGTGGCATCCCTGTGCCTGCTGCTTTGAGTTCCAGCTGCTCCACTTCTGATCCAGCTCCCTGCTAATGTGTGTGGGAAAGCAGCAGATGGCCTAAGTACCTGTACCCCTCCACCCACATGGGCGACTTGGCTGAAACTCCTGGCTCCTGGCTTCAGGCTGGCCTGGCCATTTGAGGAGTGAACCAATAGATGAAGATCTCTCATCCTTTCTCTCCTTCTCTCTAAGTCTGACTTTTAAATAAATAAATAAATCTTAAAAAAATAAGTATTGGATGAATAGGCACAGCCATGATGATAGCTGGAGGCTGCTACATCGTTCTTTTTGTCTCCAAAACTTGTACAAAGTTGGAAAAACATCAAGGAAATATGAGGTTTCTCTGGAAAAAATCATGGAAAGATATTATGAAAACAACATATATGGATTTCAAAATGTTTACACAAAAATTAACTAATTGTTTAATTTCATTTTCCACAGAGTTTTTGAAATACCCTTGTAGAACTCAACACTATCAAGCAACAAGTAATAATTGACATTTATGTAACACTCTGCCACAAAACAGCAGAATACACATTTTTGAATTTCCCATAAAATGTATAACAAGAGATTTAGTATGCTATGTCACAAAACAAAATTTACCACATTCCATTGGAAATATTCAGAATATATGCTCTGATCAAATTGAAATCAAATGATAAATCAACAAATAACAGAAATATCAAATCCAAACCTTTGGAAAATAAATATCACACCTGGATTATAAACACAATGGGGTTCAAGAGGCAGTTTCAAGAGAAATTAATGAATGCACAGTACTGGATGGCAATGGAAATGTGTCAATGTAGTGTTTAGGGAGAATTTAGAATACCAAGAAATGCATTAGAAATGGGAAAAATCTTCAAGGATGCCCACTTTCACCATACTGTTCATTACAATTCTGGAATTTTTAGCCAGAGCCATTATGCAAGAGAAATAATTCACAAGTATTCAAAGTGGAAATGAAGATATCAAGTTATCCTTATTGGTAGATGACATGTTATTTTATATAGAGTACAGAAAGATTCCACTAAGAGAATATTGGAACTTATAAGAGAATTTGGGAAAGTTACAGAATATAAAATAAACACATAAAACATCAATAACATTTGGGTACATTAACAATGCTCTGACTGAGAAAGAAATTGTAGGTTCAATCTGATTTGCAATGGCTACAAAAATTTAAATGTCTTCAAATAAATTCAGACAAGGAAGTGAAAGAGCTCTACAATGTAAATTACTAAATATTAATGAAAGAAATAGGAGGCATGAAAAATGGGAAAAAATCCTTCCACATTCATGTATTAGAAGGATTAATATCAGCAAAGTGTAATTACAAAGTTATATGCTCAATGTTATCCCAATCAAAATAGCAAAAACATTCTTCTCAGGTCTAGAAAAAAATCCCAACGTTGAAATAGAAACACAAGAAACCCCAACAGCCAAAGCTGGTTTATTTAAACAATAAACACAAAGCTGAAAGCATCCCAACATCAGATTTCAAGACACACTACGAGGGTGTTATAATCAAAACAGCCTGCTGCTGGCACAGAGAAAGCAGTGTGAACCAATGGAACAGAATAGAAGCCCCAGAAATCAAACCACATATCTACAACTAACCTCTGCCAAATGAGCTAAAATCATCCCCTGCAGAGAGAACTGTTTCTGCAACAAATGGTTTTGGGAAAATTGGATCTCCACATGCAGAAGTTTGAATCAAGACCCCTACCTTACACCTTATACAAAAATCAACTTACACAAAATGGAACAGGGATCAGACCTTATACCCGACACCATCAAATTACTAGAAGAAAACATAGGAGAAATGCTGCAAAGACATTGGCGAACACGTCTTGGTTGAAACCCCAGAAGCACAGGCAATAAAAGCAAAAACAGACAAATGAGATTACATCAAGCTAAGAAGCTCTTCACAGCAAGAACACAACAAACACAGTGAAGAGGCAACCTACTTAATGGGAGAGAATACCTGCAAACTATGCAACTATAAAGGATTAATATCCAGAATATAGAAGGAGCTCAAGAAACTTGAAGTCTCCATACTAAAAAATTGCTTATTATTATAATTTTTTTGTCTTAGAGGAGTTTTAACAAAAGGGGAAGAGTATAGAAACTTGAAGGTTAATCAAATACAATGGTTTTTGTGGATGCCTGAAGGCCATGGTGTAGTGCCTAGGTTTGAGTCCACCTCCACTACCATCTCTGGCTTGCTAGGTACTTGGATTTTGGGAGACAGCAAGTGGTATCTGAAGCATCTGGGTCCCTGCCACCCATGTGGAAGAGCTACTCTGAGTTCTGGGTTCTATGGGAAATCTGGTTTGAGATCCTGAGCTTGTCCTGGCCTCAGCTGCTGTGGGTATTTGAGGAGTGACCCTGCAGTTGGAAGAGCCCTCTCAGCCTCAATTTCTGTCTCTCTGCCTTTCAAATAAACATAAATAGGTAAAATGAGACTTCACTGGAATGATTTTTCAGAAAAAATATTTGATAGAGGAGACATATGGAAAAATGGAAATATTTGCTAAAAGAAATTTCCTTTATGGAAAATTATATTTAAAAAACATAACATATGTCCTAGGTTCCCAATTCTTTACAACCAAAATTAAAATACATATTATAGAAAATGCATAAGTCAATATATGTATATTAAACACAGTATAAACATACTGTAATTCTATATTCTATGTATATAAACTTGATCTCTTCTGCATCAATATATTTGGAAATAAATTTCCTCTAGTTAGAGTAAATTTATGTGCACACACACATGTCTATATGCATACACACATACACATACTAATACATGCACATATATATATATATGAAGCATAAGTGAAAAATATTTGGGTCAAGAAAAAACTGCAGGAATTTCAAAAATTATTACACCCAAATAAACCTATCTTTTATTTGCATTTTTCCACAAATGTTTTGAAGCATTCTCATATTTTTAGTGTATTTATATTATGTAGCCATGAGTTATATATGTATTACATATGTTTGTCACTCTAATTATGTATATATGACATTTATATTTGAAAATAAGAGAAAATGACTCACCCTTCAGTAGATGTCTGGGGTTATTATCTATTACTGTAATTACCTAAGACATTCATAAAAAATAACATGAATCAAAAATTAACTAGACAGTGCAGAATTCTTATCTAATTATGCAGAACAAATAAATAATTTTTCAAACATAATATAATCGATTGCTTAACACAAGTAAGTATTATACTGGATATGCCTTTTTTTCTGCCTTTTCCTAGTTGCATTATATGAAGACCAAAGCATGGACATTTAGTAACTATTGGGCATATCACACGCTGAAAATAGGACAAGGACTGGCAAAACAGAAACCACTGACCAAAGGATATTTTTTCCTTACATGCTTTCTTCACTCCCACTTTTATTTGCACTTACTGCGAAACATCTTTCCTAGCTGGTTTTGTTCTTTTCAAGTGGCTCCTGAACCAGCAAGGAGGATTAATGGCATGTTCCATGACCTTATATTTCTTTTTCCCTCTTTCACATCACCTTCGGTGGCTGCTCAGGCTGAAGCTCCTTTGATGTCAACAGGAAGTCCACATCAGAGGTGATTAGTAAGGCTCAGAGCAAACAGGAATAGCTTCCTAACACAGGTATTATTCCCTTCCACAAATATCTACAGCCTGCGGTGTCACACTTTTTTAAAAATTCCAGTGACTCTCCTATTCAATCATTTTAGTTCCTGTGCCTTAGATCCAAGTAAGGCTGTTTGTTTGACAGCTTAGGATAAATCTCTCTTTGGGTCACATACTGAACCATGAACTTCTTTTTTCCTCTCAGGACTTCTCCGATGCTGTGAAACCCTCTGTGTGTGTCACGCATTACAAAACACTGTAAAAAGTTGTGACGAAGTTCAATGGAAAAGGTAGCTGCTGACAAGCACAAAGCGATAGACAGGTGCATTCTGAGAAGGCTGCTGCAGTCTGACAGTGAACTGCAGGTTAGGCGAAGCACCGCTGCCAAGGCCACGTCTGGCAGAGGAGAGGAGCTCACTCCTACGATGACGCGAAACCGAGAGCAGGTTGTAGGGGAAAGAAGACAGATTTAGGATACCGATCTGCCTCTGCTGTTAATCCTGGCATTGCTTTGGGCAAGAGAGTCTTCCTCTTCTAGCCTGTTTCCTAATAAAAGTAGGTTTTTGAAGAAAACCTCTATTTCCTTCCAAATTCTATGATAAGAAATGTGGCAGAATTTACTTATTCAAATGTTTTCATCATTATCACTGGTAATGGTGGTACTTGGGATTCGAGGAACAAGAAGCAAGCGTGATCTACAAAGGGCCGTTAAAAATAAAAAGCAAAACAGAAACTAAGACAGAAACAAACCCAATGCTACTACTTTGCAAATGAAAGCCGAGAAGTGACATAGCTGAATTTGCCATAATAGCTCATCAAAGAACAAAAATTTTGGATGGAAATGTCTCCTTGTACTTTATCCATCAGCCTGTCATAGCTACCCTTATTTTTAAACTCAGTTTAAAGTAAGTTTAAAACTTTCCTCCAACCCTGTCCTTGAGTTTTGAAATTGCTATTTTCTAAGCAAAACATATGCAGAATTCTTGAACACTTTTCGGCGTATCAGTCTTTTTAACTAGTCATATTTCTCATTTGTCATGATGAAAATATGCCATTGCAGAGATTCTACCATATCTAACATGCTTGGTGTGGTCTGCAATGCAAACATAACTTTCTTTTCATTGAAATTTTATTTCTTATTTATTTTAAAAGTAGAAAGAAACTGAGAGAGCATCCACCTACTGGCTCGCATCCCAAATGCTCACAATGGCCAGGGCTGGTCCACAAAAGTCCAAAGCCCAAAACGCAACCCAGAACCCCACCATGAGTGACAAGGGCATGAGTATTTCAGCTGACAGCTGGTGTCTTCCAGGCACTGTGGTATGGGAAACAAGCATCCCAGTCAGCACCCTGGGCACCACAACAAACACCTGCCTCCTCAACATTTTTTAGTAGCAAAGAGCTACAAACGTGGGAGGCACTGCATGATATTTGGGTTTGACTTGCATTTGTGAAATCAGAAACCTCAGCAACTACACAATTTACATGGAAACAAACTAAGAATGAAATAACTATTGTCAGAGTAGATGATGTTTATTTTGATTGTGAATAAACTGATTTATACAGTGCAAGATAAATTCCAGAGATGATTGTTGTCCTGAAGAACCTTAATCTAAGGAAAATCCACAAATATGAGCCAAGTCTCCAGAAAACAAACAAAAAAATAGGAAAAAGATCATCTCATTTGGAGGAAAAAAAACATAGACAAAAGAGAAGAAAAATCCATCAGCTCTGAAACATAACAGTTTACATAATCAACACAGAGGTTCTCAGAAACACCAGTTATTTGATAATGAGCATGACATGAAGAATAGTTCTTAGCAAATGAGATGTTACTCTTTGGCTGGCATTTTTTTCTCCAGGAAAATAATTGGTTTCTGAGTCAATGCTTTTCCAAACAGTAATTAATGAGAACTACTGACAGTACAAAGAGAAGGAAACCATATTCCCAGGTTAACTGTGGGAAAACAATGCTCACTGTTTCGGCTCACAGTATCAAGTCTTACTGCTAAAAGGAAGACTATGGATGAGAAGAAATGAAAGCTTGTTCTTCTCGGCCTGGTGTCACCCTTCTTTTGACCCATCTAAATAAAAACTGGAGCCACAGTGGAAGTACATTTAATTCCTATCTTGTTAATGACATGAGTTATAAAATGAGAAAAAGATTAATTTAACTTCAGTGTTTTGTTGCCAAGTAATTGCTAGTTACAAAAACAAATCAGAATTACTTTTAATATATATTCATAAACTTACCTTTATATTCACTCTGCTGTTATATTTAGGAGTCAGCTTTGCATATCCTCAAAAGTCTATCTTCCTATTTTAGGTGACACCTGTTTCATCGATTTACCAATATATATTATATAAGTAAAATCCTAAGGTATATTTTAAGTTTCAGGGAGAAATTTATTTTAACATTCATCACAATAATTGCTTTTCAAAATACAGTGCTTAATATATAAAAGCAAAATGTAAAATATACTTGATATTTATTGATTTATAAATCCCTGCCTTCTGTGAATCAAAGATAATGAGTAAGAGTTGGAATGAATCGCTTTTTTTAAAGATTTATTTATTTGAAAATCAGAGTCACACACAGAGAGGAGAGGAAGAGAGAGAGAGAGAGAGAGAGAGAGAGAGAGAGAGAGAGGTCTTCTAGCCAATGGTTCACTCCCCAACAGCCAGAGCTATGTTGATCCAAACCCAGGAGCCAGGAGCTTCTTCCAGGTCTCCTACATGGGTGCAGGGGCCCAAGGACTTGGGCCATCTTCTACTGCTTTCCCAGGCCACAGCAGAGAGCTAGATTGGAAGTGGAGTAGCCAGGTCTCGAACCAGCATCCATATAGGATGACTGGCGTTTCTGGCCAGGGTGTTAACCCACTGCACCACAGCGCTGGCCCCACAAATGGTTAATTTCAAATTGTCAAATGCTTTACTCACAACTCAATCAATACACCACAGTAGTATGAACTTGCACAATTCAGTTAGAAAATTAAAAGAAAGCTGTAAAGAGCTGTTTTTATCCATAGATTCACTAAAATTCAGTATAATTATTCTGTCTGTTTTCCATTCGTTGTTAACTAAGCTCCAATTTCCTAAGGATATTTTATGTTTCCCTTAGGTCTTAACCCACATAGAAGAAAACCAACACACAAACAGGCTGACCGAAAAGATCTTGATTATCTTACTGATGAAGTCACTTTGCTTTGCCAGACCTATGACAGCTCATACTTAACTTTGAGGGTTGGAATAACCGAGTACAAATAAAATTCTATGAAATTCAAAAATCTACTATTCGAGACAGTTTACACGGGAGCACTTGAGCTGAAAATTCAAGACAATAGATGTTTCTCAAAAAAAAAAAAAAAAGTCAGGACCAAGCTTTCATCTTTTTAACAGAAAGAAGAAATGACAGACAGGACCAAAGGAAGCAGAAAGGGAGAGAAGAAAGGAAGAAGGGAGGAACCACTATTCTTTCAGAGTTCTTATATTCATTTTAAACCACAAACATATTTGAGGCTCATAAACTTGTGCATGATTTGCACTCACTTCTCAGATGCATTTCACAAATGAGAACACAATCACAGGAGGTAAGTTGTTGGGAAAGGCCCGCAATAAACATTAATCTCCTCTTAGGAGTAAATAAATATAGTATGTGACAGAGCTCCAAAGGAGGTCTAAGGAAGCTAGAGCCCTCTCCTTGATATTTACCCAAAGGAAATTAAATTGGCAAACAAAAAAGCTGTCTGCACATTAATGTTTATTGCAGCTCAGTTCACAATAGCTAAGACCTGGAACCAACCAAAACGCCCATCAACAGCAGACTGGATAAAGAAGTTATGGGACATGTACTGTATAGAATACTATACAGCAGTCAAAAACAATGAAATCCGGTCACTTGCAACAAAATGGAGGAATCTGGAAAACATTATGTTGAGTGAATTCAGCCAGTCCCAAAGGGACAAATATCATATGTTCTCCCTTATCGGCAAAAACTAACTGAGCACCAAAGGGGAAACCTGTTGAAGTGAAATGGACACTATGAGAAACAGTGACTTGATCAGCTCTTTTGCTGACTGTTGTTGTACAATGTAATACTTTATCCATTTTAGTATTTTTTCTCTGTTTTGTTCTAGTACTAGTGGTTGAACTCTGTAATTAACACACAATTGTTCTTAGGTGTTTAAATTTAACTGAAAAGTGATCCCTGTTAAATATATCAGTGGGAATAAGAGAGGGAGGAGATTACAATTTGGGACATGCTCAATTGGACTTCACCTAAATGGTGGAGTTAGAATTGTGCCAGGGGATTCCAATACAATCCCATCAAGGTGGCATGTACCAATGCCATCTCACTAGTCCAAGTGATCAATTTCAGTTCACAATTGAGCACACTGATAGGTCTAAGAGTCAAAGGGATCACACAAACAAGACTAGTGTCTGCTAATACTAACTGATAGAATCAAAAAGGGAGAGAACGATCCAACATGGGAAGCGGTATACACAGCAAACTCATAGTATGGCAGATGTCCTAAATAGCATTCTGGCCTCAGAATCAGCCCTTAAGGCATTCAGAAGTGGCTGAAAAGCCCATAAGAATATTTTAAGCATGGAAAGCCAAGACACTCTGGGAAAAAAAAAAGCCTAAATGAAAGATCTCTGCAAGTGAGATCCCAGTGGAACGAATGGGGCCATCAAAGAAGGAGGTACCTTTCTCTGAAGGGAGGAGAGAACCTCCACTTTGACTATGACCCTGTTGGAATAAGATTGAAGTTGGAGAACCCTAAAGGCTTCCATAGCCTTGGCAACTCATGACTAGAGCCTAGGGAGATTACTGACGCCATAAACAAGAGTGTCAAATCATTAAGTCAACAACAGGTGTCACTGTGTACTTACTTCTCATATGGAATCTGTCCTTCATGTGTTGTCCAATGTGAAGTAATGCTATAACTAGTAATGAAACAGTATTTTACACTTTGTGTTTCTGTGTGGGTGCAAACTGATGAAATCTTTACTTAATATATACTAAATCGATCTTCTGTATACAAAGATAATTGAAAATGAATATTGATGTGAATGGAATGGGAGAGGGAGTGGGAGATGGGAGGGGTGTGAGTGGGAGGGAAATTATGGGGGGGGGAGCCATTGTAAACAATAAATTGTACTTTGGAAATTTATATTTACTAAATAAAAAATAAATAAGTTAAAAAAAGAAAATAAAAAAAAAGAAAATGTGTCCAAATCCCAGACATCCTGAAGCATTTTTGTTAGGGAAGACGTTGAGGATCCCCAGGAAGATTATAATGGACCTTAAATGATTAGAAGTTCTGAGACACCGTGGAGGAGTTGCTTATCGCTGAGGGCTGCCTTCCATAATTTCCACGAAGGCTAATTACTGCTTATTTGACAAAACCATGAATCCCGTGGTCACCCATCAGTGGACCAACGTGGAGACAGGGTGATCCGTAGAATAACAGTTAACTGCCTCAGGCTAGGGAAACACAGGATCAAAATTGTTAATATTCTTTCCCTTTTGCAACAGCGCAGCCCTCTGCTTGCAGTGGGAAAAACAAACAAACAAACAAACAAATAAAACGATGGTTTCCATAAAAGTGGCGAGTAGTCGGCTGCTGACCAGAGCTGGAAGCCACGCGTTTCCCTGGACCTGCAGAAGGTGATGCAGGCGAAATCCCACGCGCTGTGGTCCTGGCGTGCACCAGAAGAGAACAGCCCTCCCCATGGAGCTGCAGGTGATGACCTAGCCAGGTGAGATCCGGTCAGTCCTCGCCTTTCATTTTATTTAATCTTCTAGCACGCAAGAAAAACTGGAGCATGGCATATTCCATTGTATAATTACAATGGGAGAAAAAGAAATATGACGGGGAGCTAAGCAGCCTGCTATGCCTACAAAGGCTTTGGTATCAATAGGATTTCAAAGAGGAGATGCATTTCCAGGGTACAGATGAGCTGATTTAATAGAAGCATCAGACCCTAAGAAGTTCTGGGAACTGGATAAGGCTTCTCTGGTGGCCATGGTCTCTTGCATCTGGTTTTATGCCTGCAATCAGTTCTAGATGTTGGAGAGGGAGGTTAAGAGCCCAAGTGGGGACAGAGCAATGAGCACTGGAAGCCATACCTGACTCTCACCAAGTCTAAACTTTATGATCAGGTGCCCTGGGGGGAATCCGGGGCTCCTCGCGGTGCAGGTGCACAGCGCTGGCCCACGTGGTGTGAGACTGAGGGGAGAAGATCCGGTGCTGGAGGGGGCCGCTGAGGTCTGACTGCTGCCAGAAACAAGTTGAGCCCAAAGAAGAGCCAACAGCCCCTGAGCCCACGTGCCCCAAACCTCAGAGCCCAAGCGTTGGTGTTGCCTTGCTTCTCACAGAAATTTCTGGCGGCGCTACTGAAATCCCAGACGAGAAAGGAAAGCAGTGAACAGAGCCCCAGAATAGCTGATTCGATGGCATAGTGAAAAGCAACCAGAGGTTTTGTGTGGAAGGAAAGTCAAGTCTGAGATTAATATTTATATACATATCTCCACCGGGAAGACACATAGGAGGATACCTCCCACTGTCCTCAGGTGGCCTTGGGGTGTGGAGAAAATGCCCCGGACTTCAGTCACACTAAGGGGGATGGAGAAAGTTTACAAATCTGCAGAGCTCATCATAGTCCCACAATGGAGAATAAACCAGAAGAAACAAAAATCTTTATAAAAATTGTTTCCAAACAACTCTTTTTATAATTTTACAAATAGTATATACAGAGAGATTGGTAGACTTAGAATAAAATGGAATCTGAACTTCAGGATACCCAGAGCTGAAAATGCCAATTATGGCATGGAAGCAAACAATGTCAACACTTAAGCTGGGCTATTTCTTAAAAATGCCTTTATTAAAGAAAAATGAAAGTGAGATCAACAAATCAGAAGTCATCAACTCACTGTACAACCAGAAACTCTCCATCAGGACAGACCCAATAAGACAGGTGTACCTGTCACACCTCAAATTTACCTTGCATCAATTTTCACCCTACAAAAGCCATCCCTGTGTTCCATTGGTGGAGTCTAAAGCGACCTTTAGTTTTGTGCTATTAATCGTTGTATGGATAAACTCTGAAATATTACCTCTGCTCACTTCACCTTTTAACAATATATAAAACGGTGATGTACTCCTTTCTGTGGGGAGGATATATCCATGCACAAATGACTGTTTAGAGATTCTGAGTTCTAGTCAACAGGTAAAGCCTTGGGCATGGTTGGGCGGTATTCTACAACCTCATTGGATCTTCAAACTTTTCTTGATGATTAAAAATCTTTGTTCTCTCAAATTTAAGAAACTGTATTCTTTTCATGCCTATAATTCCAAAGTGAAAAAAAAAAGAGAGAAGAAAAATTTATAATATGGTTAGACAAATAAATCTACTCAAATTTCAAGAATTTATGCATTTTTTAGAACAAATATATATCCTAGACCAGCATTTTCGGTAGCAGGTTAAACTGCTGTCTATGGTGTTCACATCTCCTAAGTGCTGCTGTGTCTCCTCCTGGGTGCCCCAGATGAAGCTCCCATTTTCTGGCTTCAGTGGCCTTTTGGGGAGTGAACCAGTGGTTGGAAGATCTCTCTCTATATATGTCTTCCTCTCTCTCTTTCTCTTGCTCTCACTCTTCCTCTGTAACTCTGCTTTTCAGATGAATAAAATTAAAGAAAAATATGTACCTACAAAATACATGGAATCTGTTCTCTATATTAATAAAAATTAAAATTAAAACATTATATATGTATGTATGTATATGTATATATATATGTACATATATATATATGTATATATATATATATATACATATAAAGATCCTTGGGAATATAGCAGTTGAGTGCTCTGGAAGATTCAGCCAAATGTCATAATCTGAACTCTAATATGCTACTCTGGGCATTCACTTGGTGATTGCAAGGAATTAAGATTGAGCAGAAAAGGAACACTAATGTGAACTTTAAGACATGGAAAAAATTAATTAATGAAAACAAGTAAAAAATAGAATATGGGAAAAAATCATTTGTTGACTATCCACCTGGGGAGATAGTGCTAAGTGGTTTCCTCCTGTCCATTTGCTCTCTGTCCACTCCCTCTCTCTTTTGCACGCACACATACACACCAACACTCTCATGCACAAACACAATACACAAACTCAAGCATATTTTCAAACATATTTTTTGAGTGACAAGGTGATAGCTATAGACACAACAAAGGCTAAGAATATACAGAATAATTGCAGCCCCTTCTACCAAACTGGGCTTCTTTTCCCCAAAACTTCTGCTTCTCATTCTGATAAATAATTACTCATGTTCACATCTAAATTTCTTATCTTTTCTTTCAACCTTATCCTAACTTTACATAACCCCGTTGAATTAGCTATCCCCGTTTTATATGGTATACCTGGTTATCTATGATAATTTTTTTTTTTTTGACAGGCAGAGTGGACAGTGAGAGAGAGAGACAGAGAGAAAGGTCTTCCTTTGCCGTTGGTTCACCCTCCAATGGCTGCCACCGACGGCGCGCTGCGGCCTGCGCACCGCGCTCATCCGATGGCAGGATGCCAGGTGCCAGGTGCTTTTCCTGGTCTCCCATGGGGTGCAGGGCCCAAGCACTTGGGCCATCCTCCACTGTACTCCCAGGCCACAGCAGAGGGCTGGCCTGGAAGAGGGGCAACCGGGACAGAATCCGGCGCCCCAACCGGGACTAGAACCAGGTGTGCCAGCACCGCAAGGTGGAGGATTAGCCTGTTGAGCCATGGTGCCAGCTATCTATGATAATTCTAAACGATCTTTGAGACCATTCGTATTAAGTATAATAACAAGTGCTATGGTAATGAAAGATAACATATTAGGTATAACAGCTTGGAAAATGCTGAGTAAGAAAATGATGAGAAAATGTGTGGGTCTGAGCTACAACCACATGTTTTGAGCTCAGAGGGATTTTTTGTCAATTTTCATAGCTAATCTTCAAGACAAATGATTTTTCTTGTTGTTATAGATAACATATTTGAAACCTACAGAGATTTACTTTATATTGTGAAAGCAAATTTTATTAATTATTAAATATAAAATAATATTTCACTATATAATATATAATATAAATACTATAATCATTAATTATTAATACATTTTATTTAAATTACACAATTCTTACAAATATCAGTTGAAGAAATAATATTTGCCTCTGTTTTTACAACACCGATGTCCATTTCTCACCTAATTGAAACAATAGTTTAACTGTTGCTGCATTCTTTTTTTGTCTCTAAGCTCCAGGTAGAGGGCCTGCTGCATTTAAATACCCAATAAGTATTCTGTCTGCATCAAATTTGATAAATGCTGATGTGGTTATTTTCGCTATCTTTGGCTATTGGCTATTTTGATTGTTTAAACCTATCTTATTAGGTATTTCTAAATTTGAATTCATTTCTCTCTGCACTTTTTTCCTACCTATATTGATATACTAAATTAAAAATAATAAACAGTACAGTTCAACAGGAAAATTATCGCTAAGAGCACAAGGTTCTCTTATATTTACAAATGGAAATCAAAAAAGTTCTTATCAATAAACAAAGGGAGAAAAAACAATGCAACTTAATGTTGTATTTACTGGTTATTTTCTTAATTATTTGGTGAAAATCTTGATAGCTATCACAGACTGAAAGATCTATTGTAAAAGTTTCATATATATTAATTACTCATGTATTCTATGAGGTAAACATTGCATATCCAATATATTATCAACACAAGTGAGTTTCTGCTTAATTAATGTTTAAGAATTTTAGTGCAGCTGAGTACCAAAAAGGAATCCTGTTAAAGTGAAATGGACACTATGAGAAACAATGACTTGATCAGCCTTTGTCCTGACTGTCAAGGAATAACTTAATACTTTATCCGTTTTAGTATTTTTTTGTTCTTAATACCATTGGTTGAACTCTTCAATTAACACACAATTATTCTTAGGTGTTTAAATTTAACTGAAAAGTGATTGCTGTTAAATATAAGAGTGGGAACAAGAGAGGGAGGAAATGTACAGTTCGGCATATGCTCAATCGGACTTGCCCCAAAGGGTAGAGTTAGAAATGTGCCAGGGGATTCCAATACAATCACATCAAGGTGGCATGTACCAATGCCATCTCACTAGTCAAAGTGATCAGTTTCAGTTCACAATTGAGCACACTGATAGGTCTAAGAGTCAAAGGGATCACACAAACAAGACTAGTGTCTGCTAATACTAAATGATAGAATAAAAAAGGAGAGAATGATCCAATATGGGAAGTGGGATATACAGTAGACTCAAAGAATGGCAGATGTCCTAAATAGCACTCTGGCCTCAGAATCAGTCCTTAAGGCATTCTGGTCCAGATAAAAAGCCCGTGAGAGTATCTCAGGCATGAAAAGCCAAGACACTATGGCAAAAAAAAAAAAAAAAAGAAAGAAAAGAAAAAAAAAATTAAAAACCTAAATGAAAGATCACTGTGAGTGAGGTACCAGTGGAATGAATGGGCCATCAAAGAAGGAGGTACCTTTCTCTGAAGGGAGGAGACTATGGCCTTGTCTAAATAAGATTGGAGTTGGCAAACTCAAAAGGCTTCCATAGCCTTCACAACTCATGACAGGAGCCTCTGATGATTATTGATACCATAAACAAGAGTGTCAATTGTTAAATCAACAATAGGAGTCACTGTGCACTTACTCCCTGTGTAGGATCTCGGTCCTTAATGTGTTGTACTATGCGAATTAACGGTATGACTAGTACTCAAAGAGTACTTTACAATTTTTGTTTCTGCGTGGGTGCAAACTGTTTAAATCTTTACTTAATATATACCTAATTGATCTTCTGTATATAAAGATAATTGAAAATGAATCTTGATATGAATGGGATGGGAGAGGGAGCAGGAGATGGGATGGTTGCAGGTGGGAGGGAGATTATGGGCGGAAAATGCCACTGTAATCCAAGGGCTGTACTTTGGTAATTTATATTTATTAAATAAAATTTTAAAAAAATAATTTTAGTGCAGAATATAAGCATACATACTCTGAGTAGAGTCAGAAAGGGAAACCTACTGTTCTTAGTGTCCCTTGACGTGCTTTAAAAAAAAAAAAAACTAAAATAAACAAAAAAGAGCTTTGTGTGGATGACAGAAGAGAATAAAGTATATAAGTCAGTAGGAGGTTTTTCAACTTATCCTCACTAATTACATTGTGATCTTCTCCTGAAAAAAGTGATATTTTCTGTCATTTTTGCGTGCCCCTCCCTACCTTAATCTTAAATCTTACTTGAGTCAGTGAAACAATGTGAAGTAGATTTAAGAATATTGTAACAAAGCTTTTCATAATAGGTTCACAGTTTCTGTTCCAGTGTTAACTGTAAATGGGCAATAGTTCGACTACTTTTGGTTTTTGTAAAATTAACAATTTATAGAATAAGAACTTTTTGCATTTCTTTACCCTGCTAACAGTTTTAGTATTTACTACTTTCAGGTCCCCTTTGCAGCCTCTGGCTCTGTGCCTAGCTACTAATTGTTTTTTAATCGTCTTTAAAAGAACAGGAGTATAGCCTATAAAAGTTAAACGCTATTGCATTTTTCCCTGAAAATGTTTATACACCTGTATGTTCATACACCTTAAAACTTATAATAGGATTTCCTTCAGGATTATTGTGTAGGATGTGAATTTTCTTTCTTACAATCGTAAAGCATTTTAGCAGCCACGTTTTAGAGTTAATATGTTTTCAGCATTTCTCAGTGAAAATTAACGCACAGGAATCATAGGTTCCACTTTTGAACCCTGGAGATCTAGTCCCTGACTATTCCCATTTAAAGTCCTGTAATAGGGTTACCCAATATTCTTTTATGATATGAAGTTTTAGAGCTTCATATTATTGCCATTTTTTGAAACAAAAGTTTTTTTCAGGAAGTAAGTATATTTCTTAACTCAAGCTACATGAAAATCTTTACATGTTCTTGAACTATTGTTTTAAAATAGAAGAAAGAAAGAAAAAGAAAACCCAAAGTGCACTATAGTTGTTAGCACAAATCCTTTTAATTGCATAGTCAATGCAAACTGTGACAGAGAGAGAATCAATCATTAATTTTTTAATGGGAACTTATCCTTATTGAAAAATAACATATAACCAGGAAATGCTCTTGGGTCCCTCACACATCCGTTTACTTTCTTGTAGGAACAAAACACATGGAGCAGCAGAAACAAATCAATATTTTACCTTAAAATTCCAGGTGTCGTGGGACCCCCGCCCCAGGTTTGTCTCTTTGCTCATTTTTATGACCCAGTGGTTGTTTCCTATGGTAGAATATACGACCGTCCCACATTGGTGACAGTTTGGTGCTCATGTCAACCAATTCAAGATTCAGAGTTTTACATCATTTTATCATTTCCTTGATGTGTGTATACGTTGTGATGAGCCACTGATAGTATTTTGCTTTAAAAAGAATAATAATTCTTCAGACAGTACATTTTTATTCTCACTAATTCATTTTTAAAATTTGAATGATGTACAGCCTTTAATTTCTTTTTTAATACAATATCAATATTGACTCATGTTTTCTAAATCCCTTATAAAATGAAGTTAACTCAATCTGCAGAAAAAATTCTTTGGAACAGACAAGATGGATTTGCAGATGCACTGGACCAAAATTTAAAATTTTGGTGATATGCCCATGTATTAACATGAACTCTACTTTCAACTCTTCCCAAACCTCCTTGATCACAATAACCATGTGCAGAGATCTTCAGATTTAGCTGAAAGCCTCCACTGAAGGGTGTTGGGATCATGCATTTTAACAAAGGCACCAGGCAATCATTGCAATCATAAGCATTTGAAAAATGCAAGTTGTCCTTTAAAAGAAACAATAACTTTGGTTCTCAGTTTATAAAATACCTACCTGAACTCATGTGTATGTTTTCTTTGCTAAGCATGTATTATATTTATAAAATGTTTTATGCTTGGTCCTATAGTGCAGTATCTTGTTTTATAAGTGGTAGATTCAAAAAGAGACACTTCCTGATGTCTTTGCCAGATGTAAAATGTGTAGACAGTCAATCTGCTCATCTTTGTGCGTCTGTGTATGTGTTATTTTTAAGAGATTTGTGGTAACTTAGTTTACTTGGAAAATGCCGAGATGAGAGTGATAGATTTGCAGTTTAAGCACGTAGAGATTATCTCAATAGCTTTCCTATACACACAATTTCAGTCACTCTATTAAACTAATCAGATTAGATACAGCTATGACTACATGAGTCACTTATATTCAGAGTGAGAATTTTTTTCTAGAATATATGATAAGATCAATAGGATACATATTATGAAACAATCAGTTTTTTTGTCAATCTGGATTAACTATGTGTCAAATATTTTTAAGTTAAATTATATAAAACATTCACGTTAATCTCCTGAAAAAATATATATGGCCAAGATTTGAATCTCAGAAAATATTAGTGGGGTTGGCGCTGTGGTAGAGGGGGTAAAGCTACCACATGCAGTGCCAGCATCCTATACGGGCACTGATTTGAGTCCTTGCTGCTCCAAGTCTGATCCAGCTCTCTGCTCTGGCCTGGAAAAGCAGTGGAAGATGGCCCAAGTTCTTGGGCCTCTGCAGCTGCATGGGAGACCCAGAGGAAATTCCTGGATCCTGGCTGTGGATCAGCTCAGAATGGCCCAGCTATTGCCATTGCAGCCATCTAGGGAGTGAACAAGAGGATAGAAGACCTCTACCTCTCTCTGTGTCTCTATCAAACTGTAACTCTGCCTCTCAAATAAATAAATAAATCTTTAAAACAATTCGCATTACATCCAACATATAAATTTGTTACTCAATATTTTTGAGTATGTAGAAAATTAATTGTATATTAGTTACTATAATATATTCACATTAAAATGATCAATCATTCAGTCAGAAAACAATGTGTTTTCCAGTCTTATGGGAGAGATTTCAGATTTAGGAATGTGTAAATTGCATCTTTAGAGGGAGATGCATTGGAAAGTGGGCATATTTCATTTTCCTCTCTAGGAAAGAATGTTCTGCTCAAACTCGAGAAAGATTCAGTGGTGAACACAGTAAAGAAACTTGGGATTACTGAGCTAGGAGGCATGGGAGTGATAGTGTTTTTTGGAGAAATGGTCCGTTTATAAGTTACCAGAAATATGCTGTAATAAAGATGAACTAATTTTATATAATAAGGCAAGGTGATTCAGAAATGTGCAGCGATGTATGAGAGTGCCCACATTCTGATTTGTCAAAGCAGGCATCCCTTTTGTCAATCTGATCTGTGTCTTGAATTTGCATTTGTTTTTTCATTGAAGCTAAGATTTTCTTAACTTTCATGGTGATCTTTCAGTTCCTCTTCTTTTCAGACTTTCTCCAGAATGTATTTTATCTAACGTATTTCTTATACTATTTTTAAAATTGTTGGTAGATTTCTTTCCTCCAGGTTGCAAGTACTCTTTTAACAGTGTGTTGTTTGACCTTTGACTTTGTTTATTGTATATTCTGCCAAACTTTTAAAATTTTTTCATGTTGTCAATTATGAATATCTTTATTAGTTGTGGGCTTCCTTCTGGGCTGTGGAAGGAGGGGATCTTCAACTCATGTATTTTCAAGTAAATTCTGAATATTTGCTATAGTATTCCTGCAGTTTGCTTTTAAATTTCTGATATGTTGAAAGTTATCTATTTACTATGATGAAACGGAAAATCACAGAAAGTGTTTTTGCTCCAGAAAAAAAATGAAGATGAAACTACTAATAAAGAAACTCCTTTCCTGCTGAAGTGAATTGTAAATGTGTTTATAGGTTACAATTTATAGACTATGCATTCTGTTATACTAATCTTTTTAACTGTTCCTGTGGTAATATTGTTATAATTACAGTGGGTCTATAAAAAAATTCCATTTCTTCTAAATCAGGCACCATAATTCTGTGTTTTCTTTAATATTTTCTTAATGGAATTTTGGACTTGTGAATGTTAGAATCTAGAAAATTGTCCTAAGATAGTGGAATTTTATTATACTTATGTGTTATATTATTGGATTTTTTTCTTTCTTCAAGTTAAATCTTACCATTATAAACATAGTGTCTCTCCTAATTTCTTCTTACAGTGTTATTGTACTTTAAAAATAATTGCTTTCTTCCTAGAAGTTTTAAAAGAAACATAGAATTGTTTTAATATAAAGTTCTAGACATTTTTATTTTAGGAGGATTCTTTTATGTTCAATTACCATTTCTGCATTAATTCTGCTAGGTAATTCTCATTTTTGCATATGCCATTTAATTCACTTGTTCTCCCCAATTCCATCTGTACTGAAAAAAGAAAATTATTTGTCTACATTTGATCTGATGATCATAACTATACTTCTGTTCCTAGTGATAACTCACTGAAATCAAATAATTTATTGCTATTTTTATTTATTTGTGAGAAAGAGATACAGAGAGAAAAAAACAAAGACAGAGATCTTTATCTGCTGGTTCACTCCCTAAATGCCTCCATCAGACAGGCCTGGGCCAGGCCGAACCCAGGATCAAAACTCAATCCAAGCCTCTCAAGTGATTGGCAGGGCCCCAAGCGCTTGAGTCATCACCTGCTGCCTCCCAGCACGCACATTAGCGAGAAGCTGGAATCAGAAGGGGAGGACTTGAACCAAGGTGCTGTGATATGGGATGTGGAAATCCCAAGTGATCTCTTAACTGTTGCACAAAACACTCTCCCTTGACTTCAAAATTTTGAAATCATGGAATTTTTCTTTGTTTAAGAAAATTGTGGGTATCTGTGAACTTAGCTACTTTGCTGTAGGAAATTCTCTCTCATCCATTCAGCACACTCTAAAGAGACACTTTCCCTCTCATTTCCACTTTAACCTTTATTTTCGTTGCTCAGGTTAACTTTGCATTTCCCTAATTGAACTATAATTACTTTCTTCTTCTTGATCATCATTTTGAAATCAAAAGGCACTGGTATATTTTATTAGATTTCTTGTGGCAAGTGAATGATTAATTAAATGTGGTTGGTTCTTTAGGGAGTAGGTTGACAACATGCAGGGGAGAATTTTTTCATTTCTGGTGCCCATGAAGGCATCTCTCTGTTGCATGTCAAACAGCGCCCTGCATCCTATGAGACTAGAGGCTGTTGGCCCTATAAAGCAGCTTACGGATTAGCCACTAGGATCAACAGATCTGCTGGATTCTCCCAAGACCAGGTCAACTGGTAGACATAGCCCCTCCCACTTCTCATCAGCTATGGTCCCTACTCTGGCACTCTAAAGGAATAATAATGAAATATAACATCTGTTCTTTCTCAGATATATCCAGGGAGAAACACTGAAGTCTATGGAAGTTCCAGGCTATGCCAAATTCCATAAACCTGTTAAGGAATTGGGAAAAAGAGTTGATACTGATGACCACAACTAGAATATACTGTGTGCCCAGGCAGTGTGGCTGTGATATATTCAACATAACACATTTAATTTTTATAACAATCATGTATAACAGGTATTCCTATTGCCCTCATTTTATATGAGAACAAATTTAGGCATAAATGCACTTCATAACAATGCAATATTCCATTGTTGTTATATTAGATGAAATGAGATTAAAACAATGAAATCTAAGATTTAATCTAATCTGCAATGCTATATGGTTTGTTTCACTATTTTTCTATCAGTTTATTTCTACTTGAATAAAATATACACAAATTATAGCCTCTCCTTATTTGTGTGCCTTTTGCACATATTTTTCCTTATAAAACAGAAGATATTTGTTAGGAGTTAGGAATATTCAAAAATGTAGCTCAAACATTTAAGAATTTATTAAAATAATAAACTTAAAGTAAAATAAAATTAATATTCAAACATTACTCTAGAGAGAGATGTGGGGGCAAAAACTTAAAATTTACATGAAAAATTCCCAAAAGGGTTTATAGCAGTATTTCTTTTTATAGCAATTTAGACCTTTTTATAGCAATTTAGACCTAGGGTGGTGCCACCACATACTTTGAAATAAAATGGATTATAGTGTTACAGTTTCATGTAAATATTTGAAATTTTACTTTAGTGCCTGGATTCTCCATCAGCTGGCATTGGCATTTTGGACTGAGTAGTGCTGTTTTTGTGAGATATTCCGTGCAATGTACAGTGCTAAGCAGTATCACTGGCTTCTACCTGCTGGGTACTCGTAACAGCCATTGCCTGATTCAATGACCAAAGCAGTCTCTAGACATTGCCTTGTATTTCCTCCCATGGGAAAGAGTTATCCCTAATTAATGACCATCGCTGCAGTGTTCTGCTTCAAAGGTAACCATCTTTAACAGAGAAAGTAATACATGCATAGATTTTATGAGAGGAAGCAGTTGGCAATTTAAAATATTAAATAATCCAACCATTAACATGCCACTGCCAACTCTTATCTCCAGCACGTGTAATGGTAACATTTTATTTTAAATATCAATTCTAAGTACTTTTAATTCAATATCTCTTCAAGATCATTCAGAAGGCTCTCTGTCCTAAGCTGCATCTGTCTTGTCTTATCCAAATTTCTTAAACTAATTTGTAATTCATGTATGGATAATTTCATTCATCTTAGTTCTGGTATTTACTCCAGCTGGGATTAAGATGTCCAAGTTCCCAAAACTAATTCACATTCCTCAATTTTTTGACACATTACCCAGGCAAGAGATCTTGAAATATTGGATGTCATTGTGTTTGAGAAGTAGACCAACTGCTTACATGGATATAGATAAAATGTCTAAGATTTGTTCAGTCTTTGTTGAAGCAATGAGTGTGACATTGGTGAGTTTCTCTGTTGAAAATTAGCTTGCAAACTTCACTTGGCTACCAACATATGGTATATCAGCATTGCCTTTTATTCTCAATTTAATAAAGATGTTATTGTACCAAAGACATTGGTAAATTACTCACATGTTCAGCCCAAATATGCAGACTTTATAATGCCTGAGCAGCTAGTACTTAGAATAGTTACAGCACTTAATTAGTTGAAGCTATTCCATCATTAAATCTTTTAAATTCTCGGTTCTATATTTCCTACACTTTTATAAACTAGCCATTTATCAAAGATATACAGTACATGTGTAGTCTTGTGAGTTACCAGAGTATTGAATGTATAGATAAATAACTTTATAGTTCAGAATGGGGATTTTTCCTACTTGATACATTATGACAGTTCTCTTTATAGAGATCCAGCACCAAAGTTCCACTCTTAAAGGAGAGTTCTATTTAGTGCATTTTAGTTGATACCCAAACTAGCCTGAGTGTTTTCCTATGCTTCATTTAAAGGAAAATACTCTGATGTTGCACTGGGGAGCATGATAATCTCAAATGCCAAATAAAATATTTAAAATAAAAATAACAACTCCATATGTCCTTTTTCAATAGGAAGAATCACTTTTTCTCTAAAAATCTCTACTTATTTTGCTATAGTCCAACTTTCACAGTTCACTTGAGCAATAAATCCTTCTAAAGATTTTTTTTTATATCTTATGCTAGACATTTGCAGATTTCAAACTGTGAACTCCAATTGTCAAATCCTTGAAAGTATCTTTAGGTCGAAAGAAAGAAAAAACAAGGAAGTATGAATATAATCTTCTCCCATTGCTAAAAATCCAAACATAAAATTTTCAAGTGGAATAAAAAGAAAAAGGCATGTTTCTTGTCAGCTATAATCCCTTAGTGTCCAAAATAGTATCATTCATTCTACAACTCTAATATATATATACATATAAAATTATAGTATTGTATACTATAAATATTATATTATGTATTATATATTAGAAACTGTTGGTAGATAGAACTGGTTTTGATTCACACCCAGTTAAGGCAGTGGTATCTTATTTTCCCCTAGTGAAGGTGAATAATGCTTATACTCTTGGCTCCAGAATTTCAGGTCTAGGTCCATCATTTATTAGTTGTATTATCTTGATTAAATCGTATATTTTTCCCATGCTTTAGCTTACCGTCAATAAAATAAGGATCATTCTTGAAATATTCTGAAGTGTGTTGTGAAGATTAAAGAAGATAATGTATGCCAACCAATTCGCATAATATACACAGAATGCACAGTGTTTAATATGTTAGCTAATAATAGTACTTCACCATTTCTCATCATTCAGCTTTATTATGAATAGAGGATCCTTTTGAGAACAGATGTATAAGACACTGATAATGATAATTCCAGCCACCCACAGTCCCCACACACCTGTGAACGTGAACTTTAAGAATGGATTTATGGAATGCTTGAGAACAATTGAGAACATTTATTTAGAACGTGAGTGGTCTGGATACTATACTGATCTTAATTTAACATAGGGTTTTATTTGTTAAATATTCTGTTTCTGGAACAGAATATTTCTGACTTCAGATGCAAATCCATCCCAACTGCCTTGGCCTTGGGGGTCAATGGCTCTGTGTGTAAATTCAAGGGATTGCTTCCCTCGTGCTGGAGACTTTGGCAGTCCCCAGGAACTTTCATAATGCAGCACCCCTGACTGAGTGCAATCAGAGGGAAGAAGCTCCTTGTCTTAATCCCCAAATAATCAGCTCTTCAGTTGTATCGGGAGAAGAGGCTTTCCCTTTTCAACATTCTAGTATTGCGGTTCAGGTCAGGGATGAGTTTCTTACCACAGATTTGAAGAGAGCCCACCCTTACCCACCCTGCTCCGTCTTCTTATTTATCCCTGTACATTTCAGGAGGTTGCACATAGTATTATAAAGCCTGACTTTGTCACACTTCTCTAATGAGCAAAAATTCCGTTAACAGGTGAAGTGTTAGAGAAGTTTATGCATAGTGTTTCGTTTTATCGCCTGTAACTACTTTACTTCCTTATGACAAAGCACATCTGCTGTGACCTACTTTGCCAGATTTGGATGAGCTAAGTAATTTCTTTCTTGGAAGAAAGGTAAGTGTTGTAGCTACCCATGCAGCTGGATAGCTTTGAGGAATCCAAGAAGGTTCAGTCTCATCTCATGATATGAATATATTTCAGGAAGTTTGTGGAAATGTAGAAGTCAATGATACATTTATTTGGGGACACAATATTTTGAAATCTTTATTGATTAATTGATTGAAAGGCAGGGTTACAGAGAAAGAGAGAGAAACAGAGAGACCTTCCATGTGCTGGTTCACTCCCCAAATGATCACAATGGCCAGGATTGGGCCAGACCAATGCCTGGATCCTGGAACGTCATCTGAGTCTCTCACACAGGTGGCTAGGACCCAAGCATTTGGGCTATCTTCTGCTAGTTTCCCAGGTACATAAGCAGGATGCTGGATTGTCAGTGGAGCAGCTGAGACCTGAACTACTTCTCTTATGGGATGACAGCTTTGCAAGCAGCGGCTTAACCTGCTGTACCACAACACCATCCCCGAGTTGTTGATTATTATTATTATCATTATCATTATTAGCATTTTCCATGAATGTTTTGAAGAGCAGAGTTAAGCCACAGCCAGGAGTCTGGAACCTAGTTGGAGTCTTCCATGTGGGTGGAAGGGACACCAGTACTTGAGCTGTCACCTGCTACCTCCCATGATGCATATTATCAGGAAGCTGGAATTGGAAGTGGAACTGAGAATCAAACCCAACCACTGCAATGAAGAATAAGGGCGTCCAAAGCAGCATGTTAATTGCTATGCCAAATGTCCTCTGGCATTTTGTTTTTAGATGAAACATTAGGAGGCTCAGTCTTAATGTAATGCAATAACCAAGTTTTCAATCTAGCCTTTATCATATGGGGCAATCAATAACTTACAGATTTATTCATGCAACAGTATTTTTCTTTTTAGATATCTTCTTTGTGTGAAAATCTCTGTATTGAGAAGACCCTGAAGGACAAGAGAAAATGGCACAAAGAAACCATTAAAAATGGAAAATACCCTGAGATCTGCTTTAACAGCCATTATGGTAAATGGCTTACTTCCAGGGAAAGTGGGAAAAAAGCAGAGTCTCAGCTCCATCAACAATGTTTTAATAGGCTGTGATATCAACACATTAGTTCAGAAACAAGCTGTAAGATGCAAACATAGAAATAAAAATACAGTGAATTAGGATTCCTTGTATTCAGGTTGAAGAGTTGAATCTCAATAGTACATGTAGATGCAAACCATGTTGGCAGCAATAATACATAATGGATAGGTGCAAGAAAGCCTGGAGTTTATGAGAAAAAATTTAAAAAGGGATTACTAAGTATCACTACAATTCTTTCTAATAAAATAGGATGCGGTGATTTAGAGATTTTAAATGCTTACTCTGTGTTTGTGATTTGGATATGTGTGATCCCTACAGCATGACAATAAAGGTTACACCATGAGAAGATGGAGAAAGATGGTGGCTGCATAAGATGTCCTAGGGGTCTCCCCACAGAGATATTGATTTCAGCAGCTATTCCCAAATAAAAACACCTTCACCAATGCCAGGAAAACAAGGTGGGAGAGTATACTGACCGATTTTAGTGAGAAAATTTTCATAAGAAAAAATACATTCTATAAATGCAATATATCACATTAATAGAATGAAGGATGAAAATCATATGATCATCTCAATAGACATGGAAAAAACATTCAACAAAATTCTACAACTATTCATGGTAAAAACTTAGAAATGTATTAGATTTGGAAGGAATACACCCCGACATTATTAACTCTATGTGTGACAAACCCACAATAATTTTCATACTACATGTGCAAAAGGTGAAATTATTTATTATGATATCTGGAATTAACAAGAAATCTACTGTCACCTCTCTTATGCAATATAGTGATGTATGTATTATTGCAAGTTGTTCATCAAGAGAGGAAAATAAACACATACAAATAGAAAAGGAGGAATTCAAATTATCAATGTTTTCAGATTATCTTTGGGTGTTATCTCTCTCTCTCTCTCTCTCTCTCTCTCTCTCTATATATATATATATATATATATATATAATATATATATGCATATACCAGAAGACCCCCTTAAAACTATCAGAAGTGATAAATGAATTAAATGAAGTAACATGATATTAACAATATACAAATAACAAACTTACTGAAAACAAAATTATAAGATTAATCCCAGGGCATGTAATATTGCATAGTGGGCTAAGCCTCCACCTGCAGTGCCAGTATACCATATGGGTGCCAATTCTAGTCCTGGCTGCTCCTCTTCTGATCCAGCTCTCTGCTTTGACCTGGAAAAGCAGTAGGAGATGGGCCCCTGCACCCACATGGGAGATCCAGAAGAGGCTCCTGGCTTCTGGCTTTGGATGGACCCAGCTCTGGCTGTTGCAGCCATTTGAGGAGTGAATCAGCCAGTGAAAAAACTCTCTCTCTGTCTCTCCATCTCTCTGTAACTCTACCTCTCAAATAAATAAATAAAATCTTAACAAAAAGATTAATCACACTCATGAGGACAGTGTAAAATACCTTGGGATAAATTTAACCAAGGGTATGAAAGACCTTTCCAATGAAACTTATAAAACACTGATTAAAGAAATTGAATGAGAAGCAACAACAGAAATGAAATGACATCCCATGTTCATGGATTGTAAGAATCAATATTGAATAATGCTCTTCATACCCAAAGTGTTTTACAGATTTAATGCATCTTCCTCATAATATAAATGACATACTTCACAGAACTTGAGAAAACAATCCTAAAATTCATTTGGAACTACAAATGACTCCAAATAGCCAGAGCAATCTTAAAAACAAAGAACAAAGTTGGAGACAGCACAATACCAGATTTCAAGATATACTTAAGTGGTATTTTCACTGAAACAACATGATACCAGCCTAAAAACAGACACACTGGCCAATGAAAAAGAATAAAAATCCTTGCAATTAATACACACTTCTACAGTCAATGAATTTTTATGAAAAGTGCCTAAAACATGAAGAAATGCATTATCTTTAATAAAAGTTCTGGAGAATTGAATATCCGTATGTAGCAGATGTAAATTTGACATTTACCTCTTATATAAAAAAATCTTAAATGTATCAAAGATATAAATATAAGATCTGAAACTATTAAATTACTAGAGGAAAACTCAGGGTACATTTTAAGGCATTGGCATGAATGGCAATTATATAGATAACACCCAAAGATAATAGGAAACCACAGGAAAAATAGAATAATGTGATTATAGCAAACTAAGAAAATTATGCACACAAAAGAAACAATCAGCAAAATGAAGAGAATTTGGCAGTGAATCAGAATGGAAATGTATCGGAAGCAGAAAAAAAATGACCAATAAATACATGAAAAATACACTCGATATCAGTAGGCTTCATATAAATGCAAACCCAAACCACAATGATGAATCATCCAACTACAGTTAGAATGGCTCTTATCCAGAAGAGAAAAAGTAACAAATAATGCTAATAATATGAAGTAAATGGAATCCTTATATACTGTTGGTAAGGATACACATTGGTATACCCATTATGGAGAACAGTATGGAGGTTTCTCAAAACTTAAAAATAGATTACTGTATAACCTAGCTATCCTACTTCTGGAGGCATATCCAAAGGAAACAAAAGAATCATATTTAAAAGATACTTTCATTCTCATGTACATTGCAGTGTTAGTTGCAGTAGCCAAAATGTTAAATCTACAGGGATGTCCATCAATGGATGAATAAATAAAGAAACCATATTTGGCTGTAAAAACAAATGAAATACTTATATTTGCAGCACAATGGGTGGAACTAGCAATCATTATGTTAACTGAAACAAGCCATTCACAGAATGTTCTGTGTGTTCTCTTTTATTTGTGCAAGTAAAAGAAATTAAGAAAGAAAAATTCAATCTGAATTTAGAACATTAATTACTAGTGTTTGAGAGAAGTAGGGAATGGGTGATAGACGGAGTTTAGATAATGGGTACTAAAACACAGTATGATAGAACTAACATGTTATAAATTTCCATAATACAGTTGGATGACTATCGTTCATGATAATGTATTAAGAACTGGAGGAGAGGAGCTAGTAGATTCAAAACATGCAGACAAAATAAGAAAATGAACATGCTGGTTGCCTGGTTTGATGGATTTACACTGTACCTTTGTAGGAGATTTTGCACTGTACCCCATATTCCATGCTAATCAAATATTTAAAAAATAAAATAGCAAAATTTAAAAAGTTACAACAGCAAGAAAACAACATTTTTAACATTAGTTTATTCCCCATGTGTTATTCTTAACTTTGTACATGAATGAGAGACAGTATCAACCTTGCTAATATGAAGGCCATTCATTTAGTTAAAAAAAAAAAACTATTGATTTATTTGAAAGCCAAAGTTATGAACTCAGGGGCATCTTTCATCTGTTGGTTCATTCCCCAAATGGGCACACCAGCCTGGGCTGGCCCAGGCCAAAGCCAGCAGCCAGGATTTTCTTCAGGTCTTCCATGTGGTTGCAGAGCCCAAGCAATGAGCTGTCTTCTTTTGTTTTCCCAAGCACCTTGGCAGGGAGCTAGATCATAAGTTAAGCAGCCTGGACATGAACTGGTGCCCTATGAGAAGCTAGCATTGCAGGTGATGGATTAACATGTTATGCCTCAATGCCAGAAAGACCATTCATTTAAGTGGGACGTCATATCACAGTTTGCCTTTGGTTACCTCCATTGGCCCTGAATAATTTCAAGTAGCTTTTACTTCCAATATTTAAAAGTATGGAATCTTCAAATATTTATAGTTGGACACAGCCTTGAATTATTAATCAGGTATTCCATTCTCATCATTCTCTCATTATACTGTAATTTGTTGTGCATCGGGAAAACTGTCAAAATGTCACATTAAATGATTCCTAAACATCTCTTAATGAGGTAGATTGTTGCCTTACACGGCTGATAGGAGGTTATGTGCATAAAAAATTTTTGTCCATAATTGATCAGAAATCATGTTGCAAAGGATGTATTACCTACAAAAGATGGTTGTTTATTCAAATTTTGCATAGAAAAATAGGTAATAAAATATAGTGACTAAGACAAATATCTTTGCATCGGACAACCCTACTATTAACTTGAACGCTGCTTGCTATTGGCAATTTGGCGCTTGGAAAATTCCTTAATTCCTGTGAACTTTTTTCTTATTTTATATGTAGCTTAAATAATAATAAATTGGGTGATTCAAGTGTACCATGACATGTCTTATTGTAAAATATTGAGCACTGTGCCTTGCAAAATACACAATGAATGGTTTATTATATTTCTGTTGTATATGCATCTATAATTACCTAAAGGAAACTACTAAATTTTATCAGTTAATCACTACATTTTAGTTCTGGCTAAAAATATATCAAGCATTGTGCTGATTTCTAAGAACTGGAAGATAAGTGAATATTTTCCTTATGAGCAGGGGAGAGAAAAATATTAATCAAATAATCATATAAATGAATTAATATGAAATTGCATTTTGAAATAGTGGAGAAAGGAGAAACATGATAAAAATTGAGTGTTTCAAGGTAACAAAGCTAATTTTGGAAACAAAGGTATTCAGGCAGATCTTGGTGATTTTAATATGTCTGTGGTAGGAGCCTGAGAAATCAGTAACACGCTTAGACTAAAGAACTAATATGGTTAGTTGTTCACTCCAGTTGCACCTGATCACAGCCTGAGGGACAGCTAGAAAGACACCAAGAGAGACTAAGGAAAAACAAACTCTCAAACTGCTGCAATACTCTATCCTACAGCTGGTGGCATATTTGACTTGTGAATATTAAGAAGAGTCAAAGCATTTCAGAAAAATTTACAATTTAAGCTGATGGAATGAGTAAGGATGATGAAGGAGAGAGATCACTGGTGACAGTTTTCCGACATGCATAATGAGATGGATATGTTGCCATTACAATAGCACCAATACTAATTAATAATGATGGCAATATATTGGGAAAGTGCCTATTAACTTCAAGACTGAGTAATCACTCTCACGCATCATATGAAGATTAAATAAGTCTCCCAGAAATGTAACTCATAGTTTCTAATGTGTTTGAAAAGAAACATTTGGAATGTTTTTAAAAAATCATCTATCTATTTTGAAAGAGTTACAGAGAAAGAAGGAGAGACAGAGAGACAAATGTCTTTCATCCACTGGTTCACTCCCAAAATGACCCCAATGGCCAGGGTTATGCCAGGCCAACGCCAAGAGCCAGTCTCGCGGGTGGGTGTGGAGGCCCAAGCACTTGAGACATCTGCTGCTGCTTGCCCAGGTGCTTTAGCAGGGAGCTGGATTGGAAGTGGAGCAGCGAAACTTGAACTGGCACCCATATGGGATACCAGCACTGCAGGTGGTAGCTTAACTTGTTAAGCCACAATGCCAGCACAACATTTGAATTTTGAGGATGTGAGAAAACCCCATTGTTTCCAATATTTTCTGATTTTGAAATTTCAAAGGTCAAAACACTAAAGGGCATAGTAATTCCACTTCTGTTCTAAATGCAGTAACAGAGATCAAATTTACCTTTCCGCTTAAAGCAATTAAGACATCAGATGAGAGACTGAGTCCCAGTGGGAGTGCCTGGATTCCTGTTCAATCTTCATCCTGTTAATGCAGACCCTGAGAGGCAGTGGTTATGGCTTAAGTAATTGAGCTGTAACCTACTTGGGAAACCTATATTGAGTTCCCAGTTTCTGGCTTCAGCCCCATCTCTGAAGCAGCAGCTGTGGAATTTAGAGAGTGAACCAAAAAGCATGTGTATAGCTAGCATGCTCGCTCACTCTCTCTCTCTGATAAACTTCAAAAATAAATTAAAAAAAAAAATACAGTGAAACAATTGATTTTCAAATAACTGCATTGAAGGTAGGTTTAGCAATTCTTGAAACATTAGAAGGAAACAAGATGAGTTTTATTTAATTCCAAGTTTAGAAACTTCAGAAGATTCCTGGATGTGTCCAGGGACAGTGAACACAGGCAGCACACCTCAGGCTCCCAGAACCACAGAGACACACCTGGGAGTGCAGAGACATCACAGTGCCTATGGTTAGCAAGAAAGAAGACAGGAGTGAAGTATCATTGTGCTCTTAGAATGGTATCTATGAATTACATGAAATCTGTTCCCTTTGTATTAATTTAAAAGTATTCTAGAGTTTATAAAAGAATCACTAATCTTTAAAAAAAAAAAAAGGTAAAAAGAAAAAAAGAAAGAAAGGCGGGCGAGAGAGCCTGTTCCTGTCACTTACTTCTGGAAATCCTCATGTATAAGTCACAGGAACATAGAAGAGTCTGGCTCAAAAGTGGAGAATAATTCACTGTCTCCAGATCACTGCCCTAGCTCACCTGACCAATGCTTTAGTGTCTTAAGCAGGACTTGACATGATCAAACTGTTTCCGAGTTACATCACAGCATTCCAGAACAAAGCTAAATGATCATATATAAATATTTACCTTTCACTGAGCAAGGAAAAATATATCTAGCTACAATGAAAATTATAAAAGTTCCAAATTAGTAGGGAAATACAACATACATAAGAACAACAACAAAATAAATTCATGAAACCTATCCAATGGGCTGGCATTGTGGCTTAAGCCTCTGCCTTCTGCTCTGCCGGCAGCCCATGTGGGTTCTGGTTTGAATCTTTGGGCTCCACTTATGATCCAGCTCCCTAGTAAGATGCCTGCGAAAGTTATGGAAGATGGCCCATGTTCTTGGGCCACTGCCACTCACATGGGATACTCGGAAGAAGCTCCTGGCTCCTGACCCAGTCCTGGCCATTGCCATCATTTGGGGAGCAAAATAGTGGATGGAAGATTGTCTCTCTCCCTATGACTCTCAATTAAATAAATAAATTTAAATTTTTTTTTCATTTTCCATTCTCTTTATATACAGAGGATCAGTTTAGTACATATTACATAAAGATTTCAACAGTTTGCTCTCACATAGCGACACAAAGTGAAAAACACTGTTGGAGTACTGGTTATAGTATTAATTCACAATGTACAGCACATTAAGGACAGAGATCCTGCATGATATTTTTTTTTAAAAATTGATTAATTATCTATGCAATTTCCAATTTAACACCAAGTTTTTTAAATCATTTTCAATTATCTTTCTATACTAAATTTAAATATTAAAAAAGAAAAAAAGGAAATAAATATAGAACAGATAAAGATATTAGAATCAGCAAAGACTTTGAAATAGTTGTTGTGACACTACCCATATATTCACAAAAATTTGTAGAGTCCTGGAGGATATAAAAGGATCTATATGAAAATTCTGAAAGTGAAATTACAATATACATTAGAAAAAAAAATCTCTGGATATGATTAATTGCCTATTAGGCATTTGTAGAAAACAAGACATAGAAATATTGCAATAGAACTTTAAAAATTAAACAAAGAAATCATTTTCAAACATAAAATAAAGAACAATGATCTACAAGGCAACATCAAGTACAGTCATATCTGTATAACTGGAGCTCTAAAGTAAGAAAGGGATAGACACTCACACACAAACACACATATTTGAAGGAAAAAGTTACTGACCATTTGTGTAAAATTATATAGGTCCACATATCCAAGAAACTTAATAAACTCTGGGACCAAGAAGGATAAAGAGAACTACATGAAATAACATTGATATCAAATTTATGCAAATGAATGAAAAGGAAAAAGAAATCCAAAGCAACCAGGAGAAAAGAAGGAAGACTGAATCTCTCTCAGCACCAGCGAATGGGAGAAGTCCACAGAGCAATATCTTCAAATCAGTGAAAAAAATTGTCAACCTAGACAGCAATAGTGAGCAAAAATACGTTTCACAAAGATAGGTGAAATAAGGACTTTTTAAAATCTTGTCAAAGCTGAAAGAATATGTCAGTAGCAACTTCATGTTACTTATAGGAAATATTAGAACAAGTCATTTTCTTATTATTCAAACAAAAAATATAATTTTGTATAAATGAATAAACATATATTTGAGGTTTATCACAATTGTATAATTAAAATTGGTGACAGCATCATCATGAGGGTGAGAAGAAATTAATGTATAGAATTACACGGTAGTATAGTATTATACAACACTTATTATAGATTTTAAACGGTGAAATGTCAGAATCAAATGTGATCTGTTAGAGATTATATATATTTACATAATAAATTTATATATAATCATAATATATATAAACTATAAAAAATAGCACGTTATAGTCTGCCTTTATGTGACATATTAACACATAGATAAAGCTTCTAAAACCACAGAAAATAGACTGATAATCAATGAAAGAGAGAATATAGAGTAAAAAATTAATGAAACAATACATTGGACAAGTAGGAAATACTTATGAAATTAATGATACACTTAAAATACAAATGGTAAACACACATAAATAAAAATATGCATTTTCAAATTGGACAAAAAATATCCAACTACATGTTGCCTAAATGAAGTGCGCTTTGAATATATTCACAAAAGTAATAAATGTAAGAGGATGGAAGAAGATATATCATACTAATATTATTCTAAAAAAAGCAGGAGCAGCCATATAAAATTAAGCAAGGTTGATTTTATAGAAAAGAGTATTACCAAGAATAAAATGATCTCTTTCATAACCATAAATTAGTATTAACTGTCAATTTATTCAAGATTACAACAAATCCTAAATGCTTATGAACCTAACAGCAGGACTTCAAAATACATAAAACAAAAACAGACAGAACTTCAAGGAAAATAGACAAATGAAAAAATATTATCAGCAATTTCAATAACTCTTAACAATTAATTGAAGAAGAAAATAAATGAGGATATAAGATTTTTATGACCTATCATCCATCATTATCTTATTGATATTGGTCCAACACATCACCATACAACAGAATGCACATACACATTATACATAAACACACCTGGACTGCAGAATCAGATATGTTGTATGCTGGGCTATTCAACATATTTCAAAACTGTCAAAGGATTTAACCCTTCTAAGATGTATTTTATAACAATACAGGAATTATATAAATTCTTAATCACGAGTAGATATATTTTTAAAAGTCAAACCATTTAAAACTGGATGAAACACTTCTAAATAACCCATTTCTCAAGAAGCAATATAAAGGGAAATGAAAAAACATTATGAACTGGACTAAATTAAAATTTCAAAATAGAAGTAGAAGTATTGTGCCCAGCTTTATGACAATGAATTCAATTTATAGTAAATGGGGAAAATCTATTAAACATACACATATCTCTTGAAAAGACTTATATGGATTACAGTAATAGAATTTTTAGTCTAAAATCTTCCTGTAAGAGAACTGGACTCAGATTGATTCACTAGTACCTTTTAGAGAAAAAAAATTTCTTCACAAAATGTTCCAGAAAATTGAGATGGAAAGAGTACAATGCAATTCATTGTATAAAGTTTTTCTGTAATACAAAAACTACAGGGGCCAGTATTGTGGCACAGTGGGTTAAGCCCCCAGCTTGCAGTACTATCATGTCATTTGAGGGCCTGTTCAGGTCCTGGCTAATACATTTACAACCCAGCTCCCTGCTGGGAGAGAAGCAGAAAATGGCCCAGGTATTTCAGGCCCTGCTGCCCACATGGGAGACCTAGATGAAACTCCAGGCTCCCTACTTGTACCTCGCAGAACCCCAGCCGTGGCAAACACTGGGAAGTGAACCAGTGATGAAAGAGTTCTCTTTTTTCTCTCTCTTTCCCTCTTATTTTCAAATAAATAAGTAAATCTTTAAAAACACTACAAAAAAAAGCATCACTGTATGATAAAATTGCAGAGCAAAATCCTTTATGAGAAGGAACACAAAATTTTAAGTGAAATTTTCCAAATTGAATCCAAAAATCTAAGAAAACATTGATAATGACAAGTGGAGTTAATAATCTCAGGAAGGAAAGCTTAATTTAACAGTGAAAAATCATTGAAATTTGCCACATCAGCAAACGAATAAAGAAAAACTACACAATGACCTCAATGCAGGAAAAATCATTTTACAAAATCCACATTTCATTCCTTTCCAGAAATGTTACTGCAGCAATTGAATATTCATAGTAAAGAATAAACTTTAATCCTTGCATCATTCAACTTAAAAGTTAACAAAAGCACCTAACTGACATAAATGTAGCTTGTAAAAAATGATATTTCTCAGAAAGAAAAACACAGGAGAAAACTTCTCTGTCTTTGAGTAGGCAAAGTTTTCTTCATGTCATTTGAGGGAACATTAGAAGCATAATTCTTTAAAGAATATAAGAATGGAGACTGTGTGGATCTTATTAAAATTTTAAATGTCTGCTTTTCTAAAAACATGGTTAAGGTATTAGAAGACAAGATCCACAAAAGGAGAAAACTTTTTCAAGTATACAATCATAGGACATTGTCCGACTGATTTTCTGCAGTATCTAAAGCACACCAAAATAATTTTAAACAACCAATAATATAAAAAACGAACAAAAATGTTGAACAATGTACTCAAAAAGATACATGGAAATGCTCACGATTTTTCATCCAGTATTAGGGAAACGTAACTTAAATTCATTAATGTGTTAGAGTTTCTGAGGATGGAATATACTTATCATAATGATTTCAAACAGATTTGTTTGTATTATTCAAAATCGGAAAGAAGCAGAGCATGGGCACCCTGTGAGTGAGTGAGCAAACTGAAGTGTTTCCAGACAATGGAAAACTATTCAGAAATGGAAAGGGATAGACTCTTGACTCGTGCCACACAGAACACAAACGATTCTCTAGATAAATCCCAAGTGAAAAATCAGACCCAGCAAGCTCACATATTCTGTGATTCTTTTTAAGTACATCTCTAAAGAAAATCTGATCTCTAATGAAGGAAGGCTGATTGGTGACTGCTTAAGGATACAACGAACAGAGAACAGCAAACAAGAGAAATAGAAAGGGCTTGGGGGAAATTCAGAATGAAGGATATGTTATCAAAGTTTTGTGTATAGTTTCTCCATGTATACATTGTATCAAATATTTCACTTTAAATAGGCCTGCTTTATTTGTTGCCAAAGTGCTTAAACTGAAGAAAGTCTGTTCATTGGGAGACATCACAAAGACAGTGAAGAGAAGAAGAAAAAAAAAAAAAAACAGCAGGCGATGAGCTTATTTAATTAGTAAACTGTCTGTATCAATACAATAATTCCTGCAGGGGATGCCTCTGCTTCCTTTTGGTTCCATGTGCAAATGGCTGAATCCATGCTGGCGACATCCACTATGTGACCCTCAAGATTGTAGTAAATACCATTTGACTTTGAATAACTAGAAAAAGAAGAATGTTCAGATACAATAAACCAATTAACCTTTACTTTTTCTACTTACCTACCATAAAGAAGTTATGCTGAAGCATTTTTTAATTCATTTATCAATTATTTAAAAGGCAGAATAGCTGTGTAGGGAAAGAGAGAGGGAGAAAGAGAAAGAGAGAATATTCCCTCTGCTGGTTCAGTTCCCAAATACCCCAACAGCCAGGGGTTGGCTAGGCTGAAGCCAGGGGGCAGGAGATCCACCTGGGTCTCTGACATGGGTGGCAGGGGCCCAAGTACTTGAGCTAGTGTGGCCTCTGTTCTGGATGCACATCAGGAAGTTGGATTGGAAGTGGAGATGAGACATAAGCGCAGGCACTGCAATGTAAGATGTACACAGTCCAAGCTTAACACACTGGATCACACCACCACCCCCATGCTGAGTGTTTAAACCTGAGTGTGACAAAGAAAGATAAAGCACTATTACAATATTATAATCATATGTTTGGCAGTATTGGTCTATTATATACTATTATATATATATATGCATATGCGTGTATATCTTTTCTCCTCACATTTTTTCTTACATCCATTTTTTTAAGAATATAATAATTTCTCATATTAGAAATCATATAAGCTGCAATTAACCATTAGAAAAAATATTATCATAAAGATTAGGCAGATAACTAACATTAAAATTATTAGGAACATATTTCAATGCTAACTCAATCATATTGGTAGGAATGGTAAGTTATGTGCAACTAAGTAAGTCAGAAAAAAGGCCTTTAAGAATATTTGTCACTAAAATTAAATCAGGTGTTACATACTCCTTCCTGTGTCCTTTTAATATCATGCTTGTAATATCATATGCAGGGGTCGGTGCCTCCACCTGCCGTGCCAGCATCACATATGTGCGCCAGTTCGGGTCCCAGCTGCTCCATTTATGATCCAGCTCTCTGCTATGGCCTGAGAGAGCTCTGGACGATGGCCCAAGTGCTTGGGCCCCTGCACCCATGTGGGAGACACAGAAGAAGCTCCTGACTCCTGGCTTCAGATAGGCACAGCTCCAGCCGTTGCGGCCAACTTGGGAGTGAACCAGAGGATGGGAGACCTCTCTCTCTCTCTCTGCCTCTTCTCTCTCTGTGAAACTCTGACTTTCAAATACACAAATCTTAAAAAAAAGCATTAAAAATCTTTACTTAGTATATACTGAATCTATCTTCTGTATATAGATAATTAAAAATGAAAAAAAATCTTGGTGTTAAATTGGAAATTGCCTAGAAAATTAATCAATTTTTTTAAAAAATATATCATGTAGGATCTCTGTCCTTAATGTGCTATACATTGTGAATTAATACTATAACTAGTACTCTGACAGTATTTTTCACTTTGTGTTGCTATGTTAGGGCAAACTGTTGAAATCTTTACTTAATATATAGTAAATTGATCTTCTGTATATAAAGAGAATTGAAAATGAATCTTGATGTGAAGCAAGGGGAGAGGGAGTGGGAAAGGGGAGGGTTGCTGGTGGGGGGGAAGTTATGGGGGGGGAAGCCATTGTAATCTATAAGCTGTATTTTGGAAATTTATATTCTTTAAATAAAAGCGTTATAAAAAAAAAACAAAACAAAAAAAGCATTAAAAATATATCATATACAATGCTAGTAATGAGAGTATAAATTCTGGAGAGAAATCAAGTAGAAGAAAAGATGATGCATTTTGCACAGCACCCTGCCAGTATTTATACAGAAGATTTTCTCTATCATCAGCATGTTCACATGGTAAATACTCAAACTTTGTGGACTGAGTACACACCTTGTGAGCATATTTTAAACGCCAAGCGCTTCCTTTCATCTGGAAAGTGTGTGTTGCTAGGTTTCCCCATTGACCTAATTATCCCTTTTCTTTGAATCCCAAACAGGTCTTCCATAGCAAATCAGGAAAAGCAGCCCGAGCTCCCTGACTCCTCTTGTGAAACTAATCAGCAAGTTCCCTCAGCAAGCAAGACCACTCAGTAGCCTTCTTAAATCTTTCATGAGGTTTCCGAAGCTCAGTTATGTGCAGGTAGTGGCTTCCGTAGGACTTTGTTCTCTGAAGCAATCGTTATGGCCATCTTTGTCTATGAATATAGCGAGTGCTTTTTCATGCTCTGGGAAAGCCAAACTTCATCTATGAATTGTTTTTCTTTCAGAGGCCAATAATTCTCAAAGAAATAATTCTAGTGTACTACAAATTGGTAAGATTTGATAGTCCATCTAGAGAATATCTGTCATTTTGACAGCTCTTTTGGGCTTTGACAAGGAAGAATCAGTTATCTCATTCCTCATTAAAAATAACTGATGGGAGTCGAATGAGATGGTTTTATGACAGGAATGGAAAGTGACTGAAAAATAATTGAAATATGAGAAAAAGTAATGACAAACATAGGAAAGAGAGAAGGAGTTGAAAAGATGGGGCTTAATGCAGGAACTCAGGAAAGTTACATAATAAAATACTTGCAGTTTCTTAAGTGTAAGCGCAGGGAGCACACAAGGCTGCCCTGCCCACACAAGGACACGTATCCAGGGGGATTGTGGTACCTTTCTTATCTTCCCTCTGTTCTTCAAAGCATGCCCACAGAGCACATTTGTCGTGAAGTGAATAGCATTCATTTGAAATTTGTTTATACAGATGTGGAAACTGTCAAGAGATAAACTCAGAGATGATCATACTGATATAATTACAGCACAAAAATACATTACAGAATTTAGTATCCAGGGCAGAAAACGCAAACTATGCTCAGAATTTACTTCAGGAGGCAGAACTTAGACAATTATTAGCCAGTTCCTGGCTGGGCCTCCAGAGTGAGCCTAAGAATAATGAACACCTAGCATATTCTGAAGCCTGGCTACTCTGCCATCTCTCCTCGTGTGTCACAGAAGACATCAAAAATGACACACAAGAGGTGGACATTGTGGCCCAGCAGCTTTAGACACTGCCAGGATGGAGTCCCAGCTACTCTACTTCCAACCCAGTGTCCTGCACAGGTTCTCTCCCAAGTCCTTGAGTGCCTGCTACCAACGTGGCACACCATGAAGGAGTCCCAGGCTCCTGATTTTGGTCTGGCCCAATTGCACTGTTTTGGGCATTTGGGTAGTGAACTATTGGTTGGAAGATTTCTCTCTCTCTCTCCCTCTTTCTCTCTCTTTCTGTGTTTTTGTCTGTGTGTGTGTGTGCCTGTCTGTCTCTCATCTCTGCCTGTTGCATAAATAAACACAAGACTATTTGGGGGTGGGGGGATGACACAAAAAACTACAATCTATGGGAGTAAGACCAGAAAGCCACTGCTTCTTTGAGAAAGCTGAGGAAAACCCAGTGGGTCTTGTGCAGGCAACACACCACATTCCTAGGGAACAAGAAGGCCCGTCGTGGAAGGAAGGGGGCCTTTTTTGGCTCTGGCTTCCAAATCGAACAGGCACATACACAGTAAGTGGAAACAAATTCACATCCAGAACTCTAGTTGTAAGAACTCCAGTTTAAGGGTGGTTTAAATTGTTATTTTAGGAATTCTAAAAATCTCCAAATGGAACATGGATAAATAAAAAGCACCAATAAGAATACTATAATCCTTGACTTAAATATATACATTAATTTTTCATCTAATAATATGAACATCCCATGTGTTACATATACATGGTATTATAAATATGCATATTTCTCTCAAAGAATTAGGTATCTTTCTTATTATCACTGCTATTCATGGCCTTTAGGAACTGAAACAAGAAAACAGATAGGGATGACACATGGTATTCAGTGGTTTCTGTTCCAGGAAATTTATTTTGGCCATTTCATGATAACATTTTGGAGCTCAGCAAATATCACCATTTGCTGAATTTAAATATTACATCTGCAGGGCCAGTATTGTAGTGCAGCAGAGTAAGCTGCTGCATGTGACTACAGCAGACCAAATCAGAGGGCTGGGTCCAGTCTTGGCTGCCTTCCTTCCAATCTAGCTCCCTGTTAACGTACCTGGGAAGGAAGCAGGAGATGGTCCGAGAGCTTGAGCCCCTGCCACATGGGAGACCCAAAGGAAGGCCCTTGCCCCTAGATTTGTCCTGGTCCAGCCCTAGCTCTTGCCATTTGGAGAGCGAAACAGCAGATGGAAGATTCTCTCTTGCTCCCTCTACCTCTCTATCTCTATCTCTCTGTCTATCTCTTTATCTCTATCTCTCTATCTATCTCTATCTGAATTTCTACCTCTATCTCAATTTCTATCTACATCTCTGTTTCCATCTCTATCTATCTCCCTTCAAATAAATAAAAATTTCAAACATATATAGATAAATATACCTGCAATCCTTTAACTAAACATGAGGTAGTGATGTTCAAATTTGGTCATTTTAATAATTAAATAATATATCATAATTCATACCTCGAATATGATAAAGTGGATGATTTGAAAACATTGGATGACTGTGGTGTCTTCCTGACACAAGCTTTACCACTCAGGATAAACAGTATTTTAATAGGAAGTGTATTTCACTGGTGTGTGTTTGTATAGAGAAACTACTAGGAAATGCTCTGTGAATCAATACCTCCCAAAATATTGCTTCTCAATTAATTTGCCATTCTTACTTCTCTAGCCCCTTCCTTACCGAAGAAGAAATGAAGCAACACTTTCTTTGTAGTGACATTTTCTCGTTGCAAATTGTCATGAGTGTCACTGGCCAGGTCCTCAATACCCCTTATCTAGATTACAAAGTAGACATGGGGCTTGTTTAGCAACCCCTAATTTTCTCTTCTACTCTCAAGGAGACAATAGACAACCTGACAGTCTATGACTTTCACTTCTAGGTTCACCTTCTCACTATTTTCAATGACTTCCCATCTGTACTTCCGTTTTTCTAATATATATATATATATATATATATATATATATATATACATGAGATGCAGAAAGACATGCAGAGAGAAAGCGTGCCCTCATCATTTAGCTCAGTTCCTAAATGTCTGCAATGGCCAGAACCAGGATCCAGGATCCAGGATCCAGGAACTCAATCCAGGTTTCATTAGTGGCAGGAGCCCAGTTACTTGAGCCATTATCACTACTTTCCTGGATCTGCATGTGCTGGAAGCTGGAATCAAGAGCCAGAGCCAGGAACTGAACTCAGGACTCTGATGTGGGATGTGATATCTTAACTGCTAGGCTAAATATTTGCTGCCACCTGACTCCCCTTCCTCAGTCTAATATATTTTAGTTTATTTCTCAATGTCAGTCTTGTTACCACCAGGGACCATAATTTTATAGCATCTGGAACTCCCATGCCCCATGGCACCACCATATCTCCCACTTTTCCACGTATTTCCAACATGGCTCTCTCTCCGCTCTCTCTCTCTAAGATTATTTATTTACTTGAAACAGTTACAAAGAGGCAGAGGCAGAGAGAGGAGTCTTTCATCCACTGGTTCACTCCCTAGATGGCCACAAAGCTGGAGATGAGCAGACCCAAAGCCAGGAGCCAAGAGCTTATTCCAGGTCTCCCACTTGGGTCCAGGGGCCCAAGGACTTGGGTCCTCTTCTACTGCTTTCCCAGGCCATAGCAGAGAGCTGGATCAGAAGTGGAGCAGCCAGGACTCGAACCAGCGCCCCTATGGGATGCCGGCACTGCAAGTAGCAAGCAGCTTTACCATGGCTCTCTTTTTATGCACGTCTTCCCCTCCCAAAGCTCCTCCTGTTGTCACGTGGTCTTCCTCCAC
Source organism: Sylvilagus floridanus (assembly GCA_949820135.1). Classification (NCBI taxonomy): domain Eukaryota; kingdom Metazoa; phylum Chordata; class Mammalia; order Lagomorpha; family Leporidae; genus Sylvilagus; species Sylvilagus floridanus. The sequence goes on along the minus strand of OX463238.1, from coordinate 110,128,305 downwards.
TCCTCAGCTCCAATACCACCCTTCTACATTTCCCTCCTTATCATCCTGATGAAAGTGGATTTATTGTCCTCTGACACTTTATAGACATATTCATGCTGTGTGTCAGTCTTTCCTGTTTCATAGTTATTTTATGGCATCTGACATACGACAAGCCCCCATAGTATGATAAATATACTGAGTAGGCACTAAATTGTTGTTGATTAAATCCATGCATTCATGAATTCAAATAGAGAAAGAAACTATTTCCCACTTAGTAAAAAAAATTAAAAATGCACTCTTCTTCCTGTCTCCTTCCTCAGGCATCCTACGAAGTGTAGTTTTATAATTTTCTGTCTGAGATAATTCATACATAGGCTTTCTTCACATAACCCACTTTGCAAAAATCTGAGATTTCATTATACATCACATGATTTACATGATGAAATTAATGCACAGCCAACATTTATGACAGCAATTTATAAGCTATATGCTTGCAATTCTAGCTCATTAATTTTATCTGCTTTTTTGTCGGAACATCTAGAATCAATTACTACTTTTCATATTTAATTTTATCAAATTAATTCTAAAGCATACTAACTCACTTATCAAAGGCTAAAATCATTATATAAACAAATAAATAAAAATGCTTACCAAATAGGACTCCTTATTTTAATTCATGAATATCTATGAAAGGTAAAATAGATTTCCAACACACATACATTGTTTTATACATTTTACGTGAAACATTGGATTTCAGCTAACAATAGAAAACAGAACATGATACACTATATCTGTAACTTTATTTTTCTTAATGTGACATACTCTGGAAATATTAAAATAATATAAAGCTAAAATTTTAGAAGGGCTCAATTTCATTGTATTGTCATTCACCCAGAGTGTTGAAGGCCAGTATGAAAAGAGTAACATTCAGCATAAATTTAATGTGATTTCAATACCTGTGAAATAAAACACTGTAAGTTGCCTTGAATACTTATTTAGGCATTAGTCTGAGACTTAAAGCTGAACATTTTATGCAGAGCAGCACTGCAAATAGGACATTGTGGAGCACTCTTTATTTGAAAAGTTAGCCATCATATTATTATTTACATTCTGAATATTTTAAATAAAACCTCTCTCTTTAGCGGCTTCTTAAAGACATTCTCCTCTCCACTCATTGCCACTGTAGTGACAGAGATAGTCATTGTTCTCACTTTTATGAGCCCATAGCTTCTCAACCTGCTCTCAGCCTCCCTTTGCCACTTCTTCACCCTACATTGCTTTGCCAGTGGCCATTCAGTATACAAATGTGGACACTCCCTATTACAAATATTTTTAAAGATTTATTTATTTATTTGAAAGGTAGAGTTACAGAGAGGCAGAGGCAGTGGAATGGGTGGGGGAGAGGAGAGACTTCCATCCCCTGGTTCACTCCCAAGATGCTTCAACTTTTGGAACTGCGCCCATCAGAAGTCAGGAGCCAGGAGCTTCCTCAGGGTTTCCTACATGGGTACAGGAGCCCAAGGACTTGGGCCATCTTTCCCAGGCCATGGCAGAGAGCTGGATTGGAAGGGGAACAGCTGGGACTGGAACCAGCACCCATATGGGATGCCGGCACTGTAGGCAGCAGTCGTATCTGCTATGCCACAGCACTGGCCCCTACAAATGTTTTGAGAAATATCCATTTTCTTTTTCTTATTTTTTAAAACATTTATTTTATAAATATAAATTTCCAAAGTGCAATTTTGGATTATAGTGGCTTTCCTCCCCCATAACCTCCCTCCCACCCACAAACCATCCCATCTCCCTCTCCCTCTCCCACCACATTCTTCTTCAAGATACATTTTCAATTATCTTTATATACAGAAGATCAATTTAGTATATACTAAGTAAAGATTTCAACAGTTTGCATCCATACAGAAACACAAAGTATAAAGTACTATTTGAGTACTAGTTATAGCATTAATTCACATTGCAAAACATATTAAGGACAGAGATCCTACATGAGGAGTAAGTACACAGTGACTCCTGTTACTGATTTAACAATTGCCACTCTTATTTATGACGTCAAAATCAACCAAGGTTCTTGTTATGAACTGCCAAGGCTATGGAAGCCTTTTGAGTTTGCCAATTCCGATCTTATTTACACAAGGCCATAGCCAATGTGGGAGTTCTTTCCTCCCTTCAGAGAAAGGTACTTCCTTCTTTGATGGCCCGTTCTTTCCACTGGGATCTCACTCACAGAGATCTTTCATTTAGGTTGTTTTTTTTTTTTTTTCAGAGTATCTTGGCTTTCCATGCTTAAAATACTCTCATGGGCTCTTCAGCCAGATCCAAATGCCTTAAGGGCTGATTCTGAGGCCAGAGTGTTGTTTAGGACATCTGCTATTCTATGAGTCTGCTGTGTATCCTGCTTCCCATGTTGGATTATTCTCTCCTTTTTTGTTCTATCAGTTAGTATTAGCAGATACTAGTCTTATTTATATGATCCCATTGACAGACCTATCAGTATGATCAATTATGAACTGAAACTGATCACTTTGACTAGTGAGATGGCATTGGTAGATGGGATTGAATTGGAGTCCCCTGGCACATTTCTAACTCTACCATTAGGGGTAAGTCTGATTGAGCATGTGCAAAACTACATTTCCTCCCTCTCTTATTCCCACTCTTATATTTAACAGGGATCAATTTTCAGTTAAATTTAAACACCTAAGAATGATTCTGTGTTAATTAAATAGTTCAACCAATGATTGAAAGAATCATTATCATCAAAATGTCTATTCTCCCAAAAGCAATTTATAGATTAAATGTGATACCAATCAAAATAGCAAAGACATTCTTCTCATCTGGAAAATGATGCTGAAATTCATATGGAGGCACAGGAGACCTCGAATGGCTAAAGCAATCTTGTACAACAAAAATAAAGCTGGAGGCATCACAATACCAGATTTCAGAACATTAACAGGGCAGTTGCAATCAAAACAGCATGGTACTGGTACAGAAACAGATGGATAGACCAATGGAACAGAATAGATAGAAACACCAGAAATCAATCTAAACATCTACAGCCAACTTATATTAAGAACCAATTCCTGGACAAGGGCAGTCTATTGAACAAATGGTGATGGGAAAACTGGATTTCCATGTGTAGAAGCATAAAGCAAAACCCTTCCTTACACCTTACACAGAAATCCACTCAACATGGATTAAAGATATAAATATATGACGCAACACCATCAAATTATTAGAGAACGTTGGAGAAACCCTGCAAGATATAGGCACAGGCAAGGACTTCTTGGAAAAAACCTCGGCAGTACAGGCTGTCAAAGTCAACATTAACAATTGGGATTACATCAAATTTAGAAGCTTCTGTACTGCAAGAAACAGTCAGGAAAGTGAACAGGCAATCAACAGAATAGGAAAAAAATATTTGCAAACTATGCAACAGATAAAGGGTTAATAACCAGAATCTGCAAAGAGATCAGGAAACTCCACAACAACCAAACAAACACCCCACTTAAGAGATGGGCCAAGGACCTCAATAGGCATTTTTCTAAAGAGGAAATCCAAATGGCCAACAGACACATGAAAAAATTTTCAGGATCACTAGCAATCAGGGAAATGCAAATCAAAACCACAATGAGGTTTCACCTCACCCTGGTTAGAATGGCTTACATACATAAATCTACCAACAACAGATGCTGGCGAGGATGTGGAGAAAAAGGGACACTGAATCACTGTTGGTGGGAATGCAAACTGAAAAGCCACTATGGAAGTCAGTCTGGAGATTCCTCAGAAACCTGAATATAACCCTACCATTCAACCCAACCACCCCACTCCTTGGAATTTACCCAAAGGAAATTAAATTGGCAAACAGAAGAACTGTCTGTACATTAATGTTTATTGCAGCTCAATTCACAATAGCTAAGACCTGGAACCAACCCAAATGCCCATCAACAGAAGGCTGAATAAAGAAATTACGGGATATTTACTCTATAGAATACTATGCAGCAGTAAAAAAAAAAAAATGAAATGGAGGAATCTGGAAAATATCATGCTGAGTGAAATAAGTCAGTCCCAAAGGGATAAATATCATATGTTCTCCCTGATCAGTGACAACTAACCAAGCACAAAAAAGAAAACCTGTTGAAGTGAAATGGACACCATGAGAAACAGTGACTTGATCAGCCCTTGTTCTGCCTGTGGAAGAACAACTTGCTACTTTATTCCTTTTAGTATTTTTTGTTTTACTTAATATCATTGAAATATCCATTTCCATATCATCCTGCAGATGAGTACATGATATCAGTCTTACACACATGAGCCAGCTCCTATTCTCACCTTTCAACATTTGCTTTTGTTTGAGCAGATAAAACGTGCAATGGGGGAACAGCTAGCTTGCAACACTAGCATCTCATGTTCCAGTGCTAGGTGTGCCGTCCCACCTATCCCGCCTCTGATCCAGTTCCTGTTAAGGCACTTGGTAAAGCAGTGGATGATGGCTCAGTACTTGGGCCCCTGCTGCCCATATGAGAGACCTAGATGGACTTACTGGCCCCTGGCTTCAGCCCTTTAGCCTGGCCTTGTCCTGGATGTTGTAGCCATTTGGAGGAGTGAACCAGCAGGTGGAAGATTTCTCTCTCTCTCTCTCTCTCTCTCTCTCTCTCTCTCTCTCTCTCCTACCTCTCCCTATCCTTTTCCTTCTCCCTCTCCTTCTTCCTCTCTCTGTCTCTTTCAGTCTGCCTTTAAAATAAATAGATCTTAAAAAAATACAAGGAGACTTCAGAAAGTTCATAGAAAAAGGGAATTAAAAGATAAATTTAGTTTTGCGCAAAACATTTTTGCAGCCAGATAGCAGAAGTGATTCCTGAAAAGGGAACTTGCCATGAAAGACATAATGCTTATTTCTTTTCCATCATCCCAGGAACGGTTTCCCAGCTTAGCTCAGGAGTTTTCTTCTTGTTGTCTTGCTTTTGTGGATGAATGCATCATTGATGTGGAGAAGTAAGGAATTTGCCCATGAAACTCAAAGCTGCCTTCTTAGCACTTGCTGAGGTCAAAGTGGAAATGAGACATGGTTCAAGGTGTCTGTGGCGGGAAGGGAAGTGCAAAGCTAGAGAGACCTGAAAGTAGAGATTAAATGTGATATATAAAAAACAGGAGGCTGCAGCATGGATGGAGCCATGAGAGGAATGTTTAAAATGAAAAAAAAAAAAAAAAAGAAAAGAAAAAACACACCTCAACTATAATAGAGTCAGGTGACATTGACAGTAGAGTGTAAGTCAGCCCTGAATTCTCCTTGAAAAAATAAAACCTTCTTCTGAAAACAAAAGCATAGTCCTCTTCCGGCACTCTTCATTTCATGCAGAATTACCTGAAAACTTTTGCAGGCACGGCTAGTCTCCGTGGGTATTACATATATCTAAAGTAGGTCACTTTGAAAAAATTTTTTATCAACGTGCTTCCAGTTCATTCAAAAATCACTATGATAAAAATACTATAAGAGTCTATGTAGCAAAATGCCATCTATTCCCTAAACATAACTCGACCTTTCGGTGTGCTTGGCCACCTGAACAAAATCTCTAAATTGAGAGGAGTGGGCAGGGAACCAAAGAGAAGTGAGGCTCCATTTGCTGGTTTCTGACATGTGCTGTTTATATACACAAGTGCCTGTGTTTTCATAGGTGGAATTTCACAGAAAGGGGAGTGATGGGGAAGCATAATCATTTATGAAAAATCAGCTACCTTCTCATATATATATATATATATATATATATACACACATACATCTAAGGATAAGCTATTATATATATATATATATATATATATATATATATATATATATATAAATAGCTCTGACTTCCTTCTTTGGGATTTGCATTTTAAATGATTCAGCATCCTATAAGACAGCATGAAACCTCATTAACAAAGATATATCTCTGGGCTACTACCTGAAGGCAAAATGGTGATTTTTCCACCCCATAGCCCTCAGCTTAAATACCTGCTGATTCATTTTATCTCTACTTATTTCAAAATATTTCAGCAGCATGCATGTCGCTTTTTACTGTAGAAACCAAGAGAATACAAAATCAAGCTTTTAGCTATATGATAAAATAAACCAGACAATTTTTTTATGTAGGAAATCTGTACTGTGTATAGCAACCTATAGTAGAAGAGTGACTACGGGCTTCTCCTGATGGCTCAAAGAGGGACAAACAAACTTCTAGAATTTTGCAGTCTGTTATGAGAGCTTAACGTTATCAGATTTGCTTTGAAACAGATGTGGTGTCTTTTGTTGCTGCTCTGTGGTAGCAGGAGGAGAGAGAGCAACAGGGGTGATAGAGATCATATATTCTCACTGTACCTATAGCAAAGCACTGTTAATAATTAAGGCTTAGTCGGAGCATTCTCCTGCTGCTTTCCCATCACTATTGAGGCGATAATAGCATTATAGATTAGACAGCAAATTGCTACAAAGTTAGGCAACAGCATCATAAAAAGCAATATCGATGTATAAAAGAATTAGGTAAACTTAGTCAATGAAGCATAACATCTCATTCATATTAACCTCCAGCAGGGCCCTCACAGTCCCAGGCATTGATCCAGCCTGTGTTTGCCTAAGTCTTTCCCACATGCTATGCAGTCATTTACCTCTGCTCTGCAGCACCCACCAAAAATACTCTGGTTTTTTTTGACTGAATAAACAGGAAAAAAAGGGTGTGGTGAGGCACAGACAGTGCTAAAGCAATTAATGTCAATGCATGGGAATATATCCAAAATCTTTGGGCTATTTTTGCACCTGACTCAGCCCTAAAGATATAGCAGGATTTCAAAGGAATCCAAGTCCTTTCTGGCAACATAGGGGATAAAGGAGAATACTGAATGGCGATGTGTATGTCCTGTGTGCACCTGCAAACACTTCAGGGTGTGAGTCCCTTTGTTTTCTGATAGTTTATTTTATATCCCAATGATGATTGCATTCAAATCAAAAGTTGTCAGTCCTACTTCCATAGTAAACAAAGGATGCTTCTGTGCAATGGCGAGCATTTAATTTAGTGAGGAAAACCGTGATTCTCAGAAGGGAAAGCAGTTACTTGGTTTGGGTGCAGTTGGGCAGAGAAGGCACAAAAGTCCAGGGATCTCTGTGGATCCATTGAGAACAACAAATATTCTGTCCCAGTCCATGTAAAATAGGAAGACATCACTGTTTCCTAATAAGCTGCCACATGAGATGATAAATAACCTTTCAGAAATTCCACAAAAGCAAGAAAGGGCATTAAGGTAGAGGTTCACTATAAGACACACCAAAAGCTAACATACAAGGCAAATACAAGAGGACAGAAAAACACATGCTCTTTCACACTGTTTCTAAAGTATGAATTTCCTCTAATTCATCTGGGAACAGAATCATCATCCCTAAAAGAGAAGCGAGCCTGCTCTGTCAGTGTAATCTAAGGATAAGCTTTAAAAATTCTATACTGATTAGAAAACAAAAATATTTGAATAGTCAGTATGGTCACTATCTGAACACAATGTGATTATCTTCAAAAAAATGTTACATTTAATACAATTTTGAATTAAAGCATTCTAAATAACAGCATGGAATGGTTGTAACAAAACATTAATTCAAGAAGAAAAATATAAGCCTTCAGTTTTGCTTTTTATTAATCACTTCCTTGATACAAAACATGTATCATGGGGCCGGTACTGTGGCATAGCGGGTAAAGCCGCCACCTCTAATGCTGGCAAACCATATGGGCTCTGGTTCTAGTCCTAACTGATCCACTCGATCCAGCTCTCTACTATCGCCTGGAAAGACAGTGGAAGATGGCCCAGGTCCTTGGGACCCTGCACTCTCGTGGGAGACCTGGAAGAAGCTCCTGATTCCTGGCTTTGGATCGGCGCAGATCCAGTAGTTGCAGCCAATTGGGGAGTGAACCCACGGATGGAAGACCTCTCTCTCTCTTTCTCTCTCTCTGACTTTCCTTCTTTCTGTGTAACTCTTTCAAATAAATGAATAAATAAATAAATCTTAAAAATCATCTCATAAACTTCTATGTGACAAGCAACTCAAGGATTCTCATAGAATAAAGTCAGGATGAACAGACATAATCATATGCTGGCTTTATTTCTAACATTCTCCTTTAATAAAACACGATGACATACTTGCCTTTTCTCATTTGCAAATGATTTGAAATCCTCAAATGTCTCATCACACTAAATGCAAATCAGCTTTCTAGGATGGACATACTGCGGAGTGGGTCACATTACATAACTGCCTTTCTGGTCAAAATTTCTTTATGCTTTGATATTCTCTCTCTCTCTCTCTCTCTCTCTCTCTCTCTCTCTCTCTCTCTCTCTCTCATGAGCTGTCTGTCTGCAGAACAGGCACAGGGAAATCTACCAGTCCTCTGCTGACTGCTGAAATAACTGCCTGTCCTTGAAATCATTCTTTAGGTGCTTCCACCTCTGCCTCGTTCGCCTCCAGATGTTAACACTTGCTGGAGTCCAAAGGTCAGTGATCTTTAAAGGATTTTTGACATCATAAAGCAGCAAGAGGGAAGGATTCAAGGTCACTTCAAAGTCATAACTCAAACTAATTCAGTAATTAAGACACAAGACAGTAAACTTGAACTCACAAGGACAACGGAGAAAATTACATTCCTAATTTTAAAACATTACCTAACTCATATAAAATTAAAATATTTTTTCTGCAACAGTAACATCATGTTTTTTTTAATACTGAAAATTATTTATTTCTTACCTCCCCCCCAACCCTTCTTCACTCATGAAGCAGAATTGGAGAAGGGGAAGCAGAAATTGAATGCATTTAGTATAGGGAAAATATTAATTGCTTGAAAATGCAAAGTGAGGGGAGAAATCAATTGTGAGTAAACAGCATGGGATGGAACCTCTTGCCCTTGTCAAAGGCTTTCTGGGAGAGACCCTTCAATCAGAAATGTGCTGATGCTAAATTATCACAGGATTTGATCTATCCTCTAATAATTGAAAACATCCACTCTTGGAAGAGAACCAGTTTTCTGAACAGCTAATTTTTCAGAGTGGAAATTTAGTACCTGAAGAGATTACACATTTATCCACTACAATTTGTACTTATATTTTACCGTCAACCACATCCAACATTAGGCTTTGAGTGTAAATAGCCATATTGTTCATTGAAATGCACTATTCTCTGATATGTTAATATAATTATTCAACTATCCATATATAAGGTTAACTTGTTACAGTCAATATTATCCCTATGAGCATCAGACCATGAACAAAGATAAAGATAAGTTCCATTAACTACAATTGTTCTCAATTTGCCTCAAAAGAAAATGATAATTTTGATTTCATCAATATTTTTCTAGAGGGACATAAAAAGAATTAAAATCAGTATTCAAATTTTCCTTTTCACTTTATGTATACATTGCTTTCATTTTTGAAAAAACATATTTCATTTTTATCAGGAGAGCAGAGAGAGGCTGATGCTGTGGCATAGTGGCTAGGCTTCCAACTATGGTGCTGGCATCCCAGCTGGGTGCCAGTTCATGTCCCAGCTGCTCCTCTTCCAATCCAGCTTCCTGCTTATGGTCTGGGAAAGCAATAGAAGATATCCCATGTGCTTGGGCAGTTGCAGTTAGGGAACAGAGGATTCTCCTAGCTCCTACCTTTGGATCGGCTCAGTTCCAGCCATTGCAGCCATTTGGGAGTGGACCACCAGATGGAGGACCTTTCTCTCTGTCTCTCCCTCTCTCTGTCTGTAAACTACCTCTCAATTAAATAAATAAATAAATAATCTTTAAAAAAAGAACTGAGAGAGAGAGAGCGAGAATGAGAGCGAGAGTGAGCGAGAGAGAGATCCTCTATACATGGTACACTTCTCAATTGCTGACAATAGCCAGGGCTGGGCCAGTACAATACCAGAACCAGGATCTCAATTCAGATCACAGGGCTCTCAGTTTGGGTCTCCCAAACAGGTAGCAGAAATGACTTAGATCCTCACACCTAGCTTCAACTAGTCCTAGTGCTGGCTATTGAAGGCGTTTGAGGAGTGCACCCGTGGATGGAGGATCTCACTCTCTCTCTCCCTCTCTCTCTGACTTTCAAATAAAAGAAAGATAAGCAATTTTTTTAAAATACTAATGTATAAAAAACTTTGGATAATGGAAAGAAGACTAAGTTGATGTAGAGAGCTGCTTCCCAAACTAAGTGTAATGACAATAAAATCTTCATTCTTTTGTCTGCATTATCGAGGTCCACTGGAGATGATGATTTCTATTCATGTCTTCTGTGTCATCTATTCTCTTGATTTTCTTCATCCAAAATGATTTCAAATACCTGTAAAGTCAGGTGAGAATACACCTGATGATGTGTTATGTTCTGAGAAAGGAACAACTCAGGGGTGGAAACAGATCTGGATGTCTGGGTGCATGTTGCAGCAATTTCTCCAACATCTAAGATCATAGTTAACACCCTTAGAAACTTACAAAATAATGATAATTAAATGAGGAAATATGAAAATAATAGAAGTACAATAAATATATATCCCCTTTTTCCTCCTTAAATATGCTAAGTATCTTACTAAACAGATTACATTCTTTTTCCAATGTTTTGATTTCAGCCTAAATTATTACATATCAGTGAGTTGGACTAGTCACTTGCCTAAGTAAAAAATGACATTTTTCATTTCAGACATTTAACCTACTATATTTTTTTTACTACGGTCAATATATTCATTTGTCAAATAAGCATATTGAGGGATCTCTACTTGTTCCAACAAAGAAAAAATGTAGTCGAAACACAATTCTAGTATATGAAGCACCAGAAAACACATGCAAAGGAAAAATAAATATTCGTGGTAATATACAATAAAAACTCCAAAGTCAAATACAGAAGTAGGCTTAGAAATAGTTCAATGTCTGGCCGGCGCCATGGCTCAACAGGCTAATCCTCTGCCCTGCAGCGCCGGCACACCGGATTCTAGTCCTGGTCGGGGCGCCGGATTCTGTCCCAGTTGCCCCTCTTCCAGGCCAGCTCTCTGCTGTGGCCCGGGAGTACAGTGGAGGATGGCCCACGTGCTTGGGCCCTCTGTGGGATAACAGGAGAAGCACCTGGCTCCTGCCTTCGGATCAGCGTGGTGTGGCTGGCCAAAGCGCGCTGGCTGCGGCGGCCATTGGAGGGTGAACCAATGGCAAAAGGAAGACCTTTCTCTCTGTCTCTCTCTCACTGTCCACTCTGCCTGTCAAAAAAAAATAGTTCAATGTCTGAGTGATGTTTTGACACATATAGTAAACTCAGACAGAAACAGATCTTTCTAAAGGACACACTATATAAAGTATTCTACTTACCTGATGTGAATACCATGAATACCAATCTAATAATCAAGTAAGATTATGATGGCCAGATAAAATACAAGATGTGTAGTTTCATTTGAATTTCAAATAACAGAACTGTAAGGTTGGGAGAGCAAGACAAAGAGGAGACAGACGATAGACTCACGGCCAGAACAGGTTTATTTACAGAAAAACCTGAGAAAGGCTTACTACCAGTGTACACACAGGGCCAACCCTGTGTCAGAGAGCAGGGCCCTTCTACAGGGAGCCCTGAGTGGGAAGGGGTGAGGCACAGCCGAGCCAGTTTGTGAGGGTTTTCAAAGTCGGTGGGTGTGGGCTTGTGGCTGAATTAGGGTCAAGCTGACTCAGGAATGCAGGGCTTGGGAAGTCCCTGGGTAGGGTTTGGGGTGGGCTTGGATCTATCCTCAGTCATGTAGGCAAGGAACTAAATTGGCTCTAAGACTTATGTCCTTGCTTTATCAAGAAGTATGTCCCATGTGGTACTTGGGATATACTTACACTAAGACTATGTTTGTATTGCTTTTACCTGAAATTCAGATTTAACTGGACAGGTGGTAATATTTTCCTAGATCTAGTATCCTAATAGAGTACACCAGAGAAGTTATTTTTAACAATACATAAGTTGTCTTTTTGCTGAAGATTTTTTTTTAAAGATCTATTTATTTACTTGAAAGTCAGAGTTACACAGAGAGAGAAGGAGAGGCAGAAAGAGAGGTGTTTCATCCACTGGTTCACTCCCAGATGGCTGCGTCGGTCAGAGCTGCACCATAGCACAGGCCCCTGGCTGAAGATTTAATCAAGAAAAGATTAGCTCTGGCCCAGATAATGTATTCAGCATTCAGCAATTTATTATTTCACAAGTGTTTCAGAGTTAAGGCCCTGTGCTAGGCATTGGGTATATAAATCTTAACAAAGAGCAGACCTGTCTACTTCATAGAGAGATAAGTCCCACTCCACTCCTCCTAACACATACACGTGCACACACACACACACACACAAGTTTTTACTGGCTCTTGATGTGCATCCAGTTAACCTTTACGAAGAACTGATAATTATTGACCTTTGTGAATAAGGAAAAATGCGATTGCCTGAAATTCTTTTTTTTATTTTTTAAATATTATTTTTATTTTTCATTTATTTACTTTTTTGACAGGTAGAGTGGACAGTGAGAGAGAGAGACAGAGAGAAAGGTCTTCCTTTTTCTGTTGGTTCACCCTCCAAAGGCCACCGTGCTGATCCGAAGCCAGGAGCCAGGTGTTTATCCTGGTCTCCCACGCAGGTGCAGGGCCCAAGGCCCAAGGACTTGGGCCATCCTCCATTGCCTTCCTGGGCCACAGCAGAGAGCTAAACTGGAAGGGAAGCAACAGGGACAGAATCCCGCACCCCAACCACGATTGCCTGAAATTCTTAAAGTGTGTTTAGAATTAGTAAACAACAGAACACACTAAAAGTAACATGGTGACGGATCTGCTAACATCGTCTGGCAATTGCAGTAAAGGGCCAAGGGCCACCTGGAAATTGGAGTAGCAGCATTGGCCTAGCCTGATCCCATTTGTCTGTGTTCTGTTGCGTTCTGACCCCACCAGACTGCAGGACATTAGTGTGTCTTTTAGATTTCATAGTCAACCATAGACTGCTCCTGATCTTCACTACTACTCCAAGAACCACCACATCCTGCTAGAACAGAAAAGGAGATGGAAAAAAAAAGCAATGAAATAATGGGAGGAGGAAAGGTAAAAGAAAGAAGAGAACAAAGACCCGTTCCTGTGCCGGTCGGTCCCCGTGACACTCACTCTATCTATCCAGAGGTGCATTCCTTGTGTCATAGCCATCTTCTATGAGGCAGGGCTCTGGGAAAACTTTCATAATATCTTTGGCAGAAACAGTCATCCAACTGAATTCTGGAATAGACTTATTCTTGTCCTAGTGCTGTGACATTTCTTATGAAACACCATTATATCGATCTCTCACAATTTCTCTCTCCCATTTCATGCATCCTCCTCTTCCCCACCTCCCAACCCCAGTAAAAAGGAAACCTAGGGTATTTACTAACTTGATGTCTAAGATTCTGTAAAATACAATGTCACAAACTTAAATCATATCTGTAACCAAACACTTGAAAGTTTTTAAAGGTATTGCCTATTTTGCTTACTCTGAGAGATCCCATTTACATAATTTGTTGAATGGCCATTGAGAACAGCAATTAAGATGTCTTGGGAAGGCTGGCTCACTAGGCTAATCCTTCGCCTGCAGCGCCGGCACCCCGGGTTCTAGTCCCAGTTGGGGCGCAGGAATCTGTCCCAGTTGCTCCTCTTCCAGCTCTCTGCTGTAGCCCGGGAATGTAGTGGAAGATGCCCAAGTGTTTGGGCCCTGCACCTGCATGGGAGACTAGGAGGAAAGTACCTGGCTCCTGCCATCGGATTGGCACAGCGCTGGCCATAGCAGCCATTTGGGGGGGAGGGTGAACCAACGGAAGGAAGACCTTTCTCTCTGTCTCTACCTCTCACTGTCTAACTCTGCCTGTAAAAAAAAAAAAAAAAAAGATGTCTTGCGAAACATCTCGTATCAGAGTACTCGGATTGGAGTCCTGGATCAATTTCCTGTTAATGTACAACCTAGAATGAGCAAATAGTTGTGTCCCTGTCATGTGAGAGACATGGAATGAGTTTTGGGATCCTGGCTTCAACCTGGTCCATCCCTGGCTCTTGTGGGCATTTGTGAAGTGAACTTGTAGATGCAGATCTCTTTCTTTCTCTTTATCTGTATTTCCCTCTCAGAAAAAATAAAATAAGTCACAATTTCATTAATAAACCACGCCACTTAAAAATAAAAATTAATGATTCTAGCTTTCTATTAAATAATATCTAAATTTAAATAACTAGAATATATATTATTACCTTTGTAAAAGAAAAATGGATAGTGCTTCATCAATTTTAAGATAATTTGAAAAAATGATAGTAAATATTAACCAAATTGAAGGCTTTTTTTTTTACATATAGAATGTAGTAGTGAGATAAAAAGAGGAAATGAAGATATCTTGGAAGGAAGAGACCAAGTCTGTAATTCTCCAGGACTGTAGGACATTTAGAGAATTGTTTAATTTTAGGGGTCTCAGTTTCTCCATCTAATAAGTAGAAGACTGGGATGATAGAATTTTATGTAGTAATCAAGGTAAAATTTGTTACTTAATTATAATACTTTTAGTCTAATCTTAAAATCTATGCTTTATTGTAGTGATAAAGATCCAGTCTTTAAAAATCCCATTTTTGGCAATCTGTGTATGTACATATGTGTGTAAGTTTAACATAGTCCATCTCCAACTTAAGAAATAAATTCACTAAGTATCTACTGTAGATCTATGAACACAAAATACTCTTCTAGATAAAGCACTCATTTCTTGTTATTAACTGAACACAAAATGTGCTATATTTTTGGTCAATTGTCTGGACAGCGACAGCATAAGCACCCCCACACCCACCAGTAATTTTCCATTATGATTATAAAACCATGTCCATAACAATAATCATAACATCCTCACGATGGCCTCCTTCATAGAGGAGTCCAGACATTGATATGATTTCCAAACTATCCACTTAAACACTCACAAACGACTTTGAGAGCTTGAGATACAACTAATAGGTTATGCAAGATACTGCACTTGGAATATTCATACAGACCGTAATTATCTTAGGCCTTTCATGGTTTCAGAGCAATTGAATTACTGGAGATGGAGAGGAGGGGACTAATTCTGTGTGATTATGGAACTTGCTGCAAGTGAGCTGAAGCTGCAGCGCATCATCTGAGATTGTAGTAATCGTGGTCTCATTACTAAATCTTCTCTCCGTCATTTCCTCACCTTGACTGTCTTTGGCTTCCCATTTCTTGCTTTTGAAACCCACAGATCCTCTTGTCAATCAGTGACTTATTTCACACATTTTGGTTCTTTGACTCCCACTTCTGCCCTGCTGCTCTCTGATAACCGCCTACTTTAGTGGAAGAAATACTGATTCCTGTCTCCACCTGCCTTGGTTTCCAAGTACTTTAATATTTCACACTTACTCTCCTTCCCAAGTACCCTTCTTCAACATCCCAGATGATCAATCATTTCTGATATAGGTAATAAATGTGTCAACACTCCTTTTAAAGTGTTACATTTTCAGTGCACTCAGTGTGGTCAAAAGTGATTCCAAAATATCCAGCATTGAAATTGCCTATTTCAAAAGCCTCCGCTCTCCTACCCACACATCTGGGGAAGTGGAGATAATTGCTGCGTGTATGCTGATTCTGTCCTTAGAACTTTTCACACTTCAAGAGCAAGGCCACATTTCCTCATTAGTGTAGCAAGCACCTGTCCACACATTGTAATTTTAAAGACTCTGGGAAGATCTCGCTGCTTCTCCAACAATCTTTGCCCATGCCTGTAATTGCTTTAATTGGGACAAAGCCTTTCAACAGAGAAAGAATAAGTGGTTGATATGAGGTCATTTCCTAAGAAATGGATTTAAAAGTTGAGAGGAACTGGAAAACACAAGGACATTCAGCGACATGAACCAGCAGAGAGGAAGGATATAAATAAGAAGACATTTCATACAAAGGAAATCTTCATCGGAAATTGGAAACTGAGAGGGACAAGCAAAAGATAAGCCCCTCAGTTTCAGATGTTTTCCTTTCTGCATTTCCCTCTATATGAAAACATTGTCTACTGCCAAAAAGTACTCTTTAGTTATATTTAAATAAACACTTGCATTGAAGGATTTAGGGACTCTAAGCCTGCTTCATTTAAAAGTGCACATTTGACCACACTTGGAAACGTCACCCAAGTTTATCTGAACCACTACATGGTCCCTTTCCAATGCCAAGAATATATGAATTGTTCCAGAAAATTTCATTAAGCATCTATGAAGATAACTGAATAGCATTGTGTCAAATGTCCTCAGTTTGTAAGAATTTATCAAATACCACCTCAAATTTCCCATTAAGTTTTTATTAAGCATGAATACTTATTATGTGGTCAGATTAAACAAAAATCTATTTAAAGATCTGAATAATTCAGTTTAATTTGAAAAAATAATTCTAAATATGTGTCTGACACATGCAATTGCTCAATACGAATTAATGGGAAATTAACAGATTATGATTGCTGAATCACTGATACAAATAAACATTCAAAAATTGTATCAGAGGGGCCGGTGCTATGGTGTAGCAGGTAAAGCCTCTGCCTGCAATGCCGGCAACCCATATGGGCACTGGTTCAAGTCCATGCTGTCCCACTTCCAATCCAGCTCTCTGCTATGGGCTGGTAAAGCAGTATAGAAGATGGTCCAAGTCCTTGAGCCCCTGCACCCACATGGGAGACCTGAAAGAAGCTCCTGGCTCCTGGCTTCGGATCAGCACATAACTCCCTGTTATGGCCAACTGGGGAGTGAACTAGCGGATGGAAGACCTCTCTCTCTCTCTATCTCTCTCTCTCTCTCTCTCTCTCTCTGTCTCTCCTCTCTCTGTGTAACTCTGACTTTCAAATAAATAAATAAATCTTTACCAAAAGAAATCAGATGAGCCTCTACCAGTTATGAAACAAAAACAGTCATCGACCTTAGTGTGAGCTGATTAGATATAGTTGGTAAAATATGAAGGGACTTGCAAAATTTCATGGAAATGAAAATAAATGATAGATTTATATGGTGCAAAAACATTCATTTATTTATAATTATTTTATAAAGTAGAGAGACACAACTAGACAGAGGCAAATTTTCCATCTGCTAGTCTGTTCCCCAAATGGCTACAATTGCCGGGGTGGGGCAGACTAATGTTGGCCATCAGGACCAGAAGTCAGGATGTCCTATGTGGGGGCAGAAACCCAAGCACTCGAATTATCCCCACTGCCTCCCATGTTCTGTGATAGCAGGAACCTGGGATCAGGAGAAGAGTTGGAATTTAATTCCAGGCATTGGGATACAAGCATCCCAACCAGCATCCCAACTGCTGTGCTAAATACCTGCCCTCCCATTAAGGTACAGAAGAGCATTTGTAGACTTCTCTTTTAATTCTACTTTCCATGACTTTTTAATGTACCCTTGTATTAGATGATTATGAACATGAAATAACTATACAATGAGATATCTACTTTATCAAACGGTCAGAAGAACAAATAGTAAAATTGAGATGAGAGCTTTGATACATTTGAAAGATATGTAAAAATAAAAAGGAATATTATATCAAGTGATAATATGAAAATTTAATTATAGATAAATGTTCTCTTTTTGTCACTGGACAATTAGACAAATTGGTTACAAAGCTCTAGAGCCAGAAATCTGTAAGTTACCATTGTTAACTAACACTCTTCCTATTCAGGAACATGTTTAAAAGTAATACTGGGGTATTGTGTCTGAGAATATATTGCCCATTCTAAAAGTACACTATACATCTGAGATTAGACAGGTGGATATATTAATAAACAACCTCACTGTTACAATCTGTACTGTAATGAGAATTCCAACTGCTAAATGTGCAACACTTTCTTTTTTAAATGGACAGATTAAGAGTAATAGCTAGCTATCACTTTTTTTTTTTTAGAGGCAGGATAGCAGAAAGAGAAACAGATCGACAGAGAGAGCTCCCATCTTCTGGTTCAGTCCCTAAAATATCTGAAAGTATGTGACTGGGCCATGCCAAACCTGGAAACTAGGAGCTAAGTCCAGGTCTCCTAAATACTTCACAGGAACCCAATTACTGGAGCCATCATTTATGCCACCCAGGGTTTAAATTAGCAAGAAACTAGAGGATGGAGTCAGGTGTGGACCCACATATTCTTAGGGTTTCAGGTTCCTAACTAGTGTCTTAACTGCTAGGCCAAATGCAAGCACTAACATTTTTTGAAATCTTTTTTTACTTTTAAAAAATCTTACATATGTTAAATGAAACCTCAAGTGAGTTCATTTTTTAAACAAACTTCCTTGATTTGTAAGTCTTACTAATCTAGTTCAAATTACCATTTCTTGAGCACAGAATCAGTGCCAACACTGGAAAGTATAGTTCCTGGGCATTCTGTTTGAAATATGAAGGGCAACGAAATTGCAGATTTGAAGGTGAAGGTTGAATAATACTGAGTTTGAAAATCATTACTTTAGAGGTGCTTTTACAATGTCCACTGAAGTCTCCCTACACTTCCACACCCATGTGGATAACCCCAAAAACAACCCATTTGCAAATAATCTTTATTTGTTTGTCATCAGACCCTGCCTCAATCAGAAACCTGTTTAGGTGGCTGTTGCCCAACATGTCACAAATTCTATATTATTGTACTACAAGGCATAAGATAAATGACTTACTGGAGTAATTGGTAGGGAGAACAAAATCAAATTTCTGTTCAACTAAATTAAGAAAAGGGAGTATGGGGTCAGCGTTGTGGCATAGCAGGTAATAAGATGCCGCCTGGGAAGCTGGCATTCCTTATGGGTGCAAGTTCATGCCCCAGCTGCTCCATTTCTGATCCAGCTCCCTGCTAAAGTGCTGAGAAAAGCAGCAGAAGATGGTCAAGGTGTTTGGGGCCCACCCACCCACATTGGAGCTGTGGAGGAAATTTCTGGTTCCTGGATTCTGTATCACCCAACCTTGTCCGTTGTGGTCATATGGGGAGTGAACCAACAGATGGAAGATATCTCTCTCTCTCTGTTTCTCCCTCTATCTCTATAACACTGACTTTCAAATAAACACATAAGTCTAAAAAAAAAAAAATGAGAGTGTTTCATACTAAGGAGAATGTGGATACTCCATGTTGCTTCCCTTAATATTTGGTACATGGAATTCACTCAAAACCAGAATGCAAAATTTAATATAAGGACAGACATGTTGTTTACAAAAAAAATTCATTGGAAAGGACTGCTGAATCAAATATAATGGCATTTACTAAATTTGAAAATTTGCTGTTGAACAATTGAATTGGTATGTTGTTGCAAGAATAAGAATATATATTGAACTATGTCCAAAATGATTTTGCAATTCTGATATGAATATTTCTTCATTCCCTCTGCCAGTAACTATTGTAATCATTCCTCCTTTTCACTGGAATAAAGTGTTTTGGGCTATTTATAAAAACTGCCATAACATCACATTAATTATACTTGGCAAAACATGAAACACAAGTCACTTATAAGCATTGATTTTTCCCCAAACATCACTATGAATTAGAATAATATTATGCAGGTTTTACAGATTGTATTTAAGATCTAGTTTTCAACACTCAACATGTGTATATGGATCACTGCACTCAATATTGCATCACAAATATTGGAGCATAATTGAGTAACTATATCCCAGATATATCCCACTGACATTTTCTATAATGCAAAAAGAGTGACATCTGCTTCTCTTCTTATTCATTTTCATAAGAACATCCCACTTCTACTTTTTTATAAACCATCAATACTTGTTCTAAAACAAGACACATCCTTCAGATGTAAACCCAAGGGTTTACAGACTGAAAGACCTACTTCCACACCTGTATCTTTTTGGCAGAAAGATGCTTCACATGGCTAGAAAAGAAAACTAGAGTAGGAGCCAGGAACAGTCATATAATGTGCTTTGGCAGCTTTCCTGTGCCACCGTATTTTTATTTTTAATCTCTTGGGAAAATTCACAGAGAAAGAATTTCCTAATGTGTTGCTGAAATATGCATTATCTTGGCAGCCAAAATGAAAACTCACTTCGGAATTTTAAGTGTTTAAAAAGATATACCTACTTCAAGATGATGTGGCAAGTTAAAATGAAGAAAGAAACATAGATCACAAATTAATATGAAAATTTATCCACACAATGGTTAGCTATAGCACTTAGGAATATAATATTGAAAATTAATCTGTAATGATTAATAGATATATTAAACATGTCTTATTTAAGAGAGGGAGAAAAAGTGTATACTTGGAGAGGATTCAAACTTTCATTTATAAGTTATTTCCATCTGATTTTTATCCCTTTCAACTATTATTTCTGTTACATAACCCAGATATAATAAACTCAAGACGTATTAAAAATCTGCCAGAACTTCGTTCTCTTCATCTCTTCCACCATTTTTTTTCTCCCTGTGTTTCCTTTATATGCTTCTACATTTACTTAGTGCTTTCTAGGTACTAGCCCCCTGCTAAATTCATAGGTTTTGAGATCCGCAAAGCTTATGACGAAGAGTAAGAAGTTGATACTGTTAAAGTGGGCTGAGAAAAGATGTACTCAAGTAGAAGCAAGGTGCTTATGCTCATCCAGTTTAGAGAATGAACATTCAGCTGCCCTTGACCTCTATGGTCTCCATATGAAATATTGTTTCACAATTTCTAGTACTGTCATTCTCCTATTTAATAATGGATAGATTTGGTGAAAATATCATAGTTTTTATTTTTTCTCACAAAATGCTTATTTGAGTGTTCTTATCTTATATGCCAAATAAAATATATACATTGAAGTTCTTTTTTTTATCAGTAAATGTGAGATGTGCTGCCCTAAGCCATGAATTTTGGCAAGATTTTTGAGAACAGCCAACTCCATCACGAACTTCTCCAGTGATTTCCAGCAGTCAATTACCAGAAACAGAAAAATTGTTGACTGGTTGGAAATTCCTAGGAAAAATATTTGTGAATTATACTCAGAGATTGGATAACTACTGCTGTTTCTCCCCTTTTTCTTCAAAGAATCTCTCTCCCAAAATCAACATATCTGATACTGTTCATGTGCATGGTTTGAACTGCTGTATTTATGGGAAAACGCTAATAAGAACTGATGAAATCTTTACTTAGTACATACTGAATCGATCTTCTGTATATAAAGATAATTAAAAATGAAAAAAAAAACTTGGTGTTAAATTGGAAATTGCATAGAAAATTAATCAATTTAAAAAATATATATCATGTAGCATCTCTGTCCTTAATGTGCTATACATTGTGAATTAATACTATAACTAGTACTCCGACAGTATTTTTCACTTTGTGTTGCTATGTGAGGGCAAACTGTTGAAATCTTACGTAATATATACTAAACTGATCTTCTGTATAAAAAGAGAATTGAAAATGAATCTTGATGTGAATGGAAGGGGAGAGGGAGCGGGAAAGGGGAGGGTTGCGGGTGGGAGGGAAGTTATGGGGAGAAGCCATTGTAATCCATAAGCTGTACTTTGGAAATTTATATTCTTTAAATAAAAGCTTTATAAAAATATATATATACTACATTGCACGGATATGTGCAACTGTCAAATGTTAATCTAAGAGTTTTTTAAAATGTTTAAAATGGACATGCTAACTGATCTGATCATCAGAAACATGTATCAAATTATTACTGTACCTCATAAATTTATGTATACTATTACGTCTTAAAATAGATATGCATTTGGTGCAAGTATTTATAAAATCCATGTGTATTTATTTCATAATATGCATTTATATGAACTTTTTGAAAGTTCCTCAAATATGCCTATAGAAAATATTATGATTTAAGGTCTTTTGTAATACAAAATATGTACATTTTTGTAAAAAAAAAAAAACAGTAAATACCATGATAAAAAAAAAAGAACTGTTCCAAGAGGAAGAGCATTTAAGAGTAGAGATTTGGCAGATTTAATACATAATACTGAAATAAGAAAGACAAAGCCATTATGTGAAGGAGCTGTAGAGCTGTTGAGGGACACACCTCACTAAGGGGGACTCCATGAGCCTGCTGGGTACAGCCAGAACTTGAGATCGTCCTCACAGGAAGGGGAAGACTATTCACACAAGATTTATCTTTCCAGCACTCCCACTCACTATGACTCAGGGCAAGGTGGACATTCTCAGGGATCTCTGCTAAATAATGGTGAAATTTCCTCTATCAATTCAAGAAATGCTGACCAGTGGCCAGCATTCATGAAGAGATTAACTCATTCAAACACAAGTTGCAGAGGTAAGAAACGTGGGCAACAGACCAAGTTAACCTAGTTCTTGTACAAACCACAGAAACTGTACACGAGAACTGACCCAAACCTTTCAGTTGAAACTACACTCCTTTCTGTCAAAATCACCTGAGATTCAATAGCCTGTCATTGGTGCTACCTTGATGGTGACACTCATGAAGCTAAAAAGTATTAAATTTGTTCGAGGTTGCTTGGTTTCAGTTTTGACTTTATATTCACAGGGGACCTGGGATCTGTGATTAGAGAAAAGATATTCAAAATATTAAATATTTATTTTCATATATAGTAATATATAATATCATAGAAGATGCATAAGATATGAGAAGAAAGAGCAATATTCTGCCAGTTGATATACGTTATGATCTACCACCCAGTACCTTTTGAAATATTATGAATGAATTTATACTAAGGACAACAAAGAATTTTCTCCTCATTTTTTAATAAAGGTTTTATTTAAAGAATATAAATTTCCAAAATACAGCTTATGGATTACAATGGCTTCCCCCCTCCAACTTCCCTCCCACCTGCAACCCTCCCCTTTCCCGCTCCCTCTCCCCTTCCATTCACATCAAGATTCATTTTCAATTCTCTTTATATACAGAAGATCAGTTTAGTATATATTACGTAAAGATTTCAACAGTTTGCCCTCACATAGCAACACAAAGTGAAAAATACTGTCGGAGTACCAGTTATAGTATTAATTCACAATGTATAGCACATTAAGGACAGAGATGCTACATGATATATATTTTTCAAATTTGTTAATTTTCTATGCAATTTCCAATTTAACACCAAGTTTTTTTTTTCATTTTTAATTATCTTTATATACAGAAGATCGATTCAGTATATACTAAGTAAAGATTTCATCAGTTTGCACCCACACAGAAACACAAAGTGTAAAAATACTGTTTCAGTACTAGTTATAGCATTACTTCACATTGGACAACACATTAAGGACAGATCCCACATGAGACGTAAGTACACAATGACTCCTGATGTTGATTTAACAATTTGACACTCTTGTTTATGGCGTCAGTAATCTCCCTAGGCTTTAGTCATGAGTTGCTGAGGCTATGGAAGCCTTTAGGGTTTGCCGACATCAATCTTATTCCGACAGGGTCATAGTCAAAGTGGAAGTTCTCTCCTCCCTTCAGAGAAAGGTACCTCCTTCTTTGATGGCCCCATTCTTTCCACTGGGATCTCACAGAGATCTTTCATTTAGGTCTTCTTTTTTTTCCACAGCGTCTTGGCTTCCCATGCCTAAAATACTCTAATGGGCTCTTGAGCCAGATCTGAATGCTTTAAGGGCTGATTCTGAGGCCAGAGTGCTATTTAGGACCTCTGCCATTCTATGAGTCTGCTGTGTATCCCGCTTCCCATGTTGGATCATTCTCTCCCTTTTTGATTCTATCAGTTAGTATTAGCAGACACTAGTCTTGTTTGTGTGATCCCTTTGACTCTTAGACCTATCAGTGTGATCAATTGTGAGCTGAAATTGATCACTTGGACTAGTGAGATGGCCTTGGTACATGCCACCTTGATGGGATTCTCCTCATTTTTTAAGCTGGTAAAGACAGCTTAGTAGTTAGTGTACTCAAAAGCTTATACTTCCCAAGAAAAGCATAGGGATTTCCTCAAAAAGTAGAACAATGCAGTTTCCAGGAGAATAGAGCATGCAGAACAGTTTTTTTATTTCCATAGATCTACAGGGCCATAAACAACATTAACAACAGTAATAGCTACAAAGTGTCGCTAATTAAAATAGGAATTGCCATATATCACAGAAGCTAAACAAAATCCAAAGGTAGGTTTTTGAGGACCAAATCAGTAATTCTATGGAGTGCTAGAAACTAATAATTGAGATTTGTAAAAAAGATAAAATTTCTTGTAAGTATTAAGAACTAGAAAAAAAAATAAGAGTCTGAATTTCATTGAGTCCTTCACTGTTTGCATTGATAAAAACTGATGGTAAAATAAAAATTACACTTGCATAAGCCAAATGAAATAAACTCTATTTCTAGGCCAATATAAACTATTTCAACATCTATTCAAATGTAGACATATACAGGAATTCCTTTTCTTTTTTCTTCAAATTTTAATTGAGGTTCCAGTAAAAATCTAAACTGTAGAAACAAACATGTGTAGGAAAGTCTGACCATGAATGGTTTCCTCTCTGTTTTGCTCTTTATTCTAACATTGAGTGCCTTGAAATGTGACTGATAAAGCCTTTAAACAGATAACTAAACTAAACTGAGTTCAGGAGAGTGTTCCCTAACCCGGGCTGACTCGTGTCCTTAGTGGAAGAGAAGAGGGCACACAAAGAAATACAAACGATGTTTTTGCACAAAGAAAACTCATGTATGCATAAAAGGAGAAGGCAACCTTCCTCTTGTCTAGAAGGGAGACCCTTGAAGAAATAAGAATGATAACACCTTCATTTGGTCTTCTACCCTTCAGGACTGCGATAACATAGGCAGTCAATCCATCTGTAGTATTTTGTTATGGCATCCCTATAGAATGCATGCACTCTCTTGCATTTACTAGGGATTGTGTGTTGCTTGAATCCTCCTGCAATGTTGATTCCAGACTTGGCTTCCAATTATTAGATATTTAGAAGTTTCTCATACACAAGAATGAAAGAGATATTTATTATATTAATAAGAAAAAACAGGCTGCCACATTATAAATTTGATACTTTATAACTCACGTTATTCAAAAATTGCAATCTCAAATTTTAAAGTGGCTCATATACCTCGATCATAGGCATAAGATCCACATATAAAATCAGAACCAAACTTAGTTTTTTTTTCCATGAACTTCATAAAGTTGTTTTAAATATATTATGAAGTTGAATATTCAATAAAATACTACTACTAATAGTTCTATTTTTAGCCTTTTTATTTTTATTACTTGCAAAGCAGTGATGCAGAGGACAGAGAGAGAACACTTATATTCTGGTTCACACATTCCACAAATGTCTACACATTAACCGAGGCTGAGCCCAGCTGAGGCCAGGAGTCAGGAACTTGATCCAGATCTCCTGTGTAGGTGTCAGGGACCCAAGCACTTCAGCCATCACCTGACACTTCCCAGGATGCACATTAGCAGACAGCTGGAATTGGGATTAAAGACAGAATTCAAACTCAGACCCTCCAATAAAGAATACTGGCTACCAAAGTGATGTCCTAACCACTGTGCCTAATGCCTACCCCTCAATAATTCTAACTGAAGCAATTATTCTGAATTAAAATAATAGAAGCATCAAAAAGCTGAATTGACATTTAAAAATACTCCATAGAGCAGATATTGTCCTATTTTTTTCTTTAGTTCTATTTTAACATATACATTAATATTATAGTGTGATATTCATATACTGAAATTTTAATTAATATTTTTAGTACAGATATTCTATGTCATTTTTGACAATGCTTAAAATCCATTTATCTCTTTTTTAACTACTCAAATTTTCTTAACACAAACCTAATCCTTTATCTTCCAGCAGGATACAGTAAATTCAACCAACACCTATTATCATGGGGTCTTAGAACTGCATTAAACTCTCACTTACCAAATTATCATATACAAGTGAATCACAAGTGTGTTGTGTATTTAGGCATAAAATAGACAACACATATGCACAATTTTATAGATCTTAAAATAGAAATAGTAATAAGTACTCAGTAATTTTCTGGATAATAGAAAATATTAGAAACAGTGAAAAATTCCAGGATCCCTTCATAAAGACATGATTATTTTACAATTATTTTTTTTCAGCTCAAGATCATGTAACATGATCCTACTGAATTGACAATTTTACACAATGATATCTTTCATTTGTCATTCTCTCTTTGGTATTTTTGGAATATATTTCTTTGAGCTAAGTTCCAGTTGGTATGTTTGAGTGCTAAACTTGAAAATAAAATCTTTAGCTAGGGCTGTGGAAAAGACATGGTGAACTGAAGGATGCTGGAAGGATATTGGGAGAGGTATACAACAAAATTAGAAATCATTAATAAACACAGATTTATTCTTATTCAACAAGCTTTTAGAGCAATCAAGTCAATTAAGCAATTATGTAAATTTGGCAATTAGGCGGTTCTGCTAGTTAACAAAGAGTAGAAATGAGGGTGGGGTGTATGGCAGAAACTCTCTTAGGGGATTGATTCAACCTCGCTCCACTCTCCAGGGGGAACTGTCCACTTCCAGCTGGTGGGCGATGGCCTATGCTGACGCCCTCAATCTGCTCTGCCAAAGGAGTCAGAGTTGCTTTTTTTTAGATGTCTTGATTCCAGTCCAAAAATTCTCAGCATATTCTATGAAACGCGATGAGACCAACGTGTGCTTTTCAGACAGTCAATGAATCGGTGGCACAGAAGTCTTCGCAGGCTGCTTACAACCCTGATGTTAATCACATACCTTGCATTCTGTTTCAGTGTTACTCATTCTTATCAGTCCATTCAAACCAATCATAAAAAGGAAATGTCTTTATAAGTTCCCACTTGCTAGCATATCATATTGTATTTGTTTTCAACATTAAGAAAGTTTGCATTTAAGCATTTGTCAATCTCTTTTATGAGTTGTCAGCTAAATAAACAAGAATATATTACCATCAAGACTGGTATTTTTTCCTGCACAACAGATTTCAGTGAATAATTCAAGATTATTATAAAATTAATAATTGGCCTATACCACACCTGTACTATTAGACAACACTTTTGACCGTATATTTATATATGCATATCACTGTGGTGTATGGATACATATGGGCATCTATTTAAATGCACATCAGATAGGAAGAGAAATTATTCCAGGCATTTAATGAATAGGTATTTATTACAGGGATTTCTGTCTCTCAAAGCCATTGACAGCACCAGGTGGAGAGAGACACCTGCAGCCTGGTTGCATTAGGAAGTTCCAGAAGCTCAGAATTTGATCCCCAGAGTTTTGGCTTCACCAACACCACAGCCCAGTCATAGGATTCCAATTGTCAGCTGCTGGGCACTTTACTTCTGTGGTGTCTTGGCTCTGCTTGCTGCTGTAGACAGAGGATGCTTCTAAACTTTTACCTTCTAAATCTCATCCTTATCAGTCTCAATTATTGTACACAAAACTGGAATTCTGCTGACGATGGATTCCCTGGATTCTAGAAGAGTATAAAGGTTAGGTGTGATGTGGAATTAAAAGAAATGGTATCTGTCACATCTGTAATTTTACGTTGCTTTTCAAGTCAATTACTATTTCTGTCTCCATTATTTGCAAAACTGAGGATGATCTGAGATGTTTATAAGTCTCCTGAATTATGGTGATCAAATTTCTTCAGTGTTTGCATGGGTTAGGCTATCTCCGAGTTACAGTAGTTCTGATGAGTCAGGAACAGTAGGCCATGGAAGGAAGCTGAGAATATGTGTCCTTGTTCCTTGAGCAAAACAAGAATTGACGCCAGACAGAATTTTAAGTTCACTAGTCAATAGTCTGACTGTGTGCATATTTTTAAAGGAATGGAACATACAGAAAACATCAATAACATTTGTAAAATATCTTAATTGGTGATGTTATCTGACCAGTTTGAAAGCATCCTTGTGGGGAAAGCATTTGGCCTAACTCTTTTTTTTTATTTTTATTTATTTTTTATTTTTTTGACAGGCAGAGTGGACAGTGAGAGAGAGAGACAGAGAGAAAGGTCTTCCTTTGCCGTTGGTTCACCCTCCAATGGCTGCTGCAGATGGCGCGCTGCGGCCGGCGCATGGTGCTGATCCGATGGCAGGAGCCAGGTGCTTCTCCTGGTCTCCCATGGGGTGCAGGGCCCAAGCACTTGGGCCACAGCAGAGAGCTGGCCTGGAAGAGGGGCAACCGGGACAGAATCCGGCGCCCCGACAGGGACTAGAACCCTGTGTGCCGGTGCCTCAAGGCGGAGGATTAGCCTGTTGAGCCATGGCGCCAGCTTGGCCTAACTCTTAAGACACCCACATCTTTCAGAGTACCTGGGTTCAAGTTCTAGCCCCCTTTCTGCTCTCATTCCAGCTCCTTGCTAAGGAAGACTCTGGGAGGCAGCAGGTGATGACTCAAGTGGTCAGGCCTCTGCCACTGTGAGAGACTTGGATTGAGTTCCTGGCTTGCAACATCACCCTGGTCCAGCCATGGGCTGTTGTGAGCATTTGGGGCGTAAACTAACACATGTAAGAAATCTCTCCTGCCTTCTTCCTGTCCCTCTGTGTGTGTGTCTGTTGCTCTCCCCCAGCCTCTACAATTTTCAAATAAATAAGTACAAATTCAAAATAAAAATAAAAACAGGATTGATCCTGATAAGTATTCAATGACCACTTATAACTTTTAGACCTGCTAAGAAATTACAGCGGTTTCTATATGAATGTATCCTTGATATTGGAAAAGTAATTTTAGACATAGATTTCTAGGCGCATTACCATCTTTTTTACTTGTGTACTACAAATTTTAAAACTACCCTCTAACCTAAAATTAACTAATACAGATATCTACAAAAGGGACAGGTGTTCAAATAGTATGAAACTGATTAATTAAATTGACTTACATGATAGAATATGGAAAATGGAATACTAGACTTACTGTGATAAATGAGAAACCATGAAATTAGTGATGACTCTAAAATGACCTAGCTGCCTAAATTCATTTTTCAAAATCTATCATTAATATATTTTAGCCCAGAAAATAACGATGGTAATTAACAGTGGATATTTCTTATTTTTCTAAACATGCTGATCTTTTCCTGTGGTTAGAATGCTTCCTCTGATCCTAGCTAAATACACTTATGAGATCTGAGTAGGGAAAAAAAATCTTGAGAATAGTTTTTCTTTCTCTGAGTGTAAGAAACTGTTAAAAACAATGCTGAGTTGTTCATTCATTTGCTCTCTTTTTTATTTAAAAATATGCATTAACTAATTGCTTGTTCAATGCATTAGGAGTTTAAAGATACTTCCAAAGGCCTGGACTTGAACTGTTTTCAAAATCCTTATGAAATAGAGAGTAAAAAACAAGATTAATTTAAAAATTAATTCACATTAGAAGTACATTGTTCCTTCTTTGGGGTGGGATTTAAAGAAATGCTTGATCTCCCTAGTTTCTCCCTGATAAATTTCTAAAAATAATAAGAAAAATATTAAAAACAGAACAAAACAACAACAACAATAAACCCTGGGGAAGCAGTATAGGTGATCCAATTACCCTGACTGATGCCATGAGGTAGAACTGTGTTTCTGCTCCTGAGCTGCAAAGTAAAGGGAAAAGCCGAGCTCCAAAGCCAGACCTGAGCCATAGAATCTCTCCCCAACCAAATGCAGGACCCTTGACATGAACCACCAGCAACGGAAATGCCAGCAGAATGGATGATGCAGAATTAGAAAGGAAGGTCAGAAGTGATGCGATGCAGGCTAACACAACACACACAGACATCCAGCAAAGTTATAAGAGGGATGCACATTATTATATTGGGTTTAAACGTTCATTACTGGGAGAATCTAATTTAGGGTTTGTCCAAACATCCCTGATGTGTAGAGCAACCAGACATTTTCCACATAAGCAGTAGAAAGAAAGTAGAACAAAAAAGATATTTCAGATAGAATGACCTTTAAATAAAGAATAAATTTGACAGATCATGTAATATTCAGCTAACCGGAAGGAATGTGTCAGGTTCGTGATCTAGGAAACAAGGAAGATGGGGGGGCAGAAAGCGAGAGTGAGGGGTATCAGTAGAAAAGGGGCAGAGATTTGGCAGAGAAAAAAAAAGGGACCAGACCATAGGCCATGATGGGGTTGCTAATTTCTCTTAAAAACAATAAGGAGTGGCCAGTGCAGTGGTGCAGTGGGTTAAGCTGCTGCCTACAATGCAAGTATCCTATATGGTGCTGGTTTCAATCCTGGCTGTTTCACATTTGATCCAGCTCCCAGCTGGGAGAACTGTATGAAGCTCCTGGCTTGGGTCCAGCCCAGCCCTGGCAATTGTAGCCCTCTGAGGGGTGAATCAACAAATGGAAGATCTCTTTAAATTTGCCTTTTGAATAAATGATAAATAAATGAATCACTTTTAAAAAAAATAAGGAGTTACTTAAAGAGAGTTCAACATTATCTGTTCTGAATTTAAACAATACTCCTTTGCTGTTGGGTTCAAAATAAAAGACAAATGAGATAGGATTTCTGAAGATGAACCATTCAGCAGATTGATGCAATGCTTTCCATAAGAGGTGATGATGGATTTCAGTAGGGTGGTAGCAGGAGATGGGAAAACAAGCACATTCAAGAGCAGTATAGTGGGCAAAAAGAATGGAGCTTGGCAGAAGGGAAATGAATCAAGAGAACAAATCCATTCCTTTAACATGCATTTAATGAGCTAATGTAATGTTGCTAAAACAGAGTAAATAAAACATAAAAAACAAGTCCTGATATCATGGATTCTAGTCTGATACGACAGGAATTTTCAGTATTTTAGTTGTTAGTCCTTGTAGCGAATGTAACTCTGAAGACTTACATTGCAATACAAAGGCCAGACCTGCCCAAAGTTTGATCCGTCATCATTGAAAGTCCTTTAGTGCCCTAAGTAAATTGGAAGGACACCATACAGGATGGAGCCCCAAAAAGTAAATCTCTCAAATAATAAGCTGCATGTAGACAAGAGATCAAAGGACGCTGCCCAAGAGAGCCCTGGCTGCCTAATAACTGTCTCTTCTCCCAGGACTGAAGTCTAAGCTACCCTTGTCCAGAAAACCCGCTGTGAGTCCTTTTTCCTATTTCCTACTCCAAATGACAACTTTTACAACTGTTCTTCTGCACCATTGTGTCTTGGATGTGTGAGGGTTTGTAAAATTTATCATTTCTCCACAGATTGCTGGACTGTGATGAGCTCCATCTGGACCTGAATGGGAGGAAAGCTAATCATCCAGGACACGGAGCTGGCAGCACTGCATGGTGTCTTCCTCTGAGGACAGGATGAGTGAGTTTTTAATTGCATATAGATAGTTGCATTATGTAAAAGAGAACATTTTTTTAAATGGTGTGGATGGGAAGAAAGATTCTGGGCATACATAGTAGTAGATAGTAGATAATATATTGTGCTTTTGCCAACACAAAATTTCCAACTCTGCTAACAGATGGTAGTAATTAGACTGGGGTGGGCATTGTGGCATAGCAGGTAAAGCCACTCCATGAGTCAGCAGCATCCTATAAGGGCACTGGTTTGTGTCCCAGCTGCTCTACTTCTGATCCAGCTCCCTGCTAATGCCCTTGGAAAAACAGTGGAAGATGATCCAGGTGTTTGGGCCCCTACCATTCATGTGGGGACCTGGATGAATCTCTTGGCTCCTGGCTTCTGCATGGCCAAACCCTGGCTTTTGCAGCCATCTGGGTAATGAACCACACATGGAAGATCTTTCTGTGTCTCTGTTGCTCGCTCTCTCTCTGTAACTCTGCCTTTCAAATAAATAAATAAATAAATACTATTGAAGAGAAAAGAAATTCATTTGCTTATGCTCTGTTCATGTGATCGGTGTAGGACTGATGATAACTCCAGCTTCCAAACATAATCAAATGCTCTGAGCCTGCCTGTGAGAGCACTTTCTTCCCAGGACACCTTGACTTGTTATGCGTAGTTATAAAGAGAGAGGAGAGACGTGTCCTGATTACATTGTTGAAACTCATAGAAGTAGTACTGCTAAGTCATCTCTAATAGTAGATTTTTCCATGAGGATTAGGACTATGTCTGTCATAATTACTGTAGAATTCACATGCAATGTGAAATCACCTGGAAGATAACTGTTTATTTAATTGAATCAAATCACATTCAGTTTCAAATTATAAATTGTTCCTGGACTGTAAAAATATAATTCTCAGATAAAAAGAGAGAAGAGAAAATTATATCACAAAATGAAATGTGTGTTAAGTACCCCAGAATTAATTAGTTTTCTTTCCAATGGACATTTCACTTGAAATCTTACTTTCCCTTGTCTTCAACTCAAATTTTAAGTCAGAATGCAAGAAGAAAGGGCAGAAACTGCTAAGTCTATTTCTTCTGTGTCTCTCTTTCTCTCTCCTCACTATATATACATTTCTGCCATTCAAAAAATAAATAAGTAAATAAAATTTTAACATATTTTTGGATTACCTTATTGATGTTAGGTTCTTGTAGGCAAGAATGTAGAAAAGTCTATTCTATGCAAGTGTCTAACCTGAGC
The DNA here is from genome assembly GCA_949820135.1 of Sylvilagus floridanus. Taxonomy (NCBI): domain Eukaryota; kingdom Metazoa; phylum Chordata; class Mammalia; order Lagomorpha; family Leporidae; genus Sylvilagus; species Sylvilagus floridanus. Next base: position 110,095,846 of record OX463238.1, on the reverse strand, counting down.
AATGAAGAATAGAATGAGAGGCAAGCTAATATTTAATGGTACAAAGAACACACAGAGAAGTATATACAACAGCAGATAAGAAAAAACATATTATTTCACAAAGCAAAATTAATGGGAACTGAAGACAAGCGTAGTGTGATTTATTAATTTGTTCAGCAAGCATTTATTAAACTACCCTTTACTAGGTGTGAAATAGAACTAAACGCCTCTGAAAAACTCTGTTGTCCTAAAGATTGTATTTGTCACCTCTCCACCTTACACGAGCAAGGGGCTCAAGTGGAACAAGAATTGCCATATTTATGCAAAGGGTACCTCTCTTCTCAGTAGTGTTTGCTGATTCTAGCGAGGTAGAACATGGCATCATGACACTGATCACAGGCAAGAGAAGAGACTGGTCGAAAGGCTGTTGGGTTGAAATGTCTTTAAAGACATTAAAGGAAAAGGATATGGTGAATTCTGAAGGGATGCCTGAGCCAAGGTGAGACTATGAGAGGGGGAGGTATGACTTCTGCATTCCCATGGCAGCATAAATGACACTGTCACCAACCCACCGGCCCTCAGAGGTTGTAGGCAAAGGGAGCATCATGGCATGAGTACTCACAAGTGATAACTGGCCCATAGACCCAACAGAGCTAGATCACAATCATTGCCCCTGAATATGGTGGTTCCATGTGATGGAGAGTCACCCAGAACCAGCAAGTCAGCAGCATTCTAGCTATTTAATCTCATGCCAAGCCAGAGGATACCATGCTAGTCAGCAGATTCCATGAGGTCATCAGTTGCCCTCCTGAAACCAGGGTCTTTCAAATAAATAAAATAAATCTTTAAAAAAATGAATATTTGGCCAGCGCCATGGCTCACTTGTCTAGTTATTTGCCTGCAGCGCCAGCACCCCAGGTTCTAGTCCCGGTTGGGGCGCCGGATTCTGTCCCAGTTGCTCTTCTTCCAGTCCAGTTCTCTGCTGTGGCCCAGGAAGGCAGTGGAAGATGGCCCAAGTGCTTGGGCCCTGCACCTGCATGAGAGACCAAGAGGAAGCACCTGGCTCCTGGCTTCGGATTGGTGCAGCGTGCAGGCCACAGTGCACCAGCCATAGCGACCATTTAGGGGGTGAACAAACGGAAAAAGGAAAACTTTTCTCTCTGTCTCTCTCTCCTTCACTGTTTAATTCTGCCTGTCAAAAAAATGACTATTTGGAAAGACATTTTTAACAAATGCTAAGATGCCTACTGGAATAGTGAGAAATATTACCTCCTGAGTTTCTTTGAGATTGTTTATAAAAATAAGTGAATATCGAAGTCCTGTTGTTGGCTAAATACAGCTTAAATGCAAGGAGGATATTTCATCCACATCACCATTGACTAAGACAGAACAGAAATAAAGCAAGTTTAGAGGAGAACAGATTTCTATGAATAATACATTTTAAATATCCGAATAAAATTGAGGGTCAGAGAAAATAGAAAGTTAAGAAGTGATAATATGAGCACTACATTTGACCATTGGTGGGCAGAGATAAAAATCGCTCATATCAACTGGACAATGCCAATGATAGAAAACGATCAGTTAACTTACGTAGATTTTTTATTACAAATGGTTTAGCTGTGTGTACAACACTTTCACTTCATCACAAACTCCCAACGTAGAAACCTTGCTTTCTATAACAATTTTGACTTCTGATTCTCTTCTCACTTCTTAGCAGCTCATTTGTTCCACAAATATTTACTGTTTACTTGGTGTGTGACTTAGTCCAGACCTTGGGGAACTGTCTTAATGTTTAATGAAGATATAGATAAATAAACAATCCCAGAAGATAATGCTGGGGTTGTTCAGGAATAATCTCTTTATTTTTATTAATATTTATATTTCCTGTGGCCTAAGGTCATTCTATGTTCCATCTAGGTGTTATCAATTATTCCTGAACATTAAGTGTATAGACATGCAGTTCCCAAGCTATCTATCTGTACCTGAGCTTTCCAACACACGTACTGGGCCATGATGACTTAAACATATAATACATATAACTTTTGAAAAGTGATGGAAACTAATATACTAGAAACAAATGATAAAAATTCTGATACATATATACATTTTATTTCTTTCCTTACTTTTCCTGGGCTTTGATTTTTGTTTGTTCTGTCTTTTATCTTTTATCTTACTATGCAGATATTCAGAAAACATGATTGCTATGAACATTTCTCTGGTAACATTCATCATATTTTATGAGGGTTTTTTTTTTTATTAGAGAGAGAGAGAGACAGAGAGAAAGGTCTTCTTTTTCCGTTGGTTCACCTCCTAAATGGCTGCCATGGCCAGTGTGCTGCACCGATCCAATGCCAGGAGCCAGGTGCTTCCTCCTGGTCTCCCATGCTGGTGCAGGGCCCAAGCACTTGGGCCATCCTCCTCTGCACTCCTGGACCACAGCAGAGAGCTGGACTGGAAGAGGAGCAACCGGGACAGAATCTGGTGCCCCAACCAGGACTAGAATATGGGGTGTCGTTGCCACAGGTGGAGGATTAGCCTAGTGAGCTGCGGCACCGGCCTATGAGGTATTTTTAAAAATCCATTTTCTCTTTCCATTTTTTGGAATTTCCTTCCTCCTTATTTTTTAGCCCATTTTATCCATGACATAAAAGACTGGGTAAAAACAATTTTTCATAAACTCCTTATCATGAAATTTGTTAGTCTCCTATATTGACTATTTCAAAATGAAAATGTTTGCAGGGGCCAGTGCTGTGGTGTAGTAAGTTAAGTATCTCCCTGCAGTGCCAGCATTCAAGTCCCTATTGTTCCACTTCCAATCCAGCTCTCTGCTAATGGCCTAGAAAAGCAGGAGGAAATGGTCCAAGTGCTTGGGTCTCTGCACCTGGCTCCTGGCTTCAGATGGGCTCAACTCTGGCTGTTAACAGCTATCTGGAGAGTGAATCAGCATATGGAAGACATGTCTCTCCCCCCCCAACTCTGCCTCACAAGTAAAAAATAAATCTTCAAAAAATAAAGAAAGAAAATGTATTCAATGTGAATATAAGGCAAACTTGAAAAGTCTGTGCCTACCAGAGAAGTCTCAAAACACAGTAATTCTTCCACTAGTAAGCATAATGTCAATATTGTTTGCAGCTACACATGGTGTGAAAAAATTCAGATTTTGTGAGGACAACTGAAGTGAAGTTAAAATCGGCAGAACAGACATAATCTGTACTCTCAAAATTTATAATAATTTCATATACCACAGCACTATTTATAAACTTCAACCAACAGATCACTTCTATGGGCCTTCCATATCCAAGTCATTGTTCTAGGTTCTGGGTATTCAAATTCATTCATTTGCTTTCTGCATCAATTCAGTTTCTGTATCCATGATAGGGACTCACTTCAAAGAATGAAATATCACGTCACGACACATTTTCTGCACCTAAAACTCAGAAGATCATGGTTTATAAAAAGCTACTGATAGACATTAAGTAAAAGAGTCTAAAAAGTGAAATAAGCTTGAGAATTCATTTCATGATTAGGAACTTTCTCATGGATTTTCAAATGCAAAAATGCATTGTTTTTTCCAAGACAGGAAAGGAGGCAGAATGTTCAATTCCTTTTTGACAATAAAAACTTTTACCTCAGAACAGCAACCAGTATCTTTGAAACAAGTATTTTGTGTAAGAAACTTCCCATAGCACAAACATTCGGGTGCAGTGGGTTAAGCCACCTCCTAGGACAGACACATCCTTTGTTGGAATGATTGGAATCAAGTCTTCCTTTCATCTCTGCTTCTAACTCAGTGTCCTGCTAAAGTACCTGGGAGGCATCTTGTGGTGGCTCCAGTCATGAGTCCCTGCTGTCTATGTGGGAGACCTGGATGGAGTTCCCGGCTCATGAATTCAGTTTGGCCCAGCCCTCGCAGATGCAGGCAGTTTAGCTGTGAACCCGCAGATGAAAGATCTTTCTGTGTGTGTGTGTGTGTGTGTGTGTGTGTGTGTGTGGCTGCCTCTCTCTTTTTGTTGCTGTACCTTTCAAATAAAATTATCAAAATGAATAGATAAACTTTAAAAATGGTAAAATAATCTGAGCTTAATGAGTAGTAATTATATTTTTCTTTGAATTCCTACATTTTAATTTATCATTTCTTCTTTTTTCCTTCTTTCCTTTATTCCTACACATATATACATATAGATAGGTTCATTGTAGTATAAATATGTTCAGTATAAGTATGCACTATAAATATACATGCACACAAAGATACATAGTTATATATATATATATATATTAACTACAGCAAATATCTTGTCCCATTGTTGTTGTTTTTCATGTTAAATACAGTCATATCAGTTTTTAAATTTTTTTCTAATTGTTTCATGCATTTATAGTTCAATGTAACTGTGGAATGGACAAGAGTCTTCTTTTTAGCTAAAGTTTAAATCTGCAGCCTATTTTAACTGGAGAAGAAAAATGTCATTATGGTCAATGTAATCCTTAAGAGTGCTCCTTATCCTTCTGAGTTCTGTTTTTCTTTGATTTTCGCCAGGGAACTCTATCAGGTCATCAGCATTTTGCTGTTTCTATGAAATTTTGTTTCTAATCTTTCCATTTGCTTTAATATTTAAACTGGCAGGTTTTTTGTAATTACTAGAATAATTGTACTGAATAATTTTGCTTGATACCACTAAATTTCAGGTTCCTTTATGTGTATTGAATGATTTTAAAAAAGCCTTTAATAGTATAGGCAGCAATTCATTTATACTTGCATTCTGAATAATTGTGAAAAAATAGAGCAATCCCAACATGCAGAAACAGCAACAACTTTCAAGTAAGATTCTTACAGTATATTATATTATATAATATATTATATTATACTTACAGTATATTATATAAGAGTATAACATACTCTTATATTATTCTGATACTTGGTAAGATGGTAAGGAAAACTTATTCAAGTCTCTTGTAACAAAAGTGCGAGATGAGCTTCAACTCCAGAAACAATAAAGTGAAGTGCCAAAAGGATGTTATATGTAAAAAATAGAAAAATAGGGAAAAATGCTACTGATGACTGTAAAGTCCTATTAGAAAGACTCAGAAACGATGTCAGCCAGTTCTTACCCATCCAAAACAACCAAAAAAAAGGAGTAAACTGAGCTTTAGCAATGGCATAACCCACAATAGGAGAGGAAGGAAGTTTTCCACTCCCTTGCCAGAGCCTGTGACGAAGGACTGGTCAAGTTAACTTTTTTTTTTTAAGATCAGAGTTACACGAGAGAAAAGGAGAGGCAGAGAGAGAGAGAGAGAGAGAGAGAGAGAGAGAGAGAGAGGTCTTAATCCATTGGTTCACTCCCCAGTTGACTGCAAAGGCCAGAGCTGCTGGGCCAATACGAAGCCAGGGGCCAGGAGCTTCTTCTGAGTCTTCCTCGCAGTTGCAGGGGCCCAAGGAGTTGGGCCATCTTCTACTGCTTTCCCAGGCCACAGCAGAGAGCTGGATCGGAAATGGATGAGCTAAGACTCTATCATGAGCATGTATGCGATGTTGGCACTGCAGGTGGCGGCTTTACCTGCTATACTGCAACGTTGGCCCCCAAGTTAGTTTTCTATATTTGGGTAGTAACTGCAAGAATGATGGGCTGGTAATACCTCATTAAGCCCTACATTTGCTTTTGTGATCTTCTGTGGTTTTGCTTTATTTCATAATAAAAAGTTATGGAAAATAATTCCTCAGCAGAGAATAGGGGAAGTCCTGGTGGCTGCCCAGCATGACCAGATATCAAGGGTAGTGGATGAGGAATTCAATCAGATTTTAAGGCTAATTATGGGTGAAGGATTCTTTCTACAACAATTTACTGGGAGTTTTGCTAAGATTGGGCCATGCGAGCACAGCAGGGACAGAGACAGAGTCAAAAACAGCACTAGGAGGCTGAAGTTTAGTTTGGGAGAAAGTCTTCATCATTGGTGTACTATGGATTTGTTAAACTCTTGTTTTGAAAGAGGCCTACTTGCCTGTGGTATTCAGTCTCCTAACATGAAATTCTAAGTGAGTACCTGCCGTGTTCCACTGATCCCTTCAGGCAATGAGGAATCCAGGAGCTTAAAAAGGAAAGTGACCTTGCTGTAGTAGAGGAAACAATAAATAAAGAGAAAGGAAATAAATAAATCTCAAAATGATGAGCTGATGAATAAAATCTTACAGGACATTATTACAGGGGGCGACGAGAAAGGAATTTAAATAGGGTAATCTAGCAAGGATTCCCTGATCAGGTAAAATTTGAATCAAAACTTGCTAACTCCCAAGTTAGCCACAAAACAAGGTTGCTGGGAATGAGTCCGGGACGGGAAGACACCTTGGAAGGTCCCTTCAATGAATTCCCCCCCCCTTTTATTTTTTTAGATTTTTTTTTTTTGCCAGGCAGAATTACACAGTGAAAAAGAGACAGAAAGGTCACCTTCCATTGGTTCACTCCCCTAATGGCCGCTATGACCAGTGCTGCGCCAATCCGATGCCAGGAGCCAGGTGCTTCCTCCAGGTCTCCCATGCGGTTGTAGGAGCCAAGCACTTGGGTCATCCTCCACTGTATTTCCAGGTCACAGCAGAAAGCAGGACTGGAAGAGGAGCAGCAGGGACAGAATCCAGCACCCAGACCAGGACGAGAACCGGGGTGCTGGCTCTGCAGGTGGAGGATTAGCCAGGTGAGCCATGGCGCCGGCCAATGAACACACCTTTTACACCTGTACAATCACAAATCTCTTCTTTTTCTCGAACAACAAAACCCAGCTCCTCCAGACATTGGTCAGCACTCATCACTTCTCTGCTCAAGTCCTTGTGGGGACTTCTGGCCCCCCTGAAAGCTCAGACCCATTTTCTGTCTTGTGGCCTACATGAGTTATATCTTTTTACCATGTTCCACAGTGTCACTTCAGGCTCTCGGACTTCAAACACTTCTGTTCTCACCCTTGTCCATGTGGGGGCGCCATCCTGGCATTTTTGCCACTATCTGTCAAAACCTAGAGTGCTTCTTTCAGGACCTACACACTCCCAGCTCCCTCCCCCTTCCGAGGCATGCATGAATCTCACTCAACATTGGTCGCTGCTGGAATATCACCTACCAAAGTCTTCCAAAGTCACTCTCAACGGCTTCCTCTTTTGATTTTTCACCACGGAATTTATAATCTAGTGTTTTTCCTTTTTTTAACTTTTATTTATTAAATATAATTTTCCAAAGTACAGTTTATGGATTACAATGGCTTTTCCCCCCATAACTTCCCTCTCACCTGCACCCCTCCCATCTCCTGCTCCCTCTCCCATTCTATTCTCATCAAGATTCATTTTCAATTATCTTTATATACAGAAGATTTATTTAGTATATGTTAAGTAAAGATTTCATCAGTTTGCACCCACACAGAACATAAAGTGTAAAATACTGTTTGAGTGCTAGTTATAGCAATAATTCACATTAGAAAACACATTGAGGACAGAGATCCCACATGAGGAATAAGTACACAGTGACTCCTGTTGGTTAAACAATTTGACACTCTTGTTTATGGCATCAGAAAGCTGCCTAGGCTCTAGTCATGAGTTGCCAAGGTTATGGAAGCCTTTTGAGTTCGTCAACTTCGATCTTATTCCAACAGGGTCATAGTCAAAGTGGAAGTTCTCTCCTCCCTTCAGAGAAAGGTACCTCCTCCTTTGATGGCCGGTTCTTTCCACTGGGATCTCACTCACAGAGATCTTTCATTTAGGTGTTTGTGTTTTTTTTTTTTTTTTTGAATTTTTTAATTTTTTTGCCAGAGTGTCTTGGCTTTCCATGCTTAAAATACTCTCATGGGCTCTTCAGCCATATCTGAATGCCTTAAGGGCTGATTCTGAGGCCAGAGTGCTGTTTAGGACATCTGTCATTCTGTGAGTCTGCTGTGTCTCCCACTTCCCGTGGTGGATTGTTCTCTCTCTTTTTGATTCTATCATTTAGTATTAGCAGACACTAGTCTTGTTTGTGTGATCTGTTGACTCTTAGACCTATCAGTGTGCTCAATTGTGAACTGAAATTGATCACTTGTACTAGTGAGATGGCATTGGTACATGCAATCTTGATGAGATTGTATTGGAATCCCCTGGCACATTTCTAACTCCACCACTTGGGGCAAGTCCGATTGAGCATGTCTCAAATTGTACATCTTCTCCCTCTCTTATTCCCACTCTTATATTTAGCAAAGATCACTTTTAAGTTAAATTTCAACACCTAATAATAAATGTGTGATAATTACAGAGTTCAACCAATAGTATTAATTAAAACCAAAAAATACTAAAAGGGATAAAATATTAAATAAGGGACACTATGAGAAACAGTGACTTGATCAGCCCTTGTCCTGACTGTTGATGTACAATTTAATACTTTATGCCTTTTAGTATTTTTTGTTCTAATTTTTCCTGTTTTTTTATTTGATATCCTTCATTTCAGTGCCATCTATGATTTGCCAATTTCCTTATAAATGGAAGCTTCAGTGTTCAAAAGGGTCGTTCATGAAAACAGGTATTAACACTTATGTCTTCCATGAATTATCTTTGTAAGCAATGGACTATCCTTTTGAATCATGAGAAAATTTTATTTATGGAGCTTATATAACTAAACTAAAGCTGTTCAGTTAGTAAGAGGTGAGTCAGCTTATGTCACTCCAAAAATGTTTTAAGCAGTAGGTAGAACATATTTTGGGGTTATAAATATTAATATTGCATTTACTTAAAAACAATAAAATTTTAATAGTTTCTATATTTAAAAAACATGAGAACTGTTACTTTTAAAGCAATATTCCTTGTGAGTAAACAATACATATCTGTTAATCAAATATGATTGCAGGAAATGTCAGAAAATAGAAGAGACAACATTTCCATCTTGTTTTTTTGTATAGGTAATTGTCGGCTTCCACAATGACCCTCCAGGCAAATGTTCCCTGATTCAAAGCCCATTCTTTTGGAGTAGGATATGGGAGACAGAAATAAAGAAAATGCTGCAATATCAAGTGCTAACAATTAAGCATGAAAGGAGGTAAAGGAGGTCTAATTTGCCTTTAATGGCTGTGAAAGATGATCTATATCTTTTCTCTTTTATCTGATTTACATGAAAATGAAAAACAATTTGGTATTCATTGGCTGTCTAATTCATATATACAAATCTGGAGTTAGGTGGTTTGAACCATAACTGTCATATAAAGGGTATAGATTTCACTCTTCATCCTCTGATCTAGGGTTTTTTTTTTTTTATATATTTTTGCCTTGTAACACTTTCATGTGTTTTACATTTTCATGTGTTTTGGAAGTTGCATACTTCTTGCTAATAGGAGAGGTTAGGAATGAAAGCATTTGGAAGTGAACCTTCCTATTTGAAAGTAAGACAAATGTAGATGCATCATAAAATAATTATTTTCTAAACCTTTTGGATGAATATGTGAAATTACGGATACAAGAGCAGGTAGAGTGATTACTTTATAAATTGGAGTATTGTGTTTTGAAAGGAAGGGAAATATGAAACAGTAAAGACAATTGTGAGACTACATAATTAAGCCCTTTCATGAAAGAAAAAATTCCTCTTTTTACCCATAGTTTGAGGCTGTCTTTAGCATAAAAGATAAGGTTGCAATTAGAGTCATGTACAGCACAAGTACCAAATTATGTTTATTAGTGGATAAAAGATTCACATGTAAGTAATTTTTGTGTAGTTAAAATTGAGCATTGCATGAAATGGCTTTGATAGAGCACAATAGAATGTCTTTGCTATGATGACATATTTTCTTTCTAAATGGTCTTAACTGAAAAAACTGTAAGCAACTTATTTTCAGTAATTCCTTTAGAGACAGACATTTTCCATACTATGGAATTCTGAGAACATAGAAAATGAGAGATGTTACTTTTAGAAAATATTCTAGCCAAGCTTATTTAAATAAAATATAAACTAAAAGATCTGAGGTTCAGTCTATCCATTGTAATGAAACAACTAATTAATCTCATGAAATAAATCATAAATCTGATAATTCATTCATTAGACTTCTTATTATAATGAATAATGGAGTAAGCCATTGTACCATACCTGTTAATTTTGGGGGAAAATAAACTGACTTCTTAGTAGTCAAAAAACAATAGTTGCTCACTTAAAGTACTTTGAATCTTTATGTCAACTCACCTATGATTGGTGTTCTAAAGGAAACTTAAATTTTTTTTTAAAGTATTAAGTTCTTTTTATTCTTTTTTTGTTTGTTATATAGTTTTTTTTATTTAATAAATGTGAATTTACAAAGTGCAACTTTTGTATTGTTGTGGCTTCCCCCCCAACCTCCCTCCCTCTCGCAGCCCTCCCCTCTCCCACCCCCTCTCCCATCCCGCTCTTCATTGAGTTTCATTTTCAATTACCTTCATATACTGAAGATCAACTTAGTATATACTAAGCAAGGATTTCAACAGGATGCACTCACACAACCGCACAAGGTATAGGGTATTGTTCGACTAGTAGTGTTGTTTTTTAAGTTTCATAGTAAAACACATTAAGGACACAGATCCTACGTGGGGAGCATGTACCCAGTGACTCCCGTTGTAGATTTAACAATTGGCACTCTTATTTATGACGTCAGCAATCACCCGAGACTCTTGCTATGAGCTGTCTAGGCTATGGAAGCCCCTTGAGTTCTCCAACTCTGAACTTGTTAAACATACTTTAAAAAATTCTTCGAGGGGCTAGTACTGTGGTGTAGTGGGTTAAGCTGCCACTTGCATGACAGATTCCCATATGGGCACCAGTTTGACTTTCTGTATTTCCAATCCAGCTCCCTGCTAATGTGCCTGGGGAAGCAGTGGAGGATGGCTCAAGTGCTTGGGCCCCTGCAACCACGTGGGAGATCCTGGCTTCAGAGGGACCAGTTCTGACTATTGTGGCCATCTGGGGAGTGAATCTGCAGATGGATGGTATATCTCTCTCTCTCTCTCCCACTGACTTTCAAATAAAATATATAAATCTTTAAAAAAAATTTTGTTGAGCTTTATTTTTACATCCCTTATTTTAAAATGTAAAGTAGTTTCATAGTACAGTTTGCTGGCCGCATTCTAAACTGTCATTTCACTGCATCAACAAATCATGTAAGGAGGCTGGTGCTGTGGAGTAGCAGGTTAAAGTCCCAGCCTGCAACGCCAGCACCCCATAGAACAATGGATCAAGTCCTGGCCACTCCACTTCTGATCCAGTTACCTGCTAATGTGCCTGGGAAAGCAGTGGAAGACGGCCCAAGCACTTGGGCCCCTGCACCTACATGGGTGACCCAGAAGAAGCTCCTGGCTCCTGGCTTCAGATTGGCTCAGCTCCAGCCATTGCAGTCATTTATGGAGTAAACTAGATGTTAGACCTCTTTTTTTCTACCTCTCTCTGTCTGTAACTCTTTCAAATAAATAAATGTAAGAGAAAAAAAAAATCATGTATATGCAAAGGATGTCACTTTAAGTTCTTATACACAAATTCTAAATATATTTCCATTTTTAATCTAAAACTGTTATTTTGTAATAGTGCTTAACAGACAGACGAGAAAATTGTTAGTACAGAGATGTGTTCAGGTAAAAATCAGACATTAAAATTTTTTCTTTAAAAATATAGTACTACCTGAGAGTTTTCAAAATGAACAGCCACAATGAGCTTTCCTCTATAGAGTTTATCTTCTAAGTTTTCAGAGCTGGATGGGTCATGCTCCGGTGGGTATGTCTGCTTTAGCCAGTCTATCCAAGACAATCCCACAAGCGACTGAATCTTTTCCTCACTGAATTTGCGCATTTTTCTTCGAAATTCATTGACTTCAGGATCCTTCAAGGCATCAAATTCATGCAAACCTTTTCCTATAAGTACTCCAATTTTTGAGTCTAATTTTTCCCCTGGGTCACAACTTCTTGTCACTAATTTGAGAACTGGAAGAAAAGGTCTAACATCACAAAGCCTTCGTGTTTCATCTTCGAGTTCTTCATATACAGCAGTTTGATTCACACATGCAAACATATAGGAGTCAAGTTCCATCAGAAGGTTAAACATTGGGTAATTGTGAACTTGCTTCCATAACAACTGCTTAATATAAGAAATGGTGGCTTCCCGAGGTACCTCCAAGTGGATATAAATCCCAGTGGGCAAAAGGAAATCCACAGGTATGGAGCCATCAGATGTTATCTGTGAATCCACTGCCCAGATGTCAAGGACGTCTGCCATAGCAGGAGGCATTATGAAACTGAAGCACATTCATAACCATCGGGCCCTGCCCGGCGCTCCGGGACCGCAGTCAACAACCCAGGCCGCCGCGACCGCCCCGCTCCGGCGCCCTCATCCCCGCCTCCTTCAGTCACCGCCATGGCCCGGCCGCCACAGCCGCCGCATCGACCGACGGAGCACGCGCGCGCCGCCCGGAAACTTAAATTTTTAAAAGAAACTTAGACTGAAATATCCATGTGTGATTTGCGTACCACAGATATAGAGCCTGAGGCAGAATTCTGGCACTCAACATAGTTGTGTACTACTTCCCTAAATCATCCTTGCATAGAGAATTTCAGTTAATTTTTTAGTAATTGAAGGAAAACAAAATTAGGGTTATACATTTGGTGAATATATTTAGGAACTCACTTGGAAACAAACTGAAACATATGTACTTAGGTGTAGGTATACAAACAAGGTGAAATATAAGGTATCAATATCCCTGTTGTTCCATACATTCATCTTTTTTTTTTTTTTTTTTTTTTGGACAGGCAGAGTTAGACAGTGAGAGATAGAGAGAGACAGAGAGAAAGGTCTTCCCTTTTCGGTTGGTTCACCCCCCAAGTGTCCGCTATGGCCGGCGCGTTGTGCTGATCCAAAGCCAGGAGCCAGATGCTTCTCCTGGTCTCCCATGGGGGTGCAGGGCCCAAGGACCTGGGCCATCCTCCACTGCACTCTCGGGCCACCTTTAATACCATTCAATTCTCTAACTCTAATTTGCGAATAATGGACAGAATGTAGGAATGTCAAAGAAACTGGAAGCAGAATGAATAATGATAGCATAATACAATCTTTTGAAAAACATAATTTGGACTAATAAAGTGAAAGTTCACTTTCTAGGAAGAAACAAACAATATTCACTGCATGGCTCAGAAAAATGATTAAAAGGAAGTTTTCTCAGAATTGGCCATAGAAGCCATATATTTGCAGAAAAAAAAATGACAGTGCAAAAAAACCTGTGAATAAAATTTTGATTGGAATTGCAATTAATCTGTGAATTTCTCTTGGTGTTATGGATAGTTTGACAATATTAATTCTTCCTATCCATGAACATGGGAGATTTTTCCATGGACATTCTCACAGAACTACAAAAATATCCTAAAATCCATACAGAAATGAAAAGGATCCTGAATAGACAAAGCAATCTTAAACCAAAAAAAAAAAAAAAGGATGCATAACAATACCAATTTTCAAGACATACTATAGGTATGTTGCAATCAAAGAAATTTCATGCTGGCATAATAATAGACATGTATACCAATGGGACAGAATATAAACTCCAGAAAATGACCCACATGTCTACAACCAAATAACTTTTGAGAAATGAGCTAAAATCTATCCCTGGAGAAAGCACAATCTCTTTAACAATTGATGTTGGGAACATTGGTGTTGCCCTGCAGAAGTTTGAAACAAAACCCCTGCCTTGAATAGGAAAGAGTTCTTGAATAGGAACTCAGAAGCACATGCAATAAGGGGAAAAAAGAGACAAATGGGATTATGTGAAGCTAAGAAGCGTCCACACAGCAAAGAAACAGTCAGCAAAGTTAGGAGACAACTGGCCGATGGGAGAACATATTTTAAAATATGTATTTGATGAATGAGCCAGAATACATAATAATCTCTAGAAACTCAACAACAATGAGACAAACAATCCAGTTGTGAAATAGGCAGAAGATATGAACAGACATTTTTGAAAGAAATAAATATAAATGATGAAAAAATACATAAAAATGTTCAGAATCACTAGCTATCAGGGAAAGGCAAAAATTAAAAAATCCACAGCGAGGTATCGCCTTACTCCATTTAGAATGGCTATTATGCTCAAATCAAAAGATAACAAAAGTTGGTAAGCTTGTGGAAAAAATGGTACCCAAATAAACTTTTTGTGGGAATGCAAATTGGTAAGACCATTATGGAAAACAGTATGGAGATTCTCCAGAAATCTAAAAATAGATTTACCATAATACCCAGCTATACTACTCTTGTGAACATATTCAAAGGAAATTAAATTAGCATATGAATGATGTACCTGCATTTCCATGTATATAGCGGTTCAACTCACAATAGCAAAATTATGGAATCAACCTAGTAGTCTATAAACTGATGAGTTGATAAAGAATATGTGGTATATACACAGCATGGAATACTACTCAGCCATATAAAAGAATGAAATCCTGATATTTGCAACAAAATAGACAGAACTAGAGATCACTATACTAACTGAAATAAGCCTGAGACTGAGAGACAAATATTCTATGTTTTCTGTGATTTGTGGTAATTAATATAAAGAAAATGCTGTGTGGATGTCATACATTTGCTATATAGTTAACAGATTTTTCTGCACTAAGTCAAATTCCCTAAATCATAATTCCCCAAATTATGACCATATCACGAGTCCCTCTTTGTGGTATTAATATCTGTTTTCAAGAATATACGTGGCAAAGTATTAAAATTGTTAAATTTTGAAATTTAAAATAATAAACAAATTTTAAAATTTTAAATAATAAACACAACACAAAACATACTTGTGAATAGAATCCAGATGGGTTGGAGGAAACTTTGATAAAATTCCAGCATTTATTCTATACCAAAATATACTGTAGTGGAAAGGTGAGTGAAATTATTGTGTAATAGTTTTATAACATTTAATGTAAACAAATTTTTGCATTGGTTTTTGTCTTTGTTTCCTGGTGCTGCCATAACTAAATACTAAAGCTTGGGTGCTTTAATATAAAAAGAATGTGTTGTGTCCCAGTTCTGTAGGACAGAAGTTGGAAGTCAGCATTTTGACAAGGCTACAGTCTTGATGAAGCTTCTGGTTGTGGCTGTAAATCCTTGCTCTTCCTTGACTCGAAGCTGCTTCACGCCCATCTCTTCCCCCATCTTCACATGTCACTCTCCCTGTATCTCACATCATTATCCAGTGCATGTCTATCTCTCTACCTGAAAGTTATCTGGTCATACTGGGTTAGAGAACACTTGGTGACATCATGTAACTTGATGTCATCTGTGAAGACACTATTTCCGTAGAGTGTCACATTCTGAGTTACTGAGGGTTAAGACTTCAACATATTTTGAAAACATATTTTGAGAGCCATAATAGAGTTCCTGCCAATTTATTGCATTGAGAATATATGTACTGGACCAGGTCCTAAGACCTTTGGAAGGCTGAATTCACGGAGATAAGGGGAACAGAGGTCCACTACAGGTTCCAGTGTGCTGTACCCTCTGCACATCACCCAGCCTTCTCACAATCCCTTCACCTATGAATAACAGTAGTCTCTCCTGAAGTGTGAGGGTTAACGGAATGCTGATCTTGGGAGTCCAATCTCAAACATACCCTGTGAGTCTGAGCTGTAAGAGTAGTTCCTGTCTGGGCTGTAGAGCCAAGTCAGCTGGCCTGCATATGGATGAAACCTAAGACAGGTTTTGTAATCAAGGAAACAAATTAACCTCCTATCTTGCTCATTTGATAAAAAAAAGTCCTCCACATGCACATAAACAAGATTCTTTATCTCCTCATTCAAAATCTGGTTCTGGTGTTTGACTAATTATGTGAAATCCTCAAATTAAAACTTCCTCAGAAAACTAGAAACATGTTTAAATCCTTCACAATGATGCTAAATATGCACACTCTTTTTTGAAAGTTCATAGAACGACTATCAACTTACTAAGAATTTTAAAAAGCAATGACTATTAGCATATCAACTAATTATTTTATAATATTTCCAATCAAATAAAATATTATACCTTTTAGTTATTTCCTATTATTTATAGGAAAAAAATAAATCTACCATTGCTTGCTTTTTCCATGATGTGTACATTTTTAGATAGAAAGAGAGATTTCAATTTATTTTGAAAGAGTAAACAATTCCAGAACCTGCACTATGGCATGGCAGGTAAAGCTGTTGTTTGTAATAAGGCATTCTATATGGGCTCAGGTTTGAGCTGCAGTTGCTCCACTTCCATTCCAGGTCCATGCTAAAGTCCTGGGAAGCAGCAGAAGATAGCCCAAGTTCATGGGCCCCTGCAATGATGTGGGAGACCTGGAAGAAACTCCAGGCTCATGGCTTTGTTCTGGCACAGCCCTGGCCATTGTAGCCATTTGTGTGGTGAACTAGCGGTTGGAAGATTTCTCTCCTTCTCTCTGTAATTCTGTCTTTCACATAAATAAAATAAATTTTAATAAAATGAGTAAAGAATTGTTTATCAATTATTTTTCACTTAAAATATCTCTTTTAATACTACCTTGGACAAAAATATAATGCAAATTTGAGTCTAAAAACTGACAATATAAATTTGCACAGTTTAATACTGGCAAAGCATCTGGCATTGTTCATTGCTTTTGTTTTGGTTTTTCTGGTTATAATAATTATTTCATTTTAAAAAGTTTTTTGCATAAAATATTTTAATTTACTTTTAATCAAAGGATTATTAATCCACAAAATAAATAATTCATCAAGTAAAATGCAGAAAGATCACTATTAAGGAGGAATATAGACGAGCCATAAATAATAATGAGATCTAAAGATGTACACTGCATTTTTTAACTTTCTCCATGTATGAACTATCCCAAACCAGAGGAAATGTGCTTTGAGAAGTCTGGGTTATTTCACTGAGCATAATTATTTCCAGTAGCATCTATTTCATTGCAAAAGTCAAACTTTCATTCCCTTTTAGGGCTGAATAGTTTTCCATCATGATATATACTACATTTTCTTTATCCAGACACTAGCTGATGGACATCTATGCTGCTTTCATATCTTTGCTTTGTGAATTGAGCTGCTATAAACATGATAATGAGGGCATCTCGTTCATATGCTGATTTCATTTATCTGGGATCTATTTTGAGCAGTGGGATAACTGAATCATATGGAAGACATATTATTGCTTTTCTGAGGAATCCCCATATTGTCTTCCATGGCAGTTTATATTCTCACCAACAGTGTCTGAGGGTACCTGTTAGATTTCTGTACGGGTGAGGTGAAACCTCATTGTGGTTTTTATTTGCATTTTATTTGCCTTTCCCCAATAGCTAGTGATCTTAAGCATCTTTTCATGTGTCTGTGGTCCATTTGTATTTCTTCCTTTCTAAAGTGTCTGTTCAGATCTTCCGCCTCTTTCTTAACTACAGTGTTTGTTGAGTTTCTTGAGTTATCCCATAGATTCAAGCAGTTATTTTTGTTGTTTTCCTCTTCTAGCAAACACGTTTTCCATTCACATACTTTCCATTCATTAATCCGTTCCTAAGCCACGCAGACTACTAATGAACCTGCTGAAAGCAAGCTTTTATTTTTATTATTTTCTTCTGACTTTTTCCTGTGTGTTTTCATCTCTCTATCTATATTACCCATCTGTTTTTATATGTTTCTACCTTTTCATTAACATATTTCTCATAATTATTTCATAATGCCTGTCTGATATTTGCAACATCTTTGTCATATCATGGTCTAATTCTAATGCTTTGACCCTTCAGCTTGTGTTATCTCTTCCCAGGGCAGATGCCTTATATTTTCTTGAAAATCAGACATGTTCTATCAAGTAACAGAAGCTGAGATCAACAGATGTTTAATGTGAAGATTTACGTTAATCTAGATAGAATTTGGATATGTTTAATCTTTGTTGTACATACAGTAACCAAGTCTTCATATTTCTGTAGTGTATTTTTCTTTCTTTGCTATTTTAAAGATTTACTTTAATTAATTGAAAGGCAGAGTTACTCAGAGGAGAAAGAGAAAGAGAAAGAGAAAGAGAGAGAGAGAGAGAGAGAGAGAGAGAGAGAGAGAGAGAGAGAGAAAGAGAGAGAGAAAGAGAGATCCTCCATCCACTGGTTCACTTCCCAAAAGGCCACAACAGCCAGGGCCAGGCAGACTGAAGCCAGGAGCCAGGAGCTTCTTCCATTCTTCTGGGTCTCCCATATGGGTCTCGGGGCCCAAAGTCTTGGGCCTCCTCTGCTGCTTCCTGAGGCACATTTGTAGGGAGTTAGACTGAAAGTGGAGCAGCCATGACTCAAACAGGCACCCATATGTGACGACGGCATCACAGGCAGTAGCTGTACCCATTATAACACAACGCTGGCTTCCTTCTTCTTCTCTCTTCTCATTGCATGGGCATTTCTCATTTTGAGCTCCTCAAATAGAGCACCTACCACATTTTCAATTCTAATGCCACAATTGTACTGGAGATTAGTTGGTGACGTGGTATAGTGTGTGGGAGGGAAGCTGTCTCAATCACTCAGTGTCCCCAATTTTGAGAACTGTTGTCTTCTCAACTATTTCTGTCATGGGAAATAATAGTCCCAATAATCCACAGTTTCACTTTCCATCCTTTCAATTAATGATGATCTGATATAGTCTAAAAACACTAAGTGGAAATTTTCATAAATAAGTAATTCAAAAAATTTTACAGATTCCATTACAATATGCTATTATAATCATTCCATTTCTATTAGATGTTATTGCTAATTTCCTACTGTGATAATTTACAAATTAAAATTCTTCATAGTTATTTATAAAAGTCCAGCATATAGAGAGCTCACTGTATCTGTAATTCCATAGGGCACTCAAGTCTTGGAATGTATCCTCAATGGTAATGGAGGACTATGGCAAATTTTTATTCCAGCCCCTATTCCCTTTCCTGGCTGCAGCTTTCCCAACTTACTGTCTTGAAGCCCAGGCTTCTGTTGACAACGATTTTATTCTGCCCCCTGAAGTGAGGGTAGGAGTCTTCAGGGAATGAGAGTACAGTATGATTCCTTTCCCAGCTGGGTTGAATTTTTGAATTGCACTCTGCTGAATTTCTGCTTCTTTTTCAGAACGGTTTTTCTTGCCATCCACTTACTGTATGTAGCAATGAGAGCTCGCTGTAGAGTTCCCAGGATTCTTACTGTAAGAACGGGGTGAGGTTCCTGGAAGTAAAGTCACAGAAATGTGCCTCCCACTCCCAGTACAGCAAACTTCTCATTTTTATGCTACTCTACTCTCAAAAAACAGTCACTAGCTATTGTTCAAAATTATCCAGTAAGTGTTCCTAAGGTAGGGGCCCCTACTGTTTTTGCTACAAGTACACGCATCTTAGATGCAACTCTCTAAACTCACCCATCTCTCCAGATTTCAGAGTGTAAGGTTTCTCTCTTTCTATATATATATATATATATATATATATATATATACAAATTATCAAATTATATATATATATATATGTGTGTGTATGTGTGTGTGTGTGTATCAGATTAAAAATAGAAATGTGGTACTGTACCAATTATGGTGGCTTGACAAGATTTCTGTGTATGTTAGCCTTGTGCATCATGACCTCTGTGAGACTTGGGACTGTACTAGTGGCAGTTTTATGTACAACAAAAGGAAATTAACTAATTAAAGCAAAATGCTGTTTCATTGACAGGTTACTGACTAACTTTCAGGATTGGTATGAAAGGACAAGAACCAGTGAGTGGTTCTTTAAACGTGTGGATGAAAAGAAAGGGAAATAAAGGAGGCACAGAAAGAGAGAGGGAGGAGGAGAGAGAGGAACCCGTAGAAGAGAAAGAAAAGGGAGGAAAGAAGAAAGGAAGCAAAGGGGGGGGGGGAATGGAGGAAAGACAAGGACATTGGGGGAGTTGCCAGATAAGTGCATTTAGGAAAGATTATTTTCAATTCAAATTCATCCAAAAACTAATATTTCAAATTCCAGTATATAATCTAATGTGTTTTGTACATTGCTTGAGGGAACTTAGAATTGTTTTCCTTTCTCTATCAACATATAATTTAGCTGGGAACTGTAAGTATAAGGCAAGTTTTCATTTTATGTTTCTCCCTCAAGAGCTGATGCAATAAGCATTATAAAATTTACTTCAATTCCAACTTCTCTCTAGCTCCGTTGCTCGGATGATCCCAGCACTGTCCGCGCTCTCCTCCCCTGCTCATTCTTCTCAGCAACACAGGCACCATCTCCGTTTAAATGTGGTCTTCCCCTCTCCCCAGACCACAGCTGAAAGCAAGAGCTGGTGATTTCATTCTAAGCTCTCATATTGTCCTAACGTGATCCAAATTGGATCCCAAGTTTAAGCTTTTTAATGAAGACGGAAACTACTTGGCACATGAGACTATACCTGTGCGCTTAGATGCTTTATTCGTATTGTTTCAAGACCAGAATCTTCTATTACTAAACATGTGTAGACATTCAGGCCGGAGGACTAATCGTTGTCCACCATATGTTTCCTTGCAGGAAACACAGCCTTTTTTCTTTGTGTAAGTAAATTCCACTTTTATGTTGCAGTGAAATGAAGTGCATTTGGAACACCATTTTAACATGAATCGTGCCAAGAAGGTTCATGATTTTAATGTATATTACCAGATAATAATAACCATACTGCACTTACAAAACCAGGTACTAAATAAATAAATTTAAGAAAAGTGGTAAATCTAATATAATTTTATTATGCAGACATATTGCAGAGGGGAAAATACAAAGGGAATTAGTTCAATGTTGGGAATGATTTCATTCTGAATTCACGTCTGTATTCATACTGTGGTTTCTAATTCAGCTAATGGAAGCAAATAAAATGGCCTTAGATATTGTCTCTGGCCCGCTTAATTCATGGGTTTTCCACTTAAAACAAAGATCTTTATTTTAAGTGTAGACTTGACATATTTTAGTGCAAAGGCAAAGCAAGGTCCTATGGTAGTTGTCTGGAGAGCGATTATCGTACTTTCTTGAGTCCTGGTAGTTCTGAAAGCACAAGGGGAGCTCCTTTGCCTCAAATACGTATGCACCTTGCAAACTTGTTATTTTTTGTCAAACCATATATTTTCCTGATGTCAAAGCATATTTGCATTCTATATTGGGAAAATGAGCTTCAGACAGGAAAATCCTCTCTACATAAAAATTAATTTTATTTAAAGTACATAAGTAATACATTTAGAGAATTGCAAGTAATTATGAAACAGTGGGAGGTGTAAATTAGTTTATATACTTAGAGTACTAAAATATCAAATGCAAACCCTTTCTTTATTCTCGATAATTACAGAGTAATATTACATAAATGGGAGAAATGATTTCTCAATTAATCCATATCCAGAATCAACACATCCTCTGAAACTGCTTTTATTTCAATCCATTTAAGGCTGTATACAAACAATATTTAGTAAATATTTATTGGGGGCATAATTAATGCCAGACCCCAGAAAATAAATGGAAACATAGCATTAGTAAGGCACAGTTTCTTCTCTTGGTGATTCCATGATTTTTGAAGTATAGTTTGTACTTGCAAAAAGAAATGTCAGCAGGAAAGTATTTTTAAAGTGAAGAATTGTTTTTGGACTGCAGGGTTTCTAATAGAATGAAATGAATGTTTCCACAAATGCAACCATTGGGAAAAGTGCTGTGACACTATGACACTGCCAACATGACTTTCCCTTAGGTATTCACATGCTTTCTTATGTATTCACTCAACCCCAGAAACTGATACCGTATCAGTAGTACCTAGCAGAGAAGTGGCACAGAGTTGAGTTGAAGACTTTCACAGTCTATCTTCATGGAATTTACATTCTAGTAGAGAGCCAAGTCATAAATACAAATCCTAAATTCAATTATTACTGTTAAAAGAATAGATGAAGTAGTAAGGTGTTAATATCCAAGAATGGAGTGTGTCGGTTGATTTTTTCTAAATTAAAATTACCTAGAGTGGAGGGATACAGAGGGAGGTGAAGTCAATGTTTTAATTTTTAATTAATTTAATTTTTATTAATTATTTGCTTTATTTTGTATAAAAGAATTTTATGGGAATATTCTCCAACATTTATTGATCTTTAGCATCTGAAAGCAGAGATCTGGATATCAAATTCTGTCCCTTGACTAGATAATCCTCACTCAAGATTATTTCACTCTTCTTAATCATTCATACCTGAATATTTTTCTTACTCAATTTTCATATCTTACTCCAGACTTGGATAAGTTAAATGAATACAAAAATCTAGACTTAACTTATTATTTCATTTAATAATTTTAAATGATGGACATGAGAAAAGAAATAGATTATCTATCTCAAGAGTATGATCTTATTTCATTTGGTTTAAAATACGGACATTGGCATTTCCTTTTGTTGGACAGATGACATTATGCAGTTTCTGGAGAGGAAGGAAAGGGGAAAATGTGGAGCCCAGAAATATAGTAATTGGATTTATTTCCAGAATATAAGGACATTAATGGCATTAATTGACAATTTAGTCAATGCCACAGTTGTCCATGCTATCTCATTATTCTGCTTTACGGTGTGGTTCAGACTGGCTGAACCTGACTGCTGACAATGTTCTATAATCCATGGTACAGAGAACATATTGCTATGTTATGGGGGCATCTAAGTTGGCTGGCAAGATTCAGAAAAGTCCTCTGAAAGGGAGTGATGTTGAAGAATCTAGAGTATAAATGCATTCAGGTTGCAAAGGACATTTGAGGTGGAGATTGAGATGAGGGAGCTGGAGCAAAGGGAAGGGAATCCAGAAGTAGGCAGTCAGAATCTTGGTATCATTAATGCTGCAGGAGTGATCACGGTCAGATAATTTACTAGTTCTCATTTGATGTTCAGAATATGAAGTTGTTGCTAAAGAAATGAGAAGCCATTGAAGAGAGTTCAGTGACAGAAACTGCAAAAAGAAAAGTTTCAGAATATTTTTCTATGTTTTTTATATATATATAACATTTTTATTTAAAGAATATAAATTTCCAAAGTACAGCTTATGGATTACAATGGCTTCCCCCCACACACAACTTCCCTCCCACCCGCAACCCTCCCCTTTCCCGCTCCCTCTCCCCTTGCATTCACATCAAGATCCATTTTCAATTCTCTTTATACACAGAAGATCAGTTTAGTACATATTACGTAAAGATTTCAAGTTTGCCCTCACATAGAGACACAAAGTAAAAAACACTGTTGGAGCAATGGTTATAGTATTAATTCACAATGTACAGCACTTTAAGGACAGAGATCCTACATGATTTTTTTAAAGAATTGACTAATTATCTATGCAATTTCCAATTTAACACCAAGATTTTTTAATCATTTTCAATTATCTTTATATACAGAAGATCGATTCAGTATATATGTTGCAGTGCAAGCTTGACATTTAGCTCCGAATCATCATAATTTGTCTTGACTCCTAATCCCTGTGGTTTGTTCTGACTCCTAATCCTCATGATTTGCCTGACTGATTCAGCGGAGGAAGTGATAATATGACTGCCTTTCAAGGTGGCAAACACCTGAGAGAATAGGTCTGGGTTCCCTGCCTTTTCTTAACACTATTGTGGAAAGAGGAAAGGGGTTCTTTGCTTCTTTTCTTATTTCAGGTGGGAACAGCGCAATGTCTCTGGGGCCAAGGAATGTTTAACAAATGCACCATTCTTTTTATCTCAAAGGAAAGACTCCATCAGAGAACCACCATCTAGGCATACAACCAGTGTCCTCACACATGCAACCTGTGAGTGAGGTGGGTGACAGGGTAGAGTGCAGATTATTACCACAGCCATTGTACAATTGGAACTCATTAAAACCACAAATTCTTCTTTCTCAAGAGAAGAAAACCGGATAAAAAATTTTAAATCCTGCATATTTTAAATTGATGTCCACTTTTGTTAAATGAAAGAACATTTTTTTCATTTTAATTTTGCTATTTCTCTAATAACTTGGCGTAAAAGAAGGAAGGAGTGATATTTACCTAAACATTCTATAATGCAGTTCTGTCATGGCACATTAATATAGATTCCTGGATTCATAAAATAGTATATAAATAAACACATATATATTCTAACAAAATCCTTTTTTGTGTGGAAAATCAAAGCCAATACTTATTTCAGAATAATATGAGCATTTCTTCAAGTAAGCCAACTACTTTACAGACAGTAATTTTATTTCTTTTGTTTTTTTCTATTTTTACTTTAGGGTAAAATTAAGCTCCTCCTCTATATATTTAACAGGTTGATTCATCCTGGGTGAATGGAAGTATACCCCCAAAGGTCTACAAAATTCAAAATGAGAAACCATTACATCTGCCTCCTTGAAAGCTCTGACATAACATATATATATATATATATATATATATATATATATATATACACACAAAAACCAGACCCATGGGTAAACGTCATATTTCTTATGTAAACTATTTTTAAATTGATTTTTAACCTTTGTTTTTATCCTTATATCCATATTAACCTGTAGTTTAATATAGAGCTAATACAAATTCACAACTTCCTTTTCATTAATGAGACAAATTATCTAAGATCTTTTTGGAAAAAAAATTCTTCAGTATCTACATTCTTCTATTCCTACTCATGGTATGCCTCATTTTCATTTGCCAGTCTAGGTATAGATGTATTCTACAATGTTTATATCAGCATCTAAAGGCAAATAACACATTAATATACCTCATTTTCTTCAAGAGAATAATTACTGAAAAATGGTATCAAAAATGTAGTTGCTATTGATTTCACTAAACACTGCTGCCTACCTTCCTGATATGGTTAGGGTCGCACCTCTGGCTTTTCTGGAAATGGTTGGGACATGGGAGTAACCAGACAAAGGGACATGTATTGCTTCCAAGTTAGAGAATTTAATTGCAGAGTAAAATCCTACAAAACTTATTTCATATTGCCTTGACGATTGGTAATGTTCTAGAATGTCCACTTGACCAGCCTGACCCTACAGTAAAGACATGACAGAAATAAAGAAAACAATGCACTGAATCCTTGGGAAGAAGTAAATTTTGTGAATTTAAGCAACTGAAACTGTAGGCTTGTTTATTACTAGAGCAAAATATATCTGTTCTAACTAATGTTTATTATAACTAGCAAAACTTTTTAAATTAAGTAATTGTATGGTTATAGGTTGAATTTACCAAAAGAAGAAGAATTCTTAATGGTGGTGTATATAAAGTAAATTTTATTCATAAGTTGAGAAAGTGAACATAAACACATGTCAGTATAGGTGGGGAGTGGACTAGAAGGAGACAAGTACAGAGGAGGGAAGCAGCCAAAGGGCACCTCAGCACCTCCTCTAGTCCTTGCCAGCAGAGGAGAGAGAGAGAGAGCGAGAGCGAGAGAGAGAGAGAGACATCACAGTTGTGGGCCTTTCTTACAAGGCTAGAAGAGACATGGCTATTTATATGCTACTTCCCTACTATGTCCTAAGTGAAGGAAATAGACCCTGGGAAAGGGGCGACTCGATGCACAAGTAGTAAGATATCGATATCATTTTTGTGGGGCACTGGTTGTTGCTTCCAACTCCATGGTCCTAACTCAGCTTCCTGTTTATCTCATATCAGAACCATAGACTGAAGTAGAGAAGGGATACAGGAGCTCATGTGAAAATTCTGGCTCCATGCAAACACTGAGCACATCAGCTGGAACAATTCTAATTATTTGCTGTTCCTGTGCAAAAGGAACCACTGCTTGGCTGGCACAGTAGCTCATTTGGCTAATCCTCCAACTGTGGCGCCAGCACCCCGGGTTCTAGTTCTGGTTGGGGTGCAACATTCAGTGGAGGATGGTCCAAGTGCTTGGGCCCTGCACCTGCATAGGAGACCAGGAGGAAGCACCCGGCTCCTGGCTTCAGATTGGTGCAGCATGCCAGCCGCAGCGCACCAGCCGTAGCAGCCATTTGGGGGGTGAACGAATGGAAAAGGAAGACCTTTCTCTCTCTCTCTCTCTGTCAAAAAATAAAAAAATGAATAAAAAAAGGAACCACTGCTGATGATTACTGATGGGTTAAAAACAGAAAAGATAATGGAAGAATCTAGGAACGCTGGAAAATAGGAAAATAATCTAAAGTGAGTACGTTTGTGCAGTGAGGGGCATGCTAATGTCTATAGTTGAGGGTTCAAGGCTCTATTGTAAAGAAGAGGGTAAGGAGGGAGAGCGAATGACCTAGAAGCAATAGTGGAAGGGAAGGGAGATTTTTGTCTACCTCCCAGCCCAGAGATGCATAGCCTACAGGAGACAAGATGAAGAAGAGATAGAGCCTCAGGGGTAAGTAAGATTTCATATAAAGCACAAATGTGTCTTAATATTCGTGTTTCTCCACAAGTTGTTTGTTGAACCCATGGCACCTGTGGTAATACTAGGGGTAAGTGAGGCCCTTGAGAGATGATTAAATCATGAAGAGAGGGACTTCCTGTATTAGATCATTGTCCTCTTAAAAAAGGGATCACTGAGAACTTCCTTACCCCATCAACCAATGGATACTGATAGAAGTTGTGATCTATGAGGAGCAGGCTTCAGTAGACATCAAATCTGGAATGTCTGGAACTTGGACTTGCCAGTCTCCATAGCTATGAAAAGCAAATCCTGCTGTTCATAACCACCCAGTATGTGGTATGTATTGTTCTATAACAGTATAGATTCTATATCCTGAACAAACTAAGACAGAAATTATTCTGCCTGTGAATTATTCTGAGCATGGTATTACTATAATAACTAACTTAAAATGAACAAATGCCTTTATTACTTCATAATGGGATGGGATATTTTCACATTACATTCTGAAAAATTCTACATCATCGTGAACAGGATGTCAAGGGTAATTCTGGGGAAGGCTCAGAAGAAGAGAACTAAGTATTTGCAAACACATTTTTGATAAGCATATGGATAGTAAAGGCATTCTAGTGCAATTTAGGGAGGAAGTAAGATATTATTGGGAACTAGAGAAAGGTTACTTATCTGAAGGCAACAAAGAATGTGCCCTTGTGTTTTGTGGACCACAGAACTTGTGGAACTGTGAATTGGATGTTTGGTTAAATAAAGTGTTGACTGTGCAGTATGGATTCTTTTAAGTGCTTAAAAATAAATGCAAGATGAAATACTATAAAGATGGAATTTTTGAATCAATAGGAAGGGAAAAGAAATGTTTGGAAAATTCTCAACTTCCTCATATTGAAAAGAATGATAAAAGATATTCTGGAAAAAACTGCAAGGGTATAGCCAAGGAATGTTTTCATAGTGATGTTAATGTGAATATGTCAATGGAATCCAAATGCTACTCCTCAAGACAAGGGAAGAATGGTCCTGAAAACACGTGGGAAACTATGGGGCTGCCATTCACAGAACAGGTCCAAAGAGCAAGAGGCTTGTAGAACTTCCGAACTTGCTGCCCAGCACCGCATCAAGTCCGTGCTCCCAACATTCTGGAGAGGCATTGTTTAGTCACCAGTGGAGCTCTAATGGGCATTGGTTAGTCACCAGTGGAGCTCTAATAGGCATTGGTTAGTCACCAGTGGAGCTCTAATGGGCACACATTCAGTGTGCAACTTCTAGAGGGTACAAGCAGCACAGCTTGGCAGTCTGTAGCCATGTCTGCCAATGCACAAAATGGATGAGCCATGAAGGCATGGATGCTTCTACCCAGATTTCAGAGGAAACTACCTTCAGTGTGAAACTGCCACAGAGAAGCATGGCCAGCAGCGCTGTGAGAGCAAGGTCACCTCCACACTCCTGGACTGGTCAAGCCAGAAGCATGCAATTCCATCCTGGGAGAGCTGTAGACATGCACTAAAGCTTGTGAGAGCCAAAGCATGCGCAGTGCTCAGGAAAGACTTGGGATTGAGTCACCCAATATCACCGAGGAGCAGCCATCCCAGAAACTCTGTTAAAAGAGAAAACAGACAACTAAACAACTCAAGATATATCGGGCAGATAACTACAGATGAATGTGGACAGGTGCAAGACCCTCATCTAGTGGTGAATTCAAGCACCCTGATCTTTGTTGGGAATGATCAAGGATCTCCTACTTTCCAATTTAACTTGTAGCTATAGTATCCTGATAAAAAGAGCTCAACTGACTAGAAAATTCTAGGGGACTGCATTGTGGTGTGGTGTGTAAAGCTTCCGCCTGAGACACTGGCATCCCATATGGGCACCAATTGGAATCCTGGCTTTTCCACTTCCACTACAGCTCCCTGATAATGCAAATAGGAAAGCAGCAAAGGATGGTCCAAGTCCTTTTCTCCTGAATTCACTTGGGAAACTTGGATGAAGCTCTTGTCTCCTGGCCTCAGGCTGGCTGTTTGGGGAATGAACCGGCAGATTGTAGAGCTCTATATATAAACTGTTTTCCAAAAAATATAAATAATTTTTTTAAAATTTTTTATTATAAACACTTTTATTTAGTAAATATAATTTTCCAAAGTACAGTTTATGGATTACAATGGCTCCCCCCTCACAACTTCCCCCCCGCACCCCTCCCATCTCCCACTCTCTCTCCCCTTCCATTCACATGAAGATTCATTTTCAATTATCTTTATATACAGAAGATCAATAGTATATATTAAGTAAAGATTTCTTCAGTTTGCACCACACAGAACATAAAGTGTAAAATACTGTTTGAGTATTAGCTATAGCATTAATCAACAGAGAACCCAAAGGTGTGTAACTCCTAGCTTTCAGTAATAAAAGTCAATCATGAGTATCATGGACACAGCACCAGTCAGCACCCCTCTTACTTTCAGGATAAAATCACAAACCAAGAAGAAAGGGTGACATGTGCTTCCTGAACTGGTCATTTCCTCCCTTGGAATGTACTTCTCTTTACCATCACTCTAGGAATCTGTGTGTTCTCTCCACTGGCTCTTTACTCCCTTGGAAAATACTTTAATAAGCTTTTGCTTTGTAGTTCTTACATTTGTATCTCTGAACTATGATTCATTAGCAAAAGAAACACAAGCAAGCTGGCCATTTCTAGTGACAGAAAATACTGCAAAATTCTGTACTCTAAGATATCTAGAGTAGTCGAACTCAACAGAAACAGAGAGCAAAATGGTGGCTTCACTGCTCAGGACATTGAAAAGTGACTTACAGTACCATAGGTATAAAAATTCAGTTATGCAAGATGATTAATTTCTAAAGATTTGCTGTAGCTGTAGCTATATCTAGCAATATATATATATATATTATATATATTTATATATATATTTATATATATATTTATATATTTTTTATATCTACATATTTTTAAGAAGATATATTTCATTTTAAAATTCCTTACAATAAAAAATAGGGACCAAGAGTAATTTTAATTGTGATATTGTTTGCTTAAGAGAGAGCCTTGGTGAACTATACAGCTTGGAACGATGAGAGTCTCAAGTTCTGTCCCTGTTAAAGAGCAGACTTTAAAGTAATCAGGCATTTGTTTTTCTATTCCAACATCAAAGGATATAAATTTTTATTTAGTTTTCAACATACATTTGAGAAACACTGCTATAAAGTAAACTTTATATTTTAAAATGATATTAGATTTATAGAAAGTTACAATGAAAATATAAAGAACTCCTATCATTCATACCCAGTTTCCTCTATTATAGTCAAAGTAGAAATCAGTTGAAATTCTTTGCTGTTTTTAAATCTGAGGAGTGACCCAGTCTAGGGTTTCTCAGGAAAGACGTTCTAGAATGTACAGGATTCCACATAGAATGAAAAACCCAGTTATGCTCAATTTGTCAGGAGACAGACACCACACTAGTAATTTGAAGAGGAGAAATTCAATGTGAAGAAGTTTTAACTTTAAAGCGGCATTCAAAAGGGCATTGTCTACAAAAATGGAGAAACTCAACTCTGATGAATACTAGGGCTGTAGATGTAAGGATTATTTATAACCTCTACAAAAAAAAAAAAAAAAAAGAGTGTCCAAAGAAGGAATAAACTTGAAACAACCTGCTCTTCCTCTAGGTTGAAACGTCTACCTTATTGGAGCAGGAGTGGATGTGATCCCTGGATACAGAGAAGTCCCCCAAGTGTGTGCAGGCTGGAGTTGGTAAGCAGGAGGCCATGCACTGGCTGCCAGCAATATATCGAAGGACACTATCAGTATGTCTGTGAGACTCACTAGGAAGCCTTGCATTGAGGCTCTGGGAAATAATCCATCTATAGAGGTGCCAGCATAACTGATGGAATTCAACATAGAGGCATACCAGCAAACCTTGCTGCTCTGCTACTGGGCCTCTCCTGCATCTCTCGATGAAATCCATTTCTTGGGCCGGCGCCGTGGCTCAACAGGCTAATCCTCCGCCTTGCGGCGCTGGCACACCGGGTTCTAGTCCCAGTGGGGGCACCGGATTCTGTCCCAGTTGCCCCTCTTCCAGGCCAGCCCTCGGCTGCGGCCCAGGAGTGCAGTGGAGGATGGCCCAAGTGCTTGGGCCCTGCACCCCATGGGAGACCAGGAAAAAGCACCTGGCTCCTGGCTCCTGCCATCGGATGAGCGCGGTGCGCCGGCCGCAGCGCGCAGGCCGCGGCAGCCATTGGAGGGTGAACCAACGGCAAAGGAAGACCTTTCTCTCTGTCTCTCTCTCTCACTGTCCACTCTGCCTATCAAAAAAAATAAAAAATAAAAAAAAAAAGAAATCCATTTCTTGGAAAGGAACCTGCTGATACCATACTAGAACAGGAAACCGGGCACCAGAGTTAGGTATCTGTTTTATTTGCAGTGTCCCACCAATGTCCTCCACTATCAAGTCTTTCCATGATGCTGGATGCAAAGGAAAAATTGTAGCTAGGACCCAGTTCCACTATTACAAATTGGGAAGTAAAGGTGTTTTCAGAAAGGAAAGGCCATGAGTTGATAACTGGAACACATCCTTAGATGTCTTTTTTTGTGTGTGTTTGACAGGCAGTTAGTGAGAGAGACAGAGAGAAAGGTCTTCCTTCTGTTGGTTCAACCCAAAGTGGCCGCTAAGGCCAGCACACTGCGCCGATCCGAAGCCAGGAGCCAGGTGCTTCCTCCTGGTCTCCCATTGGGTGCAGGGCTCAAGCACCCAGTCCATCCTCCACTGCACTCCCGGGCCACAGCAGAGAGCTGGACTGAAAGAGGAGTAACTGGGACAGAATGTGGCACCCCGACTGGGACTAGAACCCGGAGTACTGGCGCTGCAGGCGGAGGATTAGCCTAGTGAGCCACGGTGCCAGCCAGATGTCTTCTTGAATAGCAGTACTTGGAACAAGGACACAAATATGCTACCTCCATTTGGATATGGAAAGCAAAGTATATTTATTTCTCATGAGCCAAAATTTATCAAGTGGTAGAAGAAAAACAAACAAACAAACACTATTTATTCTAATATTTCACATTTGTTACATTGTTAATATTTGAACATTCATTTTAGACATATTCAATATGGTTGTATAAAGACTAATTCTTTTAAATTTTCTCTCACCCAGCAGCTCACCCAAAGCTGACTTGAAAGACGTGAGAGTAAGTTCAGCCACTTTTATGGTGAGGAGGTGAGAGAATCGTGGGACCTACAGTGTGCTGTCGATAACCCCATGCTCTGTGAAAAGTAAATGCTCTTCTTTGTTACCTGCACTGATTGATTTTAGAAATAAGACTGGTCATATCAGCTTTTGGGGCAAGAAGTGCTGGCATGTGTTTTTAGAGCCAAGACTTCCGGCTAGTTTCTCTTAGAAGTCACCATCTGTAGGAAATTTCTGGTGTTTGGCTTTCATTGCCTCAATAAAAATTAGTTGTTGTCTTTGATATGCTCTTATTACTGCATTTAAGACATTCTGGGATCTTGGACCAGCTGTGGAATTGAGGATCTCCAGCCCAATTTCATCTGTCCACGTAAATAGCTGCCATTGTACACTCCTATCAATAAAAGGTTTGTGTGGGACATTCTCTAGAAGATATCAGACATTTAACATTGGCCTATGGGAAACTTGACACTGCCTAATGCTTCACAAGCTGCACCATAATTAAGTGTATTCCTAAAGACTACACATATTGATGTTTACCTCTGAAAGATGGTACCAGCAGAGATAAGATCTCTTCTTCCCATTAACTTTTAATTTCTTCTCTGTCCCTCAGAGGTCAGGGGAACCTGTATCAAGTTTTGTCGATTTTGCCAAATCTCACTTCTTCCTTTCCCCAGTCTCATGGCTAAGTCTTTTTAAAGTGAGAGAGATCAGTTTACTGACAAAGGAACCAAATGTGAGCATTTTCTCCAGAAAATGCATTTTTCATTAAAATACAGAAAGAACTCTTGCCACTAATGTGTATGACAGTGAAAATATATTCTAAATAGGTAAAAATGGTTTTAAATTAGTAAGATGAGATAAATACTCAATAGGAAAATATATTTAAAATAAGAATAATGCATATTCAATGGATGCATGTGAATAACTAATAAACTTGTTAAATGTTCAATTTTACTAATAAATCAAGTAAATATTGAATGTGAAAATGTGAATTTTTATGTGAATTAATATTTGTTAATCAAATTATTTGAGAGAAGAGATTAATGGCAATATGAATTAGCAATATTGAAATGTGTTTTATTAACTTGAAAATAGGGTTAAAAGATTCCACTGGGGCCATCACTGTGACATAGTGAGTTAAGCCACTGAATGCAACTCCAGCATCCCATGTGAACACTGGTTCGAGTCCCAGTTCTTCTACTTCTGATCCAGCTCCCTGTTAATGTGCCTGGGAAAGCAGCAGAAGATGGCCAAAGTGAGAGACCTATAAGGAGCTTCAGCTTGGCCCAACTCTGAAAGTTGTGGCCACCTAGGGAGTGAACAGGCAGATGGAAGATTCTCATTCTCTCTCTCTCTCTCTCTCTCTCTCTCTCTCTCTCACACACACACACACACACACACACACACACATCTATTGCTCTGCAAGTTTCCTTCTAAACAAATAAATAAACCTTTAAGGAATATCAATAATTTTAAACACATTTGACTAAAAGATGCGATTGCAAGGCCAACCATATCCTCACAATTAATTGGTTTAAAGTTAGCCATAATAAATATGCTATGAATCCTGAGAAGTGCACAGCGTGCTTAAAACTTGTGAGTAAATAAAACATCTCTGAATCACACTGACATTATATGGGTAAATATGAGCATGTTCTAGTGAAATCATAGATACATTTCTTGAGCTTTCAATATAGATGTTGATAAGAAAACTAAAAGCCAAAAATATGTGGTCCTTTAGTGACTACATATTAACTTAAGATGGCATAAACAGGCATAAATAGCATTAACTTAGAATTCTGTAAATAGTGGAGCCTTTTTTGGTTTAACTAATTAGGCCCACTACTAGTAACTATACAGAAGATCTTACTTTGTGCTTATTTTCCAGGGTATTCAAAAATTTATTTATTTACTTACTTAAATGGAGACAATGTCATGTATTTCATATATACATAAGAACATAATGATACTTCCCGCCTTACCTTCTCACCCTACATCCTCCTTCCTTTCTTATTTTTCTTGTAATTTTTTCAATGACATATTTTCAATTTACTTTCTAATCACAAGCTTAACCCTTCTTACTTTCCCATTAAGCAACACATCTTCAACAGTTGAGTTCCCAGAATGCATATGTTCTGTAACAGAAATTCTCAAAATATAAAAGCTTGTATTAATTTGCTTAGATACCAGAGAAAAGTTTCTTTCACACATGCCTCTTCCATGTGTGTCCTTTGTTATCCCATCAATTCCCACCTAGTGACAAGGAAACAAGGACAAGTCAAGGACTAGGCTCTAAAAAGTACTTGCTTTGTGCATTTCACTTCAGTCTACATCGCCTTCTTTCAAACTTAGTCACATGACCATGGGTGGCTGCAAAGATGTCTGGGAATGTCGTCCTCAGCTGCACAGCCACAAACAGCTAACTCAGAAATTCTTATCAAATGGGGAAGAATGGATGTTGAGAGAGAATTAATTTCTGCTTTTCCTTTATTAAATGTAAAGCAATAATGTAGCTATTCATGTACAAAAGTATATTTTGTGTTTCCAATATGTCTCTTGAATGCTTTCTATTCTCTCTGCAGTGATTATCAGCTCTTTGCACAGAATCCATGCAATATAAAATCTTTGAGAAGTGATATTTATTTTCTTCCTGCAGCTAGATTTGAAAACAAGTTCCCAAGTTAGCATGACAGCAATGCAACACCATTAAAATAGCTTTACCAATAACCGAACAACAATACCTTATTAGAACATAATACTTCAGTACATAAATATGGTATAGCACCTATAAAATTTCTGACAGATTTGTCTAAAATCTATACTCACCTTCTTCATTTCTATATCTTATATGTTTTCTAACACAAGAAAATCTGGTGTCAGTCCTTCATACTCCCAATCAAATAACCTAGAGTAACTTTAGCAGAGAAATTTGGAAACAGAATCCTTCCTTCATAAAGCTTAAATCATGAGCACATTATGGACAGACAACTAAAATATCAAAGAAATAAGTAGGAAATGCAGTAAAATAAGAGATAAGAGACATGCAAGGGTGTTCACATAGTGCCTGTAAGTTTATCTGTAGATAAGAAAAGACATCAATTTAAGTGAATTGCAATAAAAAGTAAATAAAAAGGAAGATTAAAGTAGCAGTTCAAAGAAACAGATCTGTATGGATATTAAACATATGGTGAGTGAGTTTATGATACCCTCTGGGTCCCATTAAAACACCCACAAGTAATCGGATTAGTTGTCCCATCTGGAATCCACAAAGCTTCAGGGTAGGTGCTGTGTACCTAACTGCATGGCCTCAGAAAAATTGGTGCCATCTAAATTTTTTTTCCTTATTAACATTCTCTATCACTGCCAAAAGTGACAGAGAAATAGTGCCCGTAGTGCATCATGAAATATGGCCGAGGAGTCTCATCTATTATGTTTATTTTACCTCCTCAGTCTCTTCTTTTGAGGTTTTGCAGTTGTGAATGTTTTACTTCATCTTGTCTGATCCAGCAGCTTAAGTTGAGAAGTTTTGCTGAATTGACACACATCATACTCTATATCGTAAGCAGTGCAGGTATGTGAGTATGGTGTATACCACTCATAGCAAGTCAAAGGCAACCTACAGCTTTTTAAATCAATAAATAAAGCCTTCAGCTGGTGCTGTGGCTCAGTAAGTTAAGTCATTGCCCATGATGCCAGCATTCCATAAGGTAACCAGTTTGAGTCCTGGCTGTTCCACTTTGAATCTAGCTCCCTGATATTGTGCCTAGGAAAGCAGCAGCATATGCCCAAGTACTTGGATTCCTGTCACCCACATGGGAGACCCCGAGGGGTTTCCAGCTACTGTCTCTGGCCTGGACCAGGTGCAGCTGTTGCAACCATTTGAGGAGTGGACCAGATGGAAGATCTCCCCACCCTTTCACTGTCTCTCCATTTCCCTGTGTGTGTGTGTGTGTAATTAAAATATCTTTAAAAAATTAAAGTGTTATAGCATTGCCTGTAAGTTTCCTTTTTCCACTATACCTTCCCAAAATTTGCCTCTACCTTTGACGTTTCCTAGTGCCAAGTTAAGAGGCATTTGCCTAATAATATTTGCATGAATTTGTGGTGTTTGCAGAAAGATTAGCATTCTAAATTTTCTTCTTTTTCAAAAAATTATTTAGTTGAAAGTCAGAATTACAAAGAGAAAGAGAGAGAAACAGAAATCTATCTGCGCTGGTTTACTCTCCAGATGGCCACATAGGCCAGCACTGGACCAGGCCAAATCCAGGAGCCAGGAACTTAGCTCAGTTCTCCTACTTGGATGGCAGGGGCTCAAGCACTTGGGCCATCTTCCATTGCTTTTCCAAGCCCATTAACAGAGTTGGATGGGAAGTGGAGCAGCCAGTACATGAACTGGCTCCCAAAAGGGATACCAGCGACCCAGGCAGTGGCTTTACACATCATGACACACTCCTGCTCCCAAATTTTATTTTCAAGGAGTTTATTTAATATTTTTAAAAGGAACATAAGAAAGCCTAGAGATTCACAAAGAATGTATTATTTCAATTCATAACATATTGTACTGTAAATAACCATTTAGTAAATTTTTCTTTCTCTCCTTTCTTTTTGATTGTGAACATATTTAATTAGTTGAGCTGAGGAAAGCTAAAATTGTCATATCTTTCATGGCGACTAGAAAATCCTTCACTTCCAGATTGCCCAGATAGGGCCAGCAAGTCCAAAGATCAGCCCCCTTTAACAAGAACACTTTGCAAAAAGAACTTACTGGAAGTTACTTTACAATTCCCATACCAAATCAGGCTATAGCTCTTAAGAAGACTGAATATATACATAATCACATTCCAGGCTCTCATTTTCCCATTTTGAATGCATTTAGGCCTATTTCTACGTTCAATACTTTCTTATTTCACCACTTTTTATTGTAGTTTCAAAATTTTCTCAGTTTTAATGAATCTAACTTATCTTTGTCTTTTCGTTTTCTTGTTTTTGTTTTCATTTGAATTTTCTCTCAAAATAGTCAACTGTCCTAACTTTATTTTTTAAAGTATTAACTAAAATTTTCACATTCAAATAAACCTCTGTTATCACCTAATTTAAAAATATAGGAGCCAGCATCCTGGTATAGCAAGGCATATGCCAACAATGCCAGCATCTCATATGCATGTTTGCTTCTGTCCCAGGTGCTCTGCTTCTGGCCTAGTTCCCTGCAAATGTGCCTGGAAAAACAACACAAGATGGCTCAAGAACTTGGGCCCCTGCACCCATGTAGGAGACTTGGATGGAGCTCCTGGTTCCTGCCTTTACTTGGCTCAGCCCTGGCTGTTACAGCCATCTTGGGCATGAACCAGCAGATGAAAGATTCTCTTTTTCTTTCTCTCTCTCCCACTCTGAGTGTGTGTGTGTGTGTGTGTGTGTGTGTGTGCACGAGTCTCCCTTTCTCTGTGTAACTCTACCTTTCAAATAAGTTAATTAATTTAAAAAAATAAAAATGCAAATGACGTGTTTGAAAATGGAGAAAAGAATAAATATCTAGCATCAATAAAATTCAAGTGAAGTAAAATCATATAATATATTGAAGAAATTTGCCCTAGATGTAAAGAACATGGAGTTTGATTATGGTAACTAAGTTTTGAAAGATCTCAGCTCTACACCAATCAGAATTAAGGGTGGGTGGGGAACTGTTTTCCACACAGGTGGTTTTGAGAAATCAAAGAACTCGAAGAACTAGGGACTAAAAGTACATGTTTTGCTAACAAGGAGGTCATCTTCTAAAATATATAGAGAAATATAAATTAAGAACCCAACAAGAAACAGGAAGTCTTTAATTGTTATAAGGCTGGCTCATAAGACTACAAGAGGTAAATTGTTGGTAGACAAATTCAGTTATGTTGTTGTGCACATTAACCTTCAACTGATCAGAGGAGAGTGTTGAGCCAACAGCACAGTTTTCAATAGAGAGTAAAAAAAACAATATGCTATTTTACCAAACAGAACCTAGATTAGCATTACCTACTTACAGGATGAGTTATCAAAACCAGTTATCATAATGGATTCCAAAGGTGCAACCCAGGCAGATATAATGCAGAACAAGGTAAACAGAAAATACTTCTTTTTCATAAATCCACTTGTGTGATGATACTCTCAGGCTTCTAATTTCAGTGTAACTTTAAAGCGTTCATTTGTCTGTACACATTACTTTATTTTAAAATACCATCTCTTAAATTTCACACGTACAGACTTGGGAAACGATGCTTAGGAATAAGACAGTTACTCTGATTTACCCACATTAACGTGAAAAATGTGGTGTGGTCATTAATTTTGAAGGACATTTCCTTTAATTTTTCAATAAAATATTTCAAGATACAATGATTTTATTAGCTCATACCACATACACATCTATTGGCTCTATATACCACATATATACATATAACTACACAGATGCCCACACACACATACAAGCTATTTGGTTTCAGGAAGACATTCGTTAGTATTTTATAGTTTTATTACAATACAAGTCATAAAGAAACTCTTAAAAGTTTGTTTTCATAACAAAACTATGTGTGCACATGTGCATGTGTGGGTTCAGTGTTTAGGCCACTATGGGATGGTTCCCAAAGTTAGTTACAATCTGATTGTTTGCTTGCCTTCCATTGTTTTTTTTAAAGTTTTTTTTTTAAATATTTATTTATTTGAGAGGTAGAGTTACAGACTGAGAGGGAGAGACAGAGAGAGAGCTCTTCCCTCCGCTGGTTCACTCCCCAAATGGCTGCAACGGCTGGAGCTGCACCAATCCGAAGCCAGGAGCCAGGTGCCTCTTCCCGGTCTCCCAAGAGGGTGCAAGCCCATCTTTTACTGCTTTCCCAGGCCATAGCAGAGAGCTGGATTGCAATAGGAGCAGCCGGGACGAGAACTGGCTACTATATTGGATGCCGGTGTCACAGGCAGAGGACTAACCTACTGTGCCAAGGCACCAGCCCAGCCTTCCTTTGTTATAACAATAGGAAAAACAAAGTATTCATCTTTTAAAATTGCCTGGCAGGTAGGAGTGGTCAAGGATCATCATTCTGAACTTAATTTTGAGATGAACATATATGTTACGATTTAATCCACAACCCAATATTTTATTTTTCTGTTACTTACAAATAAAATCAAATCTAGCTGGTATAAGTAACTTTCAAATTTTGGAAACTTTCTTGATGGTTTATGTTCTCAAAAATATATTATCTATTAATACTTTTCTTAGAGTCTGTGAATAGCAACTACTTATTATAGAGCAAACACTTATTAGAATGTTCAATTTCTAAAATTTTATATTATCTATATTTTATATAATAACTACATTGGTTAAAATGAATATTTACATGTGAAAATCTTGGATTTTATTCTATGAATATTATCATATTATGATTTTCACATATTGACATACATTGTACTTTCCATAAACTGGAACACCCTTCTCTTCCAAATAAAGCAATTACATATTGAACTAAGGGACTTGCATTTTAGTATAGTGGGAAAAGCCACTGCCTGAAATAATGGCATCCCATATGAGCACCAGTTAGTGTTTCGTTTCTCCATTTCCAATCCACTTGTCTGCTGGTGATCTCAGAAAGCAACCGCAGATGACTCAAGTGTTTGGGCTCCTGCATCCATGTGGGAGACCCAAATGAAGCTCCTTGCTTGTGGCTTCAGCCTGGTTCAACCCTGCCATTAAAGCTACTTGAAGAGGCCAGTGCTGTGGCACAGCAGGTTAAAGCCCTGGCCTGCAATGCCAGCATCCCATATGGCTGCAGTTCAAGTACTGGCTGCTCAACTTCCAATCCAGCTCTCCGCGATGGCCTGGGAAAACAGTCAAAGATGTTCCACATTCTTGGCCCCCTATACCTGTGTGGGAGACCCAAAAGAAGCTCCTGGCTCCTGTCTCCAACGTAGCTCAGCTCCAGCCACTGTGGCCATTTGGGAGTGAATCAGAGTATGGAAGACCTCTCTCTCTTTCTCTGGCTCTATCTCTCTGTGTAACTCTTTCAAATAAATAAAGTACATCTTTTAAAAAAAACTATTTGGGGAGTTAATCAGAGGATGGACAGTCTCTGTCTCTCCCTCTCTGTAACTCTGACATATTGTTCTTTCTCTGTTTTTGAAGACTCTTTTACATTTTTATTTATGTAAAGGGAACAGATTTCATGCATTTCATATATACAGTTTTAAGAGCATAATGATGCTTACATTCCTCAATCCTTCCCACACTCCCACTTTCCTTGCTCCTTTTTCTTATTTTTATTTTAATTTTTAAAATGGCATAATTTCAATTTACTTTATAACACAAGTTTTACCCTTCACTAAATAAATAATTCAATAACAAGTAGAAAAACCACTACTCCTCAAGAGTATTACACAAGGGCTATAAGCAACATACAAAATGTTAATTTTGCTCAGATCCATCACATTTTTTATACTTTGCCTATTAGTTACCAAAAATCAGGTTAAACATATTATATTTGTCTTTTATAGGGTGCTGGCTTATTTCACTAAGCATAGTTGCATCCATTTTGTTGTAGAAAACAGGATTTCATTACTTTCTATGACTGAGTAATATTTAATTGTGCATATATATCAAAACATCTTTATCTTATAATCAATAAATGAACATCAGGGCTAAATCCGTAGCTTAACTAGTGAGGGTTGAGCTGATATAAACATGGAGGTGCAGATTATCCTTTCATATGCTGATTTCATTTCCTTTGGGCAAATTCCTTGGAGTGCAATGATTGAGTCATTTGGCAGAGCTACATTAGGATATCTGAGGATTCCCATGTTGTCTTCCATACATGTTGTATTAGTTTATACTTCCAATGATAGTATGTTACGGTATCTTATCCCCTCATCCTTTCCAGCATTTATTATTGATGATTTTTGAAGTATAGCCTTTCTAACTGGGGTGAGGTGAGACACCTTTGTGGTTTATATTGCTTCTTCTTGCTAGCTAGTAATCCTGAGCATCTTTTTATGTGTCTATTAGCCATTTGTATTTCATTATTTGAAAATGCATGTTCATATTTCTGCCCATTTCTTCTCTGGGTTATTTATTTTTGCTGTTGAGTTTCTTGAGCTCCTTATATATCTCAAATATTAATCTTTCATCAGATGTATAGTTTGAAAACATTTTATCCCATCTGTCAGTTGTCTCTTCACTATATTGAGTGCTTCCTTTGGTGTGCAGAAGCTTCTTAGCTTGATTGAATCCATTTTGTCTATTTTTGGCTTTGTCACCCATGCTTCTGGGGCTTTTTCTAAGCAGTCTTTGCCTATACCAATAACTTGCATTGGTTTTCTATGTTTTCTTAGTTGATACATCTGTATATCCTAGGGGTAAATACTATTTGTAACAGGTGGGTTATCTTCTTGACGTGTTGTTAGATTCAATTAGCTAGTATCTTGTGGATTTTTGTATCTGTTTGTCTATAGTAATTTTTCTTTCTTCTACCTTTTTTATGGTTTTGAAATTAAAATGATGCTGACCTCCTGGAAGGATTTTGGGGGGATTCCCTCTCTTTCAATTGTTTTAAATAGTTTCAGCAGAATTATAATTATTCTTTTATGATTTGGTAGAATTTAGCAGTACATCCATCTACTCCTGTGCTTTTCTTTGTTGGGAGTGTCTTCATTAATGATTCAATCTCCATCTTGGTTATTATTTTTTTCATGTTTTCTGTGTCTTCACACCTCAATTTTGGTAGGTTATATGTGTCCAGAAATCTATCCATTTCTTTGAGATTCTCCAATGTATTGGCATTTGACCGTATTAATTCCTGATGATTCTCTTTTTTTCTGTATCATCTGTTCTAACATCTTCTTTTCCATCTCTGATTTTATTTATTTTGGTATTCTCCATTTTTTGTTAATTGGGCCAATGGTATATCAATTTTGTACATTTTTTTCAGAAAAGCATCTCATTTAAAGGATCATTATATCATTACTCTGGTTTCAATATTGTCTATTGCTTTTGTAACGTTTATTTTTCCTTCCTACTATTTTGGGATTTGGTTTGTTCTTGCTTTTCTATATCCTTGAGATGAACTCTTAGATCTTTTATTTGATGTCTTCCCAATTTCTTGATGTAAGTACTAATTGCTATTAATATTCCTCTTAGCACTGGTTTTGCTGTATCTCATAAATTTGGATATATTGTATTGTTATCTTCATTTGTTTCCAGGAATTTTTTGCCTTCCATGTTGACTTTTTCTATTACCCATTGTTCATTCATGAACATACTGTTCAGTCTTCATGTATAGAACTCCTTAAGTTATTAATCACCATCTTCATTCCTTGTTATCAGAAAAGATGCAT
The DNA here is from genome assembly GCA_949820135.1 of Sylvilagus floridanus. NCBI lineage: Eukaryota > Metazoa > Chordata > Mammalia > Lagomorpha > Leporidae > Sylvilagus > Sylvilagus floridanus. The sequence goes on along the minus strand of OX463238.1, from coordinate 110,054,039 downwards.
GCCTTGATTTCATTGTTCAGTTGAAGAGGCTTGCTTTATGACATAGCATATGGTCTATCCTAGAGAAAATTTCATCCAATGGCGAGAATGTGTGTTCTCATGTTCAGGGTGGAAATAATCTGTAGATATCATTTAGGTCAATTTGGTCAATAGCGTCCATTTTCTCTGATTTTTCTTTTTTGATTTTTTGTGTGTATTTGATTTGACCATTGATGAAAGAGGGGCATTGAAGTCTCCCATTGTTACTGCATTGGATCCTATGTCTCCCTTTACATCCATTAATATTTGTTTTAAATATGCAGGTGACCTAGCATTCAGTGCATATAGCTGAACTGTAGTCACATCTTCCTGTTGAATTGACCCCTTAATCATTACATAAGCCTGTCTTTGTCTCTTTCAGCAGTTTTTGTGTTAAAGCCTATTTTGTCTGATATTAGGATGGTTAAATTGGCTTGTTTCTGCTTTCTGTTGGCATAGAGATCTTATTTTATCCTTTCACTTTCAGTCTGTGTGTACCTTTGTTGCTGAGGTGTGCTTCTTGTATGCAAAAAATAGATGGGCCTTGTTTTTCTATTTTTTTTCACTGTCCAAATGTTTCCCTCTTTATTTACCAAAGTTTGGTTACGCAGTTGCAAGCTAATTTGACCTTGGTGGATAATAATTTTAGTCAAGACCGTGAATAGCAAAGTTAACTGGAATTATTCATAAATCTCAGCTGTACTGTCAACCTCTCCAAGCAGGAAGAGAAGCAAACTCTGACAGTGCCTAACTCATTGGAGTGATAGCAGTTTTTTTAAGATTCCGTTTTTTTATTTTATTTAGAAACATTTTATTTAAGGTGTACAAACATCATGCAGCACATATATATAAATTTAGAAACACAGTGATTCTTTCCAGACTGCCAGTCCTCCTGAATGTAATCAGAGCATTTTCTTCAACCCTTTCCTATTCCCATTTTATTTTATACAAAGATATATTTTCAATTCACTTTGTACTAATAAGATTAACCCTACACTAGGTAAAGACTTCAAAAAATAGTATGAAAAAATTAAAAACAGTCTGTTCCTAAATTGTCAAGCAATTGTTGTTCAAAATCATCACATCTCAAAGTGACACTATTATGTACTATAAACTAATATGAAATAAAATTGTCAGTTTTATAGATTCTCTTTTAAGTATTCTGTTAATTACCACATATCAGGAAGAATATATTGTATTTTTTGTTTTGGGACTGGCTTATTTCACTAAGTGTAATGGTTGCCAGTTGCATCCATTTTGTTGCAAACGATGGATTTCATTATCTTAGTGCTATGTCATATTCCATTGTGTACATATACAATAATGTCTTAATCTAGTCTTCAGCTGACAGACATCTGGGTTGATCCAGATCTTAGATAGTGTGAATTGAGCTACAATAAGCATGGGAGTACAGATAACTCTTTCATATGCTGATTTAATTTCCTTTGGATAAATTCCTGGGTGTGAGATGGCTGGATCATATGGCAGGTCTCTATTCAGGTCTCTGAGGTTCTCCATACTATCTTCCACAGTGGCTGCAACTGTTCACATTCCCACCAGCAGTGGACTAGACTACCTTTTTCCCAACATCCTCTTCAGCATTTATTGTTTGTTGATTTCTGCATGAAAATCATTCTAACAGGGGTGAGGTGAAAACTCATTGTGGTTTTTATTTGTATTTCCTGGATGGCTAGTGATCCTGAGCATTTTTGGCAGTGTGTGTTGGCCATTTCAATTTACTCTTTTTTTAACTTTTATTTAATGAATATAAATTTTCAAAGTACAGCTTATGGATTACAATGGATTCGCCCCACCATAACTTCCCTCCCACCTGCAATCCTCCCATCTCCCGCTCCCTCTCCTCTTCCATTCACATCAAGATTCATTTTCAATTATCTTTATATACAGAAAATCAATTTAGCATATATTAAGTAAAGCTTTCAACAATTTGCACCCACAAAGAAACACAAAGTGTAAAATACTGTTTGAGTACTAATTATAGCATTAATTCACATTGAGCAACACATTAAGGACAGAGATCCTACATGAGGAGTAAGTGCACAGTGAATCCTGTTGTTGACTTAACAAATTGACACTCTTGTTTATGGCGTCAGTAATCTCCCTAGGCTCTAGTCATGAGTTTGCAAGGCTATGGAGGCCTTTTGAGTTCGCTGACTATGATCATATTTAGACAAGGGCACAGTCAAAGTGGAATTTCTCTCCTCCCTTCAGAGAAAGGTACCTCCTTCTTTGATGACCTGTTCTTTCCACTGGGATCTCACTTGCAGAGATCTTTCATTTAGGTCACTTTTTTTTGACAGAGTGTCTTGGTTTTCCATGCCTGAAATACTCTCATGGGCTTTTCAGCCAGATCCAAATTCCTTAAGGGCTGATTCTGAGGCCAGAGTGCTATTTAGGACACCTGCCATTCTATGAGTCTGCCTTGTATTCCGCATCCCATGTTGGATCGTTCTCTTCCTTTTTCATTCTATCAGTTAGTATTAACAGATGTTAGTCTTGTTTACGTGATCACTTTGATTCTTAGTCCTATCATTATGATCAATTGTGAACAGAAATTGATTACTTTGACTAGTGAGATGGCATTGGTACATGCCACCTTGATGGAGTAAATTGGAATCCCCTGGCATGTTTCTAACTCTACCATTTGGGGCAAGTCAGCTTGAGCATTTACTCTTTTCAAAAACGCTGTTCAACTCCTTTGCCCATTTCTTAACCCTATTATGTGTTCGGTTGTTGAGTTTCTTGAGCTCTTTTTAGATTCTGGATATTAATTACTTATTGGTTGCATAGTTTGTGAATAGCTTCTCCCATTTAGTTGTTTTTTTTTTTTCACTTTGCTGATTGTTTCTTTTGCAATGCTGAGCTTCTCAATTTGATGTAACCCCATTTTTCAATTTGTCTTTGATTTCCTGTTCTTCTGGGGTCATTGTCAAGAAGTCTCTGCCTATGCCAAGGTCTTCCAGGGTTTACCAAATGCGCTCTGGTAATTTGATGGTATCAGGTCAGAGAATTATGTGTTTAATACATTTTGAGTGAATTTTTATATAAGATGTAAGATAGGAGTCTTGCTTCATATTTCTGCTTTATGGAGATTCAGTTTCCCCTGTAACATTGTTGAAGAGACTGTCCTTGCTCCAGAGATTGATTTTAGCTCGTTTGTCAAAGATAAGTAGGTTGTAGATGCCTGGATTGATTTCTGGAGGTTTTTTTTTTGTTTTATTCCATTGGTCTATATATCTGTTTTTGTGCTAGCAACATGCTACTTTGATTATAACTGCCCTAAGGTAATTCTTGAAATCTGGTATTGTGATTCTACCAGCTTTGTTTTTGTTGCATGGAATTGCTTTAGCTATTAAGGGCCTCTTCTGTTTTCATATGAATTTCCACATCTTTTTTTCTAGATCTGAGAAGAATGCCATTGGTATTTTGATTGTAATCACATTGCATCTGTAAATTTCTTTTGGTAGAATAGACATTTTGATGATTTTGATTCTACCAATCCATGAAATGGAAGATTTTTCTGTTTTTTTGTGACTTCTTCTATTTCTTTCCTTAATGTTTTGTAATTTTTAACATAGAGAATTTTGACATCTTTGGCTAAATTTATTCCATGGTATTATTTTTTGTAGCTATTCAGAATGGGATTTATACTAGTAGATTTTTTTTCAGGCATGACATTGTGTATACAAAGGCTTTTGATTTTTGTGTGCTAATTTTATTTGCTGCTACATATCCACTCTTGTATGAGCTCCAATGATGAGTCTCTTAGTGGAGTCTTTTGGATCCCCTATATTCAAAATCATGTCATCTGCAAATAGAGATAGTTATATTTCCTCTTTCCTAATTTATGTCCCCTAGATTTTTTTTCTTGTTTATTAACTCTGGCTGAAACTTCCAGGACTATTATTAAATAGTAATGTTGAGAGTGGGCATCATTGTCTGGTTCCAGATCTTACTGGGAATGATTCCAGCTTTTCCCATTCAATAGGATACTGGTCATGTGTTTGCCTTGATTGTGTTGAGGACTGTTCCTTCTATATTCAATGTGCTTAAGGTGTTTTTTTAATATATATAAAGCTTTTATTTAAAGAATATAAATTTCCGAAGTACAGCTTATGTATTACAATGGCTTCCCCCCCCATAACTTCCCTCCCACCCACAACCCTCCCCTTTCTCTCTCCCTCTCCCCTTCCATTCACATCATGATTCATTTTTCATTCTCTTTATATACAAAAGATCAGTTTAGTACATATAACGTAAAGATTTCAACAGTTTGCTCTCACATAGGGACACAAAGTAAAAAACACTGTTGGAGTACTGGTTATAGTATTAATTCACAATGTACAGCACATTAAGGACAGAGATCCTACATGATTTTTTTTTAAAAAATTGATTAATTTTCTATGCAATTTCCAATTTAACACCAAGGTTTTTTTAATCATTTTCAATTATCTTTATATACAGAAGATCGATTCAGTATATACTAAGTAAAGATTTCATCAGTTTGCACCCACACAGAAACACAAAGTGTAAAAATACTGTTTCAGTACTAGTTATAGCATTACTGCACATTGGACAACACATTAAGGACAGATCCCTCATGAGATGTAAGTACACAGTGACTCCTGATGTTGATTTAACAATTTGACACTCTTGTTTATGGCATCAGTAATCTCCCTAGGCTCTAGTCATGAGTTGCCGAGGCTATGGACGCCTTTAGGGTTCGCCGACATCAATCTTATTCCAACAGGGTCATAGTCAAAGTTGAAGTTCTCTGCTCCCTTCAGAGAAAGGTACCTCCTTCTTTGATGGCCCCATTCTTTCCACTGGGATCTCACTCGCAGAGATCTTTCATTTAGGTCTTCTGTTTTTTCCAGAGTGTCTTGGCTTTCCATGCCTAAAATATTCTCATGGACTCTTGAGCCATGTCCGAATGCCTTAAGTGCTGATTCTGAGGCCAGAGTGCTATTTAGGACATGTGCCCTTCTATGAATCTGCTGTGTATCTCGCTTCCCATGTTGGATCATTCTCTCCCTTTTTAATTCTATCAGTTAGTACAGGATGTTGTATTTTTACCAAATGTTTTCTCTGAATCTTTTGAGATAATCATATTGTTTTTGTTCTTTAATTTGTTAATGTGATCTGCATATTTTAATTGGATAATTTAGACCATTGACATTCAAAGTTATTATTGATAAGTAATAACTGCCCCTACCATTTTTCTTTTGATTTCCTTTGTAATTTTACTGGGGTATTTCTGCCTTCACATTTTTTCATAATAATGACTGTTTTTCTATGTATCTATGTGTAGCACATCCTTAATCATTATTTGTAAGATTGATGAATTGTGACAAATCCTTGCAATTTCTGCTTATTTTGGAAGGTCTTTATTTCATCTTCATTTATAAATCAGAACTTTCCTGGGTACAGTTTTCTGGGTTGACATTTTTTTTTTCCTTTAAGGCTTGGTCTATGAATGATTGCTGATGAGAAATCAGTTGTCAGCCTAATTAGAGACCCTCTGATTGTAATGTTGTTTTTCTTTCATTAATGTTTTATAATATTTTATGTTTTACTTTTGAAGGTTTGACTGTAATATCTTTTCTGATCATGCCTCTTAGGAGTTCTCTTTGCCTACTGCATTCGGATATCCCTATCTTTCCCTAAATAAGGAAAATTTTCTGTTATTTCACTGAGTAGGCCTTCTAAATCATTCTCTTTCCACACCTTTAGGAACTCACAAGAATTTCTTATTTACTTGTTCCATAATAGCCCATACTTCTCAAATGCTATTTTTGGTTTTTATCATTTGTTTATTTTATTTATGCCTGAAATGTTTACAACAATATAGTTTCTAGTTTGTGTATACTTTTTACTGCTTCACCAATTCTATTTTAAGGTTTTGCACTATATTTTTTATCTGACATATTGAATTCTTAATTTCTAATATTTCAGTTTGATTTTTCTTCAGTATCTCTATGTGCAAGCCAAATTTCCCTTGCATGTCATATATGGATTTCTTTAACTTACATATTTGCTTCTCTGTGTTTCTGAGTAGTTATACAGGCACTCTTTTGAATTCCTTTTTGGGAATTTTATCATTCTCTCTGTCTTCACCTTCTAATATTGAAGAGTCACTGTTTTCATACTGGGGAGCCATATTGTCTTCCTTGTTCACGTTTCTTGTATTTCTACATTTATTTTAGGCATCTTTGGAAACATTGGTTTTCTCCGCTGAGGGCTTTTATCTTTGAAATATGTTTCTATGGATTAGTGAGTATCTTCTCCTCCAACATATATACAGAGATATGTGTGGGTTCAGGGAGCTTCTGCCAGTGCTTGATGGTGGTGCAAGAGTTCAGAGTGACATCCAAGTTGGGCAGATCTCAATTACCGGCAGGTGGGAGGGTATGATCATGTTGACTAGGATGGTGCAATCCCAGTCTCATCGCCTCTCTGCAAGGGTGAATCCATTGCACAGGTGAGCTCACAGTGGTTATGCACTCCACTCCCACAGGCACATTAACTAGAAAAATGATCTGTGTGCTCCTCAGTATGAATGCAGAACCCACTGTGATGACCCATTCCTGAATCTCATGGAATGCTGAGCCTCTGAAGCCATTCACAGTGATTGCCCAAAGATCCAACTATATCCCATACCCTATTGTACTGTCACAGAATTCCCATTATCATAGTGTGCAGGGTTCCCACAGTCATAGGAAGCAGGAGCAGGGGATCTACTCTCAGCTTTGTGAACCTCCCCCACCCATGGAAGTAGGCATGGTTTTCTCAGAGCTGGTGCCTTCTTAATAGAAATTGGTTGGTGCTCTGCCTTAGTTGTGAAGGGTGAGAACACTTCACAGGTCTTTGTGGATACCTATTCACCTGCAACCGACCCTTCAAGCCAGACTCAAACTCAATGGAGACTGAAGATCTATTCCTTTGATACAATGTCCCGGTCACACACAGGTCACAACAGTCTCTACTTGTCTTATTAAGATAGCACTTCCACCGTGTTGGTCATCAGGTGCACTTGCTGGGGGAGGGGAAGAAAGTAATACGCTCCCCCTTCTCAGGGTTAGGTGAGCACCCTGACCCCTGCTAGCACTTTAGGCCATACCTGAAGTCAGTAGGGACCACATGGTAACCTTCAGGCAATATCATGTGTCATGGGCTGCAGCAGGCTTCTCTAATATGACTCCAAGAAGATGGCATCCACTCCAGTCACTGGCTTCAGGAGTCACCAGTGATGTCCCACTTGCTGCTGTGTGATTGGACCATAACAGCTACTTCAAGGCGTCTCTCTTCTTTCTGCAGAATTTCCATTGCAAACTTTCCACCAACTGTCTCTCCCCTCTTTTCTGTTACCTTTCTGTGGTAAAAATCAGTACATCTTCTCTCTGTTCAGCCATATTGAATCTCCCTGTAACTCCGACTTTCAAATAAAATAAAGTAAATCTTTAAAAAAATATTGAAATCAGCAGTCAGTATTGAAATTAGCAAATATTCATTGATAATATAGTGCTACTAGTTAGACTTTATTGAAGAAACTAAACTTAATATATGTTATAAGATAATTTCAGATATAACTCCATATGATCAAAGAATGCAACGGTAGTATGACAATACTTCCCCAAAAGGACTTAAGACAAGAAGAACTCCAATAACGGGATTCTCTTAAGCATCTCATTTTTCCCTTGCATTGTAGCCTCTTTTGGCAAAATGAATGTCAACTCTGATCACATTTGTTCTTGCTGCTCTTTGACTGGTAGCACTGACATAATCAATATTGTATCAATATCAATTCAAGTTACTAAACTACAATACTAACCTCACAGTAAATAGTGCTACAAACCACATTTATCACAGCTCTCAAATTCTATAATGCACTGTCCTACACTTATTGTTAAGATCCTCCTCATTGTCAAGGGAAAGGGAGGAAAAGTTTTACATGCATGGATCAGATGATAGATCTTGGAGAAGATAAATCTTCAATGATCAATTAGCACTGGTTTGATCCCACTAGTAACTGGATTTCATTCACAATTTTGAGAAGAGATGAAGTATAATTTTTTGTGAGCACTAATTCATTGCCTAGGAATAGGAAAATGATACTTAATAAATACCAGGAGGGTGATAGAAAAGAAATAAAACAAAGTAAGAATATTATCTATTCTCATCAGCAATTGTTTCATTTCTCAGTACATTATTTTAGTTGGTTCCATGTAGTAACATTATAATTGTATAGTTTCTATACATGTTCAGTTCTTTGACAGTTCTTTAACTGAATTTATTTATAATGCCTATTTCAATTATTTTAGAAATAAGATACTCAATAAAATTTTATTGGAAATCAAACTTCTGGGGCTGTCGCCATGGCTCACTAGGCTAATCCTCTGCCTGTGGTGCTGGCATCCCTTATGGACGCCGGGTTATAGTCCCGGCTGCTCCTCTTCCAGTCCAGCTCTCTTTTGTGGCCCAGGAGGGCAGTGGAGGATGGTCCAAGTGCTTGGATGCCTGCACCAGTGTGGGAGACCACTTGGCTCCTGGCTTCAGATAGGTGCAGTGTGCCGACCATTTGGCGGGTGAACCAGCAGCATGAAGACCTTTCTCTCTGTCTCTCTCACTACCTGTCAAATAAGTAAAAAAATAATAAGGAAAAAAAAATAAGAAAAAGAAAAAAAAATCAAACTTCTTATTTACAGAAGCATAAATTTTTTCTTTTTGTTTTCTTCTATAGTTTTTGGAGGAAGAGGAAATTTTCTGTTTAAATTCAATACAAAGTATTTTAGATCAAATTTATAATTGTGCTAAATCCTTCAAGTCTGATAAGCAACTCAGCAATAAATGTGCATACTATTTAGTCAGTGTTCCTAGAAACTTTATCATTGCCTTTTCTAGTAAAGCATTTGAATGTTAGTATTCAGAAAAAAGATAACACTTATAATTGAATATGTCAATATCAAGATACAATGTTAATTTTAAATAGGCCATTATAACCAGTTTGATTGTAATATTTTATAGCTATCATTGAAGTAGATGAAAGATAGTAATAGATTAAATATTTCATGCTAATTTTCCTCATGCTGGGATTTGTTTCCTTGTCACAGCTAAATTGAAGCTGCTTATCATGCAGCTACTGAAGGGATATCTGGATCCACATAATATCTAATATTGAATGACAAGAAATAAAGCACCATGATTATTTTCTTATCAGGGCTTTCAGTAACAAATATACAATAACATGAAAATTCCACTTTGTACTCAGATACTATTTTTTCTTATAATTATAATACAACATTGAAATCAGCAGCTATGACATGGAAAGTAGAAAAAAATAAATTATAAAAAAGTCCTAACATAATAATTGTAATTGGATTCACTAATAATTCTAAAGTAAAATTTTTTAGATTACTTAATCTAATAAGGTAGGCATGCATTTTTTGCAAATGGAGGAAACAACAAACATATATCATGATCAATTTTGAGTTAGCATTATATAAAATTATAATCTCTGACTCAATATTGCAGAAATATTACTGGTAAATTTTTATGTTTGAATGGTAAGTAAAATAACCAAACTTCCATACAAGAAAATCATACTTGTATAAAAATTATCTTTTAGTCTCTAAATAACAATTTTCATGAAACCTGCTCTTAAAATGCAATACTTGATACAATAATTTTTTACTTCTTTTGGTATTTTGAGAATATTTTCCATTAGCATTATGCAATTCCTCTCCAGAATCATTCCTTAGATTTGCGCATCTTCCTCTGTGCCTGAAGAGGCTGTACCTCACAGACTGAGTCCTCTTGCCTTTGGATGTCACACTGGCTTTGAGCCTACTGCAGCAGACATTAGAACATCAGAAGTAGAGAGACAGTCAGTATGAATGACATATATTTTCCTGGCTCCTCAATTTTCTGTTTGCAAATAATTCTGGCCATTTCTCAAACCACGGCCCAGGTCTTGTCAAGTGGTGCTCTTATTTCTGGAAACTCCTTCATCGTTTTACCTCTTGGAAACAAGAGCCACTGATAGTTCTCACCCCATTGCACCTAATCCGGGACTTTATCATCTCTTGGCTGTTTTCCTTCAATGTGCCCAAGCCATTGTAAATAAAATTTTATTCAATTCTCTTTAATTACTCTATTCAAATAGACAAAATAATTTTTGTTGAGATTTAGTCTGATATATTTGTCTTAAAATGTTATATAGTATTTTCATGTTGGGTGGCATTTTAACTCAAATATCCAAAATTATGAGAAAAGTTATTTTGGGGGTTTTATTATACTGACTTACTAAGTATAGGAACATTTTAATACTATCTTCAATAAGTACTAACTACATATTTACCTACCAACAGAATATAATTTATCAATTTTTTTGAAGAATAGGGTCATTATAATTTTAAAAAATTAAAGATTTACAATGCACAAAAATCAACAGCCTTTGTATACACAGGCAATGCCACGGCTGAGAAAAAACTTCTAAGATCAATCCCATTCACAATAGCCACAAAACAATCAAATACCTTGGAATAAACTTAACCAAGCATGGCAAAGACCTCTTTGATGAAAATTATAAAACATGGATTAAAGACCTAAATCTATGACCTGACACCATCAAACTATTACAGAACATTGGAGAAACCCTGCGAGATATAGGTACTGGCAAAGACTTCTTGGAAAAGACCCTGGAAGCACAGGCAGTCAAAGCCAAAATTAACATTTGGGATTGCATCAAAGTGAGAAGTTTCGTACTACAAAAAAAAACAGGAAAGTGAAGAGGCAACTGACAGAATGGGAAAAAAATATTTGCAAACTATGCAACAGATAAAGGGTTAATAACCAGAATCTACAAAAGATCAAGAAACTCCACAACATTAAAACAATCAACCCACTTAAGAGATGGGCCAGGACCTCAATAGACATTTTTCAAAAGAAGAAATCCAAATGGCCAAAAAAACACATGAAAAAACCTTCAGGATCACTAGCAATCAGGGAAATGCAAATCAAAACCACAATGAGGTTTCACTTCACCCCAGTTAGAATGGCTCACATTCAACAATCTACCAACAACAGATGCTGGAGAGGATGTGGGGGAAAAGGGACACTAACCCACTGTTGGTGGGAATGCAAACTGGTAAAGCCACTATGGAAGTCAGTCTGGAGATTCCTCAGAAACCTGAATATAGCCCTACCACATGACCTAGCCATCCCACTCCTTGGAATTTACCCAAAGGAAATTAAATTGGCAAACAAAAAGTCATCTGCACACTAATGTTTATTGCAGCTCAATTCACAATAGCTAAGACCTGGAACCAACCCAAATGCCCATCAACAGTACACTGGATAAAGAAATTATGGGATATTTACTCTATAGAATACTATACAGCAGTCAAAAACAATGAAACCCGGTAATTTGCAACAAAATGGAGGAATCTGGAAAACATGCTGAGTGAATTAAGCCAGTCCGAAAGGGACAAATATCATATGTTCTCCCTGATCAGCGACAACTAACTGAGCACCAAAAAGAAAAGCTGTTGAAGTCAAATGGACACTATGAGAAACAGTGGCTTGATCGGCCCTTGTCCCGACTGTTGATGTACAACTTAACACTTTATCCCTTTTGGTATTTTTTTTGTTCTACTTAACACTATTGGTTGAACTCTGTAATTAACACACAATTGTTCTTAGGTGTTTAAATTTAACTGAAAAGTGATCCCTGTTAAATATAAGAGTGGGAATAAGAGAGGGAGGAGATGTACAATTTGGGACATGCTCAAGTTGGCTTGCCCCAAATGGTGGAGTTAGAAACGTGCCAGGGGATCCCAATACAATCCCATCAAGGTGGCATGTACCAAGGCCATCTCACTAGTCCAAGTGATCAATTTCAGTTCACAATTGATCACACTGATAGGTCTAAGAGTCAAAGGGATCACACAAACAAGACTAGTGTCTGCTAATACTAACTGATAAAATTAAACAGGGAGAGAACGATCCAACATGGGAAGTGGGAGACACAGCAGACTCATAGAATGGCAGATGTCCTAAATAGCACTCTGACCTCAGAATCAGACCTTAGGGCATTCGGATATGGCTGAAGAGCCCATGAGTGTATTTTAAGCATGGAAATGCCAAGACACTCTTGAAAAAAAAATGACCTAAATGAATGATCTCTGTTAGATCCCAGTGGAAAAAACGGGCCATCAAAGAAGGAAGTACCTTTCTCTGAAGGGAGGAGTGAACTTCCACTTTGACCATGACCTTGTCTAAATAATATCGAAGTCAGCGAACTCAAAAGGCTTCCATAGCCTTGCAAATTCATGACAAGAGCCTATGGAGATTACTGACGCCATAAACAAGAGTGTCAATTTGTTAAGTCAATAACATAATTCACTGTGCACTTACTCCTCATGTAGTATCTCCATCCTTAATGTGTTGTTCAATGTGAATTAATGCTATAACTAGTACTCAAACAGTATTTTTCACTTTGTGTTTCTGTGTGGGTGCAAACTGTTGAAAGTTTTGCTTAATATATACTAAATTGATCTTCTGTATATAAAGATAATTGAAAATGAATCTTAATGTGAATGGAATGGGAGAGGGAGCGGGAGATAGGAGGGTTATAGGTGGAAGGGAAGTTATGGAGGGAAAAAGCCATTGCGATCCATAAACTACTTTGGAAATTTATATTTACTAAATAAAAGTTAAAAATAATTAAGGATTTATTCATCCATTTGAAAGGCAGAGTTAGATAGAGATGGAGAGACAGGGAGAGAGAGAGAGAGAGAGAGAGAGAGAGGTCTTCTGTTCACTGGTTCACTCCCCAAATGTCCTCAATTGCTGGAGCTGGCCAGGAGCCAGGAGATTCTTCAGGGTCTCTGAGATGGGTGCCGGAGCCCAAGAACTTGGGGCATCTTCTACCGCTTTCCTAGGCACATTATCAGGGAGCTGGGTTGAAAGTGGAGTAGCAGGGACCCAAACCAGGGCCCTCATGGTGTGCCTGTACCTCAGGGGATGGTTTTAACTCACTGTGTCACAGCACCAGCCCCTAATTAAAATATTTTTGCACTCATAGTTTTAACTTCAGATGCAGATCTGGATGCCATGCATCAAATATTTTAGATAAAAGAATAGATACTTTGACAAATTTGCCTTACTAAGGCTTATTATTTATACATCCACTAACATCCTAAGAAGAAATGCATTGCTCAGTAGTAATAGTATTGATCTTAAAATTTGCATCTTATTACCATTTTAATTAGCTTTTGGAATACCAGTGAAGTTGGATTTATTTTCATCTGCTTATTGACAGTATGAATTATTCTTGAGTGAACTGCCTCTTAACGGTTGCATCCATTCTATTGGAGTGACTAAGCTTTTGAAAGGCTTTATTGTTCAAGTTACTATTGAAAGCAAATCATGGACAGTGATGCTCTCCTTATGTATAGAATAGGCGAGAGATGGAGGGCATTTCTGAGTGAACAAGTTGAGCTGTGTTTTGGACATTTGCCAAATATGAGGCAATTGAATGACACCCATGTAGATATAGGCAGTTTTACAAAGCCTATTAGAGCTTGGTAAATTGATTTGTGTTAAAAATACAGTTGTTAAAGATTTCAGAAGGTAAAATATTGAAGTGATTTCAGCAATTAGTGAGTAAACTTAAACCTACAGTAAAATGTTATAAAAACACCAGTTTTGTGGAATGTCCTTGGAGATATGCTCACACAGAAAAGTAGATGGTGCCAAGAGGGGAGATGAAACGTGGAAGCATGCGACATTATGGGAATAGAAGAAGTTGGAAGAGGTTATATTGTCACAGACTTGGAAAAGGAAAAAATGAAAATAGAAATTATTCATTTTATGAACAAAAATGTTTTATCAATGACTGTGTTGAGTAACATTTCAGTACTCTTGTCAGACTAACAGCATTAGAATGAAGAGAGAATGAAAACAGTTGTTGAACCTGGATATTTAGTTCTTTTTTTAAAACATAGGACATAATTTAGTATATTTTGATTCTAATGTGTCAGAAAATTTAAGAGAAAAGTAACAAGGAGTGACTGATAGAATTATGTACAAAAGAGAATGGGGGAGATAAGATCTCTAGCACAAATATAAAACTATCCTTAAGAGAAAGATCTACACTTTGTAACAAGAGGAACTTGGAAATCTTGGTAAAGATACAATTGTATATGTATGTATATATATATATATATATATATATATGTGTGTGTGTGTGTGTGTGTGTATGTATATATCTGTGTATTAACATCAAGATAACTGTGTAGTATTCAATCAATAAGATTTACTCTACAAAACAAAAACTGATTGTCCTGAGACAATTCAGAAAATGAGGTATGAGGTAGGATCGATGGTTTGGATATCAAAAAATGCTTTAAAACGATGCCTTAGGACAAGCAATAAACTAGGAGAAAATATTTGCAAAGCATATATCTTGTAAAAAAAACTTACATCTGGAACATGTAAAAATATGGTTACAATTCAACAAGAAGACATCTTGATTAAAGAATGATCATAAATATGAATATGTAGTAAAACACAATATACAAATATCCAATAAGCACATGAAAAACATTTGGCATCATTAGCCATTAGTTAAATATAAATTAAAACTGTAAGGTAATACTATTTAACATCCTCTAAAACAGGTATAATAATTTCTTTACAATAGATAACACCAAGACCTGCCAAGGACATGGGAGCCACCATACATTGCTAGTAAGATCATAAACGGGGCAGCCACACTGAGAAAGTATGACAGGTTATCAAAATGATAACCGTAAGTCCACATACAACCCAGCCATTCTTCTCTTAAGAATGTATACAAGATAAATGAAAACATATGCCCACTCAAAGCTTGCAAAGGAATGTTTGTAGTAACATACTTCATTGTGGAGAGGTTTGGAAACAACCTAAATGTCTACCAGCTGGGGGATAGATAAACAGAAATGTGGAATAGATCCACAAAGTGTAATATTCTTCAACAATAGTGAGAAATCAACTACTTACATGCACTTTGTCATGAATAAACTTCAAAGACTTGAAGCCAAGCATAAGACACCACATAATGTATATTCCCATTCTTAAAAAAGGTCCAGAATACAAAATTTATACACATAAAAGTAAATTAGTAGTTGCCTGCAGCTAGAGACTGATATAGGTTTAACTATAAGTAAGTGTGAGATTTTATGGTTGGATTGGAATGAAAATATTCTTTTTTTTTTTTTTTTGACAGGCAGAGTGGACAGTGAGAGAGAGACAGAGAGAAAGGTCTTTCTTTTGCCGTTGGTTCATCCTCCAATGGCCGCCTCGGCAGGCACGCTGTGGCCGGTGCACCATGCTGCTCTGATGGCAGGAGCCAGGTGCTTCCTCCTGGTCTCCCATGGGGTGCAGGGCCCAAGCACTTGGGCCATCCTCCACTGCACTCCCGGGCCACAGCAGAGAGCTGGCCTGGAAGAGGGGCATCAGCACAGAATCCAGTGCTCTGACTGGGACTAGAACCCAGTGTGCCTGCACCTCAGGCAGAGGATTAGACTATTGAGCCGTGGTACCTGTCTGAATGAAAATATTCTAAAACTGACCTATGATGATAGCGAACTATTTATAAACTTACCAAAAATCACTGAATGGTACATTTAAAATGAATGAATTTAGTGATATGCTTAAAATGCCTCAATAATACTGCTTCAAAAATAACTCATGAAGATTTCAAGATGACAAGTAATAAATACATGAAATACATTAAAAAGATTTTAAAATGAGAAACATGATTGTATGTTAGCTGAAGACCTAAAAATCCTGAGTGCAGAATACTACAGATCAAATTGTCTTACATTCTACTTGAAGATGTTGGAAACGTTTCTTAGGGATTTTAAGGGATTGCTTTGAAAGTGTGTTAGGACCTTTGGCTCATACACTATCTTAAGAACAAAAAGGGATTGACACTCATGAATCTTAGAAAAGAGCCGTAAGAACAACAATCTCCTAGGGTGATAGACAGCGGGATCTATTGCCTGATTGAGTCGTCACTCTTGAGAAGGATGATGCCTGCCTTGTGTCTCTGATAGCAGAGAAAGTAGAGCCTACATCAGTATTGGTCTTCATCCCACCCAGAATTTGTTGGGGATAAGGAGAATATGTAATTTCTGTGGAAGGAAATGAAGCAAGAAGGAATAATAGAGGCATTCAAAATTCATCTAAAGTTCTTTTGCTATGAAGGCTTTCTAAATGGGTAATATGATCTCTCCAGAGTATAGGAGCTGACCAAAAGCCAGAGGATATGAGGAAGACAGAAGAGGCCAATCAAGGGATGCTTTACAAATATATAAGGAATGGCAGGTGACAAGAAAAAGGCATGTCTAAGAAACTCATAAATATTCACAGAGTATTTAGCTTTTATAAAATCCCCTAAACAAGAGACCCATGACACTAAATCATGACAAAAATGAAAAATTTCGGTATTTCTTTAATCCTATATATTTTTCTCTTTCTCTCATGTAGAAAATTATTGAAAATCATAACTTGAAATCTACAAGGAATGATTGAGGAAGAACAGGGAAATAAAGTAGAGCCCAATTTTCACCCACATTTCTAATTTCAGGCTTCCATCTAGAAATAAGCCAGAAATGAGGGAGGCAGTTTAAAATAGATATCACAAATTTCATCATTCTGTGTAGGATGACAGTATTATTTGCCAAAATGAAACTTTTATTTTTAACCACAGTTAACAGAAACCTTTTTATTACATGGGTATAAGTTGAAAAATTTTGACCCCTAGAAAACTAGTCCCTCACAGGTTTTAAAGACTACTGGTGGAGATATAAAATGTCACCTATTGATTCCTCTATCAAATTCTACTTTTGTCCCAATTGTTAAAAAAAAGATGGCAACATGAAAGTCCTAGCTGAAAAAAAGATTAAGAAATTAAGCGTGTATTGTCAGGTGGGTCTCAGTAGAAGGTGGTGAATTAATTAAAGTGTACAATGGAGTCCAGTTTGCCTGAATTTCATCCTAGTTGTGCAACTTAATGGCCGTATGATCTTATTCAAATTACTTAAGCTCTTTTTTTTTTTAAAGTGAATATACAATTTATTTAACATTCAAACTTCATTAAGACATTTGCAATATGGCAATTTTACTGGGAGTTTAACCCTACCTAAGATATGATTGCTTGCTGGGGCTAGCAACAGGGTCCAGTTCACACTTAGCAATAATTAAATACTTTATTGAATAAATACAATACCTTAAGCTCTTTTTTATATCCATTTACTCATGTTTAAAAAGGACCAATGGTGGTGCTTATTTATGATCATGAAGATTATAAAATTGTTAGCACTTAAAACAGGGAAAGGATTCTATTAATGTTATCTATTATCACTATTAAGTTCCTCCGAATGACTTGGCTGCATATATATAGGAAGAGGTCATGATAACATGAAATTATGCAAAATTGAGATGTAATGTGATAGAGACATGAGCCAGTTCAGAAAATGACTATAAATTGGATAAATCAAAGGGTTGGAGAATCTGTGATGTATAAATAGAATGGAAGAGGAGGGAAGTGCTAATAAATAGGAGGTGATGATTTGCCCCATGGAACAAATGAAAAGATAATTAATAATTACACATCATGGATGCCAGTCTGTTCAGACTTCTATAACAACAAAAGAGAAAGCACTACTGCCATGCATGATGTCTCTACTCTCACAGATTAAGCACCTCTAAACATCACACTGGGATTAGGTTTGAAAAGCTGAATTGATGGCCATTATCCCCTTGTCTTAGATAATAGTGCCTGGCTTCTACTGAGATGGCTGATCCATGTACATCTCTTTATTAAACAATCACTAGTCCAAAGGCTTTTTTTTTTTTTTACCTCACTCCCCAAATGGCAGCAATGACAGGGGCTACGCCACACCAAAGCCAGGAGCCAGGAGTTTTTTCCGGGTCTTCTGCGTGGTGCAGAAGACCAAGCGCTTGGCCCATGCTCCACTGCTTTCCTGGGTAAATTAGCAAGGAGCTGGAATGCAAGTGGAGAAGCTAAGACAGGAAACAGTACCCATATGGAATGCTGGCATTCCAGGTGGCAACTTAACCTGCTATGCCAGAATATGGGCCCGTTAGTCCACATTCTTACTGCTCTTTCTCAAAATGCTTTCTCATTCTTCACCATGTATATACAACTGAGATCTTTTCATATATTTTATGTTCTGTCTCCGTTTTGGTTAAATTTTTCCCCTTGTGTCTGATATCTTTTCTTGAATTTTATTCTAATCAACCACAAGAAACTAGTCTGCTCCTTTGACACTTGGCTCAGAAATTTTCTCAGCCAAATATCTAGTATCATTCTTCACAAATTCAATCTTCCATAAAAAAAAAAAAAACTATGACACAAATGCAATTCAAACACATTTTTTGTTACTTTATAACAAGGGTTATTTTCCTGAAATTTCCAATTACAATCCCTTATTGCCTTCTGACATCTCACCAAAGTGACCTAGATCATCAGACCAATGGAGCAATGACGTAAGTCTCATAATCGGACATCTAGATGGAGGTAGCTAAGTCCCCAGAACTCTTATGATCTGTGACCTGGTAGATGCAGTGTCATGTAAATATTGCCAAGTTTTTCTATCTGTGCCCTCTGTAGATGTGGCCAATATATCCAGGACCACAAAAGTGCCCATCTGAGACCTCCACACTCATGACTTAATCACCTTGCTAGGGTGTCTGAATATCATCATGTTGAGGCTTACATTTCAACGAACAGGTTTTTGTAAGGAAATAAACCATTCAGTCTACAGCAGAAAGGAAATAGAACAGAAAGTCTTGAGCTGGGTATTGTCAACTTGTGTACAGTTTTAAAGTCACTCAATAATTTCCAGACTCATAGAAGATATTATAACTTAAAAAATATGATGGTAAAATATAGGAGCTTGCTAAATATAAACAAAAGGAAAATGAGGTGCATATATATATAT
Organism: Sylvilagus floridanus; assembly: GCA_949820135.1. NCBI lineage: Eukaryota > Metazoa > Chordata > Mammalia > Lagomorpha > Leporidae > Sylvilagus > Sylvilagus floridanus. The sequence continues at coordinate 110,034,987 of OX463238.1, read as the reverse complement.
ATATATATATATATAATATAAATTTCCAGAACTATGTTGTATGTTCAGTTCTGACCATAAAGCTCAGTGCCTATAATTTGTTACATAAGTGTACATCAGCAAATACATGCACCTTAGAATAACTAGGACTTTCTTTTTGTTGGGAGAAGCAGTGATTGATAAGATACAATACAGCATGAGTGAAGTCTGATCTTGTATCTGATACTTCATCAGACTTTGATGAGGATATTGCAAATTATAATGGGATGATTTATAGGTTATGAGAATAAAAGCAGCTCTGGCCTGAAACAGCTTCAAACAACACAGCGCAATTGAAGGCGGCCCAGGTATTACCTGAAACAAAGAGCCAGAAAAAAATGACATTAAATCACATGCAAACCATATTCTCCATAGAATGAGGAATCATACAACGATTTCAGAAGGAAGAGAGCAGTGAAGGATGATCACATTTGTTCACTACACTGCTGGTGCCCCACTTGGTGTATTTATAGAGGTATTATAATTTCTCCCCAAAGCCTAGATAAGATAGACATTTGGCATAATTCATTCCTTAATTCACTCTTTCTGCATACTATGTACAAAAATATTCTAAGCATACTAAGATAACTGAAAAACCAATAGAAAAATAATACTGGATAAAAGATAACAGAGGGCCAGTGCCTTGGCTCACTTGGCTGATCCTTCACCTGTGGCGCCGGCACACTGGGTTCTGGTCCTGGTTTGGGCGCCAGATTCTGTCCCAGTTGCTCCTCTTCCAGGCCAGCTCTCTGCTGTGGCCCTGGAAGGCAGTGGAGGATGGCCCAAGTGCTTGGGCCCTACACCCAATGGGAGACCAGGAGAAGCACCTGGCTCCTAGCTTTGGATTGGCACAATGTGCCGGCCGTAGCGGCTATTTCGGGGGTGAACCAACGGAAGGAAGACCTTTCTCTCTGTCTCTCTTGCTCACTGTCTAACTCTGCCTGTCAAAAGAAAAAAAAAGATCACAGAAAATAAATGGGAAACATGAGTAAGCTATGCAGAAAGCGTGTCATTATATCAAATGATAGAGCACAGTAAAAGGTTTGAAGTCTATTGAAACAAATGGGTTGTAGAATAAATCTTTAGAGTAAGAGCTAAACATTTGAGCAAAGTCTTGAAGAAAATGAGTAAGTTACTTATGAATATATAAGGAAGAACATTCCAGGAGAAAGCCCAGCCAGTGCAAAGCCCTATGGAAAAGTCTACAACTCATTATCCCATTAGAGAAATGATGGTGATTTGTACGAGGGTAGCAGATTTTAAGGTTATAAGTATGAAGACCTGCATATTTTGATGAGTTAAGCAAGATAGAATATATACATGGATCATGATAAAGAGTTGCCACACCTTCAGAACATGATTATTTCAGATAGATACCAAAAAGAAAAAAAAAATTGCACAACCTAAGCCTACAAATTTACAGATGAAAAGATATGGATCATTGGACAACTGACTTGTTAATTTATCTTATTTATTCTTATCTATATTGCAAAGAATAAGTAAGAAAAATTGGATTTCTACTTTTGAGATCATTTATTAGAAGTTTCCAAATCAAAGTACCATATTATAAAACCTGCCTGGAGGGGCTGCCATTGTGGCATAGCTAGTAAAGCCACCACTTGCAGTGCCAGCATCCCATATAGGCGCCAGTTCAAGTCCCAGCTAATCCACTTCCATCCAGCTCTCTGTTTTGGCCTGGGAAAGCAGAAGATGTCCCAAGTCCTTGGGCCCCTGCACCCGCATGAGGGACCCAGAAGAAGCTCTTGTCTCCTGGCTTTGGATCGGCACAGCTCCAGCCTTTGCGACCATTTGGGGAAAGAGCCAGCAGATGGAGACCTCTCTCTCTCTTATTCTCTCTCCCTGGCTCTGCCTCTCTGTAAATCTGCTTTTCAATTAAGTAAATAAATCTTAAAAAAAAAAAAACTACCTAAAGATGTATAAATGATAGATAAGAAGTTATAATCAAGACTAAAATTTTGGGCCGGCGCTGTGGCTAAATAGGCTAATCCTCTGCCACGCGGCGCCAGAACACCGGGTTCTAGTCCCTGTCGGGGCACCAGATTCTGTCCCAGTTGCTCCTCTTCCAGGCCAGCTCTCTGCTGTGACCCAGAAGTTCAGTGGAGGATGGCCCAAGTGCTTGGGCCCTGCACCCCACGGGAGACCAGGAGAAGCACCTGGCTCCTGCCTTCGGATCAGCGTGGTGCGCCGGCTGCAGCACACTTTCCGCGGCGGCCATTGGAGGGTGAACCAATTGAAAAGGAAGACCTTTCAATTTTTGTTTTTGTTTTTGTTTTTTGTTTTTTGACAGGCAGAGTGGACAGTGAGAGAGAGAGATGAGACAGAGAGAAAGGTCCAGGCACACGTGCCTCCACAGCAAGGGCTGGCTCAGATGGAATCTGGGAGTCGAAAATCCTTACAACTCTCTCAAATATGCGGCATGAATCTCATTATTTGAGCCATCAGTACTATCTCTTCTGGTCTGCTCTGGTGAGAACATAGAGTCAGCAGCCAGAACTCTAAATCAAACCCAGGGGCCCCTTTTGAGATGCAGATATTGCAGTCATTAGGTCAAACCTCAGCTCTCAATATGGATGTTCCAAGTATATTTACTGGGTGCTGGCACTGTGGCATTGTGGGTAAATCCACCTCGTGCGGTGCCGGCATCCCATTAGGACGCTGGTTTGAGTCCCAGATGCTCCACTTCTGATCCAGTTCTCTGCTATGGCCTGAGTAAGCAGTAGAAGATGGCCCAAGTCCTTGGGCCCCTGCACCCATGTGGGAGACCCGGAGGAAGCTCCTGGCTCCTGGCTTTGGATGGGTGCAGCTCCAGCCATTTCAGCCAATTGGACAGTGAACCAACAGATGGAAGACCTCTCTCTTTTCTCATCTACATATATACATATATGTGCAAGTACAATGGCATATTAATCAGCTATAAAAATGGAATTCTATCATTTGCAGCAAGTGATTGGAACTTGAGGACATCATGTTGAGTGAAATAAGAAAGACACAGAAAGACAAATATCACATTTCTCCCTGACATGTGACATCTAAAACAAAACAAAAGAAACATCAAAAAATAAGAAATGCTCCTTCCATCTGTCTTTCTCTCTTGTCTCTCAAATAACTAATTTTTTTTTAACTTTCACTATTTCATTATGAAAAACACTGGTCCAATGTTTAATATATGAAACACATTGGTAATTTGAAAATGAACTAAGAATATCAAAATGTATGATCGAGGGGCTTAAGAAACAACTTTAGACGAAGAAATTAGAGTGGTGTTTTTGCATTTCTCATTTCAGTCAATTTATATTGAATAGTAAGATCACAGAACACTTTTATATAAAATTCCGTAAGAATCAAAGATTAAATAACCATACCAATAAAATATAGATCAATACATTTGGTTATTAACTTTTGCTAAACTCTTTGCAAGCATAAATTCTGAGATTCAGTAATGCCCTTATTCTTGCAGGTGTCTGGAAATTTGATAAAGAAGACAAGTTCATTAAATTCTCCACTACACAAAAGTCTATAGCTTGGGATAAACATATTTCCTATCTAATTGGCCTTGTTAAATAGTGAGGCTATCTACTTATATACTAAGAAATGCATTACTAATTATATCTAAAGAACTACTTTTATTATTTTATATTATTTGCAGCAAAAGAGAGAGAGAACTGCATTTTCCAGCTGTATTTTCAGAATAAGAGTTATTAAAATACTTTTCTAATAGGAAGAAAAGATGCATTGAAATAAATTCTATGTGACTTAAATCTGGTGGACCACAGATGAAAAGAAATAAGTTCTTAAAAAGTCCTAAGCAATTAGCTCAACTACAAAAATGAATAATAATGGCTTGTTAATAAGATAATAAAATTGGATTAAGTTGTATTTCCTACAGAGAAGAATTTTTTTTTTAAGAAAAAAGAGACCATTATTCAAGTTTTTGTGTAGCAGAAACGGTTTTAAAACATGCTGGTATTTTGAAAGGGGGATATCAAACAAGTAGGAATTCAGGTGGTTTAGGGGTTTAAGAACTGTTAATGATTGTGAAAATTGATCAGTAATCAAGAATAATTGTTCAGATTCCAGCAAACTAGAGCTTATTGCTGAACATGTTTAATATTAAAGAACTTGAATATAGTAAAAAGCTTTGCTAATATAGACACAGAAAACAAGATATAGTTAAAATTAAAATTAACTATACGTGTGTAGTCCCGGTTGCTCCTCTGCCAGTCTAGCTCTCTGCTGTGGCCTGGGATAGCAGTGGAGTATTTCCCAAGTCCTTGGGCCCCTGCACCTGCATGGGAGACCAGGGAGAAATTCCTGGCTCCTGACTTCAGATCAGCGTAACTCTGGCTGTTGTGGCCATTTTGAGAGTGAACCAATGGAAGGAAGACCTTTCTCTCTATCTCTCTCTCTCACTGTCTGTAAACTCTACTTGTCAAATAAATAAAAAAAAAAATTTAAAAAGTAGTATGAGTGAAAACACGTTAATCATTTTATTTGAAAGATATTTCGATATCAATGAACAAGATGAGTGATTATATCTTTTGGCAGTGTGACTTACTCAATTTATGTGATTTTTGTCATTATATAGGAGATTGGACTAATAGATGTGATTTTACAATTTTGTGACTCGGTGATATAAGAAATTTCCAAGTAGAACATAAAAATAGATGAAAAGGGTTAGATTATAAAACTCAGCGTGATTAACTGGAGAATTTCTTTAAGCATTCTATTCAGTTAAAATATAATTCAATATAAAAATGAGACTCCCAGAGAGCGCTTTTGGATCTCATATATTTCATATAATAATTTCCTACATACTAAAGATCTTTACTGAACACATACGAAAAGTGGCCCAAGGTAAAGTTGGTGGCTATAATAAGATACTGTAAAGTGTGAAAATTGATTGATATTGGACACATGTAATTTGAAACTTAATACTTGTCTGGGGTTAAACACAGGTTATTCAAGTGTTTTCACACTGTATTTGGATAGCAAATATAGTGAATGGAGAAAGAAAAAACACTTCAGAATCTTTGAGTGGCTGAGTAAAAGGTTTTTGAGTTTTGTTTCAAGTGGGGAATTCATACAATAGGCATATTCTTTCTGCCTCTGTGAGAAAGAACACTGGGCTAAAGTGCCTCTACATTTAGTTTTTCTAAGGAGGATTAAAGAAATATACATTTAATTAACTTTCAAGCATTTTGCATTCACCTTTATTTCATAAATTTGGGGTGTTACCCTTGAAAGTTTGAAATTCTTAAGAATTCTATCTTAAGTTTGCTCCATTCATCAGTCTTCTTTTCTTTCCATTGTTTCAAGTGTTCTTTTCTTTAAAAAAGGGTTTCATTTCCTGGGACCTTTTAGAGTCATTCATCTCTATTACCTGATAAAACTTATAAAGCTAACACAAATGTATCTTCGCCTCCCACAAGTCTGATTATTCTGATTTCATTTCCAATGGCCATGTATGATATCCACCCCACCACTAGTCACCCTAATTAGTTGCGAGATGCTATAAATGCTATCCAAACAATGCTTCTTAAGGCCAATAGGCATATAACCACCTGTCCTAGTAATGTTAACCATGTATTAGCAGGATTACTTCTGAAATCCATGTGTAATCTTTCTCTGACATAATCCAATCTACACAAGGCCATCATATTTAACCTGCAGATACAATTAAAATGACTCTTAGTCAAACGGTGAAATCAAGCTCTGTTTCTTTTAGTTTATAGCTTTGATTTGGAGTGCTTATTTTAAACTATTCTCCTTTTCTTGCTTAGACCATCTCTATGGGAAAACCTCGGAATCTGCATTTTCTATCAATTCTTCAGATTGTTAGGGATGACTGTGTTTGAAAGCCAAGATTAGAATCCAAAATTCTGCCACTGTAATCACTAGGTCTCTGGATAAGCCAATGAATACATAAGCCAGTGCAGTTTTTCTCGAAGGCTGACTTTTGGGACTCTTCCCCTCAGGGTTAACTTCATATTTTGAAGAATATGTAATTCTGTGATCTGGATGTCCAAACATGTCAAGGATATGCATAAAAAACAGTGAGGGGCCAGAGTTGTGGCACAGTGGACTGCCTGCAGTGCTGGCATACCATGTGAGTACCAGTTCAAGCCCTAACTCTTCCACTTCCAACCCAGCACCATGCTATTGTGCCTGGAAAAGATGTGGAAGATGGTCAAATCCTCGAGCCCTTGCCACCCTCTTAGGAAACCCTGAAGGAGTTCCACACTCCTAGCTTTGACTATGCCCAGCCCCAGTCTTTGTAGCCTTTTGAGTAGTGAACCAACCAACAGATGGAAAACTCTGTGTGTATGTGTGTGTGTGTCTGTGTGTGTGTCTGTCTATCTCATTCTCCATTATTCTACCTTTCAAAGATATTTTAAAGATCTTAAAAGAAAAATGTTAAATTGACAATGATCATGCAGCGTTTGTCTAATCTCATACCTGAGTTCTTTTTTCAGTACTCACAAATCTCTCCAGTATTCCCTAATTTGGAGTGGCAGTCTTACTTGGCACTAATAATTTTACATATGCAGCCTTTGTTCTAATAACGTTGAATTTCACTACTTTGTTGTCTCGAAAGATCAAAACATTCTTAGTTGCCCCCACTTGTTTTGTCCACGAAGTGAAATTTATAAACTTTCATGAGTCACCAAGCTGGTATTTCAATTAGAATTCCACAAACTGTGCATATTCAGTTTAGCTGAAATAATGTTAGCTACTGTAGATCGTCCATATTTCTTAGCATATGTGTAGGTAGAAATAAAAATTCTGTGAAAGAAACTTCCATTGTTATTAAAATATCAACTTATTAAATAAAATATAAGAAGAGTACATATTTCCAGTGAACCTCACCACTGTTTAGATATCTTTTCATGGTTGTAACAGGTTGTCAGTTGTCTTTTTCCCAGTATGTATATTTCTTATTTCTATGCCTCATTTCTATAACATTAATTAGCTACATTATTTTGAGTGAAAGTGCTGATGGCAAACATGTCTCTCATGTCCTGTCTTTAATGGCATTAATAATAAATGGTTATAACCTCGGAAACTTAATAGTACCACTATGTGTCAGGGTGCTGCAAGCATTTCATATGAAGACTATTACTTCAGTGAATTCTCTCAAGAATCCTGTGTGGAAACTAAGATGCAGTTAAGAAGTAGTGGATGGAGCCGATGCTGTGGCACAGTAGGCTAAGCTTCTGCCTGTGGCACCAACATCTCATATGGGTGCCGGTTCTAGTCCCAGCAGCTCCACTTCTGATGACACTCTCTACTATGGCCTGGAAAAGCAGTAGAAAACGACTCAAGTGCTTGGACCCCTGAACCTGCATGGGAGACCCAGATGAAACTCCTGGCTCCTGGCTACTGGCTCCTGGCCCCTTGTTCCTGGCTTCAGATTGGCCCAGGTCAGGTCATTTTGGACATTTAGGGAGTGAACCTGTGAATGAAAAACCTCTCTCTCTCTCTCTCTCTCTCTCTCTCTCTCTCTCTCTCTCCTCTCTCTCTCTCTGTCTCTCTCTCCCTCTGCTGCTGTAACTCTGCCTTTCAAATATATAAATAAAAACTCCAAAAAAAATAGTAGTGAAGCCACATTTCATTCCAGTAAGGTTTGTTCCTCAGTTGAAAGTTTGCTGATCAATCTTGATAATTTCTCTTTGTTGGGTAATTGCAATAACACAATTTCCTGTTGTAATAATTTATTCAGACATTTTAAAATACTATTGAAGTAAATCAGATATTTGTTTAAACATGTTAATGACTGTTTTATTTTCTTTAAGCTAATGTAAAAACTTAAGTTCTTTATGTCCTAATTTTGAAAGTTCCTGGAGCAGGTGCCCTGCCTGGCACAGTAGGCTAATCCTCCTCCTGCGACGCTGGCATCCCATATGGGCACTGGTTCTAGTCCTGACTGGTCCTCTTTCCATCTAGCTCTCTGCTGTGGCCTGCGAAAGCAGTGGAGGATGGCCCAAGTCCTTGGGCCCCTGCACCCGCATGGGAGACCTGGAGGAAGCTCCTGGCTCTCGGCTTTGGATTGGCACAGCTCCAGCCGCTACGGCCATTTGGGGAGTGAACCAGCGGAAAGAAGACCTTTTTCTCCGTTTCTCTTTCTCATTGTCTGTAACTCTACCTGTCAAACAAATGGATGGAATCTTTAAAAAAAAGTTCTTATACTTTTAGGGTGAAAACTAAGAAATATCCATCAGGTCATGGTATATTATTTTTCCAATTCATATTTGTCTTTGATTTGTTACTGTTTTACTAAAATTTCCATATGTAAACATAGATAATAGTATATATTTTAATATGACATAAACTTTTTAATAATGGGTGCTCTGTTTGCCTCATAAAATAAGCCTTTTCTCCACAAAGTGGTAGTTCTGCTAGCATAAGCCTATAGATTTTATTTTAAAAAGCCTGTAGCCTATAAAATAATATACTTGGGGTTTGTTAATAAATATTTGGCAATCAATTGCTTCCTCTGTTTCTCATCAAGTACACAGAAATTTTAAGTCAAAAAACTGTAAATCAAGAAAGTAGAAACTTTTGTTTGTTTAATATTTTCTTCCAAAGTGATAATAAAGTGCTCATAAAAACTGCTGTGCACAATTTTTAAAATTCTTAATTGATGGATTTAATAAGATATACAGGATAAATATTTATACAGATATATAAATAAATGAATTTTTGAGTTAGAAGATCAACTGGTGGTGTCTGAGAATATGTTGCAAAATTAAAAATAAGTGAAACATGATAAAGAAATTTACACAAAAATGTCTAGGCAAAGCATCTCAAATTATCAACTCAGGTCACCTTTGGAGACTGGAAGAAGGCCAGTCTAGAGTTATTTCTTTCAGAATGAAATATTCTAAAAATCTTTACCAAATGGACATATTTTTGTATCTTAAGATATATATTAGTTTACTATTTAACCAAATAGAAATGTTCTTTAAAAAAAGCAATTGTTTTTAAACTTGGAAAATTATACACAAATCTAAAAACATCAATATTGTTTTCAGTTAGATAAAAACTAAATTTGGGGATTCTTTCCTATATTGTTAAAATTCACACACAGTATTACATATTTATGGGGTACGATGTGATAATTCAATTCATGTATGCTATCTATAATCAACAAGACAAGACTTTAATAGTTCCAACTCTTAAAAATTTACTTTTTTGTGATATTTAAGCTTCTATGTCTAGTTCTGTGTATAATATATAATAAATTGCTGTGAATTGTAGTTGCTTTACAATGCTGTAGAACATTTGAACTTATTCTAACTGTAGGACTATATTGTAAAACTCATTATGCAATATCTTTCTATCCTAACTCCCCCTATATTTCCTAAATGCTTCTGATCTCTATTCTATCTCTCCCTCTATGAAATCATTCTTTCTTATCTTCCACATATGAGGGAGAGCATGTAAAACTCTTTCTGTGCCTGACTTATTTCACTTAATATGACATTCTCTAGATCCATCCATGTTGCCATAAATGACAAGGTTTCATTCACTTTTATTTGTGAATAATATTCTATTCTGTATGTATTATCTTTGTCCATTCATCCACTGATGAATGTTTCAGTTGATTATGTTTTGACTATTGTGAATAATGCTGCAAAAATTTTGAGAATGCACATATATTATTGATGTACTGATTTAATTTCCCTTAAAAATATACCTAAATTTTTATCACATTGTTTTTTTTTTTCCTGAAAGAAAATGTATTCGTATTATAGATGTTTTTCTCACATTGACTGGAGAGTTTGTGTGTTCCATGACTGGAAGGAATTATTAGAATAATAAATAATACAAGTTCTTTCTGCAGTTTTAACTGACTAATTGGAGGAGAAAATAAATATCACATAATACAAATATAACAATATTTAAAACTATTGTTTAAAATTTAGGTGAACTATTATGTTGAATTGCAGGATGCAAAGGATATAATGGGTCAGAATAAAAAGTGAAATATATACTACTGGCTAACAATTTGATTAAAATATGTGGTTCAAAAAACTAAATCAATTATTGACACAACAGCACAGCAACCTGGGAAAGAAACAGATATACAAATGCGAAAACTACAATTCCTTACTGAAGAGTAATCACACAAATTTTCCAAAAAATTTTCTTACTTGTCTGTCAGAAAAACTTGAAAAAGTCATATATTGATTGAAGTACCCCATTTTTAGTTTGTGCTTTCATTTAGTGAATCTCTTTAGTATTTAGTTTAGCTAAAGATTTGGCAATCTTCCCAGGGGCCAACTTAGGGGAATCATCTCTGCCTTAAATCAAGGGGGCTGTTAAATACCTTATAAAGTTGTGCTAAGAATTTTAGAAATTCCACACCCAGAATTACTTCCACCCAGGGAGCTCTCCCAGACCAGACCAGATGGAGAGGAAATAGGAAAGATTGAGGCTCCATAACCTTATTCATAAAAATTCTAGGCTGAATGCAGACTAGGTTCTCAGTTTTGTCCTGAGAGGTCTGCCTGGTCTACAAGGTGTATTTTCCTTCATTAAACTTTGCATCACTATTCAGTTCTCCTTCTGTGTCTGTGCCTTCATACTTCATCATCACAAGTCAACAAACAGTAACAACCCCCATTCCTGCTTCATGGTGACTCAGCAACAAATTTCTTATGTTCACCTAACTTGGATTCACTTGATTTCCTGGAGTTTGATAATTGTTTTCTTCCCAAGATTTGAGGCTATTAGTTCTTTGCATGTTTCTTTCTCTTTATTTCCATGTTCTTTCTGAGAGTTCCATTATGTTTGTATAGTCGGTTCATTCAATGGTGTCTTATAAGTCCCCTAAGCATTTTTCATTCCTTGTGCTCTTGTAACAGGATTATTTACAGTGACCAATGACACTTGTCGGTCCTTTTTTTCTTCTTTATCTGATGTGTAGACAAAATCCTCCAGAAAATTTTTTTTTAACTTCAAATATTATATTCTCTACTTTTATAAGAATTATTATATTTCAGAAGACCTAAATGAAAGATCTCTGCAAGTAAGAACCCAGTGGAAAAATGGGGCCATCAAAGAAGGAGGTACCTTTCTCTGAAGGGAGGAGAGAACTTCCACTTTGTCTATGACCCTGTCGGAATAAGATTGAAGTCAGCGAACCCTAAAGGCTTCCATAGCCTCAGCAACTCAAGACTAGAGCCTAGGGAGATTACTGAAGCCATAAACAAGAGTGTCAAATTGTTAAATCAACATCAGGACTCACTGTGTACTTACGTCTCATGAGGGAGCTGTCCTTAATGTGTTGTCCAGTGTGAAGTAATGCTATAACTAGTACTGAAAAAGTATTTTTACACTTTGTGTTTCTGTGTGGGTGCAAACTGATGAAATCTTTACATAGTATATACTGAATCGATCTTCTGTATATAAAGATAATTGCAAATGATTTAAAAAACTTGGTGTTAAATTGGAAATTGCATAGAAAATTAATCATTTTTTTTTAAAAAAATATCATGTAGGATCTCTGTCCTTAATGTGCTGTACATTGTGAATTAATACTATAACTAGTACTCCAACAGTATTTTCACTTTGTGTCCCTATGTGAGGGCAAACTGTTGAAATCTTTACATAATATGTACTAAACTGATCTTCTGTATATAAAGAGAATTGAAAATGAATCTTGATGTGAATGGAAGGGGAGAGGGAGCGGGAAAGTGGAGGGTTGTGGGTGGGAGGAAAGTTATGCAGGGGAAGCCACTGTATGTACTTTGGAAATTTATATTTATATTTATATAAATATTTATTTATATAAATATTTATATTTACATTTATATTATATTTATATTTATATTCTTTAAATAAAAGCTTTATAAAAAAGAATTCTTATATTTCTATATCTTTATAAAAATTCTCTTCATTTTTCTCTAGACCTCATAGTTTGTCTTTGTGATGGATTCTTTATATACTCAAACTATATAAATTATATATCTAGATTTATTACAGTCAGTTTCTGGAGATTCACCATATTCCTTTATTTGGGACATCTTTCTTTACTTCTCCACTTTCTTTGACTCTTTCTATTTATATATGCACATTAGAAGAAGAGATAGCACTCCCCGGTTTTAAACATTGACTTGATACAAAGATACTTCAAAAAATTCATGACAAATAGAATTAAAAATTGCAGCTATTTTTGTGTAAAAAATGAAATCCATGAATGTGTTTGCATGATATGCATTCCCATGAACTCTTTGAAGACCTGTTGTGCAGAAGAACCTCACCAACAACCACAGCCAGAAGGTTCTGCAGAATCCTCAAACTCCATATAAAAACTGACTTTTTTGTTCTCAGTGGCTCTGAGGCATGTAAAGTCTGGTGAGACCCCATTAGCACTCCAAGATGAGACGGAATCAATATCTTGGGCAACCTTTGGAACAACTGGAATGTGGGAAACAGGGTCCGACTACTTCCTCAGTGCAAATATGAAATCTGGGGTTTTCTACTGAAGCATTCTGCCCTGAACTACAGAGAAGACACATCGTGAATGTTTGCATGTTAGTCCAAGCCATCTTCTTTGTTCTCTGTGTCCCTCAGGCATCTAGAACATTTTCAGTCCTGTCAGTCCTTTGAGACTGATGAGACAGAAGCTGATCCCTAGGGTGGTCCCTAAAAAATGTGGACCATTCAAATTGCAGCCCAAATCTTTTCCCAATCCTTCATGAAGCAGTTTCCTCCTCATTTTTTGATGCTTGATTATGGCAAGAAGTGCTTAGTTTTTTCTTACCATCTTTAGTGTGACTGAATTCATGTTCTCCCAGTGACAGCAGCCTTATACTAAATGTCTGGATTTCTAACAAAGGGAACCTTTGTCTGTGTATTATTGAATTTCTATGTCTGTGTATAGGAGAATACAGGGATTCTTTTCCTGCCTATTCTTCCTATATCTAAGCCTCCACATAGCCATTCTTTTAAATGAACTATCTAAAAGATATGAATATCGGGTACAATAAATTCAGTTTATTTTAAAGTATATATTTTTCTATTTATTAGCATAGTTGAATTAACCCCTAAAATCCTAGCTGCTAAGAAATTTTGTAGAGAATTTTATCAGCAATCATTAGAGAAACAGAGCTTGAATGCATCATGGAAGACAACTGTCCAGTCATAATGTCAGAAACATCATGTGGTTTTCTTCAGGAACGCATTTTGACACTTAATTTTCTCCAGACAGATATTTGTCTTTGTGCTAAGCCTAAATCTCTCACACAATAGTAACAACATTTCTTTTATTTCCCTAAATAGAGAACAACACATGGTTAGTGTGTGTTATACTATCACATACCAAATGACCAGTATTATTTTCTCTTTCTCTTAGTCTTAGGGTTTCATCTCAGGGCTGTTCACCCAAACTGATCTTATCATCATGATTTTCCTATAAATCATATACAAACTTCCAACCCAACATTCTCAGGCTGGATACTAGGCTGAGGATAGTAATATACTGCGTTAGGCAGTACTTTTGTCCTCATGTCTTTTACTTCATAGTGTTACATGTGTGAACACTATGCTACTTGTCAAATGAAAGTTGTAAGTAGAGTTAAGGTGGCTAATCATCTGACCTTGAAACAGGGAAGTTATTCTGCATTATTGAGATTGTCCAATGTAATCGCATGAACCCTTCCAAGAAAAAGAGAAAGGGAAAATAGTCAGTTGTAGAGATGTGATGGAAAAAACAAGAAGTTGGCATAATGAAACTACGCCAAGTCCCAACCATCTGTTGATAATTTTAAAGATAGAGAAAGGGGATTACAAATAAAGGAAGATTGGCAGACCCTAAAAGCTGAGAGCAATAATTAGCCAACAAACACAAAGAAAATAGGGACACCTGTTTTTGGTCTTGGTGATTCCGGATCAGAGAAATGAGACAAGCCTACAGGACTTACTAGCTACATAAATGTGAGGTCACAAATGTGCACTGTTTCAAGTAGTTAAATTTGTGGTGATTTATTACCACAGTAATAGAAAACTAATTCCACTACTAGAATATAATCAACTAATCATAGTTTACCAATAAACTCTTGGAATAATTGATAAATTGAAGTTTAATGAATATTCTTAGTTCACTAGGACAATTGGAAAATGCCTATGATATGAGTGTCTGATCTTTGAAACGAATTTTCCAACATTTTAATTTCCCAATATAAATTCACATTGGCTAAACTGATAACCACCTTTTCCTAAATTTGTATATAAAAACTGAAGTATCTGAGATCTTGTCATACATGTAGGTAAAAAAAATTGGTCTGCCACAGTTTCACGGATGGTGACAGAATATACAGGACTCCTGAGTTGGAGACAACAGCTCGTTTATTTCGCACAGCAACAACAGTAGATAAACCCCTAATTTCCACAAGGTAATACAAGTGAGGCCAGCAATTGGAGATTGTATTACTGGAGAAGAACAGGAAGCTCAGGAAATCTCAATCTTTTTAGACAATAAGCATGCTTGACTTTTGTCTTGGAAGGAGAAACATTGTTTATTATATTGCATTGTACAAATCCTGACCTTTGCCCCATGAGAAGAATTTGTCTCTATCTTCCAAGAATCTTTACTATGCAAATATTTTGCAATGATAATACAAAGCAAAGGAGGTAGTAACTGTACAACTTACTTGATAGTAATTTATGCCAGCATCTTTTTTTTTTTGTCAGCATCTTCTGTCCACCACCACCCTTCAGTGGATTTTTTACACAGATTTATAATCCACTGATTGTCTTGTCACATTCAGTATTTTACCATGCAATCTCCTGAACTCCTAAAATATCTCTTAAATTTACATAAATTAAAGTCCTTTCTATGTGATTTATGACTCACAATGTGGTCTATACTGGTAATTATTCCATATGAGTCTATGAAGAATGTGTATTCTGTTATTGTTAGAAAAAGTTTTCTATAAATGCCAATTAGATCAAGCTGATTTATGATGCTGTTCAATCAACTATATCCTCAATGATTTTCTCCATGCTTGATACAGCATTTCCTGAAACAGGAGTTTTGGAGTCTCAGGCTAAACTAGTAGATTCTACCATTTCACTTTCAGTTCTATCAGTTTTTATTTTATAGATTTTGATGCTCTGTTTTTAGGACCGTACACATGTAGATTTGTTACATATTTTTGGAGAATGAACCGCTTTACAACTATTAAATACTGTTATTAATCCCTGGTAGTTTCACTTATTTAAAAATTAGAATATTTTTCTTTCTATCCCTTTACTTCAAACCTATCTGGATTTGAGTAGCACTCAATTTCTCGTTACATTTCAGTTTGAGAGGTTTCTGTTCACCAGTCTTCAAAATTGGGATTCTCCTCCAGCCATCTCCAGTCTAGTACACTGATGGATCCACTGAAGCCATTCTTCATTTCCATTATAGAGTTCTTCATTGCTAGCATTTCCTTTGTTCCTAGAGTGTTCACATTTCTGCCTATGTTGCTCATCACTTCGTTATGCTGTCTATTCTCTCCATTAGTATCCTTAATATATTAGTCATAGTAATTTAAAATTCTCTGTCTGCTAATTCTGTCACAGTGTTGCATCTATGCATGATTTACATGCTGAATGTGTTGCATCAGACTGTTTTTAATCTTCCTTAGCACACTTTGCATTTCGTGTTGAAAACAAGGCATGCTGTATCAGGATAATAACAACTGAGCCTTTTAGCTTTTTAGTGTTAAGATTTATACCAGCATGGCTAGTAGTTGGATTGAATTTAATATTTGCTGCATATGCAAGATTCCAGAGGCTCAAATTCATCTGTGTTCTTCCATGGCCTTCCTTAAGTATTCTGCCTCAGAAAATGTGTGCATCCTATGTTTCTTTTAGCGGTAATCCATTGTTGTTATCAGACCTCTGTAGGTGAGGTGGTCAGGTGTTGGGGGAGGGAACGCATTCTATGCTGATTAAACCTTTGTAATGGAACTTAGACTCTCTAAGGAGCTAAAGAAAGTCACCAATTTTCACTTTTGTGATTGTAAAGATGTGTGGGACAACTCTAAATTCCCTTTCACTTCAGAGCTCTTTTCATTTCTTTGATTTGCAATTAAAGTCATTCTCCAAGGATATGGTATTATTACCAGTTTCCTTTCATTCATACCTTCCTTCCAATTATTTCTCCATTGATTCCATGTTATTGTGCATATATTAAATACTAGGTAGTATTCTAAATTCTGATGTTGGAAGACAAATGACACACAATCTCACTAAGTTACAGAAATTAAGATATTCATTAAACAATTTACTTAGGAAGGCCAATGCAAGAGTTGCACAAACTTTTTAGAAATTCCACTTTGTTTACTAAAATGTATTCTTTTCTCTAAATGAAAATTTGATATATAAGAAGACAAATGTGTATGCAAATAATTCAATTCAGTTTCATAGAATTAGTTCAGAATTCTCAGTGCTTGCAAATGTATATAAATATAAAACTCTTTATATTTTTGTCTACCAAAATTATTTACTGTGAAATTTAATAATGTATGCAGAATTGTTAAAGTAAAACTTCTAAAAAGACAAACACGTTTAAGAATTTTTTAATATAAAATGTCATGTGAATTGTTAAATGACTCTTTTTTGTTTATTTATTTGCATGCATTTCATAAATACAACTCTAGGAACATAGTAATTCTTCCCACCGTACCTGCCCTCCTACCCACACTCCTATCCCTTTTTCTCTTCCCTCTCCTGTTTCTGATTTTATTTTTTACTAAGAAATATTTTCATTTAACTTTATACAACTGTATTCATAAATATCATTTAAAATGCACTGGACTCTTCAAGTACCCACAAGACTGAATCCTACTAAGCTTCTGAAAGTACACAGATTCAATATGGAATTATCGGAAATTCCTTATACATTTTACTGACAATAGTAAATCGGTGTGTTGCTGTGAAGTAGCATTTTGTATGGCTAATGATGAAAATGCCAATCATTAACATCATCAATAGGGGAATCCCCCCCCACCCCGTAAGTAATAAATATGTATAAATGTGTAATAAATATGTATAATCATTCAAGAAATGTTTTCAAGTGGCTGGCATTGTGGCATAACAGGTTAAAGCCCCAGCCTGCAGAGTGCCAGCATTCCATATGGAGGCCGGTTCAAAAACCAGCTGTTCCATGTTTGATCCAGCTCTCTACTATGGCCTGTGAAAGCAGTAGACAATGCCCCAGGTCCTTGCACCCCTGTACACACAAGGGAGAACCAGAAGAAAATCCTGGCTCCCAGCTTCAGATCAGCTTAGCTCTGGTTGTTGTGGTCATTGGGGAGTCTCTCTCTCTCTCTCTCTCTCTGGCTCTACCTCTCTCTCCAACCCTGTCTTTCAAATAAATAAAATAAATCTTTAACAAAATTGTTTTCAATACCTGGAAAATAGAGGTAAAAAAACAAAAGTTCATCAAACTGAAAAAGGCTAAACAAACTGTGGAATGTTCATGAATTTATCAGATGAATGTACAAAAATACAGGTAAGTAATGAACACAACAGATGTCATAATGAATGAGATAGGTAACCACTTGCATGCATACGGATAAATGTCAAAAACATGCTATTGAGCAAAAGAAATAAATTCAAAAGTATACATGCATTTAGATACTAATTATATCATGATAGATTACTCAAAATAATGTCCTATGTGTTCTGAATTACGTATATATGTATATATATATATACATATATATATAAGTATTAGAATACACATTCATTAACTGCCTGTTCATGAGAGTGGTCACCTTTGCACAGGAGACAGCTGTACAGGAAAGAGCATGGCAGTGGGAAAATCCATGTGCATGTGTAGCACTTTATTCGTTGTATCAGTGGGAGGTTCATGAATGCTTGCTGTTTCATTTTATGAGTGTGACTTTTACTTCTTAAATATTCCATACACATTTTTAAAAATCCAGTGACGAAATCACAATATTTTAAATATCAGTTTCTTCCTTTCTAGAATAGTCCTATGCAATTCACATGGTAATTAACTGGGGAATCTATGATAAAGTGTTACATTAACTTTTGTGTACATATGCATTTATATAGATGCATATATACATGCGTGTGTGTATTTATAAATATCATATACCAGGGTCTTCAAAAGTGCATGGAAAAATACATATGGTGAAAATGCTATGTATGAATTTCAAAAATTCTTTCACCAAAAAAAACTGATCTTTTTTTAAATGACTTATTTTATTTATTTTAAAGACAGAGTTACAGAGAGAGGTAGAAACAGAAAGAGGTCTTCCATCTACTGGTTCACTCCACAGATGGCCACAATGGCCGGAGCTGCTCTGATTTGAAGTCAGGAGCCAAGATCTTCTTCCAGGTCTCCCATGAGGGTGCAGGGGCCCAAGGAAATGGGCCATCTTCTACTGCTTTCCCAGGTCATAGCAGAGAGCTGGATCAGAAGAGGAACAGCCCGGACTAGAACCAGCACCCTTATGGGAATTCCGGCTCTTCAGGGCAGGGCTTTAACCTGCTGTGCCACAGCACTGGCCTCATAAAATTATCTTTTAAATGCATTTTCCACAAACTTTTTTGGAGTATGTTGTATGCGTGTATATATAGATCTAGAAACACATTTTTTAAAGGCTAGGACTATATCTTATATCCCCAAAGCACTATCAACTGTTAAATTTATTTTATTTTATTTTTATTGTTCATGTAAAATATTTTACATGAATAGTTATAAGAATTTGTTTAATTTTTATTTATATTAAGGGAACAAATTTCAGGTATTTATATATACAGTTTTAAGAGAATATTATTCCAGAAACTTAAATACAGTATGAATAAAATTGAGTGATTCTTATTTTCACATATGCATAAAAAGTTTTTCTCTCACTAATCAAAACATTAATGGTTTCTTATACTCATCACATTTTCTTAGTTTCTCCATGATTCAATGAAAATTATTTTGGAGTTGCATCATTTTACTTTACTTTGGACAGTAACAATGAATTTCCATCAATAAATATCAGTTTAGAAGAAGTCATCCAGTTGATTGAAAGTCAGCAGAAATGGCATATTTTTTCTTACAGATCCAAGGTGTTTCATAATGTATTTATAGTTTTATTATTTAATTTGTAAGTTAAAATAACAGTTATAACTTAAAAAAATACTCATTGGCCTATGGGTCAACTTACACCTTTCCAGATTATTTCAACAGGAGATAAATAAAAATAATGATATCTTGCTATCTTAGAAACACTGTTTATTTCCTAGAGCAAGCAAAATTTTCACAGCCTACCACTGAGGTACTCCAACTTGCTCTATAGAAAAGGTTTAATACTTGAGGAGAACATTAAAGGCTCATTGTTTTTGCCTCCTATCCATTGATTCTCAAATCTACATCAGGTAACATAGCACATTAGTAGTAAAGAGCGGATCGACTACCATCTTGTGTTCACTAAATTAGGCTATTGTACTAGCAAGTACAGAAAGGGAGTGCATTCTAAATTTAGGGACTTGAGGTGAGCTTTTACAAGGTTTCAGAACTATCATAATGGGATATGGTATTGAAAATGATTAGATTCTACAGTTTTCTTTGTTACTTGAAGTAATATAAATACTTATCAAAGGACAATGAATTCTCTTCAATTTTATATTTGGATACATTCTATTTTAGTGACTGGCAAAGACTAGAGGTAATTATACATCACCACTACTGTGTCTGTTGCAGTTGCTGTCATATTAATTCTTGATAAGCATGTAATTAAGCAGTGTCACCACTGCATCAAGTAGAAATAAGACAAGATGTTTCAATGTTTGGAAAACACATGCACACACAAATAGAAAGCACGAAGCTAGCTTTATGGTGGTGACTCCCTGCCAGATATTTAGTTAAGAGTCATTCTGTGGACTTCAGATCTCAAGAGCATAAGGCATTAAAGGGCTTTTCTCCTCAGCACATAGGAAAGACTAATTATTGCCAACCCTTTGCTATTAAAACATCATCAAATTATGTTTACAGAATATGATTCACTGAGAATTCCATAGCAATTTCCCTACAATAATTCTGACCATGTATGTACGTAGGGAATGCTCCTATTGACTCATTCAAATTAATACAAACGTGGTGTAATAAATTCAGACTGCAGAGTGAGCAGAATAACAGTCACTGGCTATGTGATGTTAACACAACTGTGAAAGATTTCCTCCTTAGTCAGTCACATACCAAGAGAGAAATAGAAGATAAGATTCCCCTCAAAGAATAAAACAGCAGGAAAACAGAATCACCTAGAACCCTACCCTTAATCTATGACTGCAATGAGTAAACACTGTTTAATAAATGAATGTCTTTTTAAAATATTCATTGTCATATTATTGAGTCAATTTCATGGACTGGATAAATAACTCTTCTCTATATTGTTATGGACAAGGAAGTGGATACAGAGTAAAGAAATAAATGCCTAATGTATTGCTCACGTGAAAACATCAGGCTTGCCTCATCATCTCTTTGGTTTTATTAATGGATTGTTGTTGCTTTCCATTATTTGTATGGGATATCATCTTGGAATATTGCACCATTTGTGCTTTTTGGAAGTGGATCTCTCTTAACCATTTAACTAAGTGACAGAGCAATAAATTTGTAGAAAATTAATACATTTAGGCTACAAAGTTACTAACATGATTGTCTTCCAATTTCACTCAGAAGAAAATAGAAGAAGAATAAGAAAGCTATACATTTAGACTGCTTCAGAGTCCCCCAAGATAAAGTCATGTGTTGCTTATTAATAGGAATGCATTGTGAGAAATACATCTTTAAGTGATCTCATCGTTGTGCAAATTACATGGAATATACTCAGACCCAGGTGGTACAGTTCTGTTACTAGACAGGCCTCTGGATACAATCAAGAGACAAAGCTAACATGAGCTGAATGAGGCTGCTGCTGGCCTAAGACAGAACACTGTTTTCCAGCAAATTTCTTTTGTTTTTTATAAGTAGAAGTCATATATACCAAGATAATAAGAATAATAATATAGTAAATTCATAAGCCAGTAAAATAGTCATGTATTATAATCATCAAATGCTATGTACTAGACATGACAGTATGTGCTCTACTTCTATATGACTGGCAGCAGAGTCACCACAAACATGTGAGTCATGGATTGCACTGGAATGTTACCATGGCTATGATGTTGCTAGGCAATAGGAATTTTTCAGCTCCATTCTTTTGAAAAATTTTATTTATCTATTTTGGAAGTTGGAGTTATATAGGGGGTGACAGAGAGAGAGGGAAAAAGAATGAGAAGGAGAGGGAAAAGGAGAAGGGGGGGAGAGAGAGAGAGAGAGAGAGAGAGAATCTTCCACCCATTGTTCACTCCCCAAATGGCCACAATGTCCAGGGCTGGGCTAGGCTGAAGCCAGGAGTTAGGAGTTTCTTCTGGGTCTCCCACATGGGTGGCAGGGACCCAAGCATTTGGGCCATCTTCTACTGATTTCCCAGACCATTGGCAGGGATCCAGATTGGACATGGAGAAGCCAGAACAGAACCATTGCCCAATGGGATACCAGCATTGCAGAATGTGAGTTTACCTGCTATGCCACAGCACCAGACCCTCAGCTATATTTTAATCTGATGTCATCTCAATTGTGTATGTGGTACAGCTTGAACCAAAATGTCATATGTGGATGGAGAGTACATATCTGGTAGGAAATGCAGACAGCAATCAGGTTGGAGAACCAGCTTGTCATCTCAGGGTTTATAAAACGATTTCTCAATGACAAATATTGAGATTTTACCAGACATACAGTCCAGGTATTGACAGCAGTCTTCTCTTTTCATATAAACCCAGAATATAGGGAAATAGCTTGCCTCAGTGGTCCCTTGGCAGTGAGGCTCATCTTCGTGAGTTGTTTGTTGCCTTTCTAGTCCAACATAGAAATCATGGTCCCTGCCTGAGGGGCTAGTTCTTCATAAAGTGGGAGGACTCCATTGCCACCCTCTCTACTATAACTTCCTTATCCTGGTTGTCTGATTTATAACTCAGAATTTTTGAAGTTTCCGTCCAGTCATGAATCAAACTTTGCCTCATTCATTGTAATAAATGATGATTTCAGTATTCAAAGTTTTTGTAATGTAATTACATTTATTTCTTGAAGTACATATTATTTATCTTGAAGAAGAGAGTTAGTTATGAATTAATAAAATACTTAGTTTAGTTTTGTGCTTATGTATTTTTTTAAACAAATGCTATCCAACAGAATTAACATAATGGAGAAATCAATTCAGAGACTTGGATCTTCATGTATATAAAGTATTTAATTATTATGTATATCATGGAAATATTTTATACATCAAGTGGAAAATATATCCAATGTACATCACTTTTATAATTAAAAATATTATACCATCCAGTGCACTTTAATTAAATATCTACTTAATTTCAAAGCATTTCATTTGAGATTATTGCTCTAGAATGTGATTTGGGTTATGATCTCAGATAAGGCTGTCAACCCCAAAATCAAAAGTGAATGGTATTAAGAGGGTTGATACTTCATTTAATTGTAGTCTGGAGGTGCTTCAGGTCTTCGTGGATGTGTCCTCAAATCATACTTGTCGGCAAGTGTTGGTTCTGAAAGCTTGAGTAGGACCCAGCTATTTTCTCTCTGTTTCTCAGCTCATCAATTTTCCTCTGCACACATTCTGCCATCACCATTCTCTAACCTCACCCAATGGCTGCACCAGAGGGGCAAGACTCTCCAGAACCAAGACGTGAGATAAACAACCTTCCTTTAAAAGTAGCCTGGGCCAGGTATTTCAGCATAGTCAACCATGGACCACTGATTGCTTTGCAAACAGTAATTTCTTTTATCTTCTCAAATTTGTTGTCAAGTAATTTTTGAACACTGCTATATCACAGCATCAGTACATGTTCAGAATTACATCCTACCTAGGTGCTAGGGTAAACTGATTATTGAAATACAATGCCTGAGACGTTTATCTTAAGTCCCTGATTGCCAGGGTGGTAAATCAAATATATAAGGGCTGGCACTGTGGCGCAGCAGGTTGAGGCCTTGGCCTGGGGTGCTGGCATCCCATGTAGGCGCTGGTTCTGGTACCGGCTACTCCTCTTCTGGTCCAGCTCTCTGCTATGGCCTGGGAAAGCAGTGGAGGATGGCCCTAGTCGTTGGGCCCCTGCACCCGCGTGGGAGACCCGGAGGAGGCTTCTGGCTCCTGACTTCAGATTGATGCAGCTCTGGCCGTTGCGGCCATCTGTGGAGTGAACCAGTAGATGGAAGACCTCTCTCTCTGTCTCTACCTCTCTCTGTAACTCTATCTTTCAAATAAATAAAAATAAATATTTAAAAAAATCAAATATATAGATTTCTAGGGTATTTGGATATATAGAATTTCGTAAGAATGGAAGGGTCTGGATTGTTCAGTCGCTTGCCTTTGCCAAGCAGATTGCCTAAATATAGATCACAGATCCCTGCATAGCTGCTGCTGTGCGGATCACCCAAACAGGAAGAAAGCCTTAGGCAAACTGAATGAGTTCCTCCCCGTGTTTCATTGGCTGAGTGCTTGTAATTAAAAATGGAAATACAGTTGACACATTCTGACAAAATTTGGAAATATACTCAGAAATTGCTAAAAGTAAAATTTCACCTGAGAAAAGAAAAGGTAGTACAAGTATTTTCTTTAGATGCTGCATGCAATCTACAATCCCTGAGCAAGAGAAAACAAACATCAATAAAGCAGTGTCCATGTACCCTGTCATATCCTCACATGATGCGAAGAACACCCAAAATGATGATCTCTCACACACATATGAGGAAGTTGTATTCCAGTTTAGTAAACCATATAATGATAGTAGTTCAAAATGTTTTATTTTGTGTTAATCAAAAAAGAAACTATACATTCAGGATGGGGAGAAGCAATTCCTTCAGGAGTAGAATTTAAACAGAGAAATGGAACAAATGAAAACGTTTCTGTTGAAACACCAAAGCCTCATTTTTAGAACTCTGACTTTTCTTCTGAAGTATTCAATCTTTAATAGCAATTCTAATTCTTAATGAAATGTAGGTGACAGAACTTGTTACTCATGGGTAGGATTCCTATTGGCAAATGCTAAGAAAGAGTAACTGAAATATATAAAATATTTATGAAACATATTTCCCAAAATATCTTGAAAGAAATCCTAGAGTTAGTAACCTGTTAGTATATATGTATATATATATTTTTTTGAATTAATGTCTCACTAAATATTATAATTTTGACATATAAGTTACCACACCTATTTATGGAATTAATATAATGTATATTAAAAATTATTATTTTTGCAATGATACAGCATGTTGTTTTTAAAGATGTGCTCTATAAATTACTTAGCTAATATATGTGACAATTAGAAAGCTGCTGAGATTTAGAATTTCAGAGTTATTAAGCAATAACAGAAATAGATTTTTTTCTGGGGACCCAGTGAGACAACCTGTGAGCCTAGTGAAAGTCTGGAATGGAAAAGGATTTTACATTTTTAAAATTTATTTGAAAGGCAGAATTACAGAGAGAGGTAGAGACAAAGAGAGAAGTCTTTGATCAAATAACTCACTCTCAAAATGCCTGTGATGGCCCAAGCCGAGCCCATCCGAAGCCAGGAACTTCTGGGTTTGATGTGGCTGCAGAGACCCAAGACTTGGGCCATTCTCAGCTGCTTTCCCATAAGCATTTAGCAGGGAGCCATATCGGATGCTGGCACTGCAGGCTGGGGCTTTAACCTGCAATGCCCTTTACTGGATAGTCTCTGAATTGCCAAAATTGACATTCTGGTATCTTGTGATTTTCTCATAGACTCTCAGAGTAAAACAGAATAAAATGATTACTGTCCATGAGCTGGGATGTGAGAGATGTTATACAAATCACAAGAACCATACAGTATATTGGAAATAAATTGTGTTAGCATTTGAAAATCTAATATTTTTAAATGTTTAATTTATTTTATTTAAAAGGCAGGGAGAGACAAAGAGAGAAAGAGAGAGAGAGAGAGCGAGAGAGAGAGAGAGAGAGAATCTCACATTGCCTGGTTAACTCCCCATATGCCTGCAAGAGTTGGGGCTGAGGCTGGACCAAGCCAAAGCCAGAAACTGGAACTCCCTCTGGGTCTTCCACGTGAGCAACAGTGGTTCAGATTTCTTAGCCATTGCCCCCCAGGGCGCACAATAGCAGGAAGCTGTATCAGAAGCAGAGGAGCCAATATTACAATGACCAAGTGTGTGAATGAAGAGCTGCCTAAGGTGATGTAGCCTTCATTTACCAATTCCCCCCAAAACACCTCCTGATTTCTTCCCCTCCTGTCAAGGAAGGACTACATTCTTCCAGTTCCTGTGAGCACAAACATGGATTTAGTCTTGGGTCTTCCTGTTCTCATGTTCCACTATCAAGCTCATTCTACTTTTAAAAAAATATTTTGGGGCTGGCACTGTGGCTTGGCGGATAAAGCCACCACCTGCAATGCTAGTATCACATATGGGCACCAGTTTGAGTCCCAGCTGCTCCACTTCAGATCCAGCTCTCTGCTATGGCCTGGGAAAGCAGTAGAAGATGACCCAAGCGCTTGGGCCTCTGCACTGGTGTGGGAGAACTGGAAGAAGCTCCTAACTGATGGCTTTATATCGGCGCAGCTCTGGCAATTGCGGTCATCTGGGGAGTGAACCAGAGGATGGAGGACCTCTCTCTCTCTCTGCCTCTGCCTCTCTGTAATTCTGCCTTTCAAATAAATAAATAAAATATTAATTTTTTTAAATTAACCCTTCTCACCACCACTTCTACCACAGATATCTTTCCACCCTGTACAAACACATTATTATTCAAATTTATGGTATTATAATAGCTTTATAATTATTTCCCTACCATTGCATTTTTAATTAATTTACTTAAAAGGCAGAGTTACAGAGAGATAGAGAGAGAGACAGAGAGATAGAGAGAATCTTCCGTGTACTGGTTCACTCCCCAAATGGTTGCAATGGCCAGGGCTGGCCAGGTCAAAGCCAGGAGCCAAAAGCCTCACCCAGGTCTCTCCACCCAGGTCTCTCACATGAGTGCAGGGGCCAAAGTACTTGGACCATCTTTCACTACTTTCCCAGGAGCATTAGCAGGAGCTGGATCAGAAGTAGAGCAGCTGGGACTCTAACTGGCCCCCATATGGGATAGCACTGCAGGCCCTAGCTGTACCTACTATACCACAGAGCCATCCCCTACCATTTTTTTTTAAACTTGCTTCAAGCAAATGCACTCTCAAGACAGCATCTGAATCATAACACACCTGTTCTCATGCGTGAACCCTCCCTCTCCCAACAACCGACATTTCACTGTGTACTACATAACCTGCAAGTCACTCTATGAAATATCCTCACACTGTGTTACTCCCCTTATCTGCTTCTGCCTGCCCTTATGTAATACAGGCCCATTCACTCTTACCTCCTTCCTATTCTTGTCACGTGCAGCCATGCTCTGACCTCCTTCTTTGCATTTGAAAATGTCTTTGCCTTGATTGATTTAACCCTTACCTCTTTCAGATCTTTGACCAAATGTCATAGGCTCGCTAAGATAGTTAAACATGCTCACAACCCCAGATTTCTTCCTGAAGTATTCAGCAGTACTTCTCAGCATCTAGCCTAATTCACCTTTTCTAGAGCCACCATAACAAATTGCCACAGACTTGGTGGCTTGCGAAAAGAGAAAATTACTCTTTACAGATCTAGAGGCTCCCAGTCAAAAAATCAAGATGTGAGCACAATTGGTCCCCTCTGGAGGGGTCTGAGGAAGACTCTCCCACACCTGACTCCAAGCTTCTGGTCGCTATTCGCAGCCTGTGCCACTGTTACTGCAAGACTTTAACCTCTGCCTCCATCCTCATACGGGCTGCTGCTTTCACTGTTTCAAGGATTTACCGCCTACTTATAAAGGCAACTGTCATTGGATTTAGAAAATCTTTCCCCCCCAAATTTAGAAGGATATCCACTTGAGATTCTAATGAACTACACCTAAAAAGACTGTCTTACAGTTAGGTCACAAACACAGGTACCACGGGTGAAGATTTTGGTATGTCTTACTAGAAGGACAGAAATCAACCTCTTATATAGGCTTTCCGTCAATTAGTTAGCTAAATTGTTAATTTTAGCTCCCTCTATCAGAATATCAAACACATGACAACAAACATTATACATGTTTTTGCTTTGCTTTTGTGCCTGGAGTAATTTCTAGCATACAATGAAAGCCTTATAAATATATGTTTAATAAATACAAGAAACATGTGGACAAGATGGAAAAATTATCAATGTAATTGGAGTCAAAAGTAGAAAACCAAGGAAGGAGATCTTGCAAGAGGTACGACATGTGTGGAGATATTACAGAAAATGTAGTGTTTCCCAGGTTAAGAGTGTTTGCATAATTAAAGAGTGTGAGCTAAGGTCAAATGAAAGTTGAAAGGCAAAAAAGAGCCTCCTGATGGCTTGTCCTTGGAAAATCTGGTGGCGCTTGTGAAGGTCATAACATGCAAATATGCCAAAGTCTGGGACAGCTTCTGCCCAGCTGCTCTGGTATCTCCACGGTTCCATCACTATCCTTGACAAATACCCAAGTAAAACATGTCATACAGCACGTAATTTCTGTGCCAAGAGTAGGACTCCTCAACCTGGTTTTCCATAATTTTTGTGTGGAGTTTTTTACCTCTTAGACCCATTACATTCCATACCAACTTGCACTGCGTGTATTTGGTGTTTGATGAGCATTGGGGTCTATGGGTGGATAATTTCCAGATTTATATTTTTAATTGGGCAAAAGTCTTCACCTTTATAAACTCTGTTCTCTAGTTCAGTTCCACACATCCTGTCGTAACAATTTGTAGCATTTTTGCATTGACAACCTCTAAGTAACAGAGTTTGGAATAGAGTAATTTATTTTGATCTATTCTTAATAGAAACAGACAGGAAGATTATCATAAATAAACAGTAGCTCTTTGGCATGCAAAGGGCACATGCAGAGGCATGTGTTTTATTCAGTAATTATTATGAAGGGTGCTGTTTTGAGCTGGAGTATGGCATAACCACAGTGTGATATTTGCACTTGCGTGACTGCTTTTCTAATAGACAAACATCTGCAAAGTAATGGAAGCACTTCAGCCTGACCATAATGGAAGAAAGTGTACTATGCATGCACATATCAGTATAACCTTAAAACACTTTGGAATGTTACAGCTTAATTTTTGTATATACACTGTTATCTAATTTCCATAATCCACTTGGTATAACATATCAAATGCAAAATGGACAAATTAAAAAATATTTCCAGGGCATGGGCTGTTTTCTATTGCTAACCTAAATGCCAATAGACTGATTAATTTGTACAAATAGAAGTTCATTTGGCTGAGGGTTCTGGAGCCTACAAACTCCAGAACCACAGCTTCAGCATCTGCTCAGCCTCTGGTGAGGGCCCTATTGCTGCATCATGACATGGCAGAAAGGACACACAGCAAGACAGAGCAGCTAGGTCAGCTTTCCCTTATAAATTCACAAATGCCATCATGAAGGCCCCCTTCCATAATCTCATCCAATTCTGATGACCTACACATACCGTTAGCATATCAATTTGGGGACTCAAATTGGCTTTCAGGGACATATTCAAAACATAACACATATTTAGGAATATAAACAGCTTTTTTAAAAAAATTACTAAATTCATCATTATAATAATTTGATCCAAAAAGAAAGGACTGTCGGTTTCTGTTTCTTCCTGTTTCTCGTCAGCTCAGATCCTATCTGTCTGCAGGAATTGTTACAATCTCCCATGAAGGTTGTGTGAAGCTGATTTTGTGCCTCGCTCTTGGTTCAGAGCACCTAAGCTAACACTGAAGAATAAACTCATTGTAAAGGGACAATGATTTAAACTTACACAGGCAGAAAAATTGAATCAGAGCTTTAATGACTAGAGTGAATATAATTATGATCTAAGATTCGGGATTTCTTTGGATGGAATATATTTCTTTTTAATTATAAATAGTTTAACAGCACTGAATAAATACTACAATATTAAGTGCAGCTGGATTTCTACTAAAGTTAAGAAACAAGGGTATATTATGGGAAAGGTGAAATATAATAAAATGTCAATTTTTTAAACTTTTATTTAATATAAATTCCAAAGTACAGCTGACGGATTACAATGGCTCCCCCCCCATAACTTCCCTCCCACCCATAACCCTCCTATCTCCCACTCCCTCTCCCCTTCCATTCACATCAAGATTCATTTTCAATACTCTTTATATACAGAAGATCGGTTTAGTATATATTAAGTAAAGATTTCAACAGTTTGCACCCACACAGAAATACAAAGTGAAAAATACTGTTTGAGTACTAGTTATAGTATTAATTCACATTGGACAACACATTAAGGACAGAGATCTTACATGGGGAGTAAGTGCACAATGACTCCTGTTGTTGACTTAACAAATTAACACTCTTCTTTATGGCATCAGTAATCACCCTAGGCTCTTGTCATGAGTTGCCAAGGCTATGGAAGCCTTTTGAGTTCACCGACTCTGATCATAGTTAGACAAGGTCGTAGTCAAAGTGGAAGTTCTCTCCTCCCTTCAGAGAAAGGTACCTCCTTCTTTGATGACATGTTCTTTCCATTGGGATTTCATTTGCAGAGATCTTTCATTTAGGTAAATTTTTTTTTTGTCAGTGTATCTTGGCTTTCCATGCCTGAAATATTTTCAGTTAAGTTTCAACACTTAAGAATAACTGTGTATTAACTACAGTTTTCAACCAATAGTATTAAGTAGAACAAACAAAAAAACATACTAGGAGGGATAAGATATTAATTTGTTCATCAACTGTCAGGGCAAGGGCTGATCAAGTCACTGTTTTTCATAGTGTTCATTTCACTTCACCACGTTTCCTTTTTGGTGCTCGGTTAGTAAAATGTTCTTTAAGTGACTGTGAGAACAGACAGAAACTACGAAAGTAATTGTGAATAAAAATTTTCCAATTCCCTTAATGTAAAATATAAAACTGCTTACTTTGTAATGTTTTATAGACTCATCCAAAATGATTCAAGATAGGAAAAAAAAATCCTTACACAAATTATCACAATCTAATATATTGTTAATTCATCCTTTTTTGCATTCATTGGTCTATGACAAATGCATGACATCGTGACAAAATAAAATTTTAACCCTTGAAGCTATATATCTGCATATCTTTGTGAATATCAACTTTGCAAAAATTATTTTGTTTTTTCTCATTGTTTCTATTCAATTTGTTCCAGAAATTATTAGAGATGACTGAAAAGTATTTATACCTCACCATTTTTCTCATAAACTTTGCCTTTAATGTAAGAACTGTTCCTTTAAATTACGCTTTAATCATCATGAATCCTGAGAGGTGGTTTTTCTTTTACAACCAGATTTCCTTTAAGGGGTAAAAACAAAATAAAAAAAAGAAGAAGAAGAAAAGATGATTACATTGTAGGGAAATAAAGCCCACTTTGAGATGTAGAAGCTAAGAGGTCAAGTGGGCTCAGCAGCTACTTAAGTCACTCCTTTCTTCAATTCAGCCTAAAATTGAATTTGTTTCCAATTCATTTTTCAACGAGCATATGTATTGCTGTATTTCATTAACCTTCTGATTGATCACAAAGTCATTCTAGATAATGCCACCATTAAACTCTATTGTTGTTGATTCAAAATGTTATCCTATTGCCTAAATTACATAACAAATTTCTGGCTTTCAGATCATCCACGCTTAACTGTCAAATAATTAGTGTAAGAACAAGTTACAAATTATGAGGCCATCACATTCAGCAATAATTAATGAGTTTGAAAGATAAAATTAGGACACAGTAAGAAAGCTGGAATAATTCTATCATGAACATTAATCCAGTACCTACTTTAGGTATCAAATAGTAAGGATATATTTGACCAAGGGCTGGGAAGATTCAGCATTGTGAATGGAGAATTAAACAATGCAAGCAGAAGTACAATCTCTGGTGATTTCATCAAAGAAGCATGCATTCTGGGTTTAAGTTAGTGTGGAAAGATGGAGGTCAAGGAAAATTTCCCAAAAAAATTTCTATGTGTATAGGAAACACGAAACATCCAGGAGAAAAATCCTACTCCCACACAGAGAAAGTGCCATATGGAAATGTCTACACACTAGGAAAATGCATGGGTTACAAAAAGGAAAACATTTAGTGTGTGAAACCATAGTCACTTTGGTGAGACTGTGCGAAAGAGGAAACTGGAGAAGTGGCTTACAGCCATGCTGAGGATCTTGAACTCAATTTGGGAGCAGTGTTGGGCCAAGCCCTGCAGTGACTGATCAGGTTAAGGTCTTGTAGAAGGATTCTGGCTTCGGTGCCAGATTCATATGATGGTTAGCGTATTTTCACAAACATTTTTTTCCTCTAAAACTAAATAGGTGATAAATAGTATGTTGCAAAAATATTTCAATACATAAGTGTAGAAGAGAGAGAGCACTGAACTGGGACTCTGTAGATGGAGATTAACTCCCAGTTGTGTGTATCTTTTGACCAAATTAGCACTCCCAATATAAATCTTTACATTACAAATATAAATTTTTATGTTTTCAACTGACAAATTAAAATAGATCTTGAAATGCTTTGAAACCTTGAAAATATTTTAAAAATCATCAAGGATTAATAAAAGATTGAATATTTTTTGAAAAATAAATAAAATACCAAAATGACTATCAGGAGAGATAAGGGTGGTATTTTAGGTGCTGGCATTGTGGTGCAGTGGGTTAACATCCTACCAGCGATTCTGGCATCCCATATGAGTGCCAGTTCATGCCTTGACTGCTCCTCTTCCGATCCAGCTCTCTGCTATGGCCTGGGCACCTGCACCTGCTTCGGATACCTGGGTGAAGCTCCCGACTCCATGCTTTGATCTGGCCCTGTCCTGGCTGTTGTGCCATTGTGGAGAGAACCCTCAGGTGGGAGATACTCTTTGTCTCTTCTTCTGTCTCTGTAATTCTGCTTTTCAAATAAATAACTAAATTTTTAAAGGAGTTTTAAGACTCAAAAACTATAAACATAAAATGAAGGAAAATGTGATTATGTTTGTGAAATCAGTGAAAACTCTTTTAAATAAGTTTAAGCTATTTAAATAAACTTATTTAGACATCATACAATGTACATTAGAAATAATATAGTATGTAAAGTCTACTGGCATTTTTCTTTATTATTTATTATAAATTTGTATAATTATTTTTATATGAATTTTAATTATAATTTAGAAATAGCTATCACATGTCACTTAAACTTATTTTTTACTTTTTAATATGAGAAAATGAATTAGTCTTACTCCATCAGTCGCACATTGTGGATCACTTTAAGTATTTCTAGAATAAGTAGATAATAAATAAATAAAACCATTATCATCATTATATTTTTTTGGAAAAATGGTAATTATAGCAACTATATACTCTAGGTCAAATCTAAATAGTTTTAGTTTCTAATAACAAGCAAATAAAATTCACAAAGCCTCAAAAAGGAACACAGAAATCCCACTAAATGCGCATATATTACAGAATTATATTTATAGAAAGATGGTTCTACATATTATGAAAAGCACAAGGTTATTAAGATATTTTCTATGAACTGCATGCATGCATGGTTTAGTGCAATATCCAGTTTCAGAAACAAATGCCTCAAACAAGAAGGTAGGGAGATTTGCCATTTAAATAAACATGGGAAAGGAGAAGAAATGTGAGAAAATTAGCACAGACAGACTGATAGAATTTGACCTTTAACTTGACAATCGGAATGAAATGTGAGGTGAGGAGAAACAGTCCTTGATATTAGAGCTTTGCTTCATTTTGGTGAATACAATGCCACTAAGTAACAGTGAAAATTAGAGATTAGCAGAATATTTGAAAGATGTGGCCATTTGGAAAATAAACTGGATCCTCTATGAATAAATTTAAAATACTTGAATGAGAGCTGAATAACCTATTTAATATGCTCAGAAGTGCAAGTCCTGAATTCAGGATTGAAGCAAGGACTAGAGGCATAGATTTTAGCATCAGCCTAAATATGACATTTGGAGTGTTGGGGTTAAACTATATTGGAAAGTGCAACATACCAGAGATATTGGAACAGAGGGAATCTAGTGTCACAGAAACCACGGGAAAAGAAAATTTCTGGGATGAGCTAGCTTAGAGTGGAAAGTAGATTAAAAATTAAAAATTAATATCAGCCATGAAATTTAAACCAATGACTAGGTTTTAAAGGAAGTATTTTAGATGTTAAACCCAGCACAACACTTTGAATGCACTAAAGGAAAGCAAGCAAGTTTTGTAAGATATAGCACAAAATCATTAGAGGAAGAAATCACCTGTTTTTTTAAATTCACAGAAAAATTCACAAGTTCAGAAATATTTTAAAAGTATTGAAGAAAGGAAAGGGAGAATGTAGGGAAGATTGGTGGAGTGGAAGTTCCAAGAATAGGAACAGCATGAAGTAATATCATCATTGTATATTTTTGCATATCTGCTGTAAAAAGGAGTATAAAATTATACTCTAGTCCTAGTAAGAACATTCATTAACTTTCTGATTTTCTTTACTTAGTAAGCATACAGTGAATAAATTTGTTGTGGGTAATTTTTTTAAAGTGTTACATATACTATCTCACTTAGTCATCTGAAAAAATATTACTGTAATCTCCATTTCACAAATTAGAAAACTAAAGCTTAGGGAACTTAATATGGTCCAAATTTTATAATGAAGACTTTCATGAATCAGAAATTGAATTGCTAATGGCTAATTCTCTGTTGCATTCCTGATATATTCTTTGAAGTGTTCACTGAGCAACTTTTTAAAAAGTCACATCCCCAAACTTAGGAACAAAGCAGCATGAGTATTTCTCTTGACCTATTCTTACCTTGCAAAGAACTCAAGGTTTTCACGTACCTGGGAGCCACCCACCTAAATATAAAACACCAAGCCTGGAGTCACTGACCTGCTGTTCCTGCTTTCTGTTTAACTGCAATGGTAGTTTCTCGTAGAATGGTTTCTGAAGCCTGAATTCTTAATGGAAGTCTCCATTGTTCTGCTATAAGGTCAGCACAGATCACTCACCCGGTAATGTAACATGTGATGCTCCTAATGCTCCTGTTATTTCATTTTGCAGTGCTCCTTTACCCATGCCACTGCTCACTCTGCAATCTTTGTTCCAATGTTTCTTGAGTTTGCTTCTGCTTTTCCTGTATTGGCAGGCCCATGGCAGCCATAGAATGGGAGTTTTCAGAAAACAGGGGCTGTACAAGTAATCAAATTTTGGACAGCTCCAAGTTTACAAAGTAGACTAAGATGTTTGATTATTTAAAACAAATGGAAAGAAAAAAGAAAGAAAGAAAGAAAGAAAGAAAGAAAGAAAGAAAGAAAGAAAGAAAGAAAGAAAGAAAGAAAGAAAGAAAGAAAGGCCAGCTCTGCGATGTAGCGAGTAAGCCGCCGCCTGTAGTGCAGGTGCAGGCATCGTGTATGGGCACTGGTTCGAGTCCCAGCTGCTCCACTTCGGATCCAGCTCTCTGCTGGATGGGAAAGCAGTGGAAAATGGATAGAGTCCTTGGGCCTCTGCACCCACATAGCAGACCTGGAAGAGGCTATTGGCTTCAGATCAGCCCAGCTCCTGGCATTGCAGCCATCTGGGGAGTAAACTAACAGATGGAAGATCTCTCTCTCTCTCTCTCTCTCTCTCTCTCTCTCTCTCTCTCTCTGTCTCTTTGCCTCTATGTAACTCTGCCTTTCAAATAAATAAATTAATCTTTTAAAAAAATGATCTGGATTGAATCCTGAGTTCTGTTCCTGCTATTAACTGGGCAAATTCATATCATCGACTCAACCTTATAATTGCCTTATCTCTCTAAAAGAATAACAATAAATGAATAATCGCAACATGGTAACAGTAATAGTTATTATAGGTGAGTTTTTAGACTTTGATGTAAGAAAGTGCATACTAAAAAATTTTGTTGGTAGGGGAACATGTTTGAAGTTAAAATGTCAGAATGGAAAGATTGAAGTGTGACCAGAGAGATGGAGTGAAATGGGGTGAAATGAAAGCATTTAAATTTGGAGTTTTCTGTTCAAATGATATGTGAGCAGTAGGTTAATTTTGTGTCCTTGTCAAAGGCAAAGAAAATCATAGACTCAGAAATCAAAGGGTTTTAGAGAACATGTCAGGCTCTTCCATAATTGAAGTAACTAAGATTCTGACAAGTATGGTCACCAGCCAAGGTCCTCTAAAAATGGAACTAATAGTCTGATGTCCAGATCTCCAATATTTCCTGTCCAATGCACCGTATTGTCTCACAGAGACAAACAAATAGTACATTTAGTCCCAGTATGTAGAAGGAGAACAGACAAACGGTTGGTAGTTGCAGCCCACTCAGTAATCAATTCAAATGATTGGCATTCCAAATCCACTCCAGGCAATAAACTAGGAATGCCAGATAAGAGACACATCACTTTGTACTCACTGAAAACTGCTAAGGATTGCAGATCCCCTGAATAATACAGCACATAGTAACGTGAACACTTGGTCGAGCAAAGTTCCGACAACATGAAACCCCGAATTGTATTCCGTGATTAAGCACTATCTACCTCTCTGGTGCCCTCTGCCACTTAAGAAACAGGGCTTGGCTCTTGGCCACAGTCCACAAGCACCCTTTCATGGATGACACCCAAACAAAGAACAATGTGTTTCCCAGATGTATTAGTGGTAACATCTGGTCCTATCAATGCAGGAAAAAACATAATCCTCTAAAACAGCAAATGCATATAATATGCGCTCCAAGGCCGGTACATATCTTGCATTTCAATATGGCACAAGTTTCAGCCCTCTTGCGATTTGGCTTCAGTCTGATTTCTAGGTTGCCAGCTGCAAGAAGAGTATCTGGAAAAGCCAGCCTGGGCCCACAGATAAGTCACTCTGGTATGAGTGTTTGCTCTTGCTGAACATCAGGCTCCTACAAGCCAATTCAAAAAGAGAGAAGATGTCATTATGCTTAAAGATGTTCAATTATGAATTCCACGCATCTGCTATTCGTCACATTTCATCATTGTCATTGTCTGGTGAGAGCACCATGGAAGGAAAGCGCAGTGTGGTGCTGACGGGTCTCAGTCTCCAAAAACATGCAATTTGTCAACTCTTCTCCTAGGGGGGAAAACAGATCAAGTGGTATCCTGTGTACCTTCTAATGACATATGCTTGCTGAGAAATGAGTGTTGCATACTGCTAAAAATTAAACAAATTTTGCCTTTTAACGTGTATTTACATTTTTACTGATGGAACTTACAGTTACTCTATGTGGTGATTGATGAGTTTAGGATACAGTGAAACATAATTTCATAATTTAAATTTCATAAATAAAGTATTGTTGGAGATACCCACAAGACATGCAAGGCCCCGTTAGTGACTCTTTTCTTTCTTGTATAGCTGTGAAGGGACCAATAGAAGGAAAGTAAACCAGAGAATTTTCATGAAAATATTTCTTCATGCAACTTTTCATCAGTTTAATTAAATTTAATTTATTTCCCATATAAAATGAATTCCCTTAGTTTAGGAGTGTTTATGTCAGTATAACTTATTTTAAACATGTGTACAGGGCAGTGTCTGCCTATACCAAACAGAAATAAGAAGTTAGGTTGAAAAAAGAAGGAAGAAAAGTTACTATGTGCCTGATAGGGAATTTCCAAATGCAAATTAGTCACCAAACAGTTATCTGTTAAAACCAAGCATCCCCTTCCAAAACAAAACAAAAAAAAAGAAAGAAAAGAAAAAGGAAATAAACATGTTAGATAGTTTATTACCATTTTAATTAGCACACATGTCATTATTAAGGCCATAAAATTTGTTTAAAATTTCATTGTTAAAACATGTTTAAATAAGTTTTGTTACTTTTTGAGTTAAAACTAAACAATAAGAAATAAGAAGATACAAAAATAAGTTTTTTCACCTTAGTAAACATATCATCAGTGGAAGCCTAATTTAATCTCGTAACCTCTACATTTTCTCTCATCACATTGACTTTTTTCATTTGTACTGGTGTGTACATAAAACACTTCTGGAAATGTAATGATAAAATAATCTATGTTACCACTTTACCTCAGCTGCCATAGGGTGACAAGTCATGTTTTTCCACTCAAGAAATTGAGCATTTCCTCTGTGACAAAATGCTTTCTTTCTTTTAAGGCAGCTTTTAAATGATTTTTTTTTTAAAAAAAGCACAACTTGAAGAAAAATATTTCTGTGTTCTATGGCATCTCATCTTTGTTCCAACAGTATGATCACCAGGCTATTCAAGCACACAAATATACAAGCTAAAAACTCACACAGTAACAAGGTAGTGATGATGAAAATAGAAGGATTTAATGACCAATTTTTTCCAACAGATTTTGTAGATTTTTCGAAACTTTAGCCTATGAACCTTCCTGTCAGATAAGATTCTGCATGAATCTGACAAAACAGATATTTTGTAATCAAGATCTTCACTGTGGAATACAAATTACAAGTAAGAAAACGTCACTAAAAGTCTTTGAATATCACTTGAAGCAAGATTGACCACAAAACAAATTCAAAACAAATTAGTGTCACGCTACATAGTAATTGCTAATGGCAATTTATTTCATTTATTAAAGTTATATATAGTATATTCCATTTATTATTATATCTAGTAAAAATAGAAACAGCTAATGATACAGTTCTATTGTGATACAAAGTAGCTATTGATGGTTGCATACTTTTACATTTCAGAAGCTCTGCTAGATATTTCCCATTTTATAGATGAGAGACATAGAATAAAATACGTAGGAGAACTTGATCATATCATAGCTAGTAAGAACCACAACTGGAATTCAAGCAGCTGTCTGCAGTCCACATCATGCTAGAACTCACTTCCTGTCACTATGAACCCTGTTTGAATCTATTTCTTTCTTTTTTTAAACTTTTATTTAATAAACATGAATTTCCCAAGTATAGCTTTTGGATTACAGTGGCTTTTTTCCCCCCATAACTGCCCTCCCACCTGCATTCCTCCCATCTCCCACTCCCTCTTCCATTCCATTCACATCAAGATTCATTTTCAATTATCTTTATATACGGAAGATCGATTTAGTATAATTAAGTAAAGATTTCATCAGTTTGCACCCACACAGAGACACAAAGTGTAAAGTACTGTTTGAGTATTAGTTATAACATTAATTTACATTGTACAACACATTAAGGACAGAGATCCAACATGAGGAGTAAGTGCACAGTGACTCCTGTTGTTGACTTAAAATAATCTTTCAAGATTTTTCACAGAGCATCAGTTTGGACATCAAGTTGTAGTTCATACCAACAATACTTCATTTTTTTCATTCAAAATATTTCCCTTATACTGAGTGCTCAATGCAATGTGTTCCCTCCAAAAAAAATGTAGGGTTTGCTCTCCTGGAACATTTCCTGATTGATTTTTAAGCTTTTTTTTTTTAATAAATGAAATACATTTTGGAAATAGGCATTTAGACTAGCAATTCAGATGCCCATGTCCTACACTGGAGTGACTGGTTTCAAGTCCCAGCTCTGGCTCAAGCTCCTTTGCCTATTGATGCAGACCCTGCAAGGCATCAGTAATGGCTCAAGTTGTTGGTTGGGGCTCTTCCACCCACATGATAGACCTTGGCTGAGTTCCTGGCTGCTAGATCTAGTGCTGGCCAAATCCTTGCCATTGCAAGAATTTGGGAAGTAAAACAGCATATGGCTGCTCTATCTGTCTGTCCCTTTGTTTCTCTACTCTCAAGTACATCATCACAGTCACCATCATCATCATCATCATCATCAATTGAAATATATGCATCAAATAATTAAAAAGACATAGTTATAAATTATATGAATGATATAAAGGGGTAAACAGGGTACATTTAGAGGGAGTTGCATGAGAAAATTAATTTAGACTGAGATCCCAAATAAAACCACCTTTAACCAGTGGCATTTAACCAATTATCCAATGGAAGAACAAGGATAGAGCAGAGAGAAGATTGGATACGAAGAATCTAGGGCAACAGTGGTTGTAATCTGTGAGTTCAGACCTATTCAACAAATTGAAACAAAACAAAGTATAAAAGAAACAAAAAACCTTAACATCAGATCATCTTGACAGGGAAGAGTTTACCAGGTACTGAGGTGGAAGGGATCGAGGAAGGTAGGCAAAAATATGACTTCAGGTGAGAAACCAATACAGCAACGATCCCTAGGAAACTGCCTGCAGACAGAATGGGAAGTCCAGAGTAAGAGACCACACACATGGCTTTTCATGTTTAAAGATACAGACAAGTCAAGGGCATCAGGTTAGTTACAGTCAGTGTTTCCCAATGGACAGTTAAGACTTCAGTGGCAATTTTCATTACAAGTAGCACCTACATCAAATATGTGTCACCAATTGCATTTTTAGTGGAAACTGACTTTAATAAAACAAAACACACTGGCTTAAAATATATTTAATAAGTAATATAATCACAGTATTTAATACTTTACTTACATATGAATGTTGTGTATGCACAAAATTAATCAAGAGCATAATTTAAAATATCATAAGAAGTTCACGAAGCACCAGTTCTGATGAAACAAGTACAAATTTGATAATGATTATTATTACTTCATTGATAGTACACTTAAATGAAGATTCTTAAATATGAAGGTGAGTAGAAAAATTAGACATGTAGTATTCATGACTTCAGAATATATTTGCATGTATTGCCCAAAAGAAAACATTTCAACATTTATTATATGTAAATTAAAATACTGTGCTCTGTAACAAAGATAATCTGTTAGTAGAAATATCACACACACATACACACACATAAATCCATGCAGATAACAATGTATAATTCCTTCAGAAGAAATAAGGTACATGTACAAATTTAACAAAACTAAAGAGACTTAGTAACTTAATCTTGGAAGGGGATTTAATGATGGAGACCTTTATTTTGTGTCTATGAACTCATAAGGCTATACCTTGAGGCAACTATCATCTATTTGAAAAATGTCTATTTTAGCAATGATAATTAGAAGTAAAGCTCATACAAGTTTCATTGTGAAAACCAAGTAAATCTCGGCGATAAATCATTACAAGCGTTCTGATATTTGGCAATCATTCTCAAGAGAAGATTTTTAAAATAATGTTTTCCTCTCAAAAGCTAGAAAAATCTAATTAAACGGTTATAAATTATTTATATTTGTTCATTATAGTCTCTCACAGCACAGCATATATTTTTCAGATTTATATTTATAATGGGAGTCCCAATTTGTCATAACATGACTTCCTTCATTTACAGCCTTTAGCAATTTCACTTACAACACATTCATAGTCTGATTCTCCTTGAGCCCTCATGAATCTTGATTTTACAGCATAAGCACAAATGCAACGGAACATGGTTCTCATTTACACTATGTGAAATTGATAGTGCGCTGCATTCAAATGTCATCTGAAAGAATGCACCCAGTCCTGGCAGGACTGTCACAGACAATGGAGATCGGAGAGTTTGTTTTATGCGAGAGTAACATGAAGCTACCTTCTGCTGGGTCTCAGGAAAACCCATGTGCTCCCAAATTACCCCCAATGCCATTCATGTATCTGTTGTTTCACAAGATAGAGCATCAAGTTTTGTAAATGTTTTCTAGGGATTAACAGTGTTTACAGTTCATTCAAGTAAGAGGGCTGCCAAAATTGGCCTTTGAAGTCGTTCCAAAAGCTGCAACAGGGCTGGATTCTGAATCCCTGTTTTCCTTCTTCTTTCAGAAAGTGATGATTAGTCAGGGATGCTCTTTGCTTAAGGTAGGTTTTGGTATTTCTAATAGCAAGGATAAAAAACTGTGCTCTGAGCTGTTTTCGAGTGGTTTATATTTCAAATTCATCCCCAATCCTATTAGGTATAGTTGTTAATATGTTACCCGTTCAGTTTTACTGATGTCAAACCTAGTTAGGTATATTTTCAGTTATGCTTATAAGTAGAGTAACCTATCTACTGCTTATATTACTCAAACATAACCAAAATACCAATGAAATTTTCATATGAAAGAATAGCACCATTCATGTCATTGTTGTTGTCTATAGAATATACTGGTGTGTATGATTAGTGAATATTTATTTGTTAGGTTAAAAAAAATTGTGCTCTGTGAAATTACCAGATAGATTGTTTTAAAGATACTGTCCTTTGGAAGTACAAGAGAATTATACATACTTAAAGTTTATAAGTTGTATTTATTCATTTAAAAGCTCAACAGCAGATTACAACTGTGCCAATCCAAAGCCAGGAGCTGGGAATTGAGTCCAGACCTCCCACATGAATGACAGGGACCTAACTAATTGAACCATCATCTACTGCTTCCCAGGGTGCACACTATTAGGAAGCTGAAATCAGGAGAAGAGTCAGTACTCAAACCCAGGAATGTGGACATTCCAGCAGTGTCTTCATCCTTATGCCCAGTGGACACTCAGGGATTTTAGGCAGGCAGGTGTCTGAATCTTTGTCATGATAGTTAACGTCTAAGTCACAGTGACCAGGTTATTGCAGTATTTTATTCAACAATTGTTCATCTGAAAAAGGAATAAGAGATCATCCATAAAAAGGAACTAATCCATGTCTGAAATAAAATGAGTGCTCAATATCCATCAGGTATGAATATTATACAAATGTATTTCAACAGATCTATACGATTAACACTTTCTCTGTTGCTAGAGAAGTGAAATGGGTTTGTAGGTTTATCTAATGCTGTCCATACAAGGAAGATATTACTTCTTTGTAGGTGCTTTCTTGTACTGTAAAGGAACATTCTCCAGCACAGAAGGAAAATGGTGACAGTCTCTAGGCCTGGAAAAATATGTCTCAAAACGAAGAGCCTCAAACTCAATCACCTGGGGAGCTTTTTCAAACTTCTCGAGCTTTGTGGGATATATTGTTTTCAAAACCCCTGCGTATTTATCACCCCTGCATTTCTATCAAGCGTTAGAATAAAGTTGAGAACAAAGCAGATGCAATATCTCCCCAGGTGATCTGATGATTGACCCCTTGCCCGATTCAGGTCTATTTGCTACCTTTGTGGTCACAGTCACTCCATGGCTATACAAACCTGCGGCATTAACAGTTTGCTTCCAGTGACCTTGACAATGTAAAGAGTCACAGGAGACAGAAGCTGATGTGTACTCTAGGTAAAGATACGTATTCCACAGTGGAAAAATGAATTGGAATCTGCATTTTAAGTCATCACATTGTTCATGGAGTAGTAGTATTTGGTGTCTTCTAAGTCAATCCAGTCTGGCCATCCCCACAAACCCAGTTTCGCACCGGGACACAGTGGGCACCAGACTCGGGCTGAGATGATGCCATGATGTTACCACCCTCTGCCCGATCTGAATTTTCAGATGCTCTCCCTGGTCTTTCAGCTAGCTGTGAACTGAACAATGTTCAAAATGTATTCACAGTTATAAAAGGTTCCAAGTTATTTCCAAGATAAAGTGTAAATTTCCAGAAAGACAATACAAGCCAACTGAGTTTTATAACTCACCCGAAATATGTATGTATGATGAGTCACCTTTCCAGAAATCTGTTTTGGCCTTTAGATAGATTTTAGGTCTCAGGCTTATTGATGACTTAAAAATTTCCTCCAAGGCTGGCGTCGTGGCTCACTAGGCTAATCCTCCACCAGCGGCGCCAGCACCCCGGGGTCTAGTCCCGGTTGTGGTGCTAGATTCTGTCCCGGTTGCTCCTCTTCCTGTCCTGCTCTCTGCTGTAGCCCGAGAGTGCAGTGGAAGATGGCCCAAATCCTTGGGCCCTGAGCCGCATTGGAGACCAGGAGGAAGTGCCTGGCTCCTGGCTTCGGATCAGTGCAATACCGGTCCTAGCATGCCTGCCGTAGCGGCCATTAGGAGGATGAACCAAAGGAAGGAAGACTTTTCTTTCTGTCTCTCTCTCCCTCACTGTCTAACTCTGCCTGTCAAAAAAAGAAATTTCTTCCATCTCTTCCTTCCTTCTTTCTATCTTCTTTCCTTCCTCGCTTCCTCTTCCTGTCATATTTTTATTTATTTATTTAGTAGTTCATTACAGTTTTACCATCAGTACTGACTATTCACTTTAACCCAAAAATGTATGCTCTGGACTTGATATTTTAATCTAATTATTGAAAGTAATCCCTGTTTTTAAAAGTGTACAGCCGGGGCTAGCACTATGGCACAGCAGGTTAACGCCCTGGCCTTAAGCACCAGCATCCCATATGGATGCCAGTTCAAGACCTGGCTGCTCCACTTCCAATCCAGCTCTCTGCTATGGCCTGGGAAAGCAGTAGAGGATGGCCCAGGTCCTGGG
The DNA here is from genome assembly GCA_949820135.1 of Sylvilagus floridanus. Classification (NCBI taxonomy): domain Eukaryota; kingdom Metazoa; phylum Chordata; class Mammalia; order Lagomorpha; family Leporidae; genus Sylvilagus; species Sylvilagus floridanus. The sequence continues at coordinate 109,991,551 of OX463238.1, read as the reverse complement.
GCCCCTGCACCCACGTGGGTGACCCAGAACAAATTCCTGGCTCCTGGCTTTGGGTGGGCGCAGCTCTAGTCATTGCAGTCAATTGGGGAGTGAACCAGCGGATGGAAGACCTCTCTCTCTTTCTCTGTCTCTCTCTCTCCCTCTCACTCTGCCTCTCCTCTCTCTTGTGTAACTCTGACTTTCAAATAAATAAATAAATTTTTAAAAAGGAAAAAAAAAAGTGTAAGGCCACTTAACATCTGCTGAGGGATGAGGTCCAGCGTCATGGTTAGTCAAAACTCCATTAATGCATTTTTAAAAAACTTGAGAAGTATTTCTCTCCGCTACACATATAATTGGCTCGCAGTAAATTTATGTTCAGTATTTACGTCCATTTTGTCACCGTAATATAGAAAATACTTTTAACAGCTATAGTATTGCACAGAGAATATTCCAATCTAGAAGTCCTATAAAATACTTATTATCATGATAAAGTTGTGCAAGATTGGTTTGGTAATGGGTGATAACATACAAAAGCCATGCTACCCTTGATAGTCTTTCAGAACAAACTGTTTGGAATCAACATTACGGTAGAATTATTTCATGTTTTTTTTTCATTCCTCTTTTATTAATCCTGTCTTATATCTTATGAATACTTATAATAATAACTTATAACTTATAATAATAACTTATAACTTTAGTTATACTTATAACTAAAGATTCTAGTTGCTTCTCTTTTATTCTTGAACTTAATATCAGATCCCGAGAAAATATGCAACTCCTCTCTCATTCTACAATCCTGTGCTGAGAACCCAAATTAGAATTGCTGCTGACTTTCACACCTCTTGTCAGTAAACAGCACTTCACATTGAAAGGGCAAATTTAGAACTTGCAGAGTATGGAAGACCAAGATTCAAGGTTCACCTCCTCTGTTACCACTCCCCAGGAAGTCTGCACATGTGATTTTATTTTATTTTTATTTCAACTTCTTCATTAAAGAGAATGCGCATCGTAACAAAGGACAACAGAGAGTAGGTACTGTATGCCGGCATAATGCCACACAGTTCACAAATGCATGTTTTATTTAATTCACTTCACCCCAGGGAACACAAGGAATGGGTGATATTATTTGCTTATAAAGAGAGGGAAACAGAAGGTCTGGGAACTTAATAAACTTAGCAGTTTGTACAATTAAATAGTGGCAGTGCTGAGAGCAACTAAATCTGCTTCACTTCTCAATCCATACAGTTATGTTTCTAAAAACATCTACCTCAGAGGCATTAAATACTGATTTGAGAATTTTGTATACACAGGGGTTGGTGTTGTGGAATAACAGGGGATAAAGCTGCAGTGAGCAATGCTGGCATCAATATGGTACTGGTTCCAGTCCCGGCTGTTCCACCTCCGATCCAATTCCCTGCTAATGCCTGGGAAAGAAGCAGATGATGGTCCAAGTGGTTGAGCTCTTGCCATTCATGTGGGAGACCTGGATGAAGCCCCTGGCTCGTGGTTTCAACGTGCACAGCTCTGGCAATTGCAGCCATCTGGAGAGTGAACAAGCAAATGAGAGATTTCTCTCTCTCTTTCTCTCCCTCTCTCTCTCCCTCTCTCTCTCTCTCACAATTCTGAGTTTCAAAATAAATAAACTTTTAAAATGTTATACACAATATGAAGTGACATAAAGGTAATACATACTTTTGATGATTTTCATTCCATTAGTCTCAAGAACTGTTTATGAATTGGACATTCATCAGCACTGAAACCAAAGCACAACGATGAGATGAAAATTCTCTCCCCAAGATGCAGTGGCTTTTGAAGATTTCATTTTTGGAAGGACACAGTGTGAAATGCAGAAAACATTTGGACTAGATAAGAAGATATTACAAACAGTTAAAATTGTGGACTATGAAACATACAAAATTGAAAGACGAATGATATTTATTTCTTGGATGTCATTTATCAAAACATTAAAAGAACAGTCACATAAACTCTAGACCAGTAAATATGTATCTGTGCTTAACATAAATGAATTGTTACAAATTACAAATGCTCTATATTTTAGGTTTTTATGAGCTTTATGTTTGTGCATATTTATAATATTTATATGTGTATTTGTTATATATCTCATGCAATTTATCTATGCATCTATAAATGCCAAGGGAAAAAAATAGAATGATCTACTCCAAAGAGATGATTCTTCTTGGAGGTGGATTTTTAAGCTATTTTCTTTCTTTTTTAAAGCTTATCTCAATTTCCCATTTCATTCTAAATCTACCAGAATTACTTCTTGAAGCAGAAAAACATACACTGAACAACCAGTGGTTCAGAATATTGGAACTTTGGAAAATACATTTTTTTATGTAGAAAAGCAATTTCTTCCATTATAAGCACTTACACAGTTAGTCATGGAGAGTACAGGCCTGCTGGTGAAACAGGTCACCCAAAGTGGAGATGGTATTAAACTAGTGGTCAAGGACTAACTCTTCTAGGATCCTTGTCCTCCTGGATCCACACTTCCTTCAGGATCTTCATCATTGTAAATGTTCTCTGCCATCTGCCATACTTGCATGATATTGTCTTCTGACACTGAACAAATCACCCAAGGTTCATTGGGATTCCAGGAAAAGTCAGATATCTTAGCAGTGTGACCACCATGAATAAACAACAACTCTGGTGGCCCATCTTCTGCATCTTCTGGGGATTGTTCCTCTCCAATTTTACTTAAATCCCAGACATTCAGTCGGCAATCAGTACCACTAGAAGCCAAAATAGTCTCATTGTGAGGTGACCACTGAATCTGGAATATTTCATCTTTATGTGATTCAAAGGAATGCAACTTCAGTTTCAGATTTCTCAAATCCCACAAGGCAACAGTCTTGTCAGCCGATCCTGTGGCAAGAATGAACTTACTATACGGATTGAAAGACAGGCAGTTTACTTCAGCAGTGTGAGCATCAACCGAGTGGCTTGGCTTGGAAGTAATGTTTGAACGAGTGTCCCAAATCATAAGTTTCTGATCATCAGCAACCGACCCAAACAGAGATTCATGGAAAGATGCCAGGAAACATCTTCTACCACCACTGTATGCCCCGTGAAGATGGTTTTCACATCCGCCACTTTTGCTTCCTTTGGAACAGCACTGATTCCCACAGGCAGATGGTGTGGTCATCAGAAGCACTAAGTAAGTGCCCACTGAGATGTGGGTTCCAAGAAAGTCCATAGCCTTCCGTCTGATGTCCATGGAGACGTAAATCTGGGTTGCACTCTCCAGCTTAGAAGGACTCTCTCTGGCTTAGAAGGATGCTTCATATAGTTGAAATACCTGTTTTTATATTTGGAAGATGGGGAAGATGTTAATTACTAGCTACATGATTAGTCCAGCTAAATACAAGGTGGAATTCAGAAAACATTGTTTTAAATGGTGGATTTCGGTAACACATGGTATATAAGGATATTCAGATCACATGACAAAGAAGAAAAAAAATACTTCCTCTATCTACAGAAAGAGGTCTTAAAAATGATACTGTGTATACTGGATAGCAGACCCAGCAAACACTTCAGAAAATTATTTTTTACTGGGATTTGAGTACTATTAGAATATCTGTAACTAGTGACTACAATATAATTTTGGTAAATAAAATACTGATGCCATACTATATTTAGACCACACTTAAAGAATATTTGAAACTGATTTTTGTTTTCCTATTATCTGCTTCAGCTTTATTTGTATTTATGTCCTCAAATGCATAATGATGAATTACTGCTCTTATGACAAATTGTTTAACTGGAATCAACTACAAAACTAGGAGAGGGGCTAGGAGGCCGTTTATACTCCCTGGCCACTCTGTGCCCTGATTCAACATTTCCACATAGACCCCTTTTTGTCTGATGAAGTCCATATAATTTTGGCAACTTGAAACAAATGCTTTTACTAAAATGTGTGGTTTCCTGGATTTCTGTTAATTATTTTTAGCTATTCAGATACAGATCGAAGCATCGCAACTGAGATGAACTTACTGAAAAGGGGGAGGAAGCTTCCTTGGAGTATCTTAATTAAAAGCTCATACTATTTCAAGGTGAGAACATAGTTTGAGATGATTAAAAGTCACTAGTGATTCCATAGAATCTAAAAAGCACATGCTGTCTCCAGTCCCTTCCCCTTCCACTTCCTCTCCTTTTTCTTCTCCTTCTTCTGTTTTTTTTTTTTTCTTCAAAGTCTCCTACGTTCAGTGGGAGCTTCCAGAAATTTTTAGACATTAAGTTAAAAAAGTAGTAAGATCACTGAGACTTAAAAAAGGAAAATAACAAAAGATAGCCACCATGAGTAACAGAAATAAAAAAGATGAGTCTGAGATGCACTAGGATTTCAGATGTCGAAATTATGAAACACAATGTCAAAAATATTTTTAAACCATAAGAAGAAGATGAAAGGCAAGTGAAGGGAAAGGGATAAAAACTGGCGGATATAAATAAGTAGAACAGAAATACATCTGAAAATCTTGGAATTTGGGGCAGGTGTGTGTTGTGATGTCTAGGCACTCCTGCTCCTGCATTTCATAGTTCCTGGGCCAGTCTCAGCTCCACTTCAGACCCGACTTTCTGCTAATGAGCATCCTGGGAAACCTAATGGCTCAGATACCTTGATCCCCACCACTCATGTAGGAGATGTGGACTGAGTTCTGATCTCCTGACTTCAGCCCTGCCCAGACCTGGCTGTTACAAACATCTGGGTAGTGAACCAGACCACTCTTTTTCTGTCTGTCACTTTCTCAGCCTCTGCCTCCCAAATGAAATGAAAACAAATTAATCAAAAATAAAAATGTTAAATCCTTGAAATTAAAACAATAGTTTCATAAAAATTCAACTGATGTATTGAAAAGTATACAAAGAAATTCAGTTCCCTGAAAATCCAAGCAAGGAAATTTCCAAAAATGCAATATAGAGGAGTTAAGAGGATAAAATATGTAAGAATTGATTAGAGATATAAACAGCAGAAATAGAGTAACTAATGTATATCCAGTAGGACATAAAGATGGATATGAGAAAAAAATTAACAGAAGAAAATATCCACTGATGAATTGGATAAGAATTCTTCAAAAGTGACACAAATACAATATTCTACATATATGAGAAATCTTTTGGATTCCACCATTCAACTTTCCTTCAAAAAAAAAAAAAAAAAAGAGGTGGGATAAAATACCTAGATACAACAAATTAAATTAAATGGAAAGAAAGCACCAAATACAAAAAGGAAATTCTCGAAGCAAACCGGAAGGAAAATATGTTTTTTTCAATGGAATTAAAATAGTGACTCCTGAACTTCTTAATAGGAACAATGGCATCCAGATAATGGAATAGCATATTTAACGTTCAGCAAAAATAGTGAATGTCAAACTCAAATCCAATGAATACAAAACACTTTTCAAATATTAGGACAAAATAACATTTTATGGGAACAGAATATTTGAAAAATAACATAAATCAAGAGAAAGAGATTCTAAGAGACGTATGAAAATACATTTAAAAGTGTATGGAGAAGTTTAATTCAAGGGTAAGTTTATTTTGATTCAAAGTCTTTCAGGTTCACCAGTTTTTCAAAGCAGGCATTTTCCATGACCTTTCTGAAGGTCTCTCATACGGGAAGGCAAAAGAGAATTGAGCCTTAGTGAAAGACCTGAAAGCAGTAATAATACAGAGAATGTTACCAATATATGGATTTATTGTAGATGCTAGATTTTTTATATTGTTGCTCATAACACAAACAACAAAGGGGAAAAGTGATGTTCTAGCAACAATGCATCTTTATTCAGACCTGTGTAGCTCCAGATGTCTTTGGAAGATCCATGTGTAGCTGTGAAGTTCCATTTTCAGAGATGCCTGGTCTGGATTAGCATGTGATCAAGGTGCATATACATGCTACTGGAATAATGGACATGAGCAATATCATCCCATAGAGGATGCAAAGGAATGGAAAGCAGTCCATTGAGTGTTGAGAAACTTCATCAATGGGGAATCTTGCCCACAAGCAGAAAATTTGAATTTTTCTAAGAGAATTTAAATTTCTTCTAAGAGATTAAATTTATTTATAAAATAAAACACTTTAGGGGTCCCTTTAAACTTTTACTTTCATTAACAGTGGATGTTGTTGCCAGCAGTTTATAATGCTTTTAAATATTAAGTTACATGCTGGGGAGTATAAAAGACACCTAACATTTTAAAATTTCAAAGTTCAGTGATATAAATTCAGTCATAATGATAATGGTTATTTGTCAGCATTTCATTCATTTAACAAATATTTATTTTAAAATATTTTGGATTTTCTTTGGGTCTTCATAAAGCTTACGTGGCAGTAAGGATGTTGGAAAATGAACAAATATGATGAAATGTTGTAAGGAAAACTAAGTAGCCATAGATGAAAGAATGGACAAGAATGCTATCTTAGATTTATATTCTAAATCTTCAAGGAGGTGAAGGTAAATGCAAAATATAATGAGGTCTCACAGCCATTGGAAAAAAGAACTCCTTGTGTCCTTAGCATCTTCAGAGAGCCTGAGACACAGCGACAAAACAGAGGCTGTGATTCCATTTTGGTAAAAATGATCACATAGCACATGGAGAAATCAGGCAACAGCATCTCTCTGGGTGTAAAAAAATGAGAAATATCATACATGAATTATCTTTTTAAACCTTAGAACAAAGTTGAATTGGTGGTGACGACAATGTCATGGGAGATCTTATAGCTACATTTAGATGTATGAAAAGAAATGTGAAGACACAAAAATCCTTCCTAATTGTAATAAGAGTTAATGTTTCTGAAATCACATTGATGCTGAGGTCCAGATCACATTAATGCATTTCTCTATCCAAAAGCTAATCCTAATTTCATATCCTCAAAGGGAAATGGATCCAAACCATGCTCCAGAGTCCACGAAGCTCTCTGATTACTAAGTATTGCAAATTGGAAATCACTGATCAAATCAATGAACCTTAATTTTATTAATGAAACCTGGTAAAGAACAGATCCATGTCTCATTTATCATTTCTCCAAGGAAAATTGCCATGCCTACATTTCATGATGTTTTCCAACATTAATTTCCAAACTACCATTCCAGGGAAGAGAGAGTAGTTCCTCGGCGTCTAGACAGCTCATTTCTGCCATGACCACCTAAGCTGAGGGGGTGTCAAGTGCAGGATGGTCAAAATGAAAACTACAACCGAATCTCAGATTTGTAAGTTAAATGGACTTTATAAAATTTATCCTTGCTTTATAAAAAGTGGCATGCTCTTTTGATTACCTTTGAACTTGAGCTCTTTTCTTCCTCTTTCAAGTGTACGCCATCTGTTTCCCATCACCCTCTGTCATCTACTTTCATTCATCTCTCCTAAGTGTCTGTGCAGAAGTGCCATCCCAGACCCATTAGTGGGCTGTTTACCTGTTGATGCACTTGGAATATGCATTCCTGTCTTTGGTTAACGCTTTCACATAAACTGGAATCAACCCCCTTCCTTCTCCTCACCATCATCTTCTTCAAATTTCAAAATATCTATTTAAGTCCTCTTGGTCAGTCGCTGGTCCTTCATAATTTTTGGACCTTGGGACCAAAGATTAAGTCAGTCTCTTTTAGAGTTTAAGTTTATGGGTTCTGCAGTGGGTGTTTTACAAATGTTATACCTACATTTTGATACACAGTTGCCTTGCATTTTCCACACATGTGTATTTCAATTACTCTTCATATTCTTTATAGGACTCAAGAAATGCCATTCACAAGTATCAAATAGAAAAACAATAATTATCTATTGCTTAATAATTGGTGATTGAAAATACTTCAGCATCTTACTTCAGGGTAATAGACCTGAATACGAACAAATTGTTGAGAGGATAACTCCCTGGGTAGATACTAGGACTGTAATCTATTTCTTAGAAACAGATGTCATAAAGAAATGCCTCCTTGATCTATCAATGAATATTTCCATTCTATCTTTTGAATAATAGGCCACATTGGAAGAAACACTCACATGTAAGCATGTCAAGGTATATTCTGATGATAGTACACTTCAGCATATGTACAGATGCAATTATTAGAATAAATGGATGATTGATGAAAGGAAGCACTGACCTAAAGTTAATTTTTTAAAGAGATTTTGCCAAACCCCAGATAATGACATTAAATGCTCATAGGGACACTGCACTTAAGCTGAATTTGTGTACAAATATGTAGTGGCATTTGTTAGATGCCATAAGATATTTTAACACAGTAGTGTAGCTGGTAAGAAACATAATTAATATCATTTAAAATGTATTTATGACTGTCTTTAAGCAAGTACAGCTTATAACTACTGAGATGGTATTGAAATGGTGTATTGTTTCCTGTAAAGTTACTTATGCTATGCTAAAGAAAGATACTATATCTTTCAAAAATCTCACACAAGGAGATGGTACCTTGGTCCAACAGTTAGTTCGCTGGTTGAAATACTCACATGCCATTATCTGAGTGACTGGGTTCCAAGTCCCATCTCGGGTCCAGATTCCCACTTCCTGCTAATGCACACCTTGGGGGCAGCACGGGATGGCTCAAGTGGCTGAGTCCCTGCACCCACACAGGAGACCATAGGGCTTGAGTTCCCAGCTCCTGGCTTCAGCCTGGTGCAGTGCTGTCTCCCATGGGTGTTTGGGAGCAAATTAGTGGATGGGAGGTTTGTCTTTATGTCTCTCATACTCTCAAATAAATAAATAATTTTAAAAGTTGTATTAAAGACATTAAGTATGTTACATCATAGAAAAGTAAAAGGAACAAAGTATGCATCATTAAAATGAAACAAAACCATAAAGCAAATCAATAAACAACCATGTCTGCACGGTGCAGTAAAAAAGCATGACATGGAAAAATCAGTAGATAGGATAACTCACATTCAAGGCTATATTTAGCAACATGATTTATAGATGTTATCAATATATTCTAAGAAATCTGAAAATATGAATTATTAATGTAGCTCAAGGAGCCTTAGTAGCCAACTAGCCTTCCTTTGCAGCCAATTAAGAGAGAAAATCCAGACATGTACTTTCACTTGGGCTAGTAGCTGTGGCTATCGCCTATTTTCTTGTTTAGTTGTCATAGTGCTTGAATGATATAGAGCTTGCACTATAGTACTTGATCTGGATCTTTCCCTTGACAGAAAAAAAATCTTCCAAAATAATCTTACCTAGTTAATAAAGAAAAAAAAAACATTTCTTGAATTGTGGGCTGCATTTCTGTATTAATAGTGATAAATCTTAGGTATAATCTTATCTGTTTCCTATTTCACTTTTTCATTTCTTTTTATTGTCATTTTATTAGTTTTTCTAAGTGTTAGAGTGCCCGTGTGTATGTTTGCATGTATATGTACTACACTAAGCATTAGAATGCACACACGTAGAATGAAATATGTGTATGCATCACACTACACACAATGTACATATATGCTTACAGTAAGTGGAGGGATGAATTCTCAGAGGCAGACAGGAATCATAATTTTCTGTCTCGTCTTATATCACAGCAGTGAAAAAACTAACTGTTCCAATGTATTCCTTAATCTTTGCCATGGTATCTGTGTAGAATTCACTTTATCCACCAAATGGTTGTTTATGTAAAACTTAGCCCTTGTCCAGTAAAATATATTGATAGCATTTAAGGCTGCTGATATTAAATACGTATTTTAAATACTCCTAACATGGACATCTTGATCTGCATCTCAATTTGTCCCTTGTTGACTTAATGACTTGATTGTGCCCATGAAATAATCTCTGAAATTTTTTAGAGTGCTTGCAAATGGCTTACTTCCTTCATTTTATCTGCTGAGTGCATATTGAATTTTGAAAACTACCTAGCAGCATGAATGAGACTTTAAGCATCAGAATGAACTCATTTTATGCAAGAAAGGATAAATTACACAATTTAAGGGGGAAAAAGTCCAGTTTAAAAAGAGTTGAAATGATTATTGTTATATTGTATCTTTGTGGTTTATATTCACAAAGTGGAGATAATCATGTGAAAAAAGATACGTTCAGGATCTTGGTGTTATATACACACTATATGATTAATAAATGCTTTCTAATGATGATAATACCTAAATATTCCACAAAGATACACAATATTGAAAGATGTTTTCTGCACTACTCACAAAGTTGTTTTATTTTTAGTATTCTACAGACAAACAATAGTAATAATAACTCCTTGGAGTCAGTATGCTGAAATTTATCTTTTCAAGGCTTTTCCATAGAAAGGTAAATCTTCATCGATTTTGTGATTTAAGCATAGGGCAATGTACCGAATACCATTTCCCATTGGCTTTGTTGAATTGTGCAGTATGTTATGTCTTTTACATTGTTACTACATATTACTTTTCCTAGAGGAGTACATCTAATTGTAGTCGTTCAGTCACTGCTGATTATCTGTAAAATATCTCCACATCATTTTGTGGTTTCTTTGAAGGAAAACTATTTAAACTACAGCCCACAATTTCTGCCTCAAATTTTCTCAGGTTTCTCTTTCTTACCAAGTTTTCCTTGTAGTTTACTTCTCTATGTTTTAGGACATAAAATTCACATTTAAAAATCCATTTCTACTTTTCATCTTTCAGACAAGGAGGAAGTTCATTTATACCGACAAATTTCTGTACAAAGGAACAAACACCCTTCAAAAGGAGAATATCATTCGAAGTTTTTGAAAGTGTTATAAAAATTTATATTAATCTACTTTTTGCTATTATATTAAAAGCCAAGAAAGAATCATTTTTCACTTATAACTCAAGAATATTTCCAAGTAAATAAAAAATAAATTGGAAAAGTACATAAGGTATCCCTAACATTGTAATAGTAATTAGGGGAGTTTTAAAATTGGTAGAGAAAATTAGTAAATGAAAATATCAGTGAAACTTGTAGAGGTTAGAATACTTTAAAAAGCTACTTTAGTCCTATAGTTGTCTTTTTAACAGGAATAAAAAACATCATCAAGAAAAAATTTCTAGGTGTCAGGGTTGTCACCAGTTGCAATGCTGGCGGTCCATGTAAGTGCCGGTTCAAGACCAGGCCGCTCCTCTTGTGATCCAACTCCCTGCTAATGCATCTGGGAAAGCACTGGAAGATGGCCCAAGTGCCTGACTACCACATCTGCGTGGGAGACCAAAAGAAGCCCTGGCCTCCTGCTTCGGCGAGGCATAACCTTAGGCATGGCAGCCATTTGGAGAGTGAACCAGCAGATAGATGATTCTCTCTCTCTCTCTCTCTCTCTCTCTCTCTCTCTCTCCATCTCTGTATCTCTGCCTTTCAAATAAATAAAAATAGTACATCTTTAAAGAAAAGAAAAATTTGTGAAAGCAATAAAAAGGCACTTAGAATACTTAATGTGATTATAAGATGATATTTAAGAAAAAAAGTACAAATTTGAAATATATCTAAAATACAAAATAGGTTAAAAATACACTTTTAAATTAGTTAACAATTGTTGATATTCCCTAAATTGTTAGAAACTAAAATTTAAAAGTGTCATTTTTTGTTTTTAGATGTTTTTCAGTAACACAATTGCTTGTATCTTTAAGTAAATGCTAATAATAACAATAATTATAATACTCCAGATAATGCTATTTTGACCCAATTTTCACACTTGCAAATCTATCCCAAACATTTTTATTCAGTGAGAAACAATAGAAAATCTTTTTTTAATAGCATAGTTTTATTCACAGGCTCCTCCTCTCTCATCTGAACGGGTTCAGTGTGACAGTTTACAATGCTTTCATCCAGGAAAGCTCTACTGAGCCCACATCTGTGTGGCGGGAGAGGATGTGCTGATTTCAGTATGATGCTGACGTGCAGTGGCAGCCCCACCACAATCACCTGCCTCATCTTTGCTCTTTATTGCTCTTCCCTCATAAGTGCCTCTCCCTATTTCCTAAAGTAATTCAGCTTCTCTACAACACGTACCAAACATGTTCCCAACACTCTGCTTGGTGCAGACACCCACTGTTCTCTCTGTAACTCTCTTCATTAAAAACATCAGAACTCTGTCCTTGTTTTCTTCCTACAGCGACTTTAGTATTCACTGGTTCAATCTGCAATCCGCTCCCTCGGTTGCTTGACTTTCACACCTACCCTGAGGCTGTTCTTCCCATTTCTCACCTACCAAGTCTTGTATTCACACCCTGGACATTGCTGAAAATGGGGCCTCATGCAGGTGTCAGTTACAATCATCCCTCACTTTGGCCACCACCTTCCACTCTGGTGCCCATTCACCTCACTGAACCCCTTCTAGAAATCTTGTAATCTGCCAGTGTCTATCACATCCATGCCCTCATGCTGTCACTGTGTCCTTAATTGGCTTTGATCTCATGGTCTCTCATGATCAGCCCCATTGAGCATGTCATGTCCTCATCTTTGAACTTCCTCTCCTTCCTCCATGCTGAGCTTTTCATAGGAGAGGGAGTGGACGAAGGGTGGGAGTAGGGGCAGGAGGAAGGGTAGGGTTGGAAAAATCACCATGTTCCTAAATTTGAATTTATGAAATGCATGAAGTTTGTATACTTTAAATAAAATATTTCTAGGTTAAAAGAGAGAGAAAGAAGAAAAGGAGATAAAATGCTAACTGCTTGACTGGTTTCTGAAACATATATGTGTTGAAAATGTAAAGGTACTACATTAAAATATTAAAAGTTATAAAAAAGTGTTACGTGACAAGAGCTGACTGCTACATACCCCAGAATCTAACAGAGTTATTCATTTGAAAGAACAATTCAGGTCATATTACTTATTAGTGAAATTATCTGAAGGACTTTAATTACACTTATAATAAAATACAAAGCTATACACATGCTAGCCTATGTAACTTAATAAATAGTTTTCCTTTGATTGTACAGGTTCCACATTCCTTATCCAATGAAGGGGACTAAGCATTTTAGATTCAGGAATTTTTCAAATTTTGGAATATTTGCATATATATAATGATTTATACTGGATATAACTACAAAATCTAAACAAAAAATTAATTTTATTTCATATACACCTTTGGTAAATACCTTAGATGTAATCTTATAAAATATTTTAATATTGTGTATATGCCATGCATTTTTGTATGGCACCTAAATGCGCCATATTCCCTTAGGGGAAGCAGGATAAATTGAGTTTGGTGACACTGTGTTATGACTATGACTTGTCATGTGAGATAAAATGTGGAGTTTTCTACTTGTGAAAACTTTCGAGTTTTTCAAATTTCAGGTTTTAGGGGTAGGTATTCCTAATCTAAACCTGCTAGGACCCCTTGGGTTCCCCCTGTGCACCTGTGTACTGGCTTCTCACTGGCCTTTGAAATGCGGTGTTGGTTCTCTTTTTAGGATCTTTGCCACATTCTTCTCTCTGCACCACTGTATTCTAGACAGCTGCACGACTCACTTCTATGATTCAATTTAGATTGCTGCTAAATGTAACCTTTTTAAACGTTTATTTTTTTGGAAAGTAGAGCAAAGCAGAGAAGTAGACAGAGAAAGAGAGAGAGAGAGAGAGGGAGAGAGACAGAGACAGAGAACCGTTCCACCTGATGGTTCACTCTCCAAACGTCCATCCACATGGGCCACGTCTGGGCCAGGCCAAAATCCTGGTCTCTCACATGGGTGGAAGGGATTCAAGTATTTGGATCATCTTCCACTGCATTCTCAGGCAGTAAGCTGGGTCCAAAGAATAGCAGCTACATCTCAAATCCAACCTCTGATATGGAATGCCAGCCATTACCAATGTAACTTTCTTTACATGTTCTTTTCTGAACACTCCACTTAAAAATCACATGTGCTTTCCATTCTCTTTGGCAGTGGATCACGATACTATATCTTGATTATGTTATTTCCTTTTTATATAAGGATATACTTTCAGTTTATTTTATAATCATAAGCTTAGCCCTCTGCTAAGAATTCAACAAATAGTAAGAAGGAAAAAGCACTGTTGCTTTATATAAATTTTTATTTATTCATTTTGTTGATCTGAAGGGCAGAGAGAAAGAGAGAGGTATTCCTCATATGCTGATTCAGTTTACAAATAGCGGCAACAATGAGAGCTTGGTCAGGTTAATTACAGTTTCTAGAAATTCAACCTCAGTCTCCCACATGGGAAGCAGGGGTCCAACTACTTGAGCCATCACCTGCTGCCTCCGGGAGTATACATTAGCATGAAACTGGTATCAGGATTGTAGCATTGTCTCAAACCAAGAACTAGAATATGGGATACAGGAGTCCCAAGCAGTGTTTCAACCACTAGGCCAAATTCCTGCCCCTCAATGTATTATTTTTAATCACATTAAACTATAAGCTCTAATTACTGCTGGTCTTTTTTTTCAACTTCTGTATTTACTGACCTGTTACTAGTACCTAGAAAATGCTTGCATATAGCAAGTATTCATTATAATTTCCTGAATGAATGGCATGGGAACAGTACAGCTGAAGAGTGATGCCAAAGATGATGTAAGTAAAATGCCCCAGGTAATGCAAATAGCACAGACTTGATGTAGACATTTGTTGTGAGTTTGAATAGGTGAAAGCACACCAGGAGGACAGAACTGTGACAAGAATAGAGAAGGGGCGCAGGGAGGGAAGCCCTAAGAGGGGGATCCTAGGAAAGGCCTGGGTTGTGATGGCTTCAAACAGTATGCTGTTGCATTGATCTATGCACTTTATGTTATATGCTTTGGGCAATTATCAGAGTCTTTTAAACAGGAAAAATCATGCATCCACTATCCAATGATATTTGTATGAAATCTAAGATCAATTTGTAAGTAAATCATAAAGGGAAATGAAAAATCTCAGCTGTGCAACTTAGCTGTGTTGAAACAACTAGTACCCATGGAAATGGGATTAGAACAGAAGATTGCATATCAGGATGACAACACAAGGGAGATGAGAAACGAAGAAATGTGCTTATTTCAGAAATATAGACATTTTAATTTAGTTTACTGTTCTTAGGGTTTTGCGTTCTAAAACTCTGCTCACTGAGTAACAGGATCATGCCTACCTGAGTTTATGTAATGGCCAAGATAGCCTGTTTTATTTTCATTCTGAGTGGGAGGACTAAAGATCCTGAAATGGTGCAGAAAAAATAATTTATCATGAAAAAAGAGAGGACAGTGCAGCAGGTTAAGCCACAGCTTGCGACTCCGACTCCGGCATCCCATTGGAATGCTCGTTTGAGGCCCAGCTGCTCCACTGCTGATCTGGCTTCTAACTAGGGTGCCTAGAAAGGCAGCAGAGAATGGTTCAAATGCTTGGGTCCCCGCCACCCACCTGGGAGACCCAGAAGGAGTTCCTGGCTTTAGATTGGGTCCTGATGTTAGAGCCATTTGGGAAGTTAACCAGAAGGCTGAAGATAACTCTGATTGTTTAACCCTCTCTCTCTGTCACCTTTCATATAATTGAATACTTAGATAATAAAATTCCTCTCACCTCAACATTTTCTTGCACTTGGTACAGTCCATTATCGTATATCAACAACATGCTTTTTTTAAAGCCTTAATGCTAATTAAATAATATTTCCACTTTAAAAATGTTTTAATTTACTTATTTTAGAATCAGAAAGGAAAAGAGCACCACCATCCACAGGTTCATTCCCAAAATATCTACAAGTGAGCGGGGAGCTGGGCAAGAGCTGAATCCAGTGTCTGGAATTCAATCCAGGCTTCCCACATGGTTGGCTGGAGTCCAGTCACTTAAGCCATCATCCCAGAGTCTGTATTAGCAGGAAGATGTAGTTGGAAGCCAGAGCTGGGAGCCGAATCCCAGTACTCTGATGTGGGACGCAGGTGTCTTTACTGCTAGGCTGAATGCTCACTCCTAAGTCAACGTTCTGAATTTAAAATCACTGAAATATATGTTCTCCATAAATCGCAGAAAAATAATTTGACAGATGGTCCTGTTGAAGGTATACAGAACTTGCCGCAGCAGTTAACAGACTGAATTCTGGTTCTCTAAAAAAAATATCAATACCATCTTTGAAAAGCGAATTAAATGACTCTCTTCCTTTTGTTCCTCTCCACTCTAGGTTGCTTTAACATTTACAGACTATGAGCAGATTTGCTATTCGGACTTCAAGATGTAGACGTAGTCCCATATATCACAGGCACAAAGACAAAGACACATTCGGCTTGTAATTCAACTCCTGACAGAAACCATTAATTCCCTTAATAAATCCCTGCACACCACTCCTTTATCACATTTGTTGAAGAATTTATGCCTAAAGCTCATTTATTGTAATAGAGGAGAAGAAATAAACTTGCCATAGTTAGGGAAGAGGTGGATCCTAAAGATCAAGGAAACACCTTGACCTCAGGCTGTGCCGTTGCAATACATTAACTTCTTTTTTCTCTTGCATCACTTTGTTCTATATCCTCAGTTGCTTGATTGCAGAGAGTTAAGTCCATATGCTGAGCACTCCTTGACAATAAGAATCTGGTGGAAAAAAAATCTCTAAGGGTTCTTTGATTTTTATAATGAGAGAGTAGAAAACCTTGTTCAACAATTCCATCAATACTAGGCAGAATTTGAAAATACTGATTTCCTCAAAGAATACCAATTGGCTGTTCAGAAAGGAAAATGACTTTGGAGTGTCCAAAGTAACAATTGTTTATAATACATCCAAGCTTCTAGTTTTATTTCACCTTTGTTTTGTAATCAGAAATCATTTGAAATTGTACCTATTTATACTGAAAATCCTTGGGTTCTATATTTCATAAGGCCTCACTCTTAGTAATGTGGATCAGAGTATTTTTATACAAGGTTGTAAAATTGAAAAAAAGAATTGTATTTGGAGGAAGTCTTATCAGAGTTGAAAAGTTCATCTGTAATGAGAGTTTTTTTCATATTTCTCATATTCTTTTAAAGGGATTTCAGCTCTGCCATCTGGTTGTTTTATCACTAGTATGCATGAAACCATCACTAATAAATAGCACATCATGCCTGCATTCCTGATTGTCACATGCAACGGAAACTCAAACTTTCTGAAAAGAAAAGCAATTGTTGTGGTGTATTCTAGAGGAACAGATAATTCTCTCTTCAACATGTGACACTGTCAAATTTTAATATGTATAATAATCACATGGAGTAATGTAAATTATGTATGTTTTTAGGCATGGATCCAAGAGATTCTGTTTTAATATGTCTGTGATTGGTTCTGCAAATCATCTTTTTTCAAATGTCCCAAGTGACAAGGATGCAAGCCATCCACTTCCTTCTTTGAGAGATGATGCTTCAGCTAATATTGTGTGATTGGTTGTCAAGAGTGACTGAATCAGAGGAGCATGTCAGATTCCCTTGCGAAATCTTCAATACATGATGACTAGATTTAAGAAATATGACAGGACAGGGATATTGACCTGTACCTTCTGAAAAACCAACTCCACAGTTGATTCTAATATTCACACTAACAGAATATTAAGAACCTCTGCAGCAAATAGTTAACATTTTTCCATATGTAGAACTGCGCCCCTGTCTAGTTGATTACATTGAATTTCTTGTGGAAGTTATGTCCTGATGATGCAATGGTCCCAACAAGAGCCTCCTCATGTGTCCCTCCACTTGCCATTTTGTCTCCTCTGTTTCCTTTACTGAAACCAGAGCAACATAACTTGAAAAGCAAATTTAATCATGGCATGTCCCTGTTGAAAAATAATTCTTTCCATGATGCTTCGAACATTGACAAGTTCATGAACATGTTAATGAATCACCATGTATGACTTACATACGCCCCATGCCCTATGTCCTTTGTGCTCGATCACTTTGGTTCTGTTCCTCACCCAGCCCCCATCTTTACTCTTATAGAACTCTTCACTGGTCTGTTTTAGAGTCCATGCTTCTCTGACACATACAGAGAACAGAGACACTTCCTCACCATCTACCAGACACTTCTTTGTTGTCTGAGCTCCAACTCATCCAGGAATCTTTCCTTCACCCTCCAAAGCAAGTCAGTTCTTGCATGCTCTCATGTACCTTCAACCTTACAGGCATGGCATTTCCTACACTTTAGTTTTAATTTATTATGTGTGCAATCATTTCACCAGTGTTGATCTCATCCACATGAGAGCAGGGATCATGTGTCCTTCTCGTCGAATCCTGTATTCCTGCTTCTATTTTACTAGATGGTACACAATAGATGCTCAATACATAGTATTAAATGAAAGCAGCCATGCAGCATTCTCACCTTTGGTGGTGGTCTAATTATTTTGACATTTTCATTTGGTGCCACCAGCTTAAAAATTTATAGCTACTCTATTTGAAGGCATAGAAGTTTATAAAGCCCAGAGTGACAGTAAATATGCCACACTATCCTTGATGCCAGTAGCATCCTCTTATGGTGGTTCCAGCTGCACCAACAGTGATGTCGCCCCAGATAGAAGTAAGGATATTTTCCCTTCTTGCAATACTGCAAAAATCCTTTTCCTCTTTTTTCTGAAGTGTCTCTTAATTCCATCTCCATTGTCAGTGCTTCATGTATGCCCTTCTGTGTTAACTGAACTACACCAAGTGAGAGACTGAATACAGTCGATGACAGACCCATGTACACAAATAAAATTCCAACGCACAACCTGCAGCAAACTGCCCAGAAAGGAAACCATCTTATTACCAATAAACCTTCCAGGAAGTCAGGCTGCTGTAAGTCAGAGCTGCCTCACTGTCTCTAGTAACAACCTAAGAAATTAAACAACACTCGCTGTTACAATTAGCCCAGGTGCCAGTACTTGATAAAATCTGAGACCTTCCCAATTTTTGCCTGTAATTCTGATTCAAAATCAACCAGTTTCAAACACAGACCCCTAACCAATCACAGGGGGCATTGCATTTCTTGTTAGCTGACCTACAATTTCCCCATCTGAGCAGCCTCCTATCAGGAGACATTTCCCTTTTTCTACTGTAGAACTTTGTCACTCGTCTGCCTGCCTTTGAGTCTCAGGCAAAACGCAAGTGACAGCAATAATTGCCACTTGCAAGCTCTGAACAAATAGCTTTTGCTTGTTCTTATTTGGTTGGTCTTTGCTTATTTCCACACTGCACAATCTTGACTAGTTTCAGCCCAGAGTCTGGACACTTCAGTCGATTTCACCCTCCAACACTAGCGATACACAAAACTTAGAATGTGTATTGCCACTGATCTGCTTATCGTTTTTTCAGTGGCTACACATTGCCTTAGAGACTGAGCTCAGATTCTTAAGGTGAGCACATGAACCCGCTGCTTATGTTTCCAGCCTCAACTTTTACCAGGCTCTCAATTAACGTTTTTGCTGATGTTGTGATACATGAAAGAATATCATTACCCCAACTGTTTGCACAGACTGTTGTCATTTGCTTTCATGAGTTTGTCTACTTATCTGCCTGTTTAAGTCCCTTCTTATCCCTTGATGCTATATTTCTAATATTTTTTTCCTGGAAGAATCCTGTGCTATCACCAATCATTATCTAACTGTGTCTCTTCTGGACTCTAATAACATCCTGAGGTTAGGATGTACTAACATCCTTCCTTTTATACACCATTTTGTACTTCCCACTAGATTATGAATCTCTGTAATGTCAGTTTTTCCTCTTAATATGATTTCTTTCCATAGAAATTACACCAATTCCAAAACATTGCTAGTCCTCAACAGATAATATTTGCGGCTTCACTAATGGATATTACATTGACTTTGGATCTAAAAATACCTATAGATTTTGATAGTTATCATCAACCATCACATGCCACCTTTCTAATGGGCAGCATCAAAAATATCTAAGAGAAACAATTCAGTGACTGTTCCCATAGGGTATGCTGAATATTGAGCAAGTCTCAAGTGCCTCCTCCTGTTCTCTCAGGGCCAACATTTTTTTATATCCTCAACTCTTTATATCTAACACACTCTGCCTTGACTGCTCCTGAGCCCAGCTTGAGCCCATATGGGCTTGTGTCCTGGTATGTACAAGCTATTTGTTTAATGGAATGAGACTGTCGTGCTTTGCTATCAATTTCTGTAAGTGGGCCTCCCAGTACATTAAAATCTCTCACCTTGAGTTAAGTATTGTGATACAGCTGATTAAGCTGCCACCTGTGAAAATGACATTTGATATGAGTAACAGGTTTGAGCCCCAGCTGCCCTACTTCTGATCGAGTTCCTTGCTAAAGTGCATACAAAAGCAGCAAAAAATGGTTGCAAGTGCTTGGGACCCTGCCACCCATGTGGGAGACCCAGATGGAGTTCTAGGCTCCTGGCTTCAGCCTGTTCCAGTCCTGGCCAATGCAACCATTTGGGGAATGAAGCAGCAGATAAAATATTCCTCTCCCTCTCTTTCTTCCTCTCTCTCTCTCTCTCTCTCTCTCTCTCTCTCTCTCTCTCCCCTCCCCTCCACCTTTCAAATAAAATATATTTTTTAAGTTGTTCCACCCTAGGGCACAGGATCTGAGTTCCTATATAACAAGAAGATAAAGAATCTCACAGACATGAGAAGTGGGAATTTTTTCCTCATGGGGAAACTGATCATTGTGCAAGACATCCAGAGAGAATCAGACAAATATGAAAAGACCCACCGTTTTCTTCTGTTGCACTGGCTGTGCAATGTTGTTGATATGTCCTATGCTGTGAGCGGCATACTCTCTGAAGAACTAGCTGTCAGTGATTTTGTAAAGTGAGTTTGCCTTGCTTTTCTATCCATTTGTGTGCTACTTATATTTCTTTTCTTTTTAAAAAAAAAATATTTTATTTATGTGAAAGGTAGAGTTACACACACACATAAAGAGAGACAGGGAGATACAGAGAGAGAAATTTTCCATCCACTGATTCATTCCCCAAATGGCCACAACAGCCAGAGCTGGGCCAGGCCAAAGCCAGGAGTCAAGGGCTTCCTCAAGGTCACCTATGTGCCTGCAGGGGCCCGAGAACTTGGGCCATTAGCTGCTGCTTTCCCAGGGCACATCAGCAAGGAGCTGGACTTGAAGTGGAGCAGCAAGAGTTTTGAACCGGCGCCTATATTGGATGCCACTGTTGCAGGTGCCAGCTTACTGGTCTTGCCACAATGCTAGTCTTGCTAGTTAGGTTTTCTCTCATTCTTGTTGCCCTGGCATTGTGCTTCTTCAAAGATCAGAACAAACTCTGCATGAGCTTTCGTTTTCTGGGGATCAAGGTCTAACCTATAATGAGTATTAAGTGTCAACCTGCCAGAAGAGTGAATGATTTACATGAATGGAAATAAATTTCAACAAATAGTAATAGAATCTTTCTCTTTCTCAAAGGGAAACTATAACAACTTATCATTAGCCGTTTTATATTATTTTTACACATAGATCAAGTAGGATGTTAATGGCAAACTCCCAGAATTTGTGCCTGCACTGTTACTAGCCTGTGCTGTGGATAGCTGGTGATGACAGTGAAAATCTCAGGCATTGTTGGTGAAGAAAATTAAGTCTTGTCCTATGCTTATGTTAAGTATCCAATTTAGAGAGGTATTTTGTTTCAAATACACTTGGGATAGATTCAAAGGATTAAACAAACAAACAAACAAAACCCTCAGGAATCCTGGATCCTGTGAGGCATCTGTCAATGTCCTGATGAAAGAAGGAAGCTGGAGGCACTGCACTTCTCACTTCCCACTTGCCCACTTCCATATGAGTCCTGAGAACCTCAGACATAAAGTCTTTGAGGAAAAGCATGAACAAAAGGTATAATCAAATGCTGAAAAAACAGGCGTTTACAGCAATGGGTGCCTAACAAAGTCATGAACTGCACGTGAACATTGGTGACACATGTTAGCCGCAATCGGGGTAGATAGGACTGCCAGTGAGGAGCCCGAGCAGCTGGGGATCCCGTGGAGTCTTCGGAAAGTTGTATAGAGAAGGAGAGGCGTTCACTGTGTCCAATATGTGCACTGGCCGCTTTTCATTTTTAAACCGGAAACCCATTATCTCTGCAAGAGTGACCTGTTTATCAATATTGGCACCCCAGAAGCATGTTAATCTGCTGAACGATCACATTGAATTGGATATCATATGTTTCAAAAAAGCCTCTCTGTAGAGAGATGGTTGCAGCTCAGCAAACTGAGCTTCACATAACAGAAATAACTTAACTGAGGTTGAGAGGCTGGGCGTGACTGGCAGAGTTCTCTCTATTAACAACTTAAAGTGCGCCACAAGGACAGTGGAAACAAGTGTGTATCCCCAGATGTCAACAAAGACTTGCTAATAAACTGGATGGAGATGGCTTAAGGTGCTGATGCACAGAGCTTCAAGCTATTAACTACTTTCCCAAGGACAAGACAACACTGTGAAAAGAAACTTCCACACAAAATTGAAGGTGAATATTGTAATACAACATTTCTGTTCATAGTGCTCTTGGGCTCTTAAAAAATATTTGAAAGACCAATGGTAATTTTTAATTATTGCAGTTGTGAGTTGTGTATTTTTACAGCCACTGGCATCACTTGAAAATGTAAAACCTTGTAGGTAGATTAGAGAGTGAATGGCTGCACAACAGGTAATGAGATTAAAAATATAAGGAAAAAAAAAAAGGTTTGCATAGTCTGTTACAGAAGGCAGATTATTTATATCAAGTCCATAGTTTTTTTTATATAGTTTTTCCCAGTGATCATTTTTTTAAAACTTTTATTTAATGAATATAAATTTCAAAAGAACAGCTTATGGATTACAATAGCTCCCCCCCATAACTTCCCTCCCACCCGCAACCCTCCCCTTTCCCGCTCCCTCTCCCCTTCCATTCACATCAAGATTCATTTTCAATTCTCTTTATATACAGAAGATCAGTTTAGTATATGTTAAGTAAAGATTTCAACAGTTTGCACCCACATAGCAACACAAAGTGAAAAATACTGTTGGAGTACTAGCCATAGCATTAAATCACAATGTACAGCACACTAAGAACAGAGATCCTACATGATTTTTTTTTAAAAATTGATTAATATTCTATGCAATTTCCAATTTAACACCAAGGTTTTCTTTTTTTCATTTTCAATTATCTTTATATACAGAAGATAAATTCAGTATATACTATGTAAAGATTTCATCAGTTTGCCTAGGGAGATTACTGACGCCATAAACAAGAGTGTCAAATTGTTAAATCAACATCAGGAGTCACTGTGTACTTACGTCTCATGAGGGATCTGTCCTTAATGTGTTATCCAATGTGAAATAATGCTATTACTAGTACTGAAACAGTATTTTTACACTTAGTGTTTCTGTGTGGGTGCAAACTGATGAAATCTTTACATAGTATATACTGAATCGATATTCTGTATATAAAGATAAATGCAAATGATTAAAAAATCTTGGTGTTAAATTGGAAATTGCATAGATAATTAATCAATTATTTAAAAAAAATCATGTAGGATCTCTGTCCTTAATGTGCTGGACATTGTGAATTAATACTATAACTAGTACTCCAACAGTATTTTCACTTTGTGTCTCTATGTGAGGGCAAACTGTTGAAATCTTTATGTAATATGTACTAAACTGATCTGCTCTGTATAAAGAGAGTTGAAAATGAATCTTGATGTGAATGGAAGGGGAGAGGGAGTGGGAAAGGGGAGGGTTGTGGGAGGGAGGGAAGTTGTGTGGGGGGGAGCCATTGTAATCCATAAACTGTACTTTGGAAATTTATATTCTTTAAATAAAAGCTTTATAAAAAATAATAAAATAAAATTTGGAAAAAAAAGTATTGATCAAGAAGTATACATTCAAAATAAGGGAAAATATATACATGTCTCAATTAATAAAATTACTGTTAAATAACCATATTAATCAATTAATACAATTTATTATTAAGTAAAATATCTCATTTTGTGAACTTTGAAAGTCAGTTATTCATCTAATTTTTAATTTGAAAACACACTTCATTACTCAATGAGTACTCATACAAGTAAGAAGAAAAACATGAGTGACTATCACAATATACTAATTTTGTCTTTCATTATTTTCCTAAATGAAAGGAATAATATTAAATAATAAACTGCTTAGGAATTCAGCAAAGAATTATATTTTTTCAGAAAAACAAAATTGTCTCCATCGTATAGAAGATAAAGGATTTCCAAAAGCATTGAAAGTAGTAAGGAAATATGACAAAATAGCCAATTCTAGATAACTGCCAATTTACTTATAACATGGAGCATATTTTTGTGCTTTTTAAAAAAATTGAAGCTAATACAGACCCTAATGGCCTTATGTATAGAACATGAATTAAAGCAAACATACATGAAGTTTTTAAATTTATATGTAGTAATCTAAATTAGGCATATATGTGAATATATACTTACATAGTATCAAAAGGCCAAGGGTAATATTTGGTAGTGTGGATGGATTTTTTACCTAATGTAGGATCATAGTCATATAAAAATACAAATAAATAAAAAGATCATTAAATTTCATAAAATTTGTAAGACTTCTGTTTAACAAAATTAAAAAATAATGAAAAATCTAAGACAATGCATTTACTTAGGAAAACGTTATATCTACACTATATTAATTTAAAACTTTCATGAAATTATGTAAACAAAAATGAATCATCCAGTGACAATGGACATAGACTATAAAGAGTTATTCTGTAAGAGGAAAGTTAAAGCGAGCAACCAATGGAGCTGTGGCATCTCAAAAGCAGTTAGTGTAATACAAATTACAATACTGAGGTTTTTTTGGATTATTAAACAAAAATCTTTCTACTGTCAAAAGCATTGGCTAAAATGTATATTACAGGGCTGGTGCCATGACATAGCAGGTATAGATGCCACTGGCAGTGCTGGCATCCCACATGGCCATTGGTTCGAGACCCAGCTGCTTCACATTTAATCCAGCTGTAGGGAAACCTGGAAGAAGCTCGTGGCTCCCAGCTTCAGATGGGCGCAAGTGTGGCCATTGTGGCCATTTGAGGAGTGAACCAATGGATGGAAGATTTTTCTCTTTCTCTCTGCCTCAGCCTCTCTGTAAATCTGCCTTTGAAATGAATAAATAAATATTTTTTTAAAAGTTAAAAAAAAAATGGAAGTTCTCTCCTTGCTTCAGAGAAAGGTACCTCCTTCTTTGATGGCCTGTTCTTTCCACTGGGATCTCACTCACAGATCAGTTAGGTTTTTTTTTTTTTTTTTTTCCAGAGTGTCTTGGCTTTCCATGCCTAAAATACTCTCATGGGCTCTTGAGCCAGATCCGAATGCCTTAAGGGCTGATTCTGAGGCCAGAGTGTTGTTTAGAACATCTGCCATTCTAGGAGTCTGCTGTGTCTCCCACTTCCCATGTTGGATCGTTCACATTAATGTTTATTGCAGCTCAATTCACAATAGCTAAGACCTGGAACCAACCCAAATGCCGATCAACAGTAGACTGGATAAAGAAATTATGGGACATTTACTCTATAGAATACTATACAGCAGTCAAAAATAATGAAATCCGGTCATTTGCAACAAGATGGAGGAATCTGGAAAACATCATGCTGAGTGAAGTAAACCAATCCCAAAGAGACAAATATCATTTGTTTTCCCTGATCAGCGACAACTGAGCACCAAAGGTGAAACCTGTTGAAGTGAAATGGACACTATGAGAAACCATGACTTGATCAGCCCTCGTCCTGACTGTTGATGTGCAATTTAATACTTTATCCCTTTTAGTATTTTTTTTGTTCTATTTAATACTATTGATTGAATTCTGTAATTAACACACATTTATTCTTAGGTGTTGAAATTTAACTGAAAAGTGATCCCTGTTAAATATAAGAGTGGGAAAAAGAGAGGGAGGAGATATACAATTTGGGGCATGCTCAATTGGACTTGCCCCAAATGATGGAGTTAGAAAATGCCAGGGGATTCCAATCCCATCAAGGTGGCATGTACCAATGCCATCTCACTAGTCCAAGTGATCATCTTCAGTTCACAACTGATCACACTGATAGGTCTAAGAGTCAAAGGGATCACACAAACAAGACTAGTGTCTACTAATACTAACTGATAGAACCAAAAAGGGAGTGATCTTGAATGGAAGGATTTTCTCTCTCACTCTCTCTCTTCCTCCTTCCCTCCCTCCGTGTGTGTTTGTGTGTGTGTGTGTGTGTGTGTGTGTGTGCGTGTGCATGTGACTCTGGATTTCAAACAATCTCCCATCCACTGGTTTACTGCCTAGATGGCCACACCAGCCAGGTCTGGTTCAATCTGAATTCAGGATCATAGAACTCCATCTGGGTCTTCCAGGTAGTTTGCAGGGATCCAAGCACTTGGACTGTCTTCTGCTGCTTTCCACATGCATTAGCAAGGGGCTGGATTGGCAGCTGAGCATCCAGGACTTGAACTGGTGCCCATGTGAGATGCCAACATCACAGGAGGTGGCTTAACTTGCTACATCACAAAGCAGTCCCCAACGAAAACAATCTTTATAAACTAACAGAAAGTATATGATTTTAAAAACTAAAACCGGATACATGCTTTCATGTAGGACAATGAGGCTTAATGATTTTGGGGAATTTTGAATGAATATTGCATTTGATAAAATATAATACCTGTAAATAACATCTGTACATTATTATTCAAATTTCATTTTACAGCACATATTTTAGAATAAATGATATAATGAATTAGCATAATATATCCATTCCATTGAAACTGAGTATCATCTTGGGTTCTCATATTCATCTCTCCCAAATATAGATCCAGTTTTTAAAGATTATATGTAATTATTTATTTATTTTTCATAGACAAAATGTTCGCACTACTGATTTATTCCCACAAGGCTCTGGCTGGGCCAGGGCCAGAGCCAGGAACTAGCATTGCAATCCTGTTTCCCACACAAGTGGCAAGGACTCAATCACTTGAACATTCACCACTGCTTCCCAGAATCTAAATTGGTGGGAAGCTGAAGTCAGGAGTTCAAGTTGGGAACCGAACCTAGGTGATATAACATGTGGGTTTTTTCCTAATAGACAAAAAGCATGAATTTTCCAATTTTTTAGCAATTCACTGATCACAAAATTCACACAATGCTTTAGTCATCTTTACCTTCTTTTATGAGTATCTTTTCCCCTGGCCTTCCCTTTCCTATTTTCCTTCCCTCATTCCCTCCTCCTCTTTTCTGTGTAGCAAACTCATGCTCCTTTTTAAAGGTGACACCTTTTCCCGTAACTTCCTGAGTTACCTTCCAGTCTCTTTTTCAGTAGAAACAACTATTTCCACAATTGTCTCCCAATCAAACTTAATTATGTCTTTACCTTGACCTTGAACATATTGCATTGTTATTTGCTACTAGGTATTATTCCTGAGAGCATTATGAAAAAAAAAAAAAAACAGATCTTCATCATCTTTGTATGTCGTTCACCTAACACAAGGCTCAGTACATGATAACAAACCAATACACAGTGTTTGGTTGATGAAGATAAACTATCTTTAAAATTGTAAAAAAATTAATGGCTTATAATTTATTTATTCATTTTATTATTGAAACAACATGTTTAATTTGCATTATAGTCAAAGGCTTAATGATCCACTAAATAATTCAAGAAATAAATAAAAATACTGTAGTTCAGCATGAATGTAGACAAGGGCTATAAACAATAATCAAATGAAAAACGTTTATTTCACTCATACACACTGAATTTTAAAAGTCACAGATCATTAAAACTATGACAGCATGTCATTTTTTTTCAAAGATTTATTTTAGTTATTTGAAAGGCAGAGTTACAGACAAAAAGGGAGTGGAGAAACAAAATGAATCTTCCATCCATTGGTTCACTCAACAAATGGCCAAAGCAGCCAAGGTTGTGCCAAATTAAAGCCAAGAGCTAGAAGTTTCTTCCAGGTTTCCCATGTGGGTGCAGGGGCAAAGGGCTTGGACTGTCTTCTGCTGCTTTCCCAGGCAATTAACAGGGACCTGGATTGGAAGTGGAGCAGCCAGGACTCAAACCTGTGACCATTTGGTGTGCCAGCACTGCAGTGAGGGCTTTACCTGCTATACCACAACGCTGGACTCAATAAGTCATTTTAAACAATTTGTTTGGCAAAGATTTAGAACAAATTTGACAAGAAACTATTTTTTGCAGCAAACTGGTTATACCCTAGAATTTTTTTCTTTTTGGTTTTTAATATTTTTTAGTATTTCTGACTTTTAATATTTTTTAATTTTAACTTTCACACACATGTGAGAACATGACATATCTGTCTTTCTGTGTCTAGATTATTTTGCCTAACATATATCCTTCAGTTGAAACTATTTTTTTCTTTTTTTAACTTTTATTTAGTAAATATAAATTTCCAAAGTACAGTTGATGGATTACAATGGCTCCCCCCCATAACTTCCCTCCCACTCGCACCCCTCCTGTCACCTGCTCCCTCTCCCATTCCATTCACATCAAGATTAATTTTCAATTATCTTTATATACAGAAGATCGATTTAGTATATATTAAGTAAAGATTTCATCAGTTTGCACCCACACAGAAACACAAAGTGTAAAATACTCTCTGTCAGTACTAGTTATAGCATTACTTCACATTGGACAACACATTAAGGAGAGATCCCACATGAGGAATAAGTACACAGTGACTCCGGTTGACTTAACAATTTGACACTCTTGTTTATGGCATCAGAAATTTCCCTAGGCTCTAGTCATGAGTTGCCAAGGCTTGGAAGCCTCTTGAGTTCCCTGACTTCAATCTTATTTAGACAATGTCTTAGTCAAAGTGACTATGTCCCTTCAGAGAAAGGTACCTTCAGAGAAAGGTACCTCCTTCTTTGATGGCCCGTTCTTTCTACTGGGATCTCACTCGCAGAGATCTTTCATTTAGGTCCTTTTTTTTATATATACAAAAGATCAGTTAGTATATATTATGTAAAGATTGTGCAATTTGGGACATGCTCAATCGGACTTGCCCTGAATGATGGAGTTAGAAACATGTCAGGGGATCCCAATACAATCAGTTGAAACTATTTAGATGCAAATGATAAAATTGCATTCTTTTTAGAGCTGAATAATAATTCCATTGTTTATATACACAATATTTTCTTTACCCATTCATCTGATAATGGACATTTTGGTAAATTCCATATTTTGGCTATTGTGAGCAGTGCAGGTATCTCCTTGATACAATGTGTTTTCACCTTTTGGGTGTATACCCAGTAGTGGGATCGCTGGATCATATGGCAAGTATATTTCTAGATTTATAAGAAATCTTCATGCTGTTTTTCACAGGTATTTCACAAATTTACATTCCTACCAACAGTATTTGAGTTTCCCTTTCTCCACATCCTCACCAGAATTTGTTGCTCTCTGT
Organism: Sylvilagus floridanus; assembly: GCA_949820135.1. NCBI lineage: Eukaryota > Metazoa > Chordata > Mammalia > Lagomorpha > Leporidae > Sylvilagus > Sylvilagus floridanus. The sequence goes on along the minus strand of OX463238.1, from coordinate 109,962,307 downwards.
CTTGTGAATAATAGCACTGCTGACAGGAGTTAAGTTATATTTCATTGTGGTTTTAATTTGTATTTGCCTAATGGCTACCCATGTTGAGTGTTTTTTCAAATATTTGTTGGCCATTTCTTCTTTTTTGTAATTTTTAAGTTGCATTTGCTTTAAAGGAATGCATTAATACATTAGTTTTTCACAGTAACAGCAAATGCATGATATACATGATATGATATTACTACACAAATTCTCAGATTAATGATATTAATATAAAAAGAACAGATTCAATGTAGTTTTCAGATACAATTCTAAGAACATCATGTTGCTTCCCATTCTCCATCTTCCTTTCTGTCCTTCTTTCTTCCTTACTTTCTTTTTTCCTCTTCCTAATTTATTTTTTGAGATAACTTATTTTCAATTTACATTAGAAGTCAAATGCTATGAATACTCCACTGAACAATTAATTCAAGAAGTAAAAAGCAAAAAGACCATAGATCATGGAATATAGGGGTCCCAAAAATAATCAACTCAAATCATGCCCATTTCATTCACATACATGCATTTTAAAATAATGACAGATTATCAAGTATATAGTAATCTTAATCATTGTTTTGACAAAATAGAAAACAGTGTTTAAGAAAACAGTATTTTCAGCGATATTGACACGTACAGACATTGCTTTCTTTTTCTTGATTTTTTTCTTTCTTTTTTTAAATTTTAACTCCCACATAGAAGGATAAGCATGTGGTATTTGTCTTTTGTATCTGGCTTATTTCACTTAACATGATATCCTTGAGTTGCATCCACTTTGATGGAAAAGGTAATATTCCATTTTTTATAGATGAATACTAATCCTACACACATACAAATATATAGTTTGGTTTTTTCAACAGAATCACACGTGTGTGGAATGTGTTGTGCTATAGCATTGCGATTGATAAGATACCCTCGGGCAACAGAGCTTTTCTACTACTTCATAATCTCATGTGACTTTCATCATTCACCAAAATGTCTTTATAGCTAATATGGCTGTACTTACCTAAACTGACTAATTCTATTTGTACATTATTGAACTGATGCACAAACAGAACACACCATCAACAAACGTTTTTCTGATGGAATAATTTGATGTGCCACTCAAAATATTTGTCTAATTTCCAAGTCTGAAAAGATTTCATTCATTAGAGCTCTGGTAGCCTGTGACGGTATCTTTCCCTATCTAGGCTATTTAGGTTGCTGGCACATTTATCTGGTAAAGTACACAAATCCTATAGTGGGGAAATGATTTTTATAATGGTAATATAAAAAACAGGCTTCATGTTATCGATTGAATCTCAATTTCACACTTACTAGTTTAAAGTTGTATGAAGAAATATAATAAAACTGCCTTTTCTTACCTGTAAAATGGAATATAACTTCCTCATAAGAGTTAGCAGAATTTAATGTGAAAATGTAATGTACGATATTAACAAAATATTTAGTCCTAAATACATTAAACCTGACTTTATCTAAATGAAAGCAAAATTTTATAATCAATTTAATATTTTACTTGTAAAATAAATTTTAGTTAGAGCATTAAATAAAGACAGCGATAGAAAACTAGAAAATCCTTGTTGTTTTCGTTAACGAGCTTCTACATTTTTTAACATTTTTAGGGTGAATTTCCAAGAGGACAAATAGTTTTATCTACCATGCAGTTGCTACAGCCCTTTAGGGGTGCTTAGAAAGATGTTGGGAAACTAAATTGTTTCAGAATACCAAAAAAAGAAAGGAAGGAAGGAAGGAAGGCAGGCGGGCAGGCTTCATCAATTGATGAAATCTAATTGTATTTCTTCTTTACAATATAAACCATTTACTTCCTCAATCCTTTGCCATCCTCACCCGTACTGAGGGGCGTTTCCAATGATTTGGTAATTTGTTAGTAATAGGAAGAATAATATATAATCAACACTTGATTTCATGCCTGATTTGATTACAGGGGACTGATTAAACCAACGCTAGCTAATTCTATTTAATTTAGTGATTAGGAGCAGGGTGTTTTCCCCATACAGCTTGTAAGAGACCAACCAACACAGGTAAGATTCTCTATCCTATATGGTGGAGAGGCCTGAAGCAGTAAATGTATCAACAAGAATTTTGGTTTTTCCTTAGAAGCCCAAGACTGTACATCTGTGAAAGCAAAGTGATCTCTCTGTCTCTTGGGATTAAGAACATTTATTATTTCAGAGTCTTGACAACTCCCATTATTACATATTCGTTTTTGAGTTGTGGCAGGATACTTAGCCAGGAACCTGACAGAGCATTAGGTATCTTGCCCAGTAGGTTTACAAGTTAATTCATTAAACCAAATCATTTTCATTAGAACACTGGCCTCGTGTGTTACTACCAGCACTAAAATAAATCATTTTCTTCTATCCATTATAGTAAGTGATGCATCTGGTACATTTATTAAGTTAAAGTGTTCTCTCAAATTCTCCTGGTCAATTATTCTTGTCACCACTCACTATGCTGATGGCTCTCCCAGGAATCATTACCTATAAGGATAAATCCTGAACTCTGTTTTCTGGGACTTGGCATCCCTCAACATTTTGGTTACCCCCTCCCTTCACAAATGTCTCACCTATGAGTCCTGTGGTCATCTTCCATTGTAAGGATGTTCTAGTCACAGTCCATAGTCTTCCAGGCATACTGTGGCCCAGTATCTCCTTCTCCAACTCCATCCTTCCTTCCTGATCCCATTCATTGCCTGCTCCTTCCTGGAGAGTTATCTTCATGTCTTCTCTGCACCTTTGCTTTTTAGAGAGTGTCTTGTTCTGACAACAGCTCTGGTGTTTTCTTGTCTGTGCTGTTACTTAACAGGTGCCATTATTGATGACTGCTCAGTGAGTATTCCTTGAATTTCAAGTTTGGTTGTTATACCTGTGTGAGGAGACAAATGAACAACTCTGTAGTAAGTGTTCTTCTACATAAAAAAATTTTCATCAAGCGCACAGAGATCAATGTTCTCATTAAAAAAGTCAGCCTTGAATATTATTTTGCCTGTTACAAAGGAGTCATATATTAGTACAGGACCTCTTAATGAAGCAGTCCTAGGATCTTGGATTACAAATTGGTGGTCACCTTTCTCCAGTCTTCGAATGCCTGGATAACGGTATTCCTTTGGTCATAATTGCTACATTTTCTATAATTGATAAATAATGTTTAAATAAAGAGATATTTCATAAATGTATGGAAACCTCTCACTTTCAGTTCAACTCAAGCTCTGTTGTATACTATATATTCCTTTTACACTATTCCAGAGCTCATTTTTTGGAAGCACCAGTGTACCAGCACTGGCACATACCTTGCATCAGGCACTCTGGTGAAAAATGTTTAAACAAACCGGAATATATTGATTAAAGTGTGGTCACAGCAGACTAAATAACAGCAGTTCTACAGCTTATTCAATTGAAGATATCTCATTCTAGAGCTTGCTGTCTGAGTGTTGGTCACACTGTACAAGAAATTCCCTGGCCATGAATAAATAGAACAATTCATTTAGTAGTTTTCATTGACTGAGAGCATACAACAAGAAGAAAAAAGTGTATTAACAGCATAACCTAATAAACTGGCATATCTTTATGTAATGTTATATACAATATATGTGATATATTACATATTATATATTTTTGTGTATATTTGTGCAAGCACCATATACATCAAATGTTTCAGAGAAAATATTCTTTTAGAGAAAAACAGTGTCACAATAAAAAAAAAAAACCTTTCAGGATCCTGGAAAATAGGTTATGCATATAATCAAAATTTAAGCCACAAAACATATGAGTGAATATATTTGGATTTTTTAAAGATTTATTTTATTTTATTTATTTGAAAGAAAGAGTTACAGACAGAAGTAGAGACAAAGAGAGAGGTCTTCCATCTGCTGGTTCACTCCCCAGATGGCCACACTGGCTAGAGCTGTGCCGATCCAAAGCCAGGAGCCAGGAGCTTCTTCCAGGTCTCCCACATGCATACAGAGGCCCAAGGACTTGGGCCATCTTCTACTGCTACCCCAGGCCACAGCAGAGAACTACATCAGAAGAGGAGCAGCTAGGACTAGAACCCGTGCTCATATGAGATGCCAGCACTTCAGGCAAGCACTTTAACCCACTGCGCCACAGTGCTGACCCCCTATATTTGAATAACTACTTTAGTTATAGAAAATAGATTATTTGTTACTTCAACAGTTCTCATGAATATCTAACATAAGTCTGATAATATTTATTAAACATTTGAAATATTTAGGATCCAAGCATCCAAAACTCTAGTCTTAGGAATTCGATATTCATATTAAGGAGGAAAGATGTGGCACTACATAAAATCAATTATGTTGACACTTAAACTCACAAACTGTGGATATTATTTGGATGAGTTTTTGTTGCATGAATTTTGCTAGACTACAGTTGTCGATAATTCAGTCGAATGTGCTGCTCTGAAAATATTTTGTGGATTTGACTAAAGCATATCATCAGTTGACTATCACTAAAAGATTTTTCTACATAATATGTGGAAATTCCTTAAAAGTAGAAGAAGCTTCTGCACTACAAAAGGAAATCAGCAAAGTGAAGAGGCAAGCAATAGAATGGGAGAAAATATTTGCACACTATGCGACTGATAAAAGGTTAACATCCAGAATCTATAAAGAGTTCAAGAAATTCAACAACAATAAAACAAACAATTCAGTTAAGAAATGGGCAAGTACTTCAACAGGCATTTTTCAAGAGAGGAAATTCAAATGGCTAAGACACTTGAACAGTTTCATTATCACTGCCATCAGCGAATTGCAAATCAAAACCATAATGGAGTTTCTCCTCATTCCAGTTAAAATGGATCTTATACATAACTCAACAGATAACATATACAGTCAAGCATGTAGGAGGAAAGGTACCCTACTCCGTTGTTGGAGGAAATGTAAACTGGTGCAGCCATGGTGAAAGACAGTTTGGAGAGACCTCAGAATTCTCAATATAGATTTATCATATAATCCAGCCTTCTAACTCCTGAGAATCTACCCAAACCAAAAGAAATCAGCATATGAAAGAGTTATATGTACTCCCATGTTCAATGGAGCTAAGTCACAACAGCTAGTATATGGAATCAATGCAGGTGCCCATCAACTGTTAGATAAAGAAATTATGATATATATGTACAGCTTGGAGTTCTACTCAGCTGTAAAAAAAAATGATATCCTGTCTTTTGCAACAAGATGGATGCAACTGGAAACCATTACACTTAGTGAAATAATCCAGTCCCAAAAAAACAGATATCATACGTTTTTCCTGATCTGAAGTAATTAATAAAGTACCTTAAATGTAATGTATTAGAACGAAATGGAAATGTTGAGATGCAACAGCCCTTGTCTCTTTCTTTGAGGAACAGTGTTTTTTCCTTCATACTATTTGTTAGTATGGAGTCTAACCTAGTCTTTAACCTAGTGTAGGGCTAACTTTACAAACATCAAGTAAACTGAAAATACATCTTGTAAAAATAAGAATGGGAATGGGGGGTGGAGGAAGAAGGGTTGGAGTGTGGGCGAGGGAGGATCGTAGAGTGGGAAGTATCACGATGTTCCTAAATCTGCATATATGAAACACATGAAACTTGTATAACTTGAATAAAATTGTAATAATTCACAAAAAGTGCAGACAAGAGGCTCCTCTGATAATAGAAAACACAATAGGTTAACTTGTCACTTGTGACATGGCATCCAATATGGAGCAACTGTTCTAGCCCCAGTTGCTCCACTTCCTATCTAGGTCCCTGCTAATGGGAAGACAGTAGAATACGGTCTAAGTACTTGGGCTCCTGCCACCCATATGGGAGGGAGACATGGATGGAGTGCCAAGCTCCTGGATTTGGCTTGCCACAGTCCTGGCCATCACAAACATTTGAGGAGTGAGTCAGAGGATAGAAGATGTCTCTCTCCCTCTCTCTGTCTTTGTCTCTCTCTCTCTCATTATGTATGTGTCACTGTGACTTTCAAATACATAAAACTTTCTACAAAAGATTGAAAATATTGAATATGGACGAGATCACAGAATAAGCAGAAGAAGATGAAGAGGAGGAGGAGGTGGAAGAGGAGGAGGAGGTGGAGGAGGAGGAGGTAGGGAAGAGGAAGAGGAGGGGGAGGGGAAGGAAGGAAGAGGAGGGGGGAGGAAGGGGGGATGGAGAGGAGAAAGAGAAATTCCAGTCCACTAAGGACAGTAGCTTCATCAGACTGTGGAACTCCAGCTTGTGCTAGACATTTCGGAATTTTCTAGTTTCCTCTCACCGTCATGTGAACCTGTTGCTATCAATAAATAGCAAAGCTCCTGGTGACATGCCTTGTAAATATTATAAAGATTCCACGTCTTTCATTGTAATCTAATTCCAAACAGGTCATTCAATCACTGCCAAATACTTACTTAACACCAACATTTGTATCATATACTTTATTATACTTTCAGATATGAAGGCAAAAAAGATTAACTCCTTAATCACTAAATTTACACACCAGTAAAAATGTAAAGAAACAAAATGCACATTACATTTCTCTGAATCCTTTGATGTTCCCCACATTTCTTATATTAAAAAAACGACTAGCAGCAGTGGAAACAGAGATCTCAGCTTGAATTCTCAAAAAGGAAGACACTGTCGGTCCCGTGATGTTAAGCTCCATTTCATGAACAGGTCTTTATAGTTGTACTGTGTTACTTCCGATTCATTAGTGTGTCTTGACTTGAAATGACCACAAAATTTACCCATGCAGAAGGAATACCACATTCAATTATGACACCATATTTTCACAATTATATTCTGTTACTGATTCGCACCCCAACATGTTGAATGTGACAAGGTGTGGGTATTTATGTGATCTCTGTGCTTTGCTAAAAAAAAATCAACAGACACACCAGAATTCCCATACCTCATCCTCCAAGCTGGCCATTTTCAGCTACAGAAGTATTTCTGTAATTCAATCACCTAATTTGAATCACCAATCCATGTGCAGGAGTTGGTAACCTAAAATAATCCCTAAGCATGTTTTATGTAGTTGTTAAGTACACCACAACTTTGAGAATACTTTCACCAACCATATATCTTGTATATAATTTTCAAATATACATATTTGTTCAAGGGGTCTTCCTTGAAGCCAATTAACTACTGCTTAATTTTGTTGTTTCGCTATCAGCCATGTTTCTGCAACTCCACCATTGCTGTGATAAATCTACACTATAATTATATTTTCTTCTACCCTTGAATAGAATGTATATCTTTGGTTCGTTCTCCAGGATTTTAAACAATTCTGAAGGGTGGTTCTTGAAACAGAGTACACAACTGCTCCTAAAGGGATCATGCAATTTAAAGATTATATGTAAACTGAAAGTATGAAATTCCTCAAACAACAGCTATCAAGAGAATGGACTCTTTTTGAATCATACCACCAAGCCTAAAATATGATTCTTTATCTTTTTTGTGAGTATAAGAATAATATACAATGAGAGTACATAAAGCAATGTGCAATATGCATATTAATTTCCAAGAATTAAATTGGTCTTAAATATTTTGATGGATTAAATTACAAAATGCAATATCATATATATGATGCTATCAGAATCAACTCTTTGTTTAGAACTATCATCTTCAAGTTATTTTTAGAAAATTAAAATCCAAATCAATTTTGTTATTATCACAGAGTTCTTTGTAACTTAGATGTAGTCTCAGCTAAATGTAAGCTGCTGTAGATTAAAATTAAAGCAACTGAAAACAAGAAGGCTTGTTTTAGGCAACAGTGCTTTAAATATTTCAAGTTTGTTCTGCCATACTGCATGAATTACCATAATTAATGGGAATTGTGCAGTTCACCCAAGGTATCATAATTTTTCATTATGTCATTTCCTAGAGACAAAACATTGCACACTTTTTTGCAATATCTTACATAAAGAAAAAGTAGAAGCAATTTCATTTTCATAGCACACTAGTTTAGAAAACTCTATTTTTGTAAAAGTACAATTCCTTTGCTTTTTGAATCTTTTAATTCTTAAACAGAAGAATATTTATTTATTTTTTGTAAAAACACCATAGAGAAAACTCTTAGAAGAAATCTTAAACAGGAATCTGAACTTTCATTTCAAAGGCTATAGTTTGTAAAAACAAAATATGTACTTGAAAAAAAAAGGAAAAACCAAAAGCAAAATCTCTTTAAACCAAAGTACAAAAGAAGCCTATATGATATACAAGAATTTCATTGTCCAAAGTTCATGAAAATGATTATTCACTGTTGTGTATTTTGTAGTTTATAAATAATCTTTCTGCTGTGAATGTAGAGCATTCTGATATTTTGCTTTACTCCTTGTTTTTTTTCCCTGACTCTTGTCAGGGTTCTAGTCCAAGTCTAGGTGCCGGATTCTGTCCCGGTTGCTCCTCTTCCAGGCCAGCTCTCTGCTGTGGCCTGGGAGTGCAGTGGAGGATGGCCTAAGTCCTTGGTCCCTGCACCCGCATGGGAGACCAGGAGAAGCACCTGGCTCCTGGCTTCGGATCAGCACAGCGTGCAGGCCGCAGCGGCCATTGGAGGTGAACCAACGGAAAAAGGAAGACCTTTTCTGTCTCTCTCTCTCTCTCTCTCTCTCACTGTCCACTCTTCCTGAAAAAAAAAAAAACCTCTATCACAATATGCTTATTATCAAAAGTCTTCAGTGTTCACTTAAGAAATCCTCTTGGTTTTCCACTTAGAAAAATCTGAATGTTGAAAATCCTGGATAACATTATTATTCTTCCATCTTTGCCTGTCTTTCTTAGCAAGATGACATTGTAATTTCAGCCACTTTAATATTTCCATTATAATAAAGATTTTCATTCTTTTGGATATTCTGCATCACCCCTTGCTCCAAATCTTAATACATTCTTGGGCTGGCACTGTGGCATAGTGGATAAAGTCCCCTGCCTGCAATGCCAGCATCCCATATGGGCGTCGGCTCATGAACCAGGGTGGCTCCACTTCCAATCCAGCTCCCTGCTAATAGTCTGGGAAAAGCAGCAGAAGATGATCAAGTGTTTGGGTCCTTGCAATCTACTTGGGAGACCTGGAAGAAGTTTGACTTGGCATCGGCCTGACTCAGCTCTGGCTGTTACAGACATCTGAGGAGTGAACAAGCAGATGGAAGATTCTCTCTCTCTCTCTGATTTTCAAATAAATGAATCTTAAAGATAAATAGAATAAACAGATAAATAAATAAATGCTCCAAATGCTCCACCCCTTCACACATCCATACATATTTTAGTAATGTTTAAAACCTTAATGAACATCTCATTCATTTCAGGAAGGCTCTCCTGAACAAGTTATCAGTCACCTGTCTCCCACCCCTGCCCACTGAAACACTGAACATGGTGGGTTTTCACAACAGACAGAAGTGGTTTCCAAATTTTGAGTCTTTTACCTTTTTGACTTCTTGGTAAAATTTCTCAAATTTAAATTTTTATTTGCTGAGCCATAAAAAATGAGATCGGATATCTATCTTACATGGTTTCCTAAAGGTTTGTTTAATGAGATTTATGCACATGCATTTTTATGTGTGTGTTTGTGTGTACCCTTAAACACACAAGGCAAGTACTCAGCAAATTCTCTCTGTAGTTGTTACTAAAGCACTTATGGTTGCCATTCATTCAACCATTGAGCTCATATTTGGTGAGTGTGTTCTACCTGCTTGGATGCCTAACCAGTTCTGTCAACTATTTAGTTCTAGGGATGGTTTCAGTATTTCAGTTCTTTTCAGCCACTCCCACTGCCAATAAAGAAGCTGCCAATAAATAATCTTTTGACTTATTTGATAAAAATGTTCTTGTCAATCTCTGGCATGTATCATAGCATTGCAATCACAGTAGCAGACTCTGGCAGTGCACATATCTAGAATCACAGACACACAGAGTCCAGAGAAAATATCCCTCCATGTTGATAACAATGACATCCCAAGCACAAGTTGTGGTCAGAACACTGGCCTTAACTAGCAAAAAGGATTAGAGTTAGAATTAGTATAAAGCCCCTGTTCATAGAATATTACTTTAATGATTTTGATGAAGTGGCATACACTATCTCAGCATCCATTCTATCTTCTACAAGATGAAAATAACACCATCACACAACACACTGTGAATTGCAATCATCTTCTATGGATGCACTTTATTAAGCCATTCTGTACAGGAATACATTATCATAAGCCCTTGAGCTTAGAATGGGAGAAATAAGTTTGGCTTGCATTTTCAATATTTTGTAATTAATTGTATATGACAATGGTTTAAAATTGATGAGACAGGAGCCTGTACATCAGGTCAAGCCATCCCCATATGCGGGCCAGTTCAAGTCTTGGATGTTCTGCTTTTAATCCAGCTCCCTGCCTATGCACCTGGGGAAGCGATGGAAGATGGTACAAGTGTTTGGGTCCCTGTACCCATGCAGGAGACTTGGATGACACTCCAGGATCCTGGTTTTGGCCTGACCCAGCCCTGGTTGTTGTGGCCATTTGGGAAATAAAACAGTGGATGGAAGGCATCTCTCTCTCTCTCTCTCTCTCTCTCTCTCTCTCTCTCTCTCTCTCTCTGCCTTTCCTTCCTCTCTCTGTAATTTTGAATTTAAATAATAAATCTTTTAAAAAATCAAAGTGGACTGGAATGCCTGCCTTTCATTGCAATGACTCTAGGGGAAAGGCTCCACACAGGTTAACCAGAACCCTCCACAACCAGAAAGCCTGTTGTGAAAATATGTTGCACTATAGTTCAACGGCATTTTCTGTTTGAGTTAAAAAATGTTGTTGGAAGAAAAGTCTGAAAGATCTGTTTCAATGATAAAACAGAGAAATAGCTGTCCAGACTTACAAATAACTTAGAAGATAGCAAGGCAGAAGAAAACTAAATCAACATTTGACAAAAAGAAATGTGATCCTGTATACTTATGTGCCACAAATCCTTATGCAAATGGTTTAAAGTAAAAATGTATTATTTAGTTGATTGAAAAGCTACATCAATATCTATTTAAGCATTAAATAGCATTCCCCAAAAAAGGACTATACAAAAATCACTCAAAAATCATTAAAAGACATTAAAATGGGAGGCAGAAGAGCCTGCATTTCAATTTATTCTTGAGAAATGCAGAAAATAATAGAAATTGAAATACTGAGATTGTATTTCATCAGTAATACCAAATATCCAAGGAGTAATTGCACACATTTAATATGAATTATAATTCAGAAAATAATATTTATTACCAAACTTGTAACGAGTTCCACCTAAAATACATGTTAAATACATAAAAGTGTAAAACTCTCTTTTACATAGGGGAAAGCTAGAAATAATATTTGGAGGCAATGCTGTTTTAAATTGCTTTACTCTTCTGCTTTTCTGGACAGTGTCTCAAATTACCTTGTTACTAGTTTATAAATGAGTGGCATTTCTTTGTACACCATAATCAATCTGGTATAATCCATATTATAACAATAATAAGTTGGGTAGAAAATAAGGTAGGCATTTTCTTTATGCATCAACAAAGCACAGATTTATAGCAATCAAAGTGTTAGGACAGTTTGTACAGATTTAAGTATTTTAATTTTCACCATTCCTGGTTAGGATTCTCAAATGTACACCTCAAAAATCAAAGAACAGTTTAAAAATAACTCAGCCATCACAATCTGGTCAAAATTATAACCACATTTATCAATCAGCAAAATTTAAAACATAAGCTAAGTACACCACACTGGTAGGCAAATGCTACATGCATAGATCAAATTTCCATTTCATCCTGAGTTGAGAATCCCAACAGCTTGTAAGTCTGATGTGCTAGTGCAGCACCTCAACTCACTGATTTTGTACCCTTGGTCTTGACTGACTTTTCCTTCAGTTAATGGGGGATCAAATAGGTTTCCCCTGCACATACCACCATTTCCATTTGTTAGCGTCATGAATGGGCCATGCTTTTGAGATCCCACAACCCTGGTTTACCCTCTGCTTTCAGTTGTTGATTCCCATCTTCCACTCCTCTGCCTGCCATGATTTTTTTCTCTTGTCCAATTTTCTTCAAACTCGTCCGTAGGCAATTTATCTGGCTGTCTTTATTCTCTGGTTTTCATTGCACTTCCCTCCTGTCCACACTTCCTGTCCTTACATCCTTTTCATGTGTCAAGAACCCTGTGTTGTCTGTCCAGGTTCTTGTAGGCACTGTCCTAACTTCAGTTGGATGGGAGGGGCTATTTATCTCCCCTTCAGGGAACTTCCTTCACAGACCTTGGAGAAGAAAGAGACTGGCCATTGCCACCAGGAGTGCAATTCTTACTAAGAATCAAAGCAAATATTCTGTCCTCTTTCTGTTTCTTCAGTTGAAAGCAACCTCTAGTAGAATAAAAGCCACATATCACACGTGGCAACTCCAAGGAGTAGCACAAATGGAACTCGGTGTATTGGAAGCATGGTGATTATTCTTTGATGTTTCTTCTCTTTAGGCTATTTTTAACTGTCCATGTTCCTTGAAATCTTTGAAAATAAGCTACAAGAAGGCATTGACACGGGATCATGTACCCTGTCTTATTAGGAGGAGGAGGTGGGAAAGGAGAAGACAGTGGTGAAAAGTAAAGAATCATCAATACAGTTTGCCTCCAGGCAGGTTTAGCAGTTGCTCCAGTGGTGTCAGTGTGGTTGGAAGTCTCTGGAATCTGTGCATCAGGGACACCTTCATGTTTACATAGAAAAATTCGGGATAAAATGGAGGGGGAGACTAGTTTCCAGATGCATAAGATTTCATTTAAGGAACTGGTAATTAACAGAGGCAAACCTATGGGAGAGGTGAAAGATAGAAAAAGAAAGCTGAAAGAAACAATGGAAAGAATGACCATGTCCAATGATCCTGTGTTGTGGTTACTTCTTAAAATCAGATTATTTGCTAGTTATGAACTCCATCTTGTAAGTTAATTTAGCATTCGCAATGGGATCACTCAGGAAGAGGCAATTCTGCTAACTTATTTGTCAATAAGATTATTTTCTGTGACTCATGGGAAAAGAATAGGTAACCATTTAAGTAAGTAAGTAAGTGGCAACTTGAAAATGTGTATTATATGTATTATACTGGAGAGAAAAATGGGGAATGGTCCTAGCTCTGATTGTACAACTGACTAGAGTGTGAGCTTAGAAAATTCTGTTAGTTACAGATTTAAAGAGCCTCTCAAAAACAAAATAAAAATTCATCATGATATAAGAGTCTATGTTTATAAACAAACACCATTGAATGTATCTAATGAAATAAATATTATTTATATATATTAAAATATTCCATACAGGCATTGAACTAAGCATTTTGTGAATATACCATTTAAATTTCACAAGCTATCAATATGATGAGCACTAAATTTCCCATTTTCAGTGTAAAGAAGCAGATTTGGAGGAGCTAAGTAACTTGCCTAATATCATATATCTGATATCTAAAATCCATCTTACTCCAAAGTCAAAAATACCTTTGTTAATTTTTTAATTTAACAGACAAAAAGAGATTTTTCATTTGTAGTTCATTCCCCAATTGCCTGCAATAGCTGGCTTTTGATAGGTCAGGCCAAAAGTGGGAAATTCCGTATCTCTCTGGGTCTTTCTGTGTGGGTGGCAGATACACAAGTTCTTGAGTGTCATCCCCTGCTTTCCCCCAGGGTACACAGCAGATGGAAGCTGGAATGGGAAGCAGAGCTGGGACCTCAGCACAGGTATGCTGATATGGGATACAAGCATCTGTTATGGGATGTGGGCATTCACATATGAGATGTGGACTTTCCCAGCAGTGTCTCGACCACACCATCAAACACCTGCACTTTTTGAGAAAAAATGTTTTTAATCTATTTTTATTTATTTGAAAGAAAGGCCAGCAGAGAGAGTCATGATCTATAGCTTTAATCTCTAGATTATATGTTTTGACTTATGCTTTTCTCTTCCTTCTCAAATTTCTCTTTAGAAAGTAATGCCTTTTGGCAACCAAATTCACCACCACAGTGTGCCTGTGCAACATGAAATAACTTTAAAACACTTTAGAGATAGATTTGGTTTTCATCCAGGTATTAGCAATCATCTGTAATTGGATTATACTTATGTTATTAGTGCACATAAATATTGTCTGAAGAAATCATGTTTACAGTGATGTGAGGCTGAAGCAGCTATAGTGATTTTGTTTTGATGAGTGTAGGTCCTGAGTGAGAAAACAAGAGATAATCTGGGCAGATCTCAGGGTACAATATGAAGACCTACATCAAGCTGTATCTGTGGCCTTAAATATTTCAATCACATGAGTGTGGTTATTCTGGGTACCCTGCAATTTGAGTGGAAGTAGTCATGGCTGATGCCTTTCCCCCTCTTGGTTATAAACAATTGCATAAAAGAAATCTCAGATTGGCCTGTGCCGTGGCTCACTTGGCTAATCCTCTGCCTGCGGCGCTGGCACTCCTGGTTCCAGTCCTGGTTGGGGTGCTGGATTCTGTCCCAGTTGCTCCTCTTCCAGGCCAGCTCTCTGCTGTGGCCCAGAAGGCACTGGAGGATGGCCCAAGTGCTTGGGCTCTTCATCCTCATGGGAGACCAGGAGGAGGAACCTGGGTCCTGGCTTCGGATCAGCGTAGCGCGCTGGCAATAGCAGCCATTTGGGGCGTGAACCAATGGAAAAGGAAGACCTTTCTCTCTGTGTCTCTTTCTGTTTAACTCTGCCTGTCAAAAGAAAGAAAGAAAGAAAGAAAGAAAGAAAGAAAGAAAGAAAGAAAGAAAGAAAGAAAGAAAGAAAGAAAGAAGCAAATCTCAGATTGAAAACAATGCACAAAAGGAAAGCAGATAAACAAATTATGTTCTATATGTATAATGGACTACTACCAAGCAACAAAACAGGTCAAATTATTAGTACACACAAAAGTATTCATAAATGTCAAATGCTTTGTACTACATGAAAGACTCCAGAGAGAAAAAAGCAACTACTATGTAATAAGTTTTCAAAAAATTCATCAAAAAATAAGTATTTTGAAAAACTGATGCATTGATTTTAAAAATGGCATAAAAATAAACTCATACTAACTTGCAATAACTTTTCTGAAGAGGATCTAATTGGGGCACTAAGAAGGATTTTAAAAGGTTTTTAAAAGTTTTAAGTAGTATTCTGGCCTCAGAATCAGCCCTTAAGACATTCTGGTCTGGCTGAAAAGCCCACGAGAGCATTTCAGGCATGGAAAGCCAAGACACTGTGGAAAAAATGTCCTACATGAAGGACCTATGTGGTTGAGAGCCCAGTGGAAAGAAATGGTCAACAAAGAAGGAGGTACATTTCTCTGAAGGGAGAAAAGAACTTTCACTTTCCTTAGGGCCTTGTCTAAATATTGATGGAGTTTGTGGATTTGAAAGACTTCCATAGCTAAGTAGCTCATGTCAAGAGCCTCGAGTGATCACTGATGTCATACGTAAGAGTGTTAATTGTTAAATTAACAACAGAAGTCACTATGCACTAATTTCACATGCCAGGACCTCTGTCCTCCAAGAGTTGTAATATAATTATGTCTAAGTCCTTGCAAAATATGTATCACTCTTGGGTGCTCAATTTAATTGAGTTTCTAAAAAAAAAAAAAATGAAATGAACTTCAAGATGTGATGTCTTTCAACAGCCTTTTTCTGAACTATTGAGGGACAATTTTTTTTTCTGTACAAATTGTTGAACTCTTTACTTAGTATAGAGTTGGTCTTCTGTGTATAAAGTTAGTTGACAATGGATCTTAGTAAAGAATGGGACTGGGAATGGAGAGGGAGGAGGAGGAGGGGTGGGAAGGGGGTGGAAAGGTGGGTACAGAGGGAAGAATCACTATATTCCTAAAGTGTACTTATGAAATGCATGAAGTTTCTATTCCTTAAATAAACAGTTTCTTTGGGGGACCAATGCTGTGGCACAGCAGGTTAACACCCTGGCCTGAAGCTCTGGCATCCCATATGGGGGCCGGTTCTAGTCCCGGCTGCTCCTCTTCCGATCCAGCTCTCTGTTGTGGCCTAGGATAGCAGTAGAAGATGGTCCAAGTCCTTGAGCTCCTGCATCCACGTGGGAGACCCAGAGGAGGCTCCTGGCTCCTGGCTTTGGATTGGCACAGCTCTGGCTGTTGCGGCCAACTGGGGAGTGAACCATAGGATGGAAGACTTCTCTATCTCTGCCTCTTCTCTGTGTGTAATTCTTACCTTCAAATAAATAAATAAATCTTTAAAAAAAAAGTTCCCGTCAGTGTTTTATCAATTTTGCAAAAAAATTAATCAGGAATAGATATCAAATTGATGGTAAAGCTTGATTGGAAGAATATAGAAATTGTGCTTTAAGAAAAATTAATGGGGACAATGCCCCAGAGAAAGAACCCCCTTACAAATAACTCATTTTAAGAAGAAATGGGATCATGTTGAAGATGAAACTCTCAGAGACAACGCATCCACATCAATCTGCAAGGAAAAATTCATCTATTTTTAAGACTCATTTATGTATTTGAAAGTCAGAGGAACAGAGAGAAGGAGAGACAGAAATAGAGGAAGAGAGAGAGAAAGAGAGAGACTCCATCCACTAGTTCACTCCTCAGGTAACTATAATATATGGGGCTGGGCAAGGCCAGAGTCAGGAGCCAGGAGCTTCATCTGGGTCTATCATGTGAGTGGCAGGGGCCAAAATAATTAAACCATATTTCTCTGCTTTTCCCAGGTCATTAGCAGTGAGCTGGTTTGGAAGTGGAGCAGCCAGGGCACAAACCAGCACCTACATTGTAAGCTGGCATCACAGGCAGAGGATTTACCAACTACACCACAATGTTGGCACTGAAAAAAGTTACTTAAGAGAAATAATTAACAACAAAGTCACCAACACCATAGACATTTCAACTGCTTATGCTTTAAAAATATAGATGAAAAAGTCAAATGGAGCAAAATTTTGATCGATGGGTGCCGAAACCCAAAATTATTGTGCCCGGATAAGTTATAGACTAGGGCAGAGCTTTCAATGAAAAGTTTCAACAAGTGGAATCAAGTTCCAAAATCGTTTCTTTAAATAATTGTAACAGGGGATGAAACATGTTTTTCCCAGTATAATCCTGAAGACAAACTCCAATCAAAGCAAATGCTATGAATATGTAGTGGTGATCTAGCCGAAGCAAAGGTGAACCAATCAAAAGCATGGTTTTTGTCAATAATCTTTTGGGGGATAGTGACCCCATGCTTATTGACTTTCTGAAGAGCCCAAGAACAATATCTTCTTATTATGATGTTCTCATTTTGAGGAAGTTAGCCAAAGTTTTAACGTAAAAGCACAGGGGGAAGTTTCACCAGAGTCCTCCTCTACCACAGCAATGCTCCTGCTGGTTACTCTCAGCAAACAAAGGAAAGGTTGTGGCAATCCCATGGGAAATCATTAGGTACCCACCTTACAGTCCTGATATGCCTTTTTCTGACTTCTTCCCATTTCCTTGTCTTAAGAAATCTTTGAGCATTGTGGTTTAGCAGGTCAAGCCACTGCTAGCAAAAACAACATCCCATATAGGTGCTGGTTCAAGTTCTGGCTCCTCCAATTCTGATCCAGCTCCCTACTAATGCACCAGGGAAAGCAGTGGAAGATGGCCCACATTCTTGGGCCCCTGCAGCCATGTGGGAGGCCTGAGTGAAGCTCCTGGTTCTAGGCTTTGGCCTGGCCAAGCCCTGGCCATTGCAGTCATTTGGGAAGTGAACCCGCAGATGGAAGATCTCGTTCTCTCTCTGTGTCTCTTCGTCTCTCTCTCTTTGTAACTCTACCTTTCAAATAAAATAAATAAATATTTAAAAAAATAGTTAAAAGTCACCTGTTTTCTTTATTGACACAGTTAAACCCCCCAGTACTCCCAGCCATTTAGCTTTGGACTAAATGACTGTGATCATGGGTTAAATAAGAGTAATGAACTTGATGGAGGTTATGTTGAGAAATAAATTGTATATATCTGTGTTTTAATTACATTTTTCCAATAACTTTTAAATCCCCTATATAAATTTATTATATGAAATATCAGAACTTGCTCTCAGAAGGAAGGAATTTTGAAAAGAAGGAAGGAACTTTGGATGAATGTAAAATTCTCTATCATGTATTGGGAAAAAGTTATATGAAAATATTCAATTATCAAAACTAATCAAACTTCACACAATATTCATTATTGTGTATTAATTATACCACAAGAAGATAATATCTATTATTTTTCTATTTATAACAGTAATCTCTAGATCTGTTATCCAAAATAATAGATACCCATCATATATGGCTACATAAAATAAAATAAATTAAATTTGACCTTTTAGTTGCACTAGCCATAATTTAAGTTCTCAGAAAGCACATGGTGGTACTGGCTGCTATATTGGTCATTGAAAATATAGAAAATATAGAACACGTCCAATATTACAGAATGATCTATTGGGCTGTGCTAATGAAAAACAATGCTGTGTACTCAGGAGCTGATCAGTAGCACCTATTCACTACTCTTTAATTTGATTGATTCCACCTATCCTTTTGAGTACCATATTACTTATTGTCTCTTTTTCATCAAAATTTCCTATTAGATTTGCCAATATATTTTCCATTTCTCCTTCATTTATTCTTATTTTGCCTTAATCTGACCTTGAGCTGCACCTTGTATCCCAGCTCCAATGTGTCGTTGACTTTAAACCAAGACAACTCTCTACCTACAAATCACAATTAAGAGAGATCCATAGTGTCTGATCACACTCTTCTCTAAACACTTGTGATTTAGCCACACCTCTTCAACTGTGCATTTCTTCCTACCTTTATTAACCATTGATTTCTTAAACAGCCATGTCCTAAATCACCTAAAACACTTCTATATGTTTTACAAAATGGATCGCTATCTGATGTCAGTGTATTTTTTCTTTCCCTAATTCATTCTTTCATATATGTTAGCAATAATCTTACGTCACCCTCTTATTTAGAATCCTCCCCGATCACTTTGATTAACATTACTTTCCTTCTCCTAACAATAGCAGCACCTGTTTTTGAGCCACAAGTTGTCATTGAATCATATTTTGTCTTGAATTGCAATTAAATGTTATTGTGTGACTTTAAAGAAGCAATGTATGTAAATGAGTAGCTACCTGAATGATAATGCATACCAAAAAGGTTAGGTGTCATCATTATTTTGTTTAATATCCTGCTTTGAAGGCTGGGAAGTAAAGTTCTTAACAATATAAAAATATACCCAATCATTTTATAATATGCTATCACTTCTTAGTAGAGTTCTATATACATGTTTTTATCTGTACAGCTTATATAGATTAAAAACGATACCTTGTTCTGCACATATTGGTAATCAGTAAACTTCAAAGATTTTAATTGCAGCATATGCAAGAGATTTGAATGCAAATAGGAACAATAGAGTATAATCCTCTAGCAGATGAAAGAGAAACCTAAAGGAAATCAGCTCTGAGTTCTTCAACATCAATGTCTGTTGTTTATTTGATGTTTAACTCTCATGTAAGCAATACTTAAAAGAAAACATAAGAGCTCATTGTTAAATCAAAAATACTTTCTTGGAACAAAGAGTAGCAACACAATGTCACAATGAGCAGTGCATCCTACAATCCAACTGCTTCAAGCGGCCTTACCACTCCCCTTCGGCAGATGGTACTCATCATGATGGCTCTCAAATGAGAGCGTGGTTTGAAGCACGCTTGTATTTACAATTATGGCTCTCCCAGAAGGAGGTTTAGTAGGGTTCTAAAGCTAATTAGCTCTGTCTACATCTCAATATTTTTTATTCTTCTAGTCCACAACAATTTTGTCAATTGTAGAGAGAGAAGAGCCTAGGGAGACAACAGAATAAAGCCAGACTGTAAGTAAGACCCTTGCAATGTGTTATTCTTTGTGGGAATGTTGGCAAGAGAACAATCTTCAATGCACTGCTATGGTTACAGAAAGTAATGGGGCATAAAACAATTCAGTATTGTGGAAGACCTGCCTATTTCTGCCCCCAAATAATTACATAAACTATCAGCTTCAAACCTAGGGTTTTCTAAAATGTGCTGTCAACCATACAGGAGAGAAGGCTGGATGGCTTCTTAAGTAGAGAAAGTTGAAGGTCATTTGGATTTTAGGCTTGGTTCATCTGATGAAGGAATATTTATTCTTTTTCAATTTTAAACAAAGAACACATATATACGAAGATATATTGATGTTGCAAAGTACTGAGTGTATGAATATAAGGAAAATAATTGTAGACTGATTTAAGTTTTACAAATGGGAGCTGCGTTCCCTAGCAATTCACAAAAGCCCATTACCATCCATCTCCATTCAGGGCAAAATTCAATCAAAAGCAAAAAGTATATTAACAAGGAAGTTGCTCCAAGTCATTGGTTTTTAATGGTTTCTGTATAAATAAAATCTCAATAATCCAGATGCAATAGACATACACTCTGTCAGGCTCACAGAAAAAGTCTCAGACAAGATATTTGTATACATAAAAGTTTAAAACTTGGCCTTCTAAAGCTCGGGATTCCTCCCTTACTCTCTTTGTCTTGGCATCACTAGACCACTTCATTAAATCTTCATTGCTGACCCTCAGAAAACAATGTCTTTATGTGGAATTGTGAATGCTTTGATTCCCATGTACTAGTCATGGAGGGAGTGATGGGTTGGTAAGAAATATATTCTGTTTACTAATTTATTTTTACTATTTTACTATTTTTCAAGTTAAAGCACATTTCAGTCTACACAACCACTATACCTATACCTTTCTTCCCACTCCATCCCATTCTCTCTTCACAACATGAGATCAATTTCACTTTGGGATACACACGTAACTAATGGTGTTCTGCACTAAGCACTTAGTTATTATTCCATTTCTTAATTTTGAGATCAATATCTTTTCATTACTTAAATAAGAGAAAACAGAAGTGGCTATCTTGTTTATTCATCCTAGTTCCTTCTTTATTATTTAAATTTCAAGAGTGCAGGTAGGAACTCCCGCTAATTAAACAAGATTTTGAAAGGTGTTAGTCAAAGTTACATTTTTTTAAAAATATTTTATTTATTTATTTGAGAGGTAAAGTTACAAAGAGAGCAAGAGACGGAGAGAGAGGTCTTCCAACTCTCATCCACTGATTCACTCCCCAAATTGCTGCCAATGGCCGGAAGTCCACCAATCTGAGTCCAGGAGCCAGGAGCTTCTTCCAGGTTTACCACATGGGTGCAGGGGCCCAAGCACTTGGGCCATCTTCTGTTGATTTTCCAGGCCATGGCAAAGAGCTAAATCAGAAGAGGAGAGGTGAGTACTAGAATGGTGCCATATGGAATGCTGGTACTGCAGGTGGAGGCTTAGCCCACTATGCTGGCCCTCAAAGTTTCATTT
Organism: Sylvilagus floridanus; assembly: GCA_949820135.1. NCBI lineage: Eukaryota > Metazoa > Chordata > Mammalia > Lagomorpha > Leporidae > Sylvilagus > Sylvilagus floridanus. The sequence goes on along the minus strand of OX463238.1, from coordinate 109,940,921 downwards.
TTACAGAAAAAAATAATGGAACAAAGTATATCTTCCCCGAACATTCCTAAGGAGAACAACTTGAGTTGAAAAGGTTTTAGCAAATAAGAAATTCCAAATCTTTCTTTCAGTAAAACAAAAGGTTACCTTCTGAAAATATCATAACGGTTAGTAATCTTAGTCTGCTGATACACTGATATTGCTGATTATTTATTAGTTGTAAAGAAATATTTCAGGGGCCTGCACTGTGGCATAGCAGGTAAAGCCAACACCTGCAGTGGCAGTAAGACATTTGGGTGCTGGTTCGAGTACTGGCTGCTCCACTTCTGATCCAGCTCTCTGTTATGGCCTGGGAAAGTAGCAGAAGATGGTTCAATTCCTTGGGCATCTGCACCCATATGGGAGACACAGAAGGAGCTCCTGGCTCCTGGCTCCTAGTCAGAGCAGCCTGGCTGTTGCGGCCAATTGGGAAGTGTACCAGTAGATGGAAGACCTCTCTCTCTCTCTCTCTCTCTCTCTCTCTCTCTCTCTCTGTGACTTTTAAATAAATAAATTTTCAAAAAAAGAGAAATATTTCAGGTAAGGGCATGGAAAAAAGAAATATTTCAGGTTAGAGTGAAGGCAGGGAAGAGATTTGGGAAAGAAGTTACAGAAGAAGTACAAATACTCCAGTGAGGTTTATATTTGGAAAAAACAGATTACAGACAATTATAGTTTGGCCCATTGGCTAAACTGACAAATTTAATCTCTGGGAATTGACAGAACAGTTATCATGAGAATTATTTATAAGACTTATATAACAGTGAGCTAAGTGTCAAGATTAGTTGAAGAGCTCCAACTAAATAGCAGATAAAATCTAAACTAGTGACACGGTTATGATGTTAGGATACAGTAAAACATAATCTGCATTTCAGACAATGAAATTCTTAAAGTTATACTCTGGTTAACATGGATAAGTGTCCTAATGTGCTATTTTTCACTGTTTCTTCACACAGAAAGGTTGTCATTATGTAGAACTTCAGAGGTAGACACCCTTGTGATGCAGCAGGCTAAGCTACTGTTTGTGACAGAGGCATTTCATGATGTTCGGAGTCTCAGCTGCTCCACCTCAGAGCCAGCTCCCTTCTAATGCAGCTGGGAAAGCAGTGGAAGATGAGCTTGGCCTCCTGTACCCATGAGGGAGATCCTGATGGAGTTCCAGGCTCCTGGCCTCATCATGGCCCGGCCCCAACCATTGAGATCATGTAGGGAGTGAAGCAGATGATGGAAGCTCTCTCTGCATTTTGTGTCTCTGTAATTAATTCAATAAATACATAAATCTTTAAAAATACATTAATATTTGGGTTTAGCAATTCTGTATTAATTTAGTCTCAGCATTTGATGTTTTTAATACTATTCTGTAATTTTAAATGTTGTAATACAATAGTCCCAAACTACCTTGCAACTGCATGCTAACAAAATACATCAAATTATAATTAAACAACTTTCCAAAATCAGCTGTAGCCTCATAGTATTTTATTTAATGCACAAAATAAAAGAAGCCAGGGCAATGTTTCCTATTTCAAAAACATTCACATCTATGCAAGTTTTACACATTAAAAGATGAAATAGGAAACTGATTATTGCACTGTGAGAATAATAATTTCAGAAAATATTACCAGCTTCATATAAAAATCAATACATTAGTATTATGAACTCTATTTATTGGAAAAATGTATGGTTAATTAGTGTATAAAATTTTACACATAGGGGCAGAACACAATAATCTATTGAAATAAATAATCTAAGTAAAATATTCAAAGAAACTCTTTGTGAATAGTTTTAGAAACATTATTTATCTGTACAGAAAGAGTCATGAACTAGGGGTATTAAGGTTTCAAGGCTTGTGTTGAGCCAAAATGCAAGTTGAAATAAAATCTCAGTGCATGAATATTAAGAGATGAAGCATTTAGGAAGTGGTTAGGTTCACCCTCAAATGTGGATTAGAGCTCTTAAATTAGAGCCCCAGAAGTCTAGTTAGTTCCACTTCCTCTCCCATCCCTTCCACATTGTAGGATGGCTCTCTTTGATGGATAACATCGAATTTGCTGGGTTGCCCAGTCCTTAAATTTGGACTTAGACTTCAGTAGCATGAGAAATATATTTCTGCTAGTTTAACATAACCCAATCCTCAGTATTTTGTTATAGCAGCACAAACACACCAAGAGTAGACATTAAGGTTTCTTTCTTTCTGGAAATCTTTGATTACATGACTCCCTATATGTGTCTACAGGTTGATTGGATACTGAGAGTGGGGGAACTATATGTTAACTTTGTGCAACTGTCGTCTTCAAGTTATCCAGATGGACAAATTTGCGTCCACAAATGATTTATCTTTAGAGTAGGATATGTAGGTGAGGATGGAGTTCCACGACTTCCATTTCACTCTAACTGTCGTTTGAAAAATAACTGAATTACTAGATTGGTGTCAGGGTGATTATGTCATTTAATTTCAGTGATAAGTTTAGTAGGAAAATAAAGCTCTGAGCTGCTGTGAAGATAGTCAACATGTTTTGGGAATCATAAACTGAGAATTTCATGATGAAGAGAAATACTGCTTTAAGTAGTAAAGCTAAGCACTAACAATTTAAGAAAAAGATAAAAAAAATTGAGCAGCTTAGCTGGTTCCTTGTGCACATAGTATCTTCTCCCCTTACTAAAATAGGGTTGGAGAAACTACCTAATCAGTGTCTGTAACTTTCACATGTAAATACCACATCTCCACTCCTAAAAACACCTTACCACAATTCTGGATTCCATCTTGAGACTTCCAAAAATTGAGCATTTGGTATCTAAAACTGTTGACAGGCTAGAGATTAAAAAACAGATTAGCAATAAAATCTGGAATGTGATTTTGCTCGTAGTTGGATTGGGGAACTGAGGGCAAATGTAGACGCAGCTATATGGACACCCAAGCCTTTGTTCTCATTCAGTTCTCTGCACAACACTGTCAGTTAGGTTGCTATTCCTATTTTAAAAGCAAGAAAATAAGAAGCTCAGAAACAATAAGCAACTTGATAAAGAGAATCCAACTTGGAAATGCTGATCTTGCACTAAACTTAGTATAGGTCTGATTCCCCAAATTTCCCTTTCTATGATACCTTGACAAGCAAAAAGTCACCCAAGGAATATTGACGTTTAGTGCAAGAGTATTTAGAGTACAACTGAAAATTTTTCATAATATTCAAATTTTTGATAACTAGAGGCAACTTATTAAAATGGATTGATTCTCCTAATGATGTCAATAAAATTGATTAATTTAAAGTCCATATCTGTGCATTTTTGTCTATAAGCAGTTGATGGGAAATACTGAAGGTGAGTGTGTACCAGAAGAATTATTCAAGCAAATCATTGAATCAAATAAGTATTTTAAAATAAATCATGCTGGCCGGCGCCGTGGCTCAACAGGCTAATCCTCCGTCTTGCAGCGCCAGCACACCAGGTTCTAGTCCTGGTCGGGGCACCGGATTCTGTCCCGGTTGCCCCTCTTCCAGGCCAGCTCTCTTCTGCGGCCCGGGAGTGCAGTAGAGGATGGCCCAAGTCCTTGGGCCCTGCACTCCATAGGAGACAAGGATAAGCACCTGGCTCCTGGCTTCGGATCAGCACAGTGTGCCAGCCACAGCTGTATATAATTATTATATACATTTATAGAAGCCAATTAGCAATGGAATGGTTGAGAACATTTTCTCTCTCTCTCTCTTTTTTCTTTTTTTTTTGGACAGGGACAGTTATACAGTGAGAGAGAGAGAGACAGAAAGGTCTTCCTTTCCATTGGTTCACCCCCCAAAATACTATATATCAGTGCACTGCACCGATCCAAAGCCAGGAGCCAAATGCTTCCTCCTGGTCACTTGGGCCATCCTCCACTGTCTTCCTGGGCCACAGCAGAGATCTAGACTAGAAGAGGAGCAACCCAGACAGAATCTGGCACCCCAACAGGGGCTAGAACCCAGGGTGCCGGCACCACAGGCAGAGGATTAGCCAAGTGAGCCACGGCACTGGCCGAGAATGTTTTCTCTTGAGTTAGACTTCTGAGGTTTTCCTAGTGTGTGGTTATAACAACAGGAATGTACTTATTTCCTCAATGGCTTTGTTTCTTCTTTACTGAAGTAGAACCTCCCACATATGCAGATTATGGTAAATAGTTTGATTATTTTAAATGAAATTCATGCATGTGATATCCCTTGTGTGTACTAATATATTTTAAAAAATGCCAGCAAAGTATTATTGAATTGTTGTTACAAACACACAATATGTAAGATAATATGAATTCTTTTTAAAGATTTATTCTATTTATTTGAAAGAGTTACAGGGAGAGGTAGAGACAGAGAGAGAGGTCTTCCATCAATGGTTCACTCCCTAGATGGCCACAGCCACTGGAGCTGCGCTGATCCAAAGCCAGGAGCCAGGAGCTTCTTCCGGGTCTCCCACGTGGGTGCAGGGCCCAACTACTTGGGCTATCCTCCACTGCTATCCCAAGCCATGACAGAGAGCTGGATTGGAAGAGGAGTAGCCAGGACTAGAACCAGCTCCCATATGGGGTGCCGGTGCTTCAGGCCAGGGCTTTAACCTGCTGCGCCACAGCTCCAGCCCCAAGATAATGTGAATTTTTAAGATTTTGTATAGTACTGTATATTTTGACTTTTCTGTTGTTCCAAATTCTTTATTAAGCTGATGTTATGAGTCTATACAATTAAAAGTACCTTCTTAAAGTCCACAAAATAAATAAAGTTAGAAAATATAGTATTTTAACTTATCTTTAAAAGCCCATTTAAGGTTATCAATATATGTGGTGAGGAAAATCAGATATAATATATACAAGGAAGGAATATGGTCACTCTGATGAAAACCAAGCAAAAGGTCAAACAAATTAAGATAGATGATGCACTGCTAAGCATTATCAAAAGGACAGGAAATAATTCACCACAGACAAATAAAGTTAAAAATCTTTCTGCTTCTTAAAATGACCATGGCATTACCTTTTAATGAAAGTGCAAAGTATATATTACAAGGATGGCCAGATTAAGAATAGAGGGATGGGGGGGCAGTTGTGGGGGTTTTTGATCAAAAGAAAAAGAATTATTTACTGTATCACCATTCTGGTAGTAATTTAATCTATCACCTGGTACAAGAGAAGGCAGAAAAGAGTCCACAATGCTACAAGAATGAGGAACTCACCATTGTGGGTTGAAATGCACTTGACTCTGATCTAGATGCATTAGTGGCCCTCAAAGCTGACTGCACGTGAACACCTGGGCACCTTTGTAGGAGCAATGATGTTAGGGCGATCCTCTAGAGAGCATTGCAGGTGCTTCCAACGTTCGATACAGAACAAATGCAACTGCGGAAGGTTCATTTTCTATCTAAGAAAAACAGGTATCTTCTATTTCTTTATTGCCTTCAAATTTTCATCTCAATATAAATGCTAGTCTATATATTTATTAGGATATTTTTAAATGCAGTTACTTCCATCTTTTAAATAAATAATTGCTATGCTACATCCTTTAGCATTTAACTTGCTCCTCATATGCAAATTCCTGAAATCCTAAACAATTTTAAATAGTACCTATAGGCAAAGTTTTAATCTCCACCTAGACCAAGTACACTCAACATCATCACTATTGCTATTCTGGGCTATGTTATGTTGGTGTGTGGGAAGGGGACGGGGAGAGAGCACTGACCATTTCATTGTAGAATGTTTAGCAAAACCCATGATCTCTACTCACCAAATACATAACATCCTTTAGCTGTGACAACCAAAGATAGTTCCAGTCATTGTCAGGTGTCCTTATATTACAGCTGACAGTAAACCCTGGGAACTTGTCCTACACAGGACAGCGTAGGAGGCAGAAGAACAAACCGAGAAGGCAGAGCAGAGGGATTGAAGGAGCAGAGGGAAAACGCCCAGGAGAGCCACCTGGAGATGCTTCTTAAGCAGGAGAAAGCCCTTGAAGGGAAATGACCTCTTTTTTTTTTTTTTTTAAGGATTCATTTATTCATTTGAAAAACAGAGACACAGAGAAGGGAAGACAGAGAGAGACAGAGAGAGATCTGCCATCTGCTTGTTCATTCCCCAAATGACTGCAACACCCGGAGCTGGGCCAGGCCAAAGCTGGGAGCCAGCAGCTTCTTCTGTTCTGGGTCTCACACATGTGTGCAGGGCCCCAAATATGTGGGCCATCTTCCGCTGCTTTCCCAGGCACATTAGCAGGGAGCCGGATCGGAAATGGAGCAGCCAAGACTTGAACTGACGCTCATATGGAATGCTGGCACTGCAGAAGGAGGTTTAACCTTCTATGCCCCAGCACTGGCTCCAATCTGGGGATTTTATGCCCGCTGGAAAGTCTGTACTAGGTCCTGGTGCCATGGCTCACTTGGTTAATCCTCCGCCTGTGGCACTGGCATCCCATATGGGCGCTGGGTTCTGGTACTGGTTGCTCCTCTTCCAGTCCAGCTCTCTGCTATGGCCTGGGAGGGCAGTGGAGGATGACCCAAGCTCTCAGAGGAGATCACAAGGAAATGCTCTAAAAAGGCCCAATATCTCATAATATTTCAGGGATAAGTGAAATAACTAAAGTAAAACAAGAAAGAGAACATAAAATATCACAGAAAAAATAAAAATCTAATAGGAAAATTAAATGAATATGAAAAATAAAGCTGATAGCTATTAAACTCTACTAGAAAGATGAATAAGAAGCATATATAGAAATTGGAAGTAAAATAAAATACCAGTGAATTGGATGAATAATTAACCCATAAAACATCCATATAATAAGAATCTCAAAAAAAAAAAAAAAAAGAAAAAAATGTATGGAGACTAAAAAAAAGAGGGGCCAGTGCTGTGGAGTAGCAGGTAAAGCCCCGCTGCCTACAATGCCGACAATTCATACGGGTGCTCCACTTCTGGTCAAGCTCCCTGCTATGGCCTGGGATAGCAGTAGAACATGGCCCAAGTCCTTGGGCCCCTGTACCCACATGGGAGACCCGGAAGAAACTCCTAGTTCCTGCCTTCAGATTGGTGAAGCTCTGACCATTGCGGCCATCTGAGGAATGAACCAGTGGATAGAAGATCTCTTTTTTTCTCTTTCTCTTTCTCTGCCTCTGCCTCTCTATACCTCTGCTTTCACATAAATAAACCTTTATTAAAAAAAAAAAAAGAAAGATCCCTCTTTATTTGAAAGTCAGAGTTACAGAGAGAAGAAGGCTGAGGCAGATAGAGAAAAAAGTCTTCCAGCCTAAGTTCACTCCCCATGTGTCCACGATGGCCAACTCTAGGCCAAGTAGAAGCCAGGAGCTTCACCCAATTCTCTCATGTGGGTGCAGGGGCCGAAGCACTTGGGACATCTCCCACTGTTGTCCCAGGCACATTATCAGGGAACTTGACTGGAAGTTGAGCACTGGGGACTCCAACAGCGCCCATATGGGATGCTGGTGCTGCACGTAACAGCTTACACACTATGCCACACCACCAGCCCCAGGAAGATCTCAGAGGTAAAGAAATTATCTTAAATGTTGAAACTGAATTCCAAGCGTCTTAGAATGTTTCAGTATTTGGTAACAAGCATTTTAAAGAAACAAGATTAAGTGATGTGGTTAGGGTGGGCACTAATCCAATCCGGATAGATATTGACAGGAAATTTGGATACACAAAGAGATATCAAGGGTACACTCATGTAGAGAAATGAGAGTGTGAGGATCTAGCAGAAGTTAGTGATGTGGGAACTAGCGTTGGGGCCTCTCTGGTTAAGATACCACCTGCAACAGCAGCATGCCATATGGGCACATTTTAGAGTCCAGGCTGCTGACGTCTGCTCCAGCTCCTTGCTAATAGCCTGAGAAAACAGAGGAAGATGGCTCAGATACTTAGGCCCCTGTCACTAATGTGGGAGACCCAGATGAAGTTCCTGGTTCAGGGCTCCTGGGTTCTGCCTGGACCACCCCAGGCTGTTGTAGCCATTTGGTTAGTGAACTCACCGATATAAGATCTCTATCTTTTTCTGTCTCTCCCTCTCTTTCTGTAACTCTGCCTTTCAAATAAATAAATCTTTAAATAATAATAAAGAAATGTTAGTCATTTGCAATCCAATCACCAAAGTCTCAGAAGAAACTAAAGCAGCAATACTTTGTGATTATACTTCTAGCCTCTAGATATGAGAAAAAAATAATTAAAAAAAATGTAAAGCCATCCAATATTTTGCTGTGACAGGTCTAGTAACCCAAAACACTCAAGAGGGAACAGAAAGTCTTATCCAGGCACGTCATATTGAAATTTCAAAGCATAATGATCAAATAAAGAATCACAATCGCTCCCAGAAAAGAATCTTAGCAAATATCAGGAATCAGGACACTGCTATGTTTCAGAAAAGCAACCTTAGAAAGGAGAAGGCAAAGTGAGTAGTGCCTTGACAACTCTAAAGAGAATTGGTTTCCGAACTGGTATTCTATTTCTAGCTATTCTAGAAAACAAAGTTGGAATAAAGGAGTTTGTGGTAATGGATAGTTTCAAAGTATTTATCTCCCATGATCTCTGCTCAAAAACATATTGTAAGATCTCTTCTATCGAAATCAGTGAGGTAATTATGGCAGAACATCTCCTGAGATGGGAGAACTAGTGATTTGACCCAGGAGGAAGGTGAAAGGTGAAGGGAATCCTTGCGCTGGTGGTGAACTGCTCAGAGATCAACCTCAGGTTCTGGGTAGTGATAGCGCCTATAAAGAATGGCGCTGAGAAGAAGTGAAATTAAGATGCAAATACAATTTCTTCTTTTTAAGACTACAAATCTGCTTTACTTTTTCCTTAGGGCTCATATACAGAACTTCCATACACATTTCTTTCTTTTTTTTTTTTTTGACAGGCAGAGTGAACAGTGAGAGAGAGAGACAGAGAGAAAGGTCTTCCTTTTGCCGTCGGTTCACCCTCCAATGGCTGCCGCGGACGGCGCGCTGTGGCCGGCGCACCGCGCTCATCTGATGGCAGGAGCCAGGTGCCAGGTGCTTTTCCTGGTCTCCCATGGGGTGCAGGGCCCAAGCACTTGGGCCGTCCTCCACTGCACTCCTGGGACACAGCAGAGAGCTGGCCTGGAAGAGGGGAATCCGGGACAGAATCCGGCACCCCGACCTGGACTAGAACCTGGTGTGCCGGTGCCGCAAGGCGGAGGATTAGCCTGTTGAGCCACGGCACCGGCCCATACACATTTCTTGTAGCGATAAAGTCACTTGATGTTGGCCAGAAAGACCATTTTAGCCTAAAACTTTGTTAACATCATCAAAATCTGAGTTAACCAGTGTTAAATCCATAAAATATCTACATAGTACAGGATATTAAGTTTTAGACTCTTGACAATTAAATCACATAAGAAGAGGACAGGACCCGCATTCTACATGTTGAGAATCAGGTGTTCACCAGTGCCTATGTGAGGACTGTATACTGTTTCAAAGCACAGCAGAGGCGACAGGCAGTGACTCTGGAGGATACCCACACTGTGATCTAGAAGCACATTATTACATTACCACAGTGTCGTGCACCATGCACCACCTTTCTCCGGCAGTCTCATAATTCTACGATGTCAGGTCCAGCTGATACAAAACGAAGACAGACAACACAACATTTACTCTGTGGTGTTATCCTACTCATGCTATGCACGTGCTGTGATTTTGAACACAGCTTGTCACGATCTTGCTTTTTTACGTTGGGTGATCCATCAATTTTGCAGTCAACTGTTGCTTCTTTCTTTGTACTGTTAGCAGAAAAAAACAACCTGGGTAACAACTAGTGGCTGCAGGTAGCCCACATGCAGTTTTTTTCTCATAATAAGGAACATATTTTAAGTCTATAATTCCATTTTTGGGATAATTTGATATAGAGGCTACATTTTCATCCTTTGGAATACATTCTATCCTTGGTGTTCCATCGGACTTTAATCCAGTTATTCTGTTTATTCTCACAAGAATACAAGGGCTTCCTTGGGAATAGCCAAAGTCAGAATCACTCATGCTTGAGGTAAGAAAATAGGAAACTGACATGCAACTTAAACTGAAACCTTCTATTCAAAAAGTACTTCATCAGGACAGATTATGAGACTCTTTTGTTCTTAAAGCTATGGCTTTAGGAACTTCCTAAGGTCTTCAGTATACTGCCACAGGAGCTTGGATCAGACACACTGAATGTCTATTCCAATGCACTCCATGGTTTTGGGAAAACCGTAAATTTTGGACTAGGAATCTCATCACAGTATTTTGGGGAATCATTATTCAGAGTCTGAAGCTTAACCCTCATTGCAAATGTGAAGAGTTCAACCAGGAACCCACAATAAACAAGGTAGAACAAGGAGACCAAACCAAACCCCAGCTCTTGGTGGTGAGCCCCAGGAACTCTCCAGAGGTCAGCTTGTAAATGAAGCGCTTGCACACAGCCAGGCTCTGTTGGAAGGACGACTTCTCTTTCTTCCTCATGGTGTGCATTTGGACAGATAGGGAAGTAATGGCCGCTCGGCTGGAGGCAGCGAGGAGTGAGGAGGTGCATCAAAATATAGTTTGTTCACAAAGCTTCAATTTATACTTTTGAGAGTGAATTTATATAACTGAGGTATAGAAGACTTAATAAAAGAAGAATCCTTGAATTACAGTAAAGCAGAAAGTGCACATAATGGAAAAGTAATTTTTACATACAAAAACTCAAATGTGAATATTTTCATAGAAATTATAATGCACACATAAGATAATAACTTTGCTGTAGTAACTCTTGGGAGAGTGGGAAATAATCTAGGAGAAAGTGCTGCTCAGGTGTGGGAAGAATCATCCTAAGGAAAGTAAAGGAGGTACATAGCATCGAACTCGCAGGACATCACATAAGCATTATACTCAAACATAGGAAGATGTATTTAGAGCAGCTGTCTGGGACCAGTGCTGTGGTGCAGCAGATTAAGCTGTTGTCTGCCACAGGATCAGCCCATATCAGAGCTGTGCCAAATGTTCCACTTCTGATACCAACCCCTGCTAAAGCTTCTGGGAGGACAGCAGGAGTTGGCCCAGTGCTTGGCCCCTGCCACCCATTTGGGAGACCTGGAAGAAGTCCTTGGCTCCTGGCTTTGGCCTGGCTCAGCCCTTACTAATTTGGCCTTTTGGAGGAGTGATCTAATGGATGGGAGGTCTCTTTCTGTCCCTTTAATTCTCTCTCTTTTTTTTCAAATAAATAAATAGTAATAATATTTAAAAACAAAAACAGTTCCTTGTTGGAAGCAGGGATAAAATGAGAAGAGGTGGGGTAGGTGCTCCTTGTCATTGCTTTATTAAAGCAGAAAATATTTTTGAAGTTTACAATTTTGCGCATTGAACATTTTGACAAAAGACAATTTTGAAATGAAAGCATCAGTTGGTGAGGCAACTGAGCCAAGCAAAACTCTGATTTGAGCTAACTCTGTTTCCTTCCCATTTCCATTGGTTCCTGTCACCCAGTCCCAGCCTCTGGCCCTGTCATCTTTGACTTAGGCTTTAACCAATTTTAAATTTCAAAAATTGTGACCCTTTACAACCTCCTTGCATCTTCTTATGAAACAACATGGATCTTACACATCTGTTTTTTACTGGAAATTTGACCACTGTCCTCTTCTTGTCCTTCCATCATGAGAACCAAGGAATAAGACAGAAATCTGTTTATCTGAATCTGTACCCTGTGTTAGAACTGCAGATGTAGCTCTTTGTCTTGCCTTATGACTAGAAGACTTAAAATATCCATGGCTAAGAACAGATGAATAGTCTGAGTGCCTAGGTCCCTCTCTTATTCCTAGGAGTCTGTAACCCCATTATGGAAACTCTCAGGAATGGCTTACTCTTGACACTTGGATGGGGATTTTGCTTTGAATTCTATTGCTGGAAAGAATAGCTCCCTCCACCAAGCCTGCCTGGAAACCCAGCAGGTGGCTCTTTGTTAAGCAGACTTCCCAGACTGGTACTGTCACTTCTCAACAATAGTTTGACTTTTCCAGACATAGGACATGTATTAAAGTCATTCTGGATTTAAGGTACCTTCTTTGAAATGAGTATAGTACTTCCTCTCCTGCTTAAAGAAAGGTAGGCTTGGAAAAATAAACTTAAAGTTTATTCTGCCTTCTAATTCGTTGTTTTTAAATAGTACAGGTCTTCTCAGACGCAGATGATCGTAAAAGTATATCCTACTAAAAACAAACAGAAGAGCAAAGAGATTCTCAGAGTCTCTGACAATAGCAACTGACAGGATAAATATTTTAGGAAAATGTTTCCCACCATTACTCTTTGATCACCACAGAGAAATTAACATTGAGAGACAGGCAGAAAGAGTTTTTGGCAGTCGAGTGCTTGAACAAAGAGAGCTGGCGGATTTCTCAGTGGGAAAATGAGGGACATGTCGCTGGCTCCCCTTTAGCTCTTGTAAGTACATTAATGAGCCTTGTTCTCTGGTTCTTATGAACATAAACTTCTCATAGGCTGGAGTGCACTTCACTTCTGAGATGACAGTGGGAGCTTCTCTTGCAACAGAACACAGAAAGACACCCCGGCCCACAAATCTGGGGGACAGGTGACCTGCACAGAGGGCCTCAGTCTGTGTTCTGCTGTGATTCACACTTCTGGCTTTATACTACCATTTCTTCCTTTTTGTCCCTCAAATATGTTTCATTTTCATAAATGAATTTATGATTTACATGCTATTCTTCAGTATCTTTTCTTCAGCCTGCCTACCAGAGGAGTTGGTACCTCTAAGATAGCAAAGAGAGCAAAGCCCCATTGACGTCCAAAGACAGCATTCACACACACACCCCCCTGTAACTATTAGACATTGTACAGGCAAAAGTCAATTTCACCACGTCCCCAGGGGTCATGCATTCAAGCCTTGGCCAATGAACAGAGCTCTGCCTCTTTGTCAGTGCCTGAACTTTCTCTGTGTTGCATGGAGCTGCAACAGCCCTTATTGACAATGGCAGAATAAGAATCTTGTGTTTTTCCTAGCCATGGGACACAGTCCATACATGAAAATGTTGCCTAGTGTAGTAATTAATGGGAAATCAAAGTTTGCAGCAAGGCCAAGTCCTATCATTGGAGGGTTTTGTTCTCAAAGTATATGGCAGGCTTCAGGAAAGAGATGTAGTCTTTGCAGGTAACAAGACCAGGGTGCATATTTGACAGCATATATTTGAAGGGGAATTATCTCGAAATTTGGCTTGCTGCTCTATGTCTTCTGCCCAAGATACAATATGCAGGCTTAACATTTTAATGTGCTTTTCAGCAGAGGAGATACAGTTTCATAGAATTTTTCTAGAAGAGACCAAAGGTGTGTGAATGTGATGTCTCAAAGTTAGCACAAATAATTAAATAAAAATATATCATATGGCTGCATATTTTTGCATGAATGTAATATTATTATCATTGTTGTTGCTTTATAGATTAAATCTCACCTTCTTTAAAGGAATTCCGTTTATGGCCTCTGCATTCACATAAGTTGATGCCCATTCTGCTGCTGACCAGGTAGGAGAGATCTCCTGAGCTACATTGTTTAAGTATATGTCAATGGGAATAGATCATGGAGCAGTCTTTCTCCTGAACTGTCTATATTATTTCCATCATTAGTGGCTGCTTAAGGAGCCGATTTGCAATGAAGACGAAAACGAAAAAAAACGATTAGCAGGAACTGAGGGACTAGGCAGAAAAATTTCATCAGCTAATATATCACATGCTGCTTTCCTGCATCTGAAATCATCAGTGTATACAGTGGAATACACACACGCACACGCACACACACACACACACACGCAGTTACCCAACAAAATGATGACACCTACGGAGAGGAGTCAGTTTGTTCTGCCCTTCTGGCAGACAAGGCGTGAATATATGAATCAGTATTGACATAAGGAACAGGCACAAGTCCTCGTGTGGGTTAAAGTTCCAGTGGGTACTAATGAGCATGCCTTCTAGCATTTCCTCATTAGACTCCAATTCTTTTCTTTCAGTTTCTGAACTTTTTCCATTACAAACTCCAGGCTCAATTAATATTAAAATATGCAGGAATCATTATCTTTGGGAAAAGTTAGTAAACTGCATTATCGTCAGTGTTTTTGGTAATACAATGCTCAGTGACATTCCTCTACAAATAATTTGTTTACCAACTAAAATGCCACAATCTGAAACTACCTATATAACTGTGAGAAATCTTAAACATATTTTGAACAAAGGTATTGCACACAGGAAGCTTTCCATAAGACCTACGTTCTAAGTCAAAGCAAAAAGAACCATGAGTTAAATAAAGTCTTTCTCACTCAGCACTGAAGACAATAAGTCATGACAACCTCAATTATGGATAAACAAAAAAACATTTATAACGCACAATAGTTTTAAAAAGGATAACACAGGCGGTGCTTCCTGCAAGCTACCATTATTCTAATTGTTTTGCTGACAAAATGAGGTTTCTGGAGTGTTTCAGTACTTGTCAAGCTAAAATGACAATAGTGTGTGACGGTTGTTTAGACTGTAGACTGTAAGATAACAGAAGCTTTTGCTGAATTCTCACTTTCAATGGCGGAAGGTGACGTGACCCTCAATCTTCTGTGTCGAGAAAGTCCCTTTAAATTCAATCAATAAAACATCAAATAAGCTGCAAAACTTATTTTTTGGCACCTCAGTTATTCACATTTTAAGTCATGTGAGCTAAAGTAAGAACTGCTTAAATTTTTTCCAAAGGATTTTTCCAAGGACTTGAAGAACAGGAATTCCCGACATTTTGACAGCCTCACATCTTAAGAAGAATGTTATGCAGCAGAAATGAAAAGGTAAGCTCTTGGGGAGTCCAGTACTGAGTGAGGTTCAGATCCTCACTAGTAAGAGTAAGGGTATAGGAGATGGTTTAATAGGTGGATAAAATGCACAGGGCAAGAAAAAAAAAAGTAAAATATTGATTTGCCAAGAGGATCCTTCAGGCTTGCTTTGAAGATTGAATTGCCAAACTATACTCTCAAAACCGTTCTCAAAGACAAAATAGAATATTATCTCCAGTTATTTTCTCCAATGTATTATCTTGACTATTTTGTAGGACAAAAATAAGAGCATAAAATAACAATGCTCATCTAAATTCAACAAAATCAACCTATTTTATCTTATAAATATGCTCTTATCTTCATTGCTAATAAAAACCAAGAGATCACATTGAATTATTGGATTAATATTCTAAATTGTATGCCTATTGACACGTAGGCCAAGAAGTGATACTGCATTTATTCTTCTAGAAAATATTTTTGAGTGTCTACCAAACACCAAGCTTGTTTCTAGACTCTGTAGCAGTGGGCTCAGTAGACAAAAATTCCTGCCGTAGTGGAAATTATATTTTCGGTCTACAATGATACCTGAGAGGACACGCAGAATATTCAGGTGTCGGTAAGAGTTTCTCGATTATGATACACAAACACCAAAACAATAGCAACCAATTTTCACATTAAATTTTCCATCAACATTTTCAAATGTTAATAACAGGAACATATATACATAATACATTTCAAATCTGTTGTCTGGAAACTAACAATAACAGAAAAGTTCAGAGATTTCCCTCAAAATGACCTTACTACCTGTCACTTCTGAAAGAATATTTTTGAAAGCTTCACGCTTGGCAGAAGTGAGTAAAATTTTTCCCAGTAGGGCCTGGTTTTGTGGCACAGCATGTTAAGCCACTGCTTTGATACCAGCACTCTGTATGGGTGCCAGTTCAAGATCCACCTGCTCCACTTGTTCTTTTAAAATGCTTGTAACTAAATACAGTCTTCTAAGGTGCTTGGAATTTGGTTTCAACATTTAAATTTAGATGAGGCAATTCGGACCTTAAGGTAATTTCTTTACCTCTGAGATATTTCAGAGGCCGGCTTTGTGGCATAGAGGATAAAGCTACCTCCTGCAGCTCTAACATCCCATGTGGGTACCTGTTTGATCCCCACTGCTCCACTGCTGATCCAACTCCCTGATAACACATCTGGAAAAGCAGTGGAAGATGGCCCAAGTGATTGGTTCCCTGTACCTACATGGAAGACCTGGAAGAAGCTCCTGACTCCTGGCTTTGGTTGGCCCAGCTCCAGCAGTTGCTGCAATTTGGGGAGCGAATCAGGTCATGGGAGACCTTTCTCTCTGTCTCTCCCTCTCCCTGTCTGTGGTTCTACTTCTCATATAAATGAATAGCCTTATAGCATTCTCATATAAATGAATGAAGCCTTGAAAAATTATTCTAGATGGGGGTTGGTTTTGTGGCATAGTAGGTTAAGCAGCCATCTCTAACGTTGGGTTCAGGATGTGGTTGCTCTGCTCCCAATACAGCTCCTGCTAATGCACCTGGAAAAACACTGGAAGATGGCCCATGTGGTTGGGCCCCTGCACCCAAGTGAGAGACATGGAAGGAACTCCTGGTTCATGGTTTTGATTTAGCCCAGCCCTGGCTGTTGCTGATGTTTGGGGAGTGAAACAGCAGGTGGAAAATCTCTCTTCCTCTCTCCTTCTCTCAGCAACCTTTCAAATAAATAAATACATCTTTTAAAAGTACTCTGGATAGAAAACATTGGAAATGCAATGGATTAAAATGCAATCCTCAAGTGTCAAGAGCCCATACATACATATATATATATATATATATTTTACAGGCAGAGTTAGACAGTGAGAGAGAGAGAGAGGGAGAGAGAGAGAGAGAGAGAGAGAGAGAGAGAGAGAGAGGTCTTCCTTCCATTGGTTCACCCTCCAAATGGCCACTACAGCCAGTGCGTTGTGCTGATCCAAAGTCAGGAGCCAGGTGCTTCCTCCTGGTCTCCCATGTGGGTGCAGGGCCCAAGGGCCTGGGCCATCCTCCACTGCCCTCCCAGGCCACAGCAGAGAGCTGGACTGGAAGAGGAGCAACTGGAACAGAATCTGGTGCCCCAGCAGGGACTAGAACCCAGTGTGCCAGCGCCGCAGGCAGAGGATTAGCCAAGTGAGCCGTGGCTCGGCCAAAGGCCATATTTTATATTTGCTTCTATACTGTCATGAAACAAATGCCCATCGCAATGAATTTATGTAGAAGGAACTACTTGGAGTTAATGTCCTTGAGTTTCTTTTTTTAAAACAGTGTGTCAGGGTAGACATTGTGATGCAGCAGTTTAAATTGCTGGCTCCAGCATTGGCATCCCGTAGGGGTGTCTGTTCCAGTCCAGGCTGCTCCACTTCTGGTTCAGCTCCTTGCTAATGCACCTGGGACAGCAGTGGAAGATGACTCAAGTGCTTGGGCCCCTGCCCCCAGGAGGGAGACCTAGATGAAGCCCCTGGCTCCTGGATTTGGCCTGACCCATCTCTGGTTGTTGCAGCCATTTGAGGAATGAACCAGTAGATGCAATATCTATCTCTCTCTCTGTGTCTTCCTCTCTCTCTCTGTAACTTCGTGTTTCAAATAAATAACATAAATATTTTAAAAAGTTAATAATACTCTGTGTCAGTGAAGTTTCTTGTGTTAAGAACAAGTAAAATTTTTAACAGAAAATATTCTCATTTAAGGAAACTGAGAAGACTAATAAAACTAATGAAATTGGGAGATCTGGATCTTTTTGTTTCTCTGTAGGGATAATTTGCTTCTAGCCCGGGTAGGGGGTGAGAGTCTGAATTTTCACCTCCTGTCACTCCTCTGACAGCCATATGCTATCTTACACTTAAGCAAGATCTGTGCATCAGCTTCTATAAATCCAGAATCCCAGGAGCAGTGTGGAGGGGAGTACTGTTAGAAACCTTGTCTTTTACTACCATAGAGATTCTAGTTTCTGTCCAGGGTCTGCTCTTTCCTGATCATACCAAAACAAATGGGGAAAGAGGTAGATAAAATGATAGTACGAATACGTTGAATTTCAATAACCAAGAGAACGGGGAGTTTTAGAAAAAGCATCATTATCAAATGAACATGCATTCAGAAAAAAAGGTTTGCTTTATAGCACATAAACAAAAATAGAGTTAACACATTTTCCAGAACCACAAGCAAAAAACATGCTTATTTAATTTAGTGAATAAAGAGTATTATAAGTGTCTAGGTGTTAAATGAAAACTACAATTATGAATATTTTCTATCATGAGTGAGCTCAAAATCTAGTTCAATAGAGACACATGTCAACACCATGTGAAAAAAATTAAAACTGATGGTGTCTGGTAACGTATACTGGTTAGGCAGACTTTACAGGTCAGAGGAAGAGATAAAGAACTGAAACACTTATTCAAGAGTTCCTAGGTTGATTAAGAAAAAAAAAACACTAGGCATCTCAGAAACAGAATACAAAATGCACAAAGACAAGCAAAGGATAGAGGCATGACCTTTCAGAATAGTGCAGGCAGTTCAGTACGATTCAACCAGAGGTATGGGATTTGGAAATGGCTGGAAAACTGTCCTAGCCCTGTGTCGTAAAGGCCCTTTTACCCAAGAAGAGAAATTCAAACTTTCCTCTCAAGGAATAGGCAGTCATTATGCGTTTCAGCAAGAGTAAACCTAGTTTACTTTAGTAAATCACATGATAGTTAGAGAACTGGAAAAAGGACATAGTGTTTAATCCATAGCTTCAGAATAAACTTTTTCCATTTTGTTATAGAAATGCTTTAGATCATACCATCTGTTACACTGGAATAAAATAGCTATGTCATAGGGTGAATGTAACGATTAAATAAAAAGTTTATATAAAATGTCTGATAGATTGACATACGGCTAGATATTGGGGTGAGGGAGGAATGATCTAAAAGTATAGACAATGAAATTGAATGGATGTACTTGATAGACGCTATTTGTGAGTCAGTTCATGTATAGGATTAAGAATGATCCCCACATAGGCACAATTGTCTTTGATGCACAAGAATCCAACAGAGACCTAGGCTTCCTTCTGGGTAGAAGGAGGCTTAAGAAACAGCAGTTTTTCTTTGATCACTGATTTAATGTTGTACACCAGCTTACAGAGCCTCAAATTTGTTTGCTGGGTGGACAGTTCTCTGAAAATTATTGAGGGCATTTGTGCTTTTGTATCACACAAATTCAGAATCTAATCCCTAGACAATAGAAAATTATTAATAATAGTTATAGTTCATGGGCAGTTTGCAGAACTAGTTTTCACAAATAATGTCATTGTGATTCTAGGAAAAACTAAGCATATTTACTTCCAGCTCAAAATGTGGAATAAAAGTTTAACCCAGTATTTCAAACACTGGATGCTAATCTAATGTTATAAATAGATTTAAGGGAAAAAAAAGATTATAACTGATTCTTGGCAGGCAAAACAGTCCAAAAGTGTAATTATAATTACACATAATATTTTCAATACAGTGGACTAGTATGTATTAAGGATTATTTGTGCGATGATTAAATACAACTTTTGGATTAAATGTCTCTCTGTACATATCACCCTAAAATATGTCAAATTAAAAGAGAAGCAGACTCAACTATGCAGCTTCAAGGGTCTATATTGGAAGGAAAAATGATTCAACAAAATGATTAATGCCTGTGCATTTGAATACAGTAATCCTATTGGGACAGTTATAAGGAGTAAGATGACAAGAAGGACTCTCTACGACGGAGTTCCAGTTATCAGCTTGGCACTATAGCCTCATTATCTCTAACGCTGGCAAAAGTCCCATAAGGGAGTTATGATCATCTGCATTTCACAGAGAAGGAAAGTGATACTCAGAGAGGGCCAATTATGTTCCCAAGGCCACACAGGTGGCATGATACAAGCCAGTTTAAACCAGCTCCCTCTGTGTCCCAATCACAGGATCTTTTGTATAAAACACTACCTGGCTTAGAGATTCTACTCACCTCAAATGAGTAAAATGGAGTTGGAGGGAGGAAACCGAAAAGATCAAATAGCGGGGAGATTTCCAAAGGTGGTTAAGTAAATGGTAGAGGCAAACAGATCAGCAAGGAATAAACACAAAACATTAAGAAAGCAGCAAGAAGGAGCTTGAGCAAGCAAGGAGACATGGACCTCCAAAGTGATGCATTTTCCTGATTTTGTTAGTGGGAGAAGTGAGACATCGAAAGGAAAAAAATGGAGAGAAACATCAGAGGTGCAGAAGGCAAAGGGCACATATAAAATAGAAGTAAAATCAAATGAGGGATGTGAGGTGTGGTGAGGGGGGCAGAGGGAAACTAAGTCAGGCAACTAAAAGAGACATGAGATCCAAAGGAAATCAATTAATGATAGCTACTTTTAAAATAAAATGGTTTTTATGTCATCAAATGTAAACCAGACATAATGAAAATTAAAATTAGTATCCAGTTCGTGACTATCCCTGCACCTCGTCCAACACACAGGCACACAGCATGGGGCACTCACCCTTTGATTAGCAGGAAAATAACAAAATTCCAGAAGAGGCTGTGAAAAGATTTGGAATGTTAGTTATCAAGGAGATCCAGGCAGTCCGAGGCCTAGGTGTTATGTTTCATTCCCAGAAAATTTCTGTGTTTTCTAGCTGGAATCCAGCCCTTTATAGGTGTAACAAACCTAGTAAGTAATGGGCCACCTACTGATTTTTATTGCTACAATGGTTAAGTTAGGGTTATAAAGTGACCATCAGGCACACCTGTACAAAAAGAACCATGTTTCTATACGTTTTTTAAAGGTAAAATATTGCCCAGCGGCACTGGTATATTTTGGATCTGCAGTTGATAATTATTGTAACTGATGACAGGAAAAGCCATAGTGGCTCTCTTACTCTCCACGAGGAGTCCCGAATTTATGCAGGTTACCATATGTTAATCTATACAGAAGACACACTTGCATGGACTGCAGATAATTCTTTCTTAAAACAATAGAGGACTTTGGACATTGGACCTTGTTTAATTGTGTCACATGTTTAAAAAAATTTAATCCAGGTTTATTTCTTCAGATGTTCAATGTCGCATAGGCTGTGACACTAGATATCGAGAGCTGCAACTGAGAATACAGTTTCCCAATAAACTTTCAGTAGACTCCCTGACATCCAGAACTCCACCTCTCAAAGGATGACCGTTTTTGTCTGTCTTCTTTACTATTTTACCTTCAATATTTCAGTTTGTCTCTTGAATAAAATGTAGAATAATCTCTCAGAAGTAAAATTCAGAAGCTTCCTCTTCTTATATTTTTCATTCAACATCTAACAGTAAATCTTTGAATGACTTCTATATTTTGTATTCTGTGTTAAATGCTGAGATTAGGAAGTTGAGCAAGGAAGACATGCTTCATTCACAAAGATTACAGTGCCATAGGAACCCAATAAATAGAGTGTTGTAGTTTTTGAGTATATAAGTTGAAAGAAATATATGGTACAATAGAAGTTCCTACCAGGGTCATGTAAGCTAGACTTGGATAGTTGTGGAAGTCCCTCAGGAGGAAGTATTCTTAATGCCAAAAAAGGTAGGGTTAATAAGCATTTAATGGTCAAGAATGAAAGGTGACACGGTTTGGGCAGGCATATTGCTGGGATGCCTAGGAGCTGATAATACTTCAGACAGTATAATTGTACCCTGGATTGCAAGCCACAGGACAAAAGTATGGAAAGGCAGGCAGATGAGATTAGGAAGACCCTAGTAAAATATGCTTGGGATATTGAGATATCCCACAGGGCAATTTGAGTCTCTCAATCCTTCAGGACTGACTTCATGGCTTCCCACCTATGCAGTCCCACAGGGATGTTGGCTTCAGGAAAAGCTGTGCTTCATTCAATACATGGCTCTGATCTTTCTGCCATGAAATTCTCAATCGTTTTTGAACAAAAAGTTCTGCCTTTTCATTTTGTACTCTTCCCTGTAAGTTTGCATAACATGCTTAAATCAGGACTATATTGAGATGCACGTAATGAAGAGACAAGTATATGGTTAAACAATATAGAGGCACATGTCTCTTATGTCTCTTCTCTCTCCTGTCAAAGAAGTTTGATGCAAAACAGGCCAGGGCTGATGTGGCTGTTCAATAGTCACTCAGGACTCAGTTTCCTTCGTTGTGGCCCCTCCTTCTTCCTTGGTGTCTGTTTATTATCCTTATAGTGTCAAACTCCCAAGTCAATGCTGGAGTTCCACTATCACAGTCCTATTCTGGCAAAAATATAGATAGAGGAATGGGAAAGGTGCACATCTCCTTTCTGAATCTGCATGCTCACAAGAGCTATTCTGAATACAATTGTAGCTCTATTTTTGCGGAAGACAGGCGTAATGACAAATATTTAGTCAATTAAACTCGTGTAAAGGAAGATATAGGAAGAATTCAGGCAGAAAATGCCAAGATCAGGTTTGCATTCTATAAAGATCGTTCTGGCAGAAGTATGGAGGAGGATGAAATCAGAGGGATAATGAGGAGGCGATGCTGTTAAGGTAACCTTGTCCTGAAACTGTGGTGAACTGAAAGAAACTCAGCAATGGGGACAAACCCACCAGCCATTCAGGACCAAAATACATGGACTTTTGCAACAGAAGTACACAACTAAAGGGGAGGCAAGAATCAAGCAGAAGACAAGCTTAATTGCCCCTGGGTGGTTCTTGGTTGCAGAGAGAGATGGAGCTAGGGATAGGGGTGTGTGTGTGTGTGTTTGTGTGTGTGTGTGTGAGAGAGAGAGAGAGAGAGAAAGAGAGAGAGAGAGAATGAGGATCTTTCATCTGCTGGTCCCCACCAAAAATGCCTACAGCACCAAGGTTGGGCCAGGTCAAAGTCAGGAACCAGGAACTCTGAGTCTCCCTTGTGGGTAGCAAAGCCCTAAGTATTTAAACTGTTATCTGCAGACTTCCAGGATGCACATTTACAGGAACCTGAATAGGAAACAGAGATGGGACGTGATCCTTGGCTCTGGGTTATCAGTGGTAGGCATCTCCATGCAAGAGCTTAACACTGTAGAGTAACACCCAGGCTCATCCTGTGGCTTCTGGATGCAATCCAGAGACATGCCAAACAAGACATATAGGCTGCTCCTGTTTTCCAGTTAACAATTCTTTTTTGTAAATAGAAAGAATACACTCTAAATGATGGCTAAAATGTGTGGTACAGTAAATACATAAACCAGTGACAGAGATATTAGTATCAAGTATTATGTACTATACACAATTGTAAATTGCTACCATTTTGTTTTTAAATTTGAAATTTGTTTGAGAGACAGACACACATAGGCTGAGAGAGAAAGAGAGTAATAGAGAAAGCTCCCATCCGTTTACCTAGTCCCCATTAAAGAAACAGGAATACAGTCATCATTGCAACTTAAAGTTTTATGCAACTTATGGAAAGGAAAAATAATAAAATATAAGTTTCAATTGATTACAAAAAGAACCTGTATTCTACTCTAGTCTGAAATGAACTAATAACATTAAAGAGTTGTAGTCCCATGTTGTCATTTTCCAGGGAGAGGACGTCCTGTTCTGTGCCCACTGCCAGCCCTTGTCCTTTATCTGGAAGGTTATCCTGGATAACTCCTATCCGCTCATCCATCCAAAAAAAATTTCTATATGACAGACAATGTAAAAGACACACGGAATGCTGTGGAGAGCAAGAAAGACAAAATCCTGCCTTCATGCAACTCCCAGGAGAAAATGAATTTTGAAAGTCAATGCCATCATGTCAAGTGCTAAAGGGGCCGTGAGGCCGGGGGAGCGCTGTGGTACCCAGACACGGAGTGCTTCCCCTCAGTTTCTTTCTACCTGCTGACACTCCAGTGATCACTGTGAAGACAGCTTTAGCCAGGGCGAGTTTTATTGTATGTAAAGAGATATTGGGAATATATGGAAATTTTATTTGACATTTCATGAAATTTCAGAATTCAGGATTAAAAAACATCAGGGTACTGAATTTGTGTATCATCAAGAATTGATGTGAATGAAAATCTAAGAATATGGTGACATTTCTCCACCTAAAAAAGAGATTTCAACTAAATCTAGAACAGAGGATAGATGTCAAGATCAAGTAAAAGCATTTTGTCTCAGATAATAGCATCATTCAATGAGAATAAAATGTGGAATGAATGCATTTGAGTGCAAATGTTAGATGAGTACACTTTGCTAATGAAAGATGTATGTGCATCATCAGAATTGGGAGAAAATTACTCTTCAAATCGTGCCTTTGACAGTTTTAAATTATCTACTTTTCCACCGTACTAATAAATAAAACTTCAAAAACTTTTAAGTGTTTGGAAAGAGAACTTTTTTTTTTAACTGTTGAGGGGATATGCTAGGGATATTACTTTAGTGTTCAAGGATCCAGAAAATTATGGCCAATAATAAATAAATAAGACAAAACTTCTGAACTTCATATAGTAAGAACAAGATTCATAACAAACAGTGGCATTGCATTATCTGTAGTAGGTAGCAGAATGTAGAGAATTTTTAAGAGAAGTGAAAAAGAAATAAATATAATACAGAAATGAATTAAATTTTTTTTCAAGATAGAAGAGAAAAGATATCAGAAGGACAGAAATCTACATGTGTAGAAGATCTAGTAAATGATATACCTTCTAGAATAAATAAACAATAAAAAATAGTGGTCAATATTTGGACTTTCAGAGAGAAACATGAAAATTTAATAATATCGGAGAATTAGTTATGGAAAAGTTTCAAGAAAATGAAAAATAAATCTAAATCAACTTCAAGAACTGCAGTTATTCCCAGAATAATATTCTAGAGAAACCCAAGCTAATATAGATGAGGGGCAGTGCATTTATGGGGACAACAGTTTCTGGAATCTACAAGACTCAAGAGCTGCATCAGTAAGGTGTTTTGTTCACTTTGAAGAAAAGATGAATAGCAAGCATAGTAAATAATAATGTGTGGCATCCCTTGTTTCTCTCTCTCTCTCTTGCTCTGGTTCTCTCTTTTGCTCTCTCTCTTTTGCGTTATCTCTCTCTCCCTCTCTCTCTTTTGCTCTCTCTCTCTCGTGCACGCACTGTTCCTTTCTGTATCGTCCACCAGACATTGCTGAGTGCTTGCAATAACAGTACTGACCAAGACACACAGAGTCATCTGTGTGTTTTGTCTGTGAACAGGGCACCTGCCCCACATGTGAGAGATCATGATGGAGTTCCTGGAGCCAGCTTTTGGTATGACCCAGCCCCAGCTGTTGTGGACATCTGAGGAGTGAACCAGCAGATGGAAGATCTCTTCCTGTCAGTTTCTGTCTTTTTCTCTCTGTCTCTTTATCTTTCAAATAAATATAAATAAACAATAAAAACTGTTGGTACTTGGAGCTTATCAGACTTTTCATGAGAGCCACACTCTTTGTTTATTTGGTTTTTCTTTCTTCCCAGAATGAGAGAAAATATTGAATATTCAATAGACTACTAAGCTATCCCAGGGGGTGTACAGCTGAAATATTTTTCTTTTGCATATATTTACTTTCCATATTTTCCAATAATAGATTGTCTCCTGTGCATTAGACGATTACAAAACACACGATGCAGTTTTCTGGTACTTGAGGTCATTGAGAGCTGGATTGGAAATGGAGCAGCCGGGATTGAACGGGTGCTTATAGGGGATGCAGGCATTGCAGACAATGACTTAACTCACTGTGCTACAGTGCTAGCCCCCAGATTTTTCATAACTGGTGCATACATTGTAGCTGAGGCTGTGTCAGGAGTGCTGGGAGATGCCAAGTCTGTAGGACGTATCCAGCACATGGAGGCCCAGGTCTACATCCTACTGCATATGCCTTTTCTTCCCTTTCCATGTAGAGCCTACAGAATGAGTATTTAAGGGGCAACAACATGGACTGTAAAACATGGCTGAAGACACAGGAGATATCCTCACGAGGACAGACTCAAAGGAAGCCGCTGAGGCTGAGCTGGGTACAACCTGAGTGTTCAATCTCCAGGGAGTTCAGAACTGGGATCTCAGATCATTTGTTGTTGTAATACAGACTATCCTGTTGTGTCCAATAAAAAAGATGAAAACAAAACATCAGACAAACCGAATTCACATGATAATATGCATTAAAAAGAATGGGTACCATTTGGTTTGAATTGAAATCAAATTCTTTAAAATCTAAACTGTTACATATAAAACATGAAACAGAAGTATTAGGATAATCAATGTGAAAAATAACCTGAAAATTACGCATAACAAGTTAGTTTCTGGGGCTGACACTGTGGTGTAGTGGGTAAAGCCACCACCTGCGGTGCCAGAGTCCTATATGGGTCCCAGTTCGAGTCCTGACTTCTCCACTTCCAATCCAGCTCTCTGGGAAAGCGGTGGAAGATGGTTCAAATGCTTGCGCCCCTGCACTTGCATGGGAGGCCCAGAAGAAGTTCCTGGTTCCTGGCTTCTGCCTGGGCTGGGGCTGGCCAATGCAGCCATCTGGAGAGTGAACCAGCAGATGGAAGATTTCACTCTCTCCTTCTCTCTCTCTCCTCTCTCTCTCTTTCTGTCCCTGACTCAGCCCCTGTGTAACTCTGTCTTTCAAGTGGTAAATAAATAAATCTTTTTAAAAATATGTTAGTTTCCATGGAACTAATATTTTATGAAACATGGAAAGAGTCTTTAAAGGCATTTCTCCTTGAGAAATCAAAGGATATCCAGCATTCTGAAGAATTTCCACTTATATTGAAACACTTAATTTGTACAGACCTAGCCCTCATTTCAATTTGTTCCTAAAAGAAAAATTCCTGAGCCTAGTTGATCACTGATATCTCAGAATTATTCTCTCAGCCAATTATCCTGTAGGTACTATAAAAAACCCATTATGTATAGTTAATCTTAATACTAAATCCAATTTCAAAGAATATGTGATAAAGAGTCTCTCAAACAAATTACAGGCAATTGCTGAGCCTGACTCAATTTAGATGAAATTCAAAAACATTGCATCCTCCCTACACTGCAGTGTTCTGAATGATCTCACATTCACATAGCTGCTCCACCTCCCCTCAGTGTTCTACGCATGCACATCTCCTACATCATATACCTGGGGTTCATTATAATCCCCCGCTGACTTTCTACCCTTCATTCAAGAACATTCCTTAATTGTGTAACCATACCCATTTTCTACTTAAAAATGAAAAGATGATCTGTTCCCTTTGTATCATTTCACATTCCCCATTCGCTTCATTGTGCAGCAAATTCTCTTTCCAGGATCAGGTGTGACCCACTCTCATGCAAAACCAAAAGTTAAAACAACTAAGATCAAGTCTGGAAGCCAGACAGAATTGATCTCATTGCAGACTTGATCTCAGAGATCACTTAGATGAACCCACACCCCAAACACACGGCAGGATGTGAGTTCTTCTCTGCATGAAATATTTTATGCATGGAACATCCCAACTTCTTCATGAAACAGACTCTCCAATTGGTGGCTGAAAAGTCACTGCTTCACTACAGCCACTGGATTATCCAAACTCTGCTTTAGGGAACAAAGGAAAATCAACTTTATTCCCTGTTTTTCAAAAAACATTTAAAAATATTTTCAAGACAATTCCTCTATCCCTTTTCCCCAAATGATTTCTCCTATAGAGTTACCAACCATACATGCAGGAATGCCTGGCTTTTCTTTGGTGTTGTTTGTATTATTCATTTTGAATATGGATACATTATCACTCATTTTATCTATGCCATCACCAGGTAGAGCAATGACTGTAATATGCAATCATCTGATAATGATAATAAATTGTCTTGAGAATTTCTAAGTTTCAGTTATTATGCTACAGATTTTGCATATATTTTCTTATTTCATGTTCAGAATGTTGTAGCAGATTGACTTGTGTCCTCTCAAAATTCACAGGTTGCAGCACTGATCACCAATGTAATTGTAGAGATAGGCCCTTTAAAAGGGGAAATCAAGTAATAAAAATGACAAGGTAGAAGCAAGGGAAGCTGAATCCAATGTAACTGGAGTCCTTATAAGAAGATTAACAGATGCCAGGAGGGAGTATAAATGCACAAAGGGAAGATCATACAATGACTCAATGAGATGGAAACCCCCACAGGCCTCAGAGAGCTCCCCAAGGACACCAAACAGCTGGCTCCATGATCCTGGATTCTGGTCTTAAGAACTTAGCCAAAGGAAATTCTATTTTTTTTTTTAAATAATTTTTGAGAGGCAGAACTATAGGGAGAGAAAGAGCAAAAGATTTTTCATCTTCTGGTTCACTACCCAAATGCCTACAACTTTAAGGGCTGGACCAGGCTAAAGCCAGGATCTGGAAGTTCATGGGTAGTCCCTACAGGAGTGACAGGGCTCCAGGCCATCACCCACTGCTTTCCTGCAGGCACATTAATAGGAAGCTGGAACTGAGAGGGGATCCAGGACCGGAATTCAAGCACTTACATGGGATACGGGTGTCTTAACAGATGTCTTTATGATTTATTTTTTAAGATTTAATTAGTTATTTGAAAGGCAGAATTCGAGGGAGAGAGAGAGAAAGAGAGAATCCATTAGTTCAGCCCCCTCTCCCCCCACCAAAAGACTGCAATGGCCACGACGAGTTGACGCAAAGCCAGGAGCCAGGAGCTTTCCCCACCCTAAGCCTCCCATGTGGGTGAAGGGGCCCAAGCACCCAAGTCATCCTCCACTGCCCCTGCAGGCTAACCAGCAGGAGTCAGATGGGAAGTGAAGCAGGCAGACTTAAACCAGTGCCCACACTGGGTGCAAGAGCCACAGGTGGTGGCTCTACCCCCTATGCACCGTGCCAGTTCCTTCAACATAAGTCTTACCCCACAGGCCAAATGCCCTCCCCAAAAGTTTAAGTCTTTTATATTTTGTTATAGCAACCCAAACAGATACATTTCACAAACAGGAAAAACCGTTTTATGCTATACTAGAAAGTGGATCAGTAACTTAAAGCTATATAAGTTTTTCATTTCTTTTATACTTACACATTAGTTAATATTAAATTACATTGACAAATATTCCCTCTACATTCTGAGAAAAATGAGTAAATGGGGGAAGTAGATCAATATACTTATGCAAAGTAGATGTTTTCATAACACTACAGAAGGAAAAATGTAACTTATAAAAACATATGGTAGGGCTGGCAATGTGGTGTAGCAGGTAAAGCCACTGCCTGCAGAGCCAGCATTCCACATGGGTGCTGGTTTGAGTCCCGGCTGCTCCACTTCTGATTCAACCCTCTGCTTTGTGTTGCAGTTGATTTCTCAACGTTACAGTGGATTCGTTTCTGAGAGGAGGAGCCTGGTGGGGGCAAGAGGCGCGGAGTCAACACACAGACCCCGGGAGTTGGGTGAAAGCGGGCTCGAGGCAAGCAGCCCACAAACTCGTTTATTTCAGTTGGTACAACAGCTTATATAGCCAAGACCATCCAATCCGGTCAAGGCGTGGTCTATGCCCCAACCAATCACAGCCTGTTGCAAGGCAGTTTCCAAAGCCATCCAATCACAGCCTGTTGCCAGGCAGGCTCCGTTGCCAGGTGGGTTTCAAAGCCATTTCTGAGTAACTGATGCTCACTTGTCAGTGGCCACCTTAGCATGGCCTTCTCATTCCACCACAGCTGTGGCCTGGAAAAACAGTAGACGATGGCCCAAGTCCTTGGACCCCTGCACTCCTGTGGGCAATCCAGAGGAAGCTCCTGGCTCCTGGCTTTAAATCGGCCCAGCTCTAGCAATTGCAGTCAGTTGGGGAGTGAACCAGTGGATTGAAGATCTCTCTCTCTCTCTCTCTCTCTCTCTCTCTCTCTCTGCCTCTCCTTCTCTCTATATATGACTCTGACTTTCAAATAAATAGATAGATCTTTAAAAAGAAAAAAAAAATGGTCAAGGATGGGTGTTTGGTACAAAATGGTCCTAATGGTTGGAATACCTGCAATCCATAATGGCATGCCTGGATTGGAGTCCCAGCTCTGTTCTCCATTCCAGCTTCCTGTTACTGTAGACCCTTGCAGGTAACAATGGTGGCTCAAATAGTTGGATCCCTGCTACCCACATGGGAGACTTGGACGAATTTCTGCCCTCCTGGCTTCAGTTTGGCCCAATTCTGGCTGTTGCAGGCATTTGGGGAGTGAACAAGAAAATAGGGTATTTTTCTCTTATATTTTTCTCTCCCTGTCTCTATTTTTTAAATAAATAAATGAAAATACAATGTTAGTAAATGGAACTAAGTTTTATTTACACTTATGTTATATTTCACATTACAATAGAATTGGCTTAAGCACTCAATTTATATGTTGGTTTATGTTGGTTTATGAAGTATATGAAGGTAATTATGTAAATAAGGTGGTAGAAAGAAAGAGAGAGTTGTGATGTCATTATAAATATGTAGAAAAGTAAGAAAAGCCCATATTTTCAGTAACAATAAAATAGAATATGTAGGTAAGAGGGGATGGACAGTGAACAAGAAAGTATTAAAGTGATATTTGCTTTAAATGAATAAAAATAAGATTGCTCTCCAAAGCCTCAATAATAATATTGAAATTTGTATCTCCTTTGTATTCATAAATGATCTAGCTATTTTTGTTCTTCATTTCCCTGGATAGATTATAAAAGGGAATAGCAGGGGACCAGGACAGTGGCACAGTGTGCTAAACCTCTGCCTGCAATGCTGGCATCCCATATGAGTGTCAGTTCTAATCCTGGCTGCCCCTCTCTGATCCCACTCTCTGCTGTGGCCTAGGAAAGCAGTAGCAGATGGCTCAAGGGCTTGGGCCCCTGCACCCACTTAGAAGACCAGGAAAAAGTGCCTGGCTCCTGACCTTGGGTGGGTCCAGCTTCAGCTGTTGCAGCTATTTGGAGAGTGAACCAGTGGAAGACCTTTTTCTCTGTCTCTCCCTCTTTCAGTCTGTAACTACCTTTTTTGTAACTTCCTTTAAATAAATAAATAAAATCTTTTTAAAAGAAGTGAATATCAAAGAACTTCTAATCATCAGTAAATTTAGTTTTATTTATCTCATAGATCCATCATCAGGCAGTGCTATGGAAATCACTCAAATATTCTGTAGTTTCTATTATTTTGTGGAAGGGGAATAATAATACAGTATTCCTTTGGAAATAAATGCCTTATAAAATTGTCAATATCATCAAATGTCCACCCACTTTTAAAGGGAAACTCAACCTCCTTCTAAAGTCTCCAAATACTTATGAAAATTCTGGTTCTAAGAACTTGCTTCAAAACCTTGGCCTTATTAGATTTTCACATTTTTCTTTGTACATTCTGTTCCACTATCTCTATCCATGTTTTTTCTTGCTACAATTAACCCCATAATGGATGACTTCATAGATCACTCACTTTATCAGAGTACCCACCAACAAAGTCATTGCATTTTTTAAACAGAGGAAAAATAATTACTAACTTTTCCAGAAATTTGTGGAAATCAAAGTGGCAGTCTAGCACTTGAAAGCGGTAAACTGAAACCCAAATAAAATTAGCCATATTAGTCCAAAATTTCATTTGCTTTACCTGTGGTAAACGCATGCATGCCTATCTTTCCTTATGTTTCAGCCAGCCTTGACTGTGTCAAATGTATCATTGTCATCCTGGATAGCAGCCAGCTAAAGAGGATTGCAGTGACATGGGAGAAATAGACTCCCAGATAGGTAGACAGGGACCAGAGGAGGCCCTCCCCACCATCTGGAGGTGGGCATCAGAGAGTCTGAGAAAAGCAAGCAACCAGTTCTGCGAAAGAATTCTGTAATCTGAGACTTACTCCAGCTTCCTGCCATCGCAGACCCCTGGAGGCAACAGTGAAGCTCAAGTTGTTGAGTCCCTGATAGTCCAGGGAAAGACCCAGATTGAGTTCTTGCTGTTTGCCTTCTGCCACAGCTGAAGGTGTTTGTGGGAGGAAGCAACCAGCAGATGGAACCAATCAAACCATCTCTTCTCAATGCCTATCCGGGACCCATCATCAGAACCTCTCCTTTCACACCCTGTAGAATCTCTTGGACAATAGGCTCTCCCTTCTTCACTGACCTCTCCCAGCTGCTGGGACTTTCTCTGCTTCTTTGAATAAACTGTTTCTGCTTTACACACTCTTCATTGTCCATGTTCCTAATTCTTTATGGTCATGAGACATGAACCCAAGCAATTAGAACTGCAGGCTGTGGCAACAATACCTCCTGTAACCATGCCCTTTTTTAGAAACTTTGCACACCGAATCCAGCCTATGCCCTGAGACTCGCCTTGCAAAGTGGCAACTTGACAAAAGCAGAGATTAAGGACTTGCAAAAGGGAACTTGTTTTATTGTTGCTCTAGTAATTTCAAATATTTTCACAGAAATAATCACTATCTTTCAGTAAAGAAGTCTTATTTGTTCTAACTTTTGTAGCCATCATAAATCAGCCAGTCCTATGTGATATTATCAGTAAATCAAAAATACATGGACACATTTGGCCAAGGTCAGATACACATGGATCAGGAAAAAACAAATAAATCAATAAGTAATAATAATTAAAAAAATACGTATATGAAGTTAACAAGTCAACTTGGGAAATGTGAACTGAAAACATGGTTGCTTTAAGTTCTATGTTTTGGGATCAATACTGTGGCATAGTGAGTAAAGCTGCCATCTGTAGCGCTGGCATCCCATATGGGCACCGGTTCAAGTCCCCACCGCTCCACTTCCAATCCAGCTCGATGCTATGGCCAGGGAAAGCAGTAGAAAATGGCTCAAGTCCTTGAGCCCCTGCATGGGAGACCCAGGAGAAGCTCCTGGCTCCTGGCTTCAGTTTGGCTCAGCTCCGGCCATTGCAGCCATTTCGGAAATAAACCAGCAGATGGAAGACTCTCTCTGCCACTGCCTCTAAAATTCAGCCTTTCAAATAAATAAATAAACCTTTAAAAAATCTTCTAGGTTTTGTGGTGGCATATTATAGAGGCAAAGCTAATAAAACAGCTTATGAGCCACAAATTTCTAGTTTGCCATGATGCATAATATACCAATTTGCTAATACTCTGACATGAGGCAGGAGCTGGATTGGTCTGTATTTATATAAAACCTTACTTTAAGTCCTCTGATAAACAAATTAACAAAAATATTGAAATGAAACCTTTTAAGGTGAAATACTGCTAGGTAAGTTTCAACTGCCCAGTATTCTTTGTAAGAATGAATCTTTTCATATTATTTTTTCCTAGAGGAAATAGCTTGTCATATGTTTTTAATTAATTTTAATTTATTTTTCCATAAAATATGCTAGTACCCATAGTAATTTCTGTTATTTCCTATAATTCTTACAATGACCTTTTAAAAGACCAAATTGGTAATACTAAGTTATAGTTACCATATCTTCTAAAATATAATTGTCACCATTTTCAAATCTTAATGTCAAAAATTGTGTGTAATTCATCAAAAACCTAACAAACTGTAAGCTACAATAGTACATTCTATGTTTTATGTTTCTCTATGAAATGGGAAAAAAATTAAACCCAATGACAGTTTGTTCTTGGCTGTCATTTTTAAAGGCCTTTATCCATTTTTTCTAGAAGTGCTGTGATTAAGCAACTATTATGACATCACGTATGCCTTGACTGTAGACACTACAGGTCATATGTGCACGTATCCAGTCAGGCCAATTAGAATCTATGTTGTTTCTTTCAGAACTCACAGCTGGATACCAAGTACTAATAAGTAAATCTATTATTTCAAGATGTGCCCTGGCAATCATGATTTTATTGTTTTGCATTCCATGTGTAGCACAGCCAACTGCCAAATGCTTGGTGCATGAAATTGTGATATAATAGGCAATCGGGGAACATGGCCAATACAGCTGAAGACGTACTGTGACTCGTCCTCCTGTCTGCATGGAGTCTGGTCTTCTGCATATACTGTTTCTAGTTGTGCTACTGCCAACTTAATTCACATCTATGAACTTGCCAATGCAATAACATAGTGAGCATTAAATTAACACATAACTTAGCCGTATGGGTGAAAATACTCATTGTATGCTGGAAAACTGAAAATCTAAACAACGCATATATCATTCCTTAAGTTGTAAGTTCTGTGCATGGAAACCAATATGTTCTGAAAAGCATTCTAGAACTAATCCTGATGGCTCCTTTTATTATATAACTAGACTTTCTATATAGGTTTAGTTAATACATTTTTTTTTTAACTTTTGCCAAGAGATATTGTGAGAAACAAGTTGAATAGGTGAAGTTGAACACATGATGCTCCTTCAGTATATATGATCTGACACTGCATGGTAGAAATACTGTGGGGTCGGTATTGTGGCATAGCAGGCTAAGCCTCCAGCTGCAATGCTAGTGTCCCAGTTCAAGTCCCAGATGCTCCACTTCCAAACAGGATCCCTAATAAGAAGTCTGGGAAAGGAGGGGAAGATAACACAAGTCCTTGAGCCCCTGCACCCACGTGGGAGACCTGGAAGAAGCTCCTGGCTCTGGCTTCACCCTGGTCAACATCCAGCCATTGCAACCTTTTGGGAAGTGAACCACTACACAGAATATTCTCTCTCTCTGTCTCTCTGTCTCTCTCTCTCTTTCTCTCTCTCTCTCATCCTCCCTCTCTTCCTCCTCCTCTCTGTGTAATTCTGCCTTTAACAAATAAAAACAAATCTTAAAAAAACAAGATATTTACTTCTGAAATGAAAGTTAAATAAACAAAAAATCCTTAATACATAACATTCTAGGGACTTGAAAACTTCTTAATCACATTCTATAAGTATGAGCTAAATTCTATAAATTGTATCTATAACACACACATGTACACATGTATACTCATATATAAATAAGGGAGTTCAAAAAGTACTTGGAAAATGGAATTAAATGTAAATATTTTTGTGCAAAAGTTTGAATCCATAGTTTTTTCATAAGTATTTCCCTGAATTTTTTAAAATATATACAATACAGAAGTGAAAGTTTTCCAAAATAATGGTTAAGCAAAAAAGTTTAAATGCAATGAACTCTGATAAGTGTTGCTCTTATCCATAACTGTGTTTAAATATTGGTGAAGATCTGTTAAATCTTATGACTAATAATGGGTTAAGAGTTTGACAGGTAGAGGTTATTTTTAACATGAACAAATTTATGTACTTTAAAGTTTCTCTTATTCCTGGATCCTTTTATTCTGAATATTCGTTGTGTCTTCACCTTTTCAGCTTCCACCTTATCAAATGGTGAATATATTTCATGTTGCATTTCCTATGTTCAAACAGCATTATCGCTGCCTTAAACCTAACCTAAACTCCATGCAGTTGTAGTAGAAACAGAACAGCCAACACAATTGCTTACAAAGAAAAGGATTGGGTTCCGGTTTAAGATGTGTATGTGAGGAAATTGGAAGGCATCTCTATTTTAACAGGCAAAAAAATGACAAAACTGTAAAATCAAGAAAGCTTCTTAGACTCGAAGATAAGTGAGCTCATAGAGAAAACCACACTGGGAATGGGGCTCCGCCTTGGGAGGGTGCAGGGAATACAGAATTGAAGAGATGAGACTGATGAACAGAAACCAACCAAGGAGGTGCTGTCAGGAGGCCCCCGCACTCTCTGTGGTTTTTACCTCTAGGAACTCTACCACATTCCTTCAGTAAAGACCAGAGAATATCCCTCTCTGTTCCAGCAGGGAGAAGATAACAAGAACTCCTTTTTAATGCTAGAGCATTTTGTTCTTCTTAAGGAAGTTTGTCCACCAAGGACATAGTTCTGCGAGAGCTAACCCTGGATGTTCTATCAAAATCTCACCCACCTCAAGGGGAGAGAAATGCCCAACTCCAGTTCCATCCCTCAGTGGGTGTCCTTTCCCCCCTCTAAGGTAGGTAGGGATGATATGGGGACCATGATGCATCAGTGAAGTTCACATCACAAGACTGTGGTACACTCCACCTCCCCCCACACCTTACCACTGCATCGTTAAACACCAAGTTGCTAGAGTTCCTTTCACTCAGTGCATCCTTTACAGCTCTCAACTAAAAATTACCAGGCATCATAGAAGGTGCAAACCACAGTTTGAAGAGGTAGGGCAGGCATCAGAACCAGACTTCGATGATTGGAATTATCAAATAAGAAATCTTCGGGGTCAGCGCTGTGGCTCAGTGGATTAAAGCCCCATCCTTCAGTGCCAGCACCTTATATGGGCACCAGTCCAGGCTGCTCCAGTTCTGATCCAACTCTCTGCTATGGTCTGGGAAAGCAATAGAAGATGGTCAAGTCCTTGGGCCCCTGCACCCTCATGGAAGACTCAGAGGAAGCTCCTGGCTCTTGACTTCAGATCAAATTAGCTCTGGCCATTGTTGCCAAATAGAGAGTGAACCAGATGGAGGACCTCTCTCTCTGTCTCTACCTCACTCTGTAATTCTATCTTTCAAATAAATAAAGTAAATCTTTTAAAAAAAGGAATCTCTGGAAAGTTATCATCATAAGTAGACCAATGATGTTTCTACTTCAGTTTTCCTGATCTTATAGTGAAGGAAACAGAGACTTAGAAAGAGAGGAGCTATCTTGTCCAGCTACTGATTTAGTACATGGAAGAGCTGCATAGAAACCCCACAAGCTATCTAACACCATAGCTTGTGCTTACTCAGCCCCTTCTACAGGGTTCCTACATCACAGCTGAATTCTCTATCTGTTAATCCACTCCTGAAACCATGTCAGGAAGTATTAAACACCCATATTTGGGATCATCCAACCATTTCTGGACTAACATTTTTCCCTATTCTCCTTGTGACTACCTTTTGTTCTCTGATTTATTCTCTACTATGCCCCAGGAA
The DNA here is from genome assembly GCA_949820135.1 of Sylvilagus floridanus. Taxonomy (NCBI): domain Eukaryota; kingdom Metazoa; phylum Chordata; class Mammalia; order Lagomorpha; family Leporidae; genus Sylvilagus; species Sylvilagus floridanus. The sequence goes on along the minus strand of OX463238.1, from coordinate 109,904,308 downwards.
TACCTCAACTGATTGTTATCCTTGTTTAAAATTCTTCACTCGTCTTAAGGAAAGTTATGCAGAATAAGTTTCTCCCAATAAATAATCGGATTGATTTGCAATATGTAATGCTAAAGCTATTGCAACTACATCCTATCTTCATGGAGATAATTTATTATTTCATGAACTTAAATTGATTATTTAGGTAGAGTAGATAAATAAATGATTCTACCTAACAGAAGTTTGTACCATAATTAGTTTTTACATTAAAATCTGTCTTTGTATTGCAAATACTTACAACATAGGTGCTGAGTAACTTCTCACATTAATTAGAGCACATTTTAAATTTTAAAAATGTATATTAATCAGCATTTGGATTACATTTGATATGTACCTTTAAAACTTAATAGTGTGAGACAAAATATGTTCACTAAGCAATCTCTTAAGAAAATGCAAAATTACAGAGAATCTTAAAGAGTTTCCAGGGAAAGACAAATGGAGAAAGCATAAAGTGACAATTTATGTTATTTTAAAACATGATAAAATTTAAAAGTAGAAATCCCTCTCTTAGAGTGACAGAGAAGATAAAAATAAGTCTTCTAAATACAGGGACATTTAATCTTTCCTGAACATTGGACCCTTTAATATTTAGATCTATGCACATTTATTTGAAAGGCAGAATGACAGAGACAGGAAGTGATGGAGAGAGAGAAGGAGAGAGATCTTTCATCCAATGGTTCACTTCCATAATGTCTGCAAAAGCAAGCTCTAGGCAAAAGCCAGACCTTTCTGGTCTCCAATGTGGGTGACAGGAACCTAGGAACCTGGACCACCTTTGGCTGCCTTAGCAGGGAGTTGAGTCTGAAGTGGAGGAGATGGGACTCGAACCTGCACTCAGATATGGGATGCTTACCCAACTGCGCCGCAGTGCTATTACCCCTCCATTTAATCTTTTACATTTAAATTGTTTTTTTAAAAAGCCTTAAGTAACAATGATTAAAAAAATAGCTCCTAGAATAAAAGAGGCTGAACTTGAATATCAGGGTTGCTTATTTGAAAAACTGAACTGAGAAAAGTTCACCAGTGAGAAACTTGCAATCAGAGTCCAATGTCTGTTGCTTTAGTTATCAAAACAAAAAACTGGAGACAAAGAAATAAGAGGAAGAAGAGGGAGTGATGTTAAAAGTACTATGAGTTACTATTAGAAAACTCAAGCAGAATGTTAAAAGCATTTGACAGAAAGCAAAAGTAAAGAGGTAGACATTTGGAACAGTGCTTAAGTTAGCACTTGGGGCAATTCATCTTATGTCAGAGTGCCTGGTCCTGCTCTCCATTCCAGCTTCCCACTAATGCATACCCTGAGAGGCAGCAGTGAGGGCTCAAGCAGTTGGGTGTCTGAAATTCATATGGGTAATTTGGATTAGATTCTTTGCTTCTGGCTTCAGCCCGGCCCAGCTCTGGCTGTAGTGGGCATTTGGGAAGTGAATCAATAGTTAATATCTCTCTCTCTCTCTCTCTCTCTCTGCCTTTCAAATAAAATAATTATAACAAAAATTATAAAAGAAAGCAAAATTGAACTATGACAAGTAACTGTAACATGAATGAGAGAAAAGTCTATAAAGCAGACAGCAGATTCATTCACTCATAGACACATTTGATGGTAATTAACCCCTAAAATATACTTACCATACCTGAAATTTTTTATTTCTGCCCAAGGACACTGGTAGAATTGTGTGCACATATGTGTTTTCTCAGCCAACAAATGAAGAATCCTATGCTCTGGGTAAAAGAGCCATATACTCTGTCATCTTCCTGAAATACCAGAATATTTTAAATAGTTAAGTAGAAAAGCAATCCTGAAATAAAAATTTACCTGTCATCCTTTCCAATTGATATAGTGATGTGCCATAAATTGAAATGATGACAAGCTGAGGAGTATATTTAATGTAAAAGAATAAATATTATGCCATATAATGTTCCACAAGACATTGACTTTGCTCAAACACTCCAAAAGCAGTGTTTCTTTCAACATTTTAAAAATTGCTCCTGAGTGAGTTAATAAAATTTTATTTAATACAATCATACTCACTCTTCCATCATTCCTTAAATGTGCAATGGCATCCCGCACACCTGATTTACACATGCACTTAATCCCTCTCCCATAACTGTAGCAAAAGAAACTGACTGTCTCTCCAGTAGTCATTCCTCCTTTTATTGTTTTGCTTGTTGATGCTGACTTAGTTGTGGGTGAGGGGTGGTATGCCCAGTCTCATACAATGAATCAACTGGTCTAAACCAACTCTAGTATTCACCCCCCTTTCCAATCCTAGGAGTAATCAAGTGAAGAAGTTTCTGGATATGGGGCAAAAGGACTCAAGGTTAATGCAAAACTTCCATAGAAATGGAGAAGAGATGAGCAAGAATTTTCTCTCCCTCCCTCTTCCTTTGTGCATACGAGGCAGTTTTGTGAGTGTCGCTGAGAACAGAGGGAACATGCCCCTGTGTTGATAAGGACTTCTGAATGATGCCTGTAACATGCTTACTCCCATTTCACTGAGTGAGGTCATCTACTCACATATCTGTGATAGTCAAAGTCCATTTGCAGCAGTCTAATACCCAAAGTATCCGAAGCTGAAAGCATCATGATCAGTATTACTGTAGTATTCCTTAAACCAGGTGCTTGGAAGATAAAACTGTTCACCAACACATTGAATTTTTGTATGAATATTTTTGATAATACCAAAGATTTAGTCCCATGTACACTTACCATGTTGGCTGAAAGGATCACTGATGACAAAACATCTCACTTATTGTCGCCCTGTTGAGTCGCAATTTGCTCTCCCTCCCCATGGAGATACGTTTTATTCTGTGAGGCTGTATCTTCAGAAGATGAGGAATTCTGGTGGTGGTGCATCTGGATCTACTGCCCAGATGGCCCTGCAGGGACCAAGAGCCTCCATATCCCAGCTGTTGTGGAGCTGCAGGCTGGCAGCTCATCACTGAGCTTCTCCCTCGCCCAGAGGAGCTACCCCTTCAAGGGGTGTCCCATCCCAACGCCAGCCTTTCCTCTGGGATCAGGTGAAGCCCCCACTGCCTCAATGCCAAAGGTCAACTTCTCCCTCATTTCCACCCTGCTTCCCTCACACTCTACCAGCATGGATCCCAAGAGCTAACTGGAATGATCAACCCGCTTGCAGATTCGTATCTAACTTACAAGTGATGCTAAGAATCATCCTAGGAAGCAGATACTAAAATGAGATCTGGGAGCTGCATTGCCCATGAGTCAGCTAAAATTGGGAACTAGCAGCAGGAGTGCTATTAGCCCTTAGTAGCCAGTAGTGGAAAACTGTTGAAGCACTCGCTGGTGATGAACAAGATTCACTTAAGTTTACCAACATAAGGAATGTACCCACAGGTGTAATATCTCAGGTATTCATGAGGTTTATAGGTTAAGCATACTTACAAGAGACTATGGGGCCGGCACTGCAGCTCACTAGGCTAATCCTCCGCCTTGCGGTGCCGGTACACCGGGTTCTAGTCCCAGTCGGGGCTCCGGATTCTGTCCCGGTTGCCCCTCTTCCAGGTCAGCCCTCTGCTATGGCCAGGGAATGCAGTGGAGGAAGGCCCAAATCCTTGGGCCCTGCACCCGCATGGGAGACCAGGATAAACACCTAGCTCCTGGCTTTGGATCAGCGCGATGTGCTGGCCGAAGCATGCCGCAGCGGAGGCCATTGGAGGGTGAACCAACAGCAAAAGGAAGACCTTCTCTCTCTCTCTCTCTCTCTCTCTCTCTCTCTCTCTCTCTCTTTCTCTCTCTCTCTTTCTCTCTCACTGTCCATTCTTCCTGTCAAAAAAAAAAGAGACTATGAAATCAGATGATTATTTTGGAGGAATGCACACACATATGTCTGAGATAAACAATAAATAAAAAGTGTGACATTCACCGATCAATAGCATGCAAGTGGCAGTGTCTCCTTGGACACTTGTCAAGATATTTTTATCTCCTGCAGGCAGAGAACAGAGTAAGAGCAAACATCTCGCTCAATAATTTATAAGAGTAGTAGAGTGAATAAGTTAAAATCATGGTCCTCATCGATAGGAAACAAGGCCCTGAGATTTGGAATAGAGATAGTGGGATTGTCAGACCTGGTGAGCTTGCTGTGGTGGCCCTGTTCTTTAGGTTAGCACCGTATTCCCTCCTTCCTCATGGATGATGTGGAGTCCTTAGCCTTCAAATGTCATCTGTCTCAGGCTGCACCCTGTAGTTCTATCATGCCCCTAGAACATGCTACGTAATTAACCTGCAATACCATTTGGTCAGGAAAACGCCATGCTGCTAAGGGAGGAAAGGGATGGTACCCTAAGAGAACTGCTGGGTAGGTACAGGAGGAGGAAAGAGAGTAAACTTGGGAACAGATTTTACCTAAAGTTCTAGATACTTAAAATTGAATGCATGAGAATTTATCAATCTAGGAACATTGTCCTATAGTACAGAATTTAATCATCTGGCAAGGTACCAGGGGAAGATGCTAGCACATAGCTAAGATGGCTCACAGAGGCAAGCAGAGGTTGACAACACACACCACATGAAGCAGAAATATCAAAGCTGCCATGGCAGAGAAGGGAAGAAGAGATCACATGTCCAATGAGTCAGGCATGCTAGAATAGGTGTAAAATATATGACCAGAAAATCTATTAGCCAACTAGCATCCATAAGGGGGCCAGAGGGAACAACATTACCCCCCAAATAAGAAATGCTCCTAGAAGAACATGACAACTTGACTGAGAAGTTCAGTAGGAGCCGTCCTCTCTAGTCCAGAGCTAAAGATGGAAGATGCTGCTTCAGAACTGAGTCCACTAATAATAGAAGCCAACAGAGCATAATCATCAGGCATAGTGGCTGGATGTGCTCAGAGGGCAGACACAGGAAGTTATGGGGATGAGGAACAGAACACAGCACCCCTAGGAACAATACAGATGGGCATCAAAGGTGTGACTCACTGTACACAATGAAGGAAATCAAGGTTAAATAACCAGGAGCTTAAAGCAGGTAACACCAAAGATATCAAAGATCCTGAGCCAATTTTCAGACCTAGAAATCATTGACTTAGAGACCCAGAACCCTGGGAACAAGGACCCTACAAGTCCACAGCAAATATGCAGGTAGTAATTGTGCATTCCTAGTGGGGCTTGATATGGTCTGAATGTGGTTTATCCTCTAAAGGTGGATCTGTGGGAAGCCTTGTCCCTATTGCTGTGGTATTGAGAGAAGATGACCTTTTAATAGACTGGGCCTAGGGAGAGGTAATTGGGTCAATATGGTTGCTATCCTTGGACAGAATCAATGCAAATCTATGGAAACTCAGTTAGTTCCTGCAGGTGGATTGCTATGAAAGAGCAAGGTTGGCTCCTGCCAACTCTCTGGCTTCCTGCCCCACCACATGATCTTTCCCTCTCATAGGTGCCCCTACCATAATACCATTCTCTGTGAAATGACACAATAAGGGAACCATAACTAGGGCCATTGATGTGCTGGTTGGACTTCTTGCCTCCATTACTGTGAACCAAATCTACTACTTTTTGTTATAAAGTGCTTAGCCTCAGGCACTTTGTAACAGCAATAGAAAATAGACTAACAAAAAATAGTGCAGAGAGTGGGGTTGTTGATATAATTATACCTGCATATATGCAAGCAGCTTTGAAACTGGATAACAGGTAGAGATTGGAAGTGTTTAGAGGAGCAGGATATGACAGGCAATTCTGGTGGTGGCTCAGAAGACAAACAGACTCGGAAATTCATCTCCAATAAAACAGTTTTGCTGGAAACCTGAGAAAAAACAATCCTTGTTATGAACTAGCACAGAACTTGCTTTTATTGTGCCCATGATCTAGAGCTTTGTAGAAGACCACGTTTAAGAGTGATGAGCTAGGATAATTGATGGAAATAATTTATTTTTATTTTATTTTATTTTGATTATTTGAAAGTCAGTGAAGTGGCTGGCGCTGTGGCACAGTAGGTTAGTCTTCCTCTTGTGACGCCGGCATGCCATATAGGTGCTGGTCCTAGTCCCTGCTACTCCTCTTCCAATTCAGCTCTCTGCTGTGGCCTGAGAAAGCAGTAAAAGATGGCCCAAGTGCTTGGGCTTCTGCAACAGTGTTGGAGACCCAGAGGAAGATCCTGGTTCCTGGCTTGAATCAACTCAGATCCAGTCTTTGCAGGCATTTGGGGAGTGAACCAGAGGATAAAGACCTTTCTCTCTGTCTCTCAGTCTCACTGTCTGTAACTACCTTTCAAATAAATAAATAAAATAAAATCTTTTTTAAAAAAGTCAATGAAGCCGAAACAGAGATTCATGGGAGGAGAGAGAGAGAGAGAGAAAGAGAGAGAGAGAGAGTTTGCATCTACTGTCTCAATCCCCAAATGCTTGCAAGGCCTGGGCTTAACCAGGACAAATTCAGTAGCCAGAAACTCAATCCTATGAAGTGAGTGACAAACTCAACTTCCTGTACTGTTACCTGCTGCCTCCCAAGATGTGCATCAGCAGGACGATGGAATGGGGAGCAGAGCTGGTACTCAAACCCACACACTCCAGTATAGGATATGCATGCCCAAGCAGAGTCTTAACCACTGTGCCAAAGACTCACTAATGGCCCAAGGAATTCCTATACAGCAACACATTTGAGCTGTGGAATGGGTATTATTGGTCACTTTTGGTGAGATGTATGTGAGACTCCAGGAAGCACAATGAAAAGATTTGAAAAATTTACAACTTGACCTGGAAAAAGAAAAAAAAAAGCATACTTGAGAGAATAAATGGAGAAACCCAGCACATGCTTGCTATAGGAATTAGCTCAGATGAAAGGGAGCTCATTGCTTTGCACCAGGAAAATTGGAAAAACATCTTAACGACACCTCAGAAATATCGGTAGCTCCTCCTCCCATAGCACGTCCAGCGTCCTGAAAGTGCTGAAGTGTTTCAGAGGAGGGCTGCGGGCCGTCCCCATGGGCTTGCTGCCCAGGCCACCTCACAATTCAGCCCCTGGATGTCCGGTAAAACACCTTGCAGCCACAGCCTAGGTTCAGACATGGCTAAAAATGACGCAGGTCCTAGAAGACCTTGATGACAATGAAGAGGTAATTTTGTAGCTTCTCCAAGTGCAAGAGTTATGAGACCACGGAATCTGCCACCTGCATTTCAGCCAAACAGCTTGGAGGCCATGCAGGGATTTACCAAATGGGCAGGTTCCTACAAAGGCTCTCTATTACATTGCCTAATGAAGCCATAGGCCTGGAGCATATCCAGGCCTCCAGAAAAGTAGACCCAGCAGAAGATTGCAATGCTAGTCTGGGAAAGGTTCAGGCACCACTGCACAGCCTGGGGGAGCAGCAATGTGGCCTGCAAGCCATGAAGGCAAGGACACAGCTCCTGACACCTGGGAGCTCATTCTGTCTGGCAGTGTGTACAAGATGCTGGACCTGAACTTTAAGATTGGATGTCTGCTGTGCTGGGTTTGAGTCATTCTGGGAGCTTGTGACCCATTTCATCTGGCACATACCTAAGAATGTTTACCTTGTGCCTCTTCTGCCACTGTATCTTAGAAGAACCTAATTTTTTTTTTAATATCAAAACTGGAAAAAGGTTGCATTGAGTCTCAAATGAGACTTTGGAGTGGATTTTTGAGTGGTGATGGTGATAATAGCAAGATAGTTTGGGAATGTGAATGGAATGAATGCATTTTGCATTGTAAGAAATAAGTAAATCTCAGGAATACATGGCAGATTGCTATGCTTTGGCTGTGTTTTGTCCTCCAAAGTTTCTTGTGTTGAAAGCCCAGTGCCTGGTATGGTGATATTGAGAGGTAGGATTTTTTAATTGGGTGATTGAGGGTGCTATCCATTGAAGGAATTAATGTAGAGCTCATGGGACCCTAGTTTGTTCCTGTGAGAGGGTTATTATAAAAGTGCAAGATTGACCCTCTTTGCTCCTGGGTTTCCTATCTAATCAGGAGCTCTCTTCCTTTCTCATCCTGCCAGGATGTCATCCATGATGGTGTGACACAACCAGGAAGGCCTTCCCCTAGGAAAATGCTATGCTGTTTGAACTTTCACCCTGAAAACTGTGAGCTGACAAACAGCTTTTTCAAAGGAAAATGGACAAATCCAGGACCTATGGGTCCTAACTATGCACTCATGCTGGTTCATCTTCCCTCACTTCCCAATACGTGTCGATTCTGAGAGTGTTCCCTAATAAAGCACAGGCATGCAAATATCCATCTCAGAGTCTGCTTCCCAGTCAAAGCTATTTCAGACACTGTTATTTATTTTTATCTTCAATTCATTATTAAAATTTTTATCCATTTTATTTTTCATTTATATAGAGGGTACAAATTTCAAATATTTCATATATACGGTTTTAAGAACATAGCTTGGGCAAAGAAACACTTAGTTCCAAAGTCACCCAGTGAAACATATTTAAGTAAGTGAAAATAACATTTTTTGCCACAAGGTATAACTGAATCTCTAAACATCATGTGGGAATCAGCATTTGAATCCAGACTGAAGTTAGAGGTAGATGTCAAACAGTTTGGATTATACTTAAGGATTGACACCTTGGCAAAGAAAGCTCGAAGCATACCAAAATTCAAATAGTTTTGGCTACATAAGCAAAAGTCAAAGTAGAGAAAGTGAGATTCAACCAAAGTCTGTCAAACTTCAAAACTCAGAATATCTAACAGACAATTCTATTAGGCCCTTAGTGAGTAAACCCGGGTCCTTAAACGATGTGGCTTTTATAACCTTTTATAACTGACCTCTTAGTTCTTTTCTTCTTCAATTTCACTGTAACTTTGTCAAGAGTGGCATACTTCTCTTGATATAATTCACTAAGATTTTTTCTTGTCTCACACTGTTCTTTGCTTTCTTCCACACTGCCTCACAGTCTGTGTCTTCACACCCATGAATAAATGTTGAAATGTTATTTATAGTAAATAAAACTCCATACACTTGCACATGTCTGTAGCCATTACCAATTCACTGAGACTCACATTTAGGAGTGAATGATTATCATCATTTTATGATATGGCTATTTAAGTAGTCATTGTATATATATTCAATATTAAACAAATGTAAATACATTGATAAACTGCCATAGATTCCTTCCTATTACATACCTACAAAAATTTTATACCAGTTGATTTCTTGGGAGAGCTTTCTGTAACTTTATATGTTTATGCACACACAGAAGTTATCTCACAATTGTTTTTTAGTTGCATTTCTTGCATTTCACTAGGATTGCCATAGTTCAAAGTCCTGATAAAAGCAACAAAGGTTGTCAGAATGCGAAAAAGCATATGCCTAATTTCCCGGATTTGCAGAACTCCAAGTTAATCTAAGAACCACTTTAAGCAGTTGGTCAGTAATGAGTGAGCTAAACTAACACGGAAATACTTATTCTACTGGCTTCAAAGAAAAATATCCAAGAAGAATACAATCATAGGGCAATACATTCATACAAGACTACTGCAATTACCTTTTTAAGGAAGTCTGTGTCATATTCTGCAGCCTTTTAGGACAGTTTATTTAGGGCATGGAACACAAGACCACATTCCTTCAATGTGGGCATCTAGTGAGTTTCAGAATACCTGACCTGCGCTATTTTCCCATCCTATTTATTGTTTTGCCCTTTGTCATTATCATGTATGCCTCAATGAAGACCATGGGCAGGTGAACTGGGGGTTGGTGGATGCATTGTAAAAATGTATCTATTGTTAGGCTCCCTCAAGGGCAATAATTTGGAGGCCAGCATTGTGGTACAGCAGGTGAAGCTGCTGCCTGCACCAGTTTGTGGCATGGCTTTTTCACTTGCAATCCAACTCTCTGCTAATGGTCTGGGAAAAGCAGCAGAAGATGGTCCAAATGTTTGGGCCCCTGCCACCTACATGGGAGACCCATAAAAGCTTCCATATTCTGGATTCTGGCTCCTGGCTTTGGAACGGCTCAGTCCTGGCCCAGTCTTGCTGTGGTAGCCATCTGGGGAGTGAACAAGTGGATGGATGATCTCTATCTCTCCCTCTTTCACCGTAACTCTGACTTTCAAATAAATAAATATACATTTTAAGAGCAATATTTTTCCAACGCTTTGTTTTTAGATTTTGCTGTCTGATAAGACTAACCAATGAAATGTTGCAAATTCACATCCTGTTTAGAGAAGCATTTTTATTTTGATTTGCAGAGAATCTGACTTACTGCTTGCTATGATTCCAATATGAAGTTTATGAAGTTCAAATGCTAGAAATGTAATCCTCAAGATCTGAGCACTGAGATCTGGGATTGGTAAGAGATGATTAGGTCGTGAGGTCCACACCCTCAGGAATGGGTTAATGTGGTATGGAAGGTATGAGCTGTTCTAGGAGTGTGTTGGTTAAGTTGGGAGTTGGGTCTTTCTCCAGAGAGTGGATTTGGTACCTACCCTGTTTTGAGCTCAGGTACTTTGAAACCTTGTGATGCTTTCTCTGTGGACCATGAACCAAATCCAAGAAGCCACAAGAAGCCCTTCACCAGATGTAGCTCTTTCATCTTGTTTTTCACAGCCTCATGTGATTTATTTCTTAAATCTATTTTCTTTATTAACTATAGTCTATGTGTGTTCTGCTACAGCAACACACAACAGACTGAGAATTAAATGAGTGCATATTAAGCTAGCACTGCAAATGTCCAAGTACTGCATTCCCAACTGTGTCCCACTTCTGGGATCTGACAGCACATTTTAGTGGGTTGAAGTAGCAACTGGTGGCCTATGATAGTATTATAGATTCCAAAACTAATTTCCCACGGAGTTCTGACTCATAACCCAGAAAAACTCAATTAACAGAGCCCTAATCCTCACAGGGTTCACCCTTGGAATGGAAAATATGTGTTATCCACTGAAGAAAAGAATTATTAAATGCCTAAGTATGGTAAGATAATGGAATAATTTTCCAGACTTTAAGCATACCCTGTGTTTCTATTGCTGTGGCTTATAATGTTTTGTTTATTATTGATTTATGTTTATGCATCAAAGTAAGATAATGCTAATCCGCTAAATATGAATTCAAAGATTTTCTTCAATTTATGAAAAATGGAGTCAGAGAAGCATATAAAGTGATAGTGTTTCATTTTAAAAGGAAAGGACAAAAATTATGAAAATTTATGGTGCTTTTTGTTGAAAATAGATCCTGATCTTTTAAAATGTGTAATAATTCTTTCATTTGACTGTAAATTGCTGTACTTAATATGAATAATAATGTTGAGTTATTTCAACTTGTGTTATTCTTAAATCGCATTGTTAACTGTAGCCCCCATACATAATAATGTGTTAGAAGTCGCCGTCATTGATACCACAGAAAAACTGTATGTGGTATCTCCTGCAGTTGCACTACTAAAGAATGTTAAGTATTGTTGCTACATAATAAAGAAATCAATGCAAAGAAATAGCTACCTCGATTTTTGTTTAAATTTATTTGAGCTGCAGAGACACTGCTTCACCTCTCAAATGCTTGGACCAGAAAATTCATTCTAGTCTCCCCCATATGGGTGGCAGGGACTGGGGTACTTGATCCATCACCTGCTGATTTGCTGGGTGTGTCTCAGCAGAAACATGGAATCAGGATTCGCACCCAGGGCTTCTATATGGGCACAAGCATCTTAACTGCAGTCTTAATCACTGTGCCAAATGCCCATCCCTTGAATTTTTTTCAAAAACCAAAATTATTATTGAAATTAATGGGGTATATAAATAAACTATATAAATGAGTATATAAGTATACTCATCTATAATATTCCTTCTATTTGTGTGATTGCTACTTTTGATGAATCATACTAAATCCCCAAAGTCATTGAAGTTTCACTGATCTGCCTCACCTGTTCCAAGCATTACTGCTAATAGAAATTGTATGCGGTGGGTAATTTATTATCTGGTTTACAGATTAACAGACTAAAGCTAAGAATTCAGGCAATTTCCCCATGTCAGCTAGCAGAGGAATGGAGGAGTCCAGTTGGAAACCAAGATTGTTGGCTCTAACAGTCTTGTTTTTGAACATGCCTCTGTTTTCTTTCAAAAAATTTTTCTTCTTTCAGAATTTAATACTTTTTTTCAAAATACAAAGTAAAATTTACTTTTATATATGTTTAAAATAGCTAAGGTAAGAAAAATCCCTCACAAAGAATGGTTTAACTTATACACACAATAGCATGATATAGAATAAGTCTATAAAATATATATGTACATGTATTATATATAGAGAATTTTCCCAAGGTTTCCATTATACATTAGTTCAAAGAAAAAAGCATTCATTTTGCCCCTAGTGTGATAAATTTGGGAGCAACCAAGGTTGCATGAGTCACTGGCCCTATCCTCAAAAGTCTCATAATAAAGTTAACGTAGTAAACAAACTATAAGTGCAGAACATAACAGTGAAATGCCATAAGAAAAGTATATATAAAATAAATCCTGAAGGAGTTTTAACAAAGGAGATTCCTACTTAGGGGAGAAAGAGTACTCTCTTTAGGAATAAAAAGGGGGAGGAAATGACATTCATCTATTTATGAAATGAACATATTAAATTGGAAGGAATAGAATGACCAAAGTGTAAAAGACTTCAAGATGGAAATATGTAAATTGAGCAAATGTATTGAACGTATAATGCAAGGTAAATATTAAAAAAAAAAGTATGTAGGCTGTGAGGCCAGACTTTAAACTTTCTTTTGTTATTAGTGAAAAATCCGCTTAAGAAGTATGTGTAAGAATGATCATGTTCAGAACTTTGTATCAAAGACATTAATGGGTGAAAAGATCAAGGAAGTGTTTCCTCCATATTAAAAATATGCAACACTTAAATTTCAAAATTATAAGCAGGTACCACATTCCATAGATCTCTACACAGCCCTCTGACAATACTAGTGCAATTAATTATATTGTTATGTAGAGAAAGGCTCAATCAGTGGTACAAAGCCAAGGACCATGAACCAAATCCAAACTTCCACCTTTTCTGTGCATAAAACAGATACTCCTTCATGTATGTACTTTGTGTGGATGCTTTTACTCTCTAAGTATAGAATTGGACAGTTGTCCCAGATGCCACATGGTAGTATCAATGTCTCTTCAAAGGTGAAAAATCTTATTTTGATGAATTCAGAACATACTTTGAAATAAGAGTTCCTAGAAAGCTTTGAGACAACATATTTCAATGTGTGAATGAAAACTATCTCCGTGTGTTAAATTCAAAAATATATTTCATTCATTTTCTTAAAAATATTTATTTATTTGAAAGAGTTACAGAGAGAAAGGGAGAGACAGAGAGAGAGAGAGAGACCTTCCATCTGCTGGTTCACTCCTCAGATGGTCACAACAGCAAGGGCTGGACAAGTCCTAAGCCAGCAGCCATGAGCTTCTTCCAGAAGAAAGTCTCCCATGTGGGTGGCAGGGGCCCAAGCACTTGGACCATCTTCCACTGTTTCCCCCAGGCCATTAGCAGGGAGCTGGATGAGAAGTGAAACAGCTGGGACTTGAACCAGTGCCTACATAGGATCTTGGCATCATAGGAGGCTGCTTAAGCCACTGTGCCACAATGCCAGCCCCGTATTTCTCTCATTTAATTAGCATGTATTATAGCCCTATAATCCATAAGTTGTCAATTACTATGTACCTGTGTTCTAACCTAAGGCTATTCTTAAAAGTTTGAATGAATAAGACATTAGTGATATCTTTCAAAAGATATAAAAATCACATATGGCTAATCACTTGCATCTCCATTCTAGACAAAAATATTTCTTCTTCACATTTGAAATCATCCGAGTTCCCCTTTTTGAGACTATAGTCATTTCCTACAACTATATAATAAATAATCATCAAATTGATTTTTTAAAAAAATCTGTCCCATCTTTGTCCTGATCTTTCAGGTTAGGTGGAGCTTGTGTTGTTATAAAATTCTCAAAAATCTTGTTCCAGTGTTGACAGTATCCATGCAATTAAACAACACAATTTTCTAAGATCCCCCCTGTATAACTATCTCTGTTCCCTGCTTTGTTGAGACGATTGCTGAATTAATGTCACATTTACTAACAATTACTTCAGTGAATACTTGTTTAAGAATACGTTTGACCCTGTTTCCAGGGCATGATGTCTGGATAGGTTGAAAATTTTTCAAATCTTCAAGTGTTGATTCTTTTTGCTGAATATTTCATTCTTTATCTTTTTCTTCTCAAAAAGCTACTTTCTATAGCAGGATGAAACTAGGTTTACCTTCTACACTTGGCTTAGGGCTCTCCTCAGCTAAATATCCAAATGAATCCTTTATAAGTTGTACCTTGTATTCAACAGCAGAAAATAATTCAGCCAATTTTTCTAACACTTTATAATAAAGATAGCCTCTCCTCCAGGGGCAAGAAGCATCCTCATTTTCATCTGCAATCTCATCAGGAAAGAATCAGTAATGCTCATATTTCTAGCAACATCCTATTCACACCAGTTAATGATTCTATAGGATGAGAGAAGCTTTTTCTCCATCTTTTTTTTTTCTTTCAGTTATCTCATAGTATTAACTTTAGGATCCACCTTGATACAACCATCCCTTCAAGTCATTATAGGTTTTTCCTATCATATATCTGCAGAAATTTCTAGCTGTTACCCATTATCTGTGAAAGAACACATTTCTTCAAATAAATCTAAGTATCTGCATGTGGTTAATATAACAGTCATCTCTTATCCGTGGAGGATATATTCCAAGACCTCCGGGGGCACTTGAAAGGGTAGATTGTACTAAACCTTACATATTCTTTGTTTTCTTCTATAAATCATATTTATAAAATGGTTTAATTTATAAATCAGGCACAGTGAGAAATTTATAATAATAATTTATGTTTTAGCAATCTCAGCATACAGTTTTTTTTGTTTGTTTGTTTCTTTCCTTATTAAATCAAGAATTTTCACCTTTTCACATAAAGGAAGCCATTTTTCAGCTTCTGTTTGGCACATTCAAGTTACTAACACCTCTACTCCAAAGGTCTAGATCTGTTATTAACTATAATAAGTGTTCCTCAAACAGAAACACTATGATAATTGATCTGGTCATTGAGACTACCATGAAATGACTAACAGGTGATTAGTACATACACAGTGCATAGGTGGACAAAAGGATGATTTCTGTCCTGGAAGATGGGAGTGGGGTGTGTGAGATTGCATCACTCTGCCGGAAAGGGCATGAAATTTTAAACTTACAGATTCTGGATTTCTGGATTTCTGATTTAATATTTTCAGGCTACAGTTGACCATGAGTAACTGAAACCACAAAGGGAACCCAAGGATACTGGGAGCAATTGTATAGCTACTTTCAGGTTTTTATGCTTCTGTTACAAATGTAACTTGCCAGAATCAAATCTCAATTTGCTTCTTTAGACTACCTTAACAAATCGTCAAAAACTCCATGGTTTAAATAATAGACACTTTTACCTCACCCTTCTGAAGGCTAGAAGTTTAAAACCAAGTTATAAGCAGGACAGCATACTTCTGAAACCTGAAGGGCAGGATCTCCTTGTTGTTTCTCGAAGCTTCTCTTGATTGTCAACAAGCTTTGGTGTTCCTATTTGCCTATGAGCTGCTTTCCTGTGTATATGTCTCTGTGTCCAAATTTTCCCCTCTTGTAAGAGTAACAGTGACATTAAATTTACCCTAATAACTATGACGAAATCTCAAGTTCAATACATTTACCAAGATCCTGTTTCCAAATAAGGTCACATTCACAGGTTCAAGGTAAACATGGATTTTGCAAGGACGCCGTTGAACTCAGTGCAGCGGATAATAAACTGTATTGAGAAAATAATGGAACTTCCATTTGGAATCGTCTACATCTAAAATCTTTAAATTTTCAAGAAAATGGATAAAGACAACTCTTATTATCATTTATCAATCCCTCTCCCAAAAGCAAGATATTTCAGACATTATATAAATCATATCATATTTGGATTTTCACTTCTATGGGGGAGACTCAATCCTAAGGGTTTAGGAAAGAGACCAGGTATGGAATCCTCTCTCTGTGAAAGAGAAAGGGAAAAAGAAAATAAAACACTTATTAATGCACAAATGCTCAAGATAATTGATATCTGCCACAAAACCTAAATTCTATCCGAGGTGGCAGGCAATTTATGTTGCTAGAAGCATTGATTATGTTTTTGTCACATGTTTGATGAAACCAAACAAAGGAACACAAAGCATCCCATTTCTCTTTCTGTCTTGAACCATTTCACTAAGGAGTTTGTCTGGCTCCAAAGATTGGTTTCCCTGTGCCAAGGGTCTTTGCATAAACAGCAGGTTTTGTGATGGGTCCATACAACAACAGATTCAGTTCCTTCCCAGGTGAGCATGCTGGCACCCAGACACGAGTTGCCTTCATCGGTCACAAATCCAAGTCCAATACCAATTGGACAGCACAATCATCAATAAGAGATTTACTGAAGGGAAAAGAATTGGCACACGATGTGCGAGACAGGTTGCCAATACCCTTGTTTTATTTCAATGTATCATTTCATGCTATTCTGTTATATTGTGTGACTGGTCACCCAGAGATTACACTTTCCTGCTAGCTCATTCTACCTCAAAGCAAATCTGTGATTGTCATCCTGCATGTATTGTGGTATTAAATATGCTAATCCAACAGCAAATAAATGAAAACATGACCAGTATAGCTATCTAGGATACAATTCAATCATTTCTGTGCTTATTCATTTTCTTGCTGCTTGTGTCTACTCTATGTCAGTAATGTTTTTCTGCACATGAAGATGTTAAGAAACTGTTTTCATTGTTCTTAATTTTATTTCTAGCAAAAAAGCAGAAATTTTATTCTTCAGGATGTTTAGCAGTTTTATTATTAAATACAAAACACTAACAGATTAGTTGATTATTTAAAAAAATAATCTTTGCAAACACATACTGCTGACAAATGGTCCTGGAGTTTCTGCAACGTTGGTACAGAGGATGTGTATATGGTGTATATTGCTAATGAGTCAGAAATACAGGAAAGTCTTCATAAAGTAAAAATAATTCACCCTTCTTATCCTAATGTTCAATTCAATTTCAACTCAAACTTCAAAAGTTTCTATGCTGTTGCCCATTTTAATGGAACTTTTACCATGAGTAGGGAAATCATCATCTTCCTTCTAAAAATAAAGTGAAATTGTCTTCCGAGTAACTTCAGGTATGTGCATACTCATTTATTTTGCTGTTACTCTTTTATGGCAACTGCGTGTCAAATACCACGCCGATTTGTCCCTATATTTTTTTTAAAAAAATCCAAAATAAATTAAACTGGCCAACCAACATGCAATTTGTTAATTAGCATCTGAATAATTTATCATAATGTGTCACAGAAGTCATGTATTATCTTAATTTATTATCTGTGCAGTGAGAGCATAACCTGCACTTATCTCCTGCAAGAGAATTGTCTAGAGAGAAATTTGAGTTTTTCAGATTTTCCTTGTCCCTGCCTCATTAACACAGTTAAGAACTAGGCTTCAACAACACTGCCGTCTTCAGTTATGTACTTAAACAATCCAAACTAAAAAAGAAATGGGAAAATCAGAAATTAAAGGGCATCAATAGAGAATTTTCTCCCTATTCAATTAATTAATTAACTAATATAGTTATAAAAATCCATGTTCTCTTTTTGCCTCTTTTTTAGGAACTTGAATTTTCACCTTCAGTGAGGTCAATCTGTCGTATATCTCTGCACAAATCCTCAGGGTTAAAGCATTTTGTTCATACTTCCAAACATGACAGTATAAATCTCTTCTATTCGAGTTAACAAAAGCCTGTTTTTGGTGGAGGAAGGAGACAAGGTCTTGTCTATGACAGTGCGATACAGGTAACAGCAAGGACAAAAAGAAAAGGTAGAGGACACAAACTAAAAGTACTTAACTTGGAACAGGTGATTACCTACTGCAGTTGAATAGAGGCCAGCCATATGAAAATGTAAATCTAAAATTATCTTTTGCATTTTTTCTAGTTGCCATATAAAAGAAGAAAAATTATTGAACGTTATTGTGGAATCTTCCTGCATTTTTAGATTTAGCCAATTTGCTGAGTTGTTATGGTAGCCTCAAGCTATGTTTTATAGCACATGATTTGGTCCTTCAGAAATTTTTAGCTAGCAGGAGATTTGTAAAAGATGTTCCAATATTATTTTTTGAAATCATCATTGAAAAATTCTAATTTTTTAAATCAAAGTGTCATAAATTGTGTTTGTAATTCCAATTTATACCTTAAATTGACTAGGTTTATACATTTTTATTTACAAAAAAAATGTTTTTTCCTAAGCTACACTGCTTAATTTGCATTCATTCATCAATGAGAGAAAAAATGAGAAATTTTCAGTCATGTAATTTTTCCCAATTATTTTTATTTTCCTTTTGCTCCATTTTTATATTGTATTTTTTTATATTATATTGTATTTTTATTATTAAATTTATTATTTTATATTATATTGTATTTTTTTACAAAAATTCCTACTCAATTCTTGTGCTTATTTTTCAATCATGGATATTTTATTTTTCCTTAATTTATTAGCCATTTCTGGTACGAAATTCAATATTATATTGATTTAATATTCAACAAAATTACTAAAGTTTTAACTATAAATGCTTGTCAGTACCAATTTATAGCCTATATACCTACAGATATTTTGATTTTGTGTCTCTTGATTACACAAATAGCTAAAGGCAGTTTTGTCTACAAATCTTTGCATATGTTCACAAATATGAGTGACGGTGGGTATTGTTTAATCACATTTCTAACACCTTATTCTGTTAATTCCACCTGATAGCAATTTTCTGAGTATTTTCTCCATAATTGTATACTTTAGAATTGCTCTTTTTTTTTTTTTTTCAAATTCCCATACCAACTTATCACTTTAACTGATTTGGAAGCTAAACATTTCCCCTGTATTCTTCAGGTATTTACCACCAAAATGTTAACCTGCAATGTGAGCTTTCTTGGATCTTTTTTTAATCAATAATTTGGCATTTTTCTGAATAAAAAGAAAAGGCATAACCTACTACAATGAAAATCATGCTCCCCTCACATTTATATAATATTATTCCCAGAACTTTATGTCTTTTACTAACTGCTAAATTAAGTGCTACTCCAGGACTTCTTTATACATTAAACACTAACAAATATATTCATGCATCTACCGTTATCTCTATATGCCATTTTGTAACATTTATCTTATTTCTTTGGACGGCACAGTTACAGAGAGGCAGAGAGACAAGGAGAGAAATATGTTCCATCTGCTGGTTCATCCCCAAATGGCTGCAGTGGCCAGGGTTGGGCCAGATAGAAACCAAAGTCCAGAGTTTCTTCCACGTTTTCCTTATGGTTTCCAAGGACCAAACACTTAGGCTATCTTCCACGGTTTCCCAGAGGCATCAGTAGGGAGCTGGATCAGAAGTGGACCAACTGCGCCTAGAATGCCAGCCCCTCTATGCACAATTTCTTCCCTCTCAGATAATCAGTTATCTTGCCAAAGTAAGCTCTTTAGGAGCTTTCTATAGTAAGATCTATTGTTTAAGACTTCTTCGTTTCATTGCTTTGTCTTTGAGAAATATCTTATTTAATACACAATCATATTTGAGATTTTTCAACAGATTTTTCTTTCTTTCTTTTTTTCTTACTTCACTATCTGGATTCCACCAATATCCTTGCAAAGTCAACTCTTTCCAGAATAATTTTCTTTGTTCCATGTTTCTCATGATTTTCATGATTTTCACTAGGTCTTTGAAGTTTTTAATATGACTACTCTTTTTTTTCAAACTTTTATTTAATAAATATAAATTTCCAAAGTACAGCTTATGAATTACAATGGCTTCCCCCCCATAACTTCCCTCCCACCTGCAACCCTCCCCTTTCATTCACATCAAGATTCATTTTATGACTACTCTTTTTAAGGAAATTTCATTTAATTTTCTCAAGATGACATATAAACTATAGCACTCCGAATTTTTAATGAATGACAAGCATACATATTTACTTTTATACAGTACAACCAACAATATTTGTTTCTTAACATCTTTTTTTATTTTTAAAATTTATTGTAACTATTTGAAAGACAGACACAGAGTGAGTGATGGAGAGAATAAGAGAGATCTCCCATTCACTGATTCATTCCCCAAATGTCCACCACAGCCAGGGATGGGCCAGGTCAAAGCAGGAGCCTGTATCTCAATCCAGCCTCCCATCTGGTGACAGGAACCAAATACTTGAGCCCTAACAGGCTGCCTCAAAGGGTGTACCTCATGAGAAAGCAAGAATTGGAAGCAGAACCCAGACACTGTAATGTAAGATGTGGGTATCTCAAGTGACATGTTAAACACTACACCAAACACCCACCCCAGGGGTGAATTTCTTTAATTAGTTTGTTTATTTGAAAGAGTTACAGAGAGAAACAGTCAAAGAGAGACAGAGGAAGAGAGAGGGAGACAGAGACAGAACGTCATCCTCTGATTCTCTCCCCAGATGGCCGCAACAGCCGGGTGTGGGCCAGGTTGCAGTCAGGAGTCAGCCTGGAGATTCTTCCAGGTCTCTTAGGTGGATGAAGGGGCACAAGCACTTGGACCATCTTCTGCTGCTTTTCCTAGGCCATTACTGGAAGCAGAACAGCCAGGACATGAATTGGCGCCCACATGGGATGCCAATGTCCCTGGCAGTAGCTTTACTATGACAGGATGACTGCCTTCCCCACATTGGTGAATTTTTGATGCCCATTCTGTACCAATGCCCTAAAACTTCTGTCAGAGAATATCAGTCAACTAGCTCTCTAAGATTTAATCTTGAATTTTAAAAAAAAGTGAGACATGGCTACAAACTACAGTTGTGATTGTTCATGCTTTCCAATAATATTTGTAAAATATATATTGCTTCTTTGACTATTGCTTCTCTCATTATCTCTATTATCTTGCTAAGTTAGATTAAGAAATGGACTGTGAACATATCTCCATGACAATGAGAATTATTTCCACATAATCACAACCAAAACTCAAACTTTGGAAGCAAATCAATTGCTTAGTCTAAGATGCACTTCAAATGCACAGAACGTTCATCACCACATGATCTACAGGACTTGGTGTCTGTACTTCTTGCTCTCCAAGGGATTCTCTCTACTTTTTAAAGCCATCATCAGTAATTTAAAAATGTTGAGGTGTGAGTGTGTGTGTTTATGTTCTAATATTGTTATACATTTTATATCCATATATTCAGGGTATATTTGGAAATTATACTGCTAAGAAAGGGATTTATTTCTCTTGTTTTCTGTCTTACAAAACCATGCTTCCTTGTAAGAATCCAGCTATGTCTTTCTAAACCCTTCTTATCTCTATCATCTGGAGTTAATCATAGCATCTTTGTTTCCAGGGCAATTTTCACATCCCAAAATTTGAGTAACCAATAACTAAGTGTTAGGAAATGTCATGTATCATCAGATATAAGGTAAGTAAGAAAGCATTCTAATCACTTCAAATGTCACATGATCCAGTTATTGCTGCAACTTATTTGTCCATGTAAAAGGCATCAAAGAAGAGCAAACATTAGAATTTTCTCTACTTAGCTTTTAATGAATTTGATCAAAACTAAGTTTATGAGTTTAACCTGATTATAAGTTATTTCAAAATTATAGCTATAGTTCAAAATTTTAAAGGATGAATTATGAGAAAAAGTATTTAACATTTAAATAGTGATAGGATCTTAGCAATCTAACAATATACTAGTCAGCTAAGACCCTGCTTCAACTTTGAGAGGAGAAGCAATTTGTTGTTTAATAATCTGTCTGGAGTTTTGGATAGTTAAAACTAGTCATATGGAAATGTGAAACACCTAAATAATTCTATTTACCAAATCCAAATTAGCAAAATTTTATGTTGGATTCATGCATAATGCCAAAAACATGGAAGAATCTAAGAGGAAACATCTGTCACATACTCATCAAGGAAGTGTCTAATCTCAAAATGTAAAAGTAAAACTGTGTTGAGCTGAATATATACCAGCATAATAGCAAGTGTAAAGGTGTATTAGAAAATGAAATTGATAGCTAGTATAAATAAAGAAATTAATGAAAATAAATAGTGGTTTATCAAATACTTGACTAAATATGATTATTTATTTAGATTTTTTTATTTATTTGCAAGTACAAGTCACAGAGAAAGAGGAGGAGTGAGAAAGAGAAGGAGAGATCTTACATCTAATAGTTCACTCCCCAAATGACCTCAAAGGCCAGGGCTGGGCCAGAACAATCCCAGGAGCCTGGAGCCCATCTGAGTCTCTCATTTGAGTGGTGGTAAAAAACCCCAAAGCTTGGATCATCTTCTACTGCTTTCCCAGAAGCAGTTGTAGGGAGCTGGATGGGAAGTGAAGCAGCTGGGACACAAACCTTTGCTCATATGGGAGCACAGGCGGTGGGTTCCCTTAATGCACCAATAGCCAAACACCAAATGTTTGAATTAAAACATATGACATAGATACCATTCCCTTTTAACTTCACAATCTTTCCTGTTTGTACATCACTCCACGTTCCCATAGCAACCTGTGCCAACTTATGTTCAAAGTTAATCCATGATATTAATATTTTGTGTTTACCTGCCTGATTTCTTTACCAATTATAAATTTAGTGAAGTCATGAATTTCACTGATCTAATTAATTGCTATAACTGCAGCACCTGGCTCAAGGCTAACAAATAAAACCATGATGCTGAAAGTACTAGCCCACAGAAAAATCAACCAAATGAGAACAGGCACAGATGATTCATTCAGAGTTTGCCTTAGCGAGGGAGTCAGCCACTACCACTTGTGTTTTGGCAGACTGGGAAATGGCTGGCAGAGGATTAGGAAACTTTTATAGTGGGAAAAGGGAGTATTTCATGTGTGGTCTCATTGGAGGCATGTAGAATCTGTAGGCAGATTAATTAGAAGTAGAGCATCTTATGAGAAATGTTAGGAGTGTATTAAGGAAGCTATTTAGTTGTTAATCAAGTCTTGGCCATTTGGAGCCAATTTGCAGGGGGAGCTACATTTAGCAAACTCAATGGTTTTTTAGAAATGGTGGTCTGATTTCCCACAAATCGGACTTGTAGATAATAGGATGTTTAGAGTCTTGGGTTAATCTGATCTGGCTGTTATTTGCCTGTGTATTTCATCCCACAAGCATCTAATTGAGAACATACAGAGTGTAATGATCATTGTCCTGATATAGACTGTGTTACCCAAAATAACACCCTTTCAGTTATATTTTAGATCTATATAAATATCCTCAAAATACAGCTTACAGTCCATCAACATCAATACTACATCTAATTTTGGTCACAAAATGCAAACAATTTAGAAATTCTATTAAAATGAAAAAAAGTTCAGATACCTCCAAAATTAAAGGCATATAAGGAGCTGAATAGTCCACATACAGAAATAGATACTCTAACTATGACAGAATTGGAAGGAGATACTGGACTGGAACTCACCTATATTAAACCAGATGTTAAAAATGTACTGACATACCTGCTCTGCAACACAGAACTTTATAGTGATCCATTAGTAAGTGATGGAATGCCTTCATCAGATTCTACTGCACCAGACAAGGTATGTTTGGAAAAACTGGTTCTATTGCTCAGCTGAGGTTTAGAGCCCAGTGACCAAGAAAATCCTTTTCATACAGATCTATATTTGGTTTGCAAATCACAAAAATTGTAATAATTAGTAGGTCGTATGAAAAATACGAAGTTCCCTGGTTTTGAAGGATTAGACTTTAAAATACGAACCACAAAATTAGCATCAGGCTATAAACTTTCTCATCAATAACTCATAAATATCATAATATAAATATATCATGATAACAGATCAAAAAGTGAGCTAGTTTCAATTATACAGAAGAAAAATGAACTAATTTTTTGTCCCATTTTTCTTTATTTGGAAGGAAGAGAAACAGAAAAAGAGAGACATATGGATATCCTCCATCAGTAGGTTCACATCCAAAAGTTTCTCAACCAAGGCTGGGCTGAGCCGAAACAAGGAGCTAGGGATCCCTCCCAGGTCTCCAGCATTGGTGGGTGACAGAGACAACAACTTGAGCCATCAGTGGTGCCTCCCAGGAGCATTGTCAGGAAGCTGGATCTCAATCACAAGAGAGAAGGTCCCAGGAGCTCTGATGTGGGCGTGCCAAGTCGCATGTTAACCACTATGCCAAAGACAAGCTTTAAAGTGTTCAATTTCACTCAACTTCCAGAGGGTATGATTAAACACAAGCCAAAACAAAACAAACAAAACCTCTGTGTTAATTACAGTTTGTCTTCATGAACACGCATATGGAATTCAAGCCACAAGAGACATTAGTAACAGCATCTTCATATGTGGTGAAAACCACTAACCCTTTTGAATAAACAGAAATGAAACAGGCAAATTTCATTTTCAATGTGTTCTCCTTATTTCTCTTCCCTTTGAGCTGTGTGCCTTTAGCAAACATGGACTCAGATTTTCTTAAAATGTCCCAAATTGTCCTAATCTTTTGGAAACTCACTTTGGGTGCTCCCTAAATTATCCAGGTTTTAGTAGGATGTTCCTCCATCCGTACATAAGAGTCCCACTCATTCCTTCAAAGTTACAATTATTTTGATAATAGCATTCTAACAAACCAAATTGAGATATTTATCAAAAATAATAAACTGGATTCCACATCAGTTTATTGGTATGCTTTTAAAGTGAAATTATAATTAACTTAATATTTATTGACTTCATACAGTGTTCCAGCCACTTTATTAGATGCCTTCAAAAATTGTCTCACACACTCTTTATATCTAGGGGATTGCAATCTCCATTTAGCAGATGATAAAACTGAGTGTCTGAAGGTTAATTGCTTTGTTAAAGGTCACAAAGGGAGTAAGCAATAAAACTGTGATTTAGTCCACTTCTTTTCTGATCTGCTGATACCAAGGCTAGCATTCTTTATGACCTCCCTGCTAGCTCTTACAATAACACAGAAAAATGAAATAACTGACGAAGCTCCAATGTGTCCTGGAAGGAAAATATATTTAATAAGTTGAACAAATTTCCTATTATTCTTACATTAACTTGATTGACTTCCAAATATGAGAGGAACTTAAAATATCTGATGCATCCATTTCAAAAAGTTTAGGGGGTTTATTTGGTGGAAAATTTATTTGGTGAAAATTTATTTGGTGAAAAATTCTGAAATATGTGTACAGAGTTTTCATAGTATGCACTTTCTTTTTTTAAAGATTTACTTATTTATTATTTGAAAGGCAAAGTTACAGAAAGCAAAAGGCAGAGAGAGAGAGAGAGAGAGAGAGAGAGAGAGAGAGGTCTTCCTTCCACTGGTTCACTTCCCAAATGGCTGCCACGGCTGGAGCTGGGCTGATATGAAGCCAGGAGCTTCCTCCAAGTCTCTCACGTGGGTGCAGGGGCCCAATGGCTTGGGCCATCTTCTACTGTTTCCCAAGCCATAGCAGAGAACAGGACTGGAAGTGGAGCAGTTGAGATTTGAATCGGCGTCCATATGGGATGCCGGCACTGCAGGCGGGAGGCTTTACCCACTAGGCCACAGTGCCTTTCCCCATACTCTGCACTTTCTAAGAACTTGTCTTTATCACCGTGTATATGTCAACATCCTCGTTAGTTTTGGAAGACTAATCCTGGAAAGTACTCAGGTCTTTCTCAAGGTGCAAACACACCTTCATGGGTTCATAGCTGGGACAAGGCCTTGAATGCTGACATTTCCCTCAGAATGCTTTAAACCACATACTTACGGAGTGATGGTCATCTCAGTGCAGTCTGTACCTGTGCCATTGCGAACGCTCATCTATTATATGACGTCCTCTACATAAACATAAGTAGGATGGACTGCTGGACTTAGGGACAACTGCTGTGCCCCAAAACACTCTTTCTTAGGTGCTCATTTATAGGTTTCAGAGTACAAATAACCCTGACTCGGAGAATTCCTGGGAAAGAAGCAGGAGATTTGAAAACTTCAGTTGGGAGATTAAGAAGCCAGGATTGGAACTTGCCTTTCCTGTCCCTCAACGTAGCAAACTCTACACAATGAAAACGAGGGAGCATTCTTACGCCAAAAATAAAAGACTAAGCAGCAAGCTTGTAGCTCAGAATTAATCAGAAGCTTCTTCATGTTCAATAAAATCTGTCCTCCTCTCTTATATTTAGTATTTTAATAAGGAACTAATGATCAAAATTAAATTATTTTAAGGTTGGTTAAGCAGAGGCACTTAATAAGAGTAAATTCTTCTTTGGGCAGATGGATAATAAATGCCAAGTTATATCTCTTATCATATTGAGATTTCAAAAGGTGCTTGGATTTTTCATGACTATTCACTCCAGTATCCTCTCCAAGGAGAATCATTAAAAATATATCATTATTATTTCCCATCAAGCCATATATATCCACTAGATCTACAAGACGCCAATGGAATTTTTAAAGGAGAAAGAGATTTAGCTTTCATTTTAGTCTGAATATTTTAAACAAGAACTAATCAAATTTTATCCCTTGTACTAATAATGACACCACCTTGGACACATGAACACACTATACATATTCAAATAGTAGAAGAGTAGAATTCTGTGCAGCATGTATATATATATATATATATATATATATATGAAATATTTCTACATATATTATGTCCTGGTATTTTATATAATAATATTTCTGAATAAATTTGTAATCACAATAACAAAATGTTATATTTAAAATAATAGAAATTATTATTCTGTGAATACTTTCTATGAATTGGGATTATTGAGTATAGTATTTATTTATTTATTTATTTATATAAAAGGAAGAATTACAGAGACAGAAGGAGAAACAGAAAGAGAGAGATCTTCCATCTGCTGCTTCACTCCCCACAGAAACATAACAGCCAGGGCTGTGTTAGGATGAAGTCAAGAGCCAGGATCTTCTCCCACATGAGTGCAGGGGCCCAAGCACTTGGGCCATCTTGCATTGCCTTACCAAGTGCATTAGCAGAAAGCTGGATCAGAAGTGGAGCAGCCTTGGACATGAACCAGCACCCATATAGATTGCTGGCACCTCAGGCAGTGCCTTCATTGGCTATGCCACAATGTCGGCCCTTGAGTATAGTATTGGCATTTAATTAAAAGTATCTGCAGAAGTTGTAATATATTTAGTTGAAATATGAGTAATTAGCAACTCACACACACACGTGTACGTACAACTTCACTTTAAACAAATTAGTGGATTTCCCCCTCTTGGTTCAGAGAAAGGCAGCATGGTGCTGGCACAGCGGTTTTTGGTAACTGTCATCATGCAGGCACCGTCCACTGTTTCTATTCAGCATGTGCAGACCGTTTTCGTCAGAAGATGATTCTCCACTCCAGCATCTCATCACCATTTCAGGAAAAATACGTAAGAAATGAGAAGGTGATGTCAACTGATGGTGACAGTGAACAGCCCACTTGCTATGCATTTTTCCTACAGCTCTATCTAACACATTACATTTTATTGGCAGCAACTGCTAAGGAAGTAACAGAGCTTCAGTGGACAGCTCTTAAACTGGGGTTCTGCCTTTAGAGAAGAGAAAACACATTTGGGGGGTTTGTTAAGGACACTTGTGCATATCAATGGGATCAATTGGATAGTGAGGAGATGGGTCCTTTAAAAAAGAGAACACACATTATTAAATGAATTCCACTTGACTCCAAAGACACCATCTCCTTACCTACAACAACGTCAAGGTGATGAAAGCTCCAAATTCCCAATGTCTAGGAAAGGAAGGTAGTCTAGAACAATGATTATAAATGAATACCAAACAGCCCAAAGCTTATAATTGCTTACAGTTATGTAACCATGACAAGGAATACCTTAGTAGATTTCCATCCTTAATTCATCAGTGACCAATCACTACAAGGGGCATTCTTCTGAAAGCAAATTAATTGGGGGCTGCCTCCACATTTCGAAAGTCAGTGAACCTATGATGGATTGACTCTGGTCAACAAAATCCTGTAGGTTACTTTAGTCCCTTCTGGCCTTTGAAACAAGACAGATACATTTCTATAGCAGTATTAAAGAAATCAACCCAGTGTCTCCTGAGTATGCTATGCCAGTCCAGAACAAACACTTCCTGAAATCCTTACATGATTGGCTGGGTTCTGAAGCAGGTCCTTTCTCAGGAGAGTGGGTACTTCTTCTTTTTTCCAATCATGGATTGCTCTGAAACAAAGCTTCAGTGGAAATCATCAGGGACTGTCCAGATCCAGGTTGGAATCCACACGGATTGTCCTAGAAGAAAGGTTCAGTTTGCAGAGAACTAGATACACTGCCAAGCGCCATTCAACATAACTTCACCATATCACTGAGAGATTTGTCTGAGTTCTTCCTGGAGACAGTGAAGGCAGAGGCAAATTTTAGACTCTAAATAGATATTTAATAACAAGCAACACTAATAAATATAGATTTTATCACGTTGTATTTTTGTCGATATGTAGTATTAGAATCCATTTGCTAATGTTAACGTTCACCTATATTTTTTCATTGATATTCATGAGTAAACTTGGTAAATAATTTTTCCTTAGGGATCTCTTTCATCAGGTTTAGATATCAGTTTCATATATACTCTGAAATAATATATGTAGGAGTGAAATTTTCTTTCCTTTTTAGTGTTGCTTCTACCAATGTAATCATCCTAATTTGGTATATTTCAACAACTTTCATATTTCTTCATTTGAATTTTCCTCTTCAATTTTGTTCATATATCGTAGTCAAACATGACCCACATATTTTGAAAAAATAATAGATTTATGAAAAGTATTAGCATCCTTTTCCGTTTTGAATATTTTTACAATTTATTTTCATTTATGTTTGACTATTTTATTAACTTTTTAAAATAAGCATTCACTTCTTAATTTCTCATATTTTTATTTATTCTTCTGCAATAATTTCTTGTTTTGTGTCTATAATGCCCTATTGTGTTTCCTTCTGATTTACTTAATGCTTTTTCTACTTCAATGATTTGATAACTCACATGTACATTTTTTATTTTCATTGATGGAATGAATCATTTCTTTTTCTTGTGTCCATTGCTTTAAATGTACCCTATTTACATGGCATATGTATAGGACAATCTTCAAGAGATTTAGGAAAAATGTGTATTTTGAGAAAAGATAAATGAATTTAAAGTTTTCCTTTGCACAGAATCCACTTTTAATTTCAGATTTACATGAACTTTTCAAAATACCTTTGTTATCATAGTTTACATAGTTTTACAATTTGGATCGGCTTTTCTGTTTTTCATTAAAGTTTTTAAGTATATAAGGTAAACATATTTTATGTATTTCATCTATACATATTCAGGGTCATGGTGACACTTCCCACCCTACCCTCCCTCTGCCCACGTTCCTGCTTTCCCTATTCCTTTCTTTAATTTTTCTTTTAATTTTTATAATGATATGCTTTCAGCTTACTTTATAATCATAAGCTTAAAAGAAAGTTTTCAAATTTCTAGGGGGAAAGGTTCGTTTGAAATTTTATGTAATTCCAGGTGTTCCTATATGTTTATCAGAGGGAATGTGTGACTTTTCTATGATATGGCACTTAATAATGCTATTTTAAATTTGATTTTTTGTGTGTGTTGAAAGTTTCCTGTGTCTTGAGCAGAAGACATACTCTCTCTTGCAGAGTAATGATTGCACCACCTTAAATCTACCTTATGGATTATGCTACTTATGACTTCCTTATCTTTATTTTTTGGTTCACTTGCCCTCGATTTAACGGAATGCTGGGCTAAAGTTCTCTATCAGTGTGTCTCTGTTTGTTTCCTCTTGCATTTCCTATAGTTTCTATTTGTGATGATTATGTGATGTTTAGATGTAGACATCAGTAACTCTCCTAAGTAGCTACAATATCTAACTTATTCTCCTACAATATGTAACTTATTCTTCAATTTTGGACTAAAAGTTATAAAAGAACTGTAAATGGTGCAGTTTTTCATGCTTACTTTTTTTTTTTTTTATCACACTGAGTTCCCTTATCTGGTTTTAGAAATGCAATCTCTCCTTCTTTGATGATTAAACATTTTCCTGGGGAATCTTTGCCCTTTCACATTTAGGTTTCATAAATCCTTTCATTTCAGGTGCAAGTCACAACACAGGATTGGATTTTGCTGATGAGCTCATTTGATAATCATTAATAAGTGAAGAAAATCCATTTATATGTATTTATATGGCTGATCTGTTTTGTTCCAACTCTGACCTTTTATTTTGCTACATTTATTGCACATTTATTATTAAATGCACTGTATTCCTTTCTCTACATGGTCTGATTCCTTAGCATTCATTTTAATTCCTTTTGGCTTGTAGATTATTATTTAGATTGATTTTTTCATCATGAATTATTTATTTTACATTGTTTTCCTGTGTTATGTTTGTCCCTCTAAGTATTCTGATTGAATGTTTTAGAGATTTTTTTTTTTTTGCTTCATCCTATATGTGACTGTCTTTCATTTTGGTTTTTGTACTTTTATATACCCAATCCTCTATGAATTTATGCTCCTTTTGGAGGTTTGTCATTAAGTCTCATTTTTAAGATGTGATATTTTTCTTGACATTTTTCTTGCGTTTTATTAATTACCATTTTACATATGTCTTGGTTTATTTAAATTCATTTTTGTCTTGTGTTTCTTAATGCTCAATTTGAGATATCTTTATTACCTGAACATTCCTAAGTATACATTATGCAGGATGATGGGTTGTGACTCAGTTGTCTTCTGCCTTGAATTTATGTTTGGTGGAGGAAATTCCATAATTTTAAATAATTTTCTTTAGTTGTCTGGGGATTTTCTTCTTCTTTTCTAAGCATTGCATGTGTGGTGTTGTCCATTTTCAGTTCCTCGTCTATTACCCCAGGTCCAGCCCCCAGAGACTAGCAATGACAGTGCTTGCAGCCATAGGGGAAGTGTGGGAGGGTCTATCTAGGTTTCTTAGTTCAAGACTGCCCTCTTCCATTGGCAAGGAAAAGTGCAAGTTCTTTTGTTTATGGTGCTTTTCCATTTGGGTAGGGTCGGTATATGAGATATTTAAATAATGGACCTCAAATATATCCATATGTTAACCCCTGGAACCTGTGCACTGTTTTCTGTGGCAAAAGGGACTTTCATGATTGAATTTAAAGATCTTGAGATGGGGAGAATGTCCTGGATTACAGGGGTGGACCCAATGTCATCACAGTGAGCCTCCTATGAGGGAAACAGGAAGCAGAGACAGAAGACAATGGATGATGGCAGCAGAGCTTTGAAGGTGAAAGCAGGAATCCCACACCTGAGCCCCAGGCAGGCATCAGAAGCTGACAAGACCAGGTTCAGATTCTCCCAAAGGACCTCCTGCAGCACCCGGCCTTGCTGTCTCCATGACTTTGGGGCATGAAGGTGACTTCAGACTTCCAGCTTCCAGAATTACTAAGAACCAAGATTTGCATTGTTTCAGCTACCCAGTTTGGACTTTGTGACAGCAGTAATGCAATGGGAACTCAGGAAAGTATGAGTTTATAACGTGCTTTCAACAGGACTACTGAT
Source organism: Sylvilagus floridanus (assembly GCA_949820135.1). Classification (NCBI taxonomy): domain Eukaryota; kingdom Metazoa; phylum Chordata; class Mammalia; order Lagomorpha; family Leporidae; genus Sylvilagus; species Sylvilagus floridanus. The sequence goes on along the minus strand of OX463238.1, from coordinate 109,872,714 downwards.
TCCTCTTCCTGCTCTCTTTGGCTTTTCCACCAAATCTCGAGATGATCCCTCCTCCCAAGTGACCTCCGTGCTGCACAGAGAAGGCAACATCCAGCCCAGATTCCACACCTTCACAAACTCTCCCTTTTGATTCTGTTATTCTGATCTCTCAGACTTCAGGTTCGTTCTGATACATAGTGCTCAGTGTGGCATTTGTCTTTCTGAGATGGTGCTTACATCTCATGACACTTAGATGTGGGGTCAGGGGCTCTTTCTGCTAGCTGGAGGGGCTTATTTGCATGTGTATAGGTGGCTTGAAGTTGACAGTGTTCTCCATCTCATAGTTATGCTGCAAATGTGAGTTTTCAACTTTGGGAGGAAGATTTTAAGAAAATTGTACTGCCTTTAGACTATGATAGCCAGAATTTGAAGCAATATCTGTTAACTTCTTGATAGGGATGATGAGGATTTTGATATCTTCAACATTTCCTATCTTTAAATGGGGATTCATGTGTGCGTTATTTTCCATTAACTGCCTTTAACATTGTTAAGTGGCACTCTTGAAACTCCATCAGTGTTTGAAAGTTTCCCTTTACCTTAAGCAACACTACCTCTCTTCCATACACTCTACTTTCACATTGCTATGATGACAATCATTTACCATGTGGTCTTAAACCACTTACTTTATCTTAGGATTGCTTTCAAATTGAGACCCCAGTAAATTATACATACACAATTGTGATTTTTGATTCATACTCAATGTCAATTTGTATGTTTGAATTATACACATCTTTATCTGAGTGTATATATACATTTGTGTATTACACATTGGACAAATAATATAACCCTGGCATTCTGAATGGATATTATACCTAGGAGCCATGCCAAATGGAAACTTTTGTTGTTCTTTTTAAGCCATGTCACATTTTAGAAAACTAATACTCCTTCTGAATAGTTTTTCTATTGTCTTTTTTTCACACATTATATTCTAATCTTTCCACAGCACTTCTGTATCGACTCCCCATTTCTCTGGTAATGTTCTTGCTTTATTCATAATAATTCATTTTGCATAGATTAAGAAACTGAGGCATAGATCCGCTGGCATACATAACACAGGCGGCAAAGTTCACACAGCTTTAAATGAGCCCTGCCATCCTGACTGAAAGTCACACAGTCACATCTTCTTCCTTCAAGTGCCTTAACCTTTCACACAGAGCCTCTCCCCACAGAGACCCCTCCTGGAGCTCTGTCTCTTGCTGCTCTGATCTAGAGTGCTCACAGTACAGTCCTGACATCCCTGACCTGCGACCGCCTTGTCTCCCCTACACTGCTGCTCTGAATGAGATCCAGAACTAATCATCCGTCCACGGCTGCAGCACACCTGCTGGTATCCAGAATGACTGAGCTCTGCTTAAGCTCCCCAAAGTGCACTTGTTTCATTTTTTTATCTTCCTAGAGCACATCCTAAGCATGTTCCCTATGATACAGCACGTGTCAGGTGCAAATACTAACTCCACTCTGTTTTCAAGCATCCTAATAGCATTCAAGTAGATAATTTATAGATTATTGTTCTAAGAATTTCTTAATGATATGCTAGGAGTTAATTTATAGATTATTCATGTGTGAATTACAGGTAAAATATTTATTTTCCTCATAATTTTTGAAAATATTGTTACAGTACCAAAGATATCAGTTTCATGTTGCGTCTGGATTTAAGTCTGCTAAAATCACCATTTGTTTTTCTTGACTGTTCCCATATGAGAAAAACTAGACACAAAAGACTGATATTTTTCTACTAGTAGAAAAATCTAAACTCTCTTCATAGGCACGTTAGATTAACACAGTTCATTAGCTTGTTTTCATACCAAAGTCTATAGATTAAATGAACAACAAGATGTTTTGTGATTTAAATAAGGTCCTTTTCACACTTGTCTGATATATTGATAGCAATCTGGTTTGACCATGCTCCCGAGGTTGCACAATTCATCTGTATCTTACAATATTTTATTATGACAATATTTTATTCCCAAGGCCTGTCAAATGCTTTTCAGACTATTATTTTAAACAACTTGAACTCAAAGGAACCAACTAGGAACTTTAATTTATGCATCTCTCTCAACTTGTATCTCTGCTTTGCTCCCTTCCAGCAATCATTTTAGCTTAATTAATTTAGTTGTATTTGGTTTAGTTTCTCTTTGAAATAACTTAGAACTTCTTAATTCTAGATGCTCTGAATTTACACTGTGATGTTACTAAGGATAGTAGATATATTTTTTGATGTTTTTATTATGGCCACTGAGTAGATTTTTTTTTTTTTTGGACAGGCAGAGTGGACAGTGAGAAAGAGAGACAGAGAGAAAGGTCTTCCTTTGCCGTTGGTTCACCCTCCAATGGCTGCCGCGGATGGCGCGCTGCGGCCGGCGCACCGCGCTCATCCGATGCCAGGAACCAGGTGCTAGGTGCTTTTTCCTGGTCTCCCATGGGGTGCAGGGCCCAAGCACTTGGGCCATCCTCCACTGCACTCCCGGGCCACAGCAGAGAGCTGGCCTGGAAGAGGGGCAACCAGGACAGAATCCGGCACCCTGACCGGGACTAGAACCCAGTGTGCCGGCGCCACAAGGAGGAGGATTATCCTGTTGAGCCACGGCGCCGGCCTCATTGAGTAGATTTTTAAAACTTGAATATAGGCATTCAGTTTTCAGAAATCTCTTATTATTAGCTTACCTCAGTTTTCAAAGAAATTGGTTATTCTGTTAACAACCATAAACATAATGTTCTAAATCATATATGGAATTTTAAAATTTGATACCATAGAAGTAGAAAGAGGAATAGTGGCTTACAGAGTCTGGGAAGGGTGGCAAAAGAGAAAATAGAGACTGGATAACAGGTACTGGAATACAGTTAGATAGGATCCAGCATGGTAGCAGAGCAGGTTAAGACACCATCTGCAGCACAGCCATGCCATATGGGGGGGGGGGGGGGAGCAGGTTCAAGTTCTGGCTGATCCACTTCTGACCCAGCTCCCTGTGCTGGGGAAAGCAGTGGAAGATGGTGGAAGTGCTTGGGCCCCTGCGCACATGTGGGAGACCTGGATGAGCTCCTGGCCCCTAGCTTGGGCCCTGCCCCACCCTGATCTCTACAGCCATTTGAGGAACCGGCAGATTGAGGCTCTGTCTTCTCTCTTCTTTCTTCTCTTCAAATTAATCAATGTTTTTAAAAAATATAGTTAGGATTAATACGTTCTAGTGTGTATAGCACAGTAGGATAATTATAGTCAACAATTGACTGCATCTTTCAAAATAGTTAGAAGAAAAGATTTCGGATATTCCTAGCACAAATAATAGATGCTTGAGATTATGGGAATGCTGATTACACATTGCATAAAGTAGCAAAATATCACACTTTACTCCAGCGATAGCTATAATTTCTGTGTCAATTCAAAGTTAAAATTTTTAAGCAAAAAAGTTAGATATATGGATTCAACCTTGAGAATTCTCTTCTGTTATGCCTTCATTCATTTTCAAAAAAAATTGGGGTGTTCTGAAAATGGCCTTTTTGGGTTGGCCCATTATGTCATTTATCATCTCTCATTTTCTACATCTATTGTGTTTTTGCTCTATTCTCTGGGATGTTTCTAGAATTTTTTTTTTATTTTGATGCTGATTTCAACTTGGTCATATTGTCTTCAGCCTCTAGGAAGTATTATCTCTTTTTCAATGTATACTTACATAAATATTTATATGTATAAATATATTTATAGAGATACCTTTCTATGTTTCTAAATATGGCTTCCCTTGACGATCTTTGAATATATTAACTCTGTTAAAAATAAATGCATTTCTGGAGTCTCTATTCTGTTTGTTGATCCTCATGTCTGTTTTAATACCAATATTATGACATTTTAACTGCTATTGTTTTTGATACTTTTAAGACAGGATGTAGATGCTTCTGGCTTTGTTCTTGCCCAAGATTGCTTGGCCTATTCAAGGTCCAGTTTTAGTCCACACAAATTTTCATAGCATCTTTTCTAATTCTGTGAAAAACACCATTGGTATTTTGGTAGGCATTTCTTTGAATCTGTAAATTGATTTGGTTACAGTCTTCCAAATTATAGCCATGCGATGTCGTTCCATTTGGTTTTGCCCTTATCAATTTCTTTCATTGTGTTGCACTTTTCATTGTAGAGATATTTTACTTCATGGGATAAATTTATTACTGGTAATTAATTTGTCATATCTATTGGAAATGGGATTGCTTTCTTCTTTTTCAGATAATTTGTTATTGGTGTGTAACAACAGTACTGATTTTTACATTAATTTTGTATCCTGAATGTTACATAATTTACTTATTAATTTAAACTTTCTTTTGTGAAGTATTTGGGATTTTCTTTGCATAATGTCATGTCATTGCAAGCAGCTACAATTTGCTTTATTTCAGTCTAACTTCCGTGCCCTTTATTTCTTTATCTTGCCTAATTTCTCTGGACAGGACTTCACGTAGTATGTTGAATGTAAGTGATGAATGTGGACATCCTTGTTTTGTTCAAGATCTGCCTTAGAGGTAAATTCATGCACTTACGGACAACTGATCTTTGACAAAGATATAAAGAAAGAGCATTGGAGAAGGGATAGTCTTTTAAATAAATAGAGCTGGGAAAACTGGGTATCCATGTGCAGAGAAAAAAAAAAAAAAAAGAATCACCTACCCCATCTCTTATCAAGCACAGATTCAATTCAAAATAGATTGAAGACATAAATATGAGACCTGAAAATCTGAAACTACTAGAAGAAACTGTAGGGGAAAGACTTCAAGATGTTGGAAAGGGATTTTTTTTTCTTTTTTGCATTAGAGAGCCTCAAAACACAGGACACAAATGAAAAAAACTAGAAAAATGAGATTTTAATACACTGCACAGCAAATAAAAAATCAATAAAATAAAGAAACAATATGCAAAATAGGATAAAACATTTCCAATTATACATCCCACAAGAGGTTAAAATACATAATATATGAAGAAATCAAAAATTAAATAAAAGCAAAAAATTAAAAATGGGATTTAGGACTGGTGCTGTGGCATAGCAGGTTAAGCCTCTGCCTGCAGTGCCAGCATCCCATGTAGATTCTGGTTTGAGTCTCTTCTGTTCCACTTCCTACCCAAATCCCTGCTAATGTGCCCGGGAGAGCAACAAAAGATGGCCCAAGTACTTGGGCCCCTGCCACCCACGTGGGAGACCTAGAAGAAGCTCCTGGCTCATAGATTTAGCCTGGCTCAGTCTTGGCCGTTGTGGCCATTTGGGGAATGAACCAGCGGATGCAAGATTCTTCCTCTCTCTCTCTCTCCCTTTCTCTCTTTCTCTGTCTTTCAAATAAATAAATAAATCTTTTAAAATATTGGAAGTAGATTTACATAGAAATTTTTCAAAGGAAGGCATACAAATGACCAGCAGGTATATGAAGAGATACTCAATATTGCTAATCATCAGAGAATGCAAATCAAGACCACAAGGAGATATGACCTTACTTTCATTAGGTTGGTGACTATCAAAAAAGCAAAATGTAACAGGTACTGGTGAGGATGTCATTAAAAGAGAATATTTGCTAACTGTTGGTAGGAATATAAACTAGTAACAGCCACAGTTGTAAACAGAATGGAGATTCCTCAAGAAGCTAAAATAGAATTCCCACATGATCCAGCAATCGCCCTGCTAGGCATGTACCAAAGGGAAGTGAAATCACTCTGCCGAAGGGTCATCTACATTCTCATGTGTATTGTAGCAATCAACCCAAGTGCCTATCAGATGATGGACGTGTTAAAAATGTGGGACATATACCATATGATCCAACCATAAACAAGGATCTTGTCTTTTGTAACAACACGGATGGAACTGGAGGTCACAGTGTTAAGTGAAATTCAGGCCATAAAGACAAGCACTGCATGATTGCACCTCATATCTGGAGTATTAAAAATTTGATCCAATATAAGCCAACCATACAAGAGTGGTTAGCAGAGACGTGGGAGGCTAGGGGGAAAAGAGGAATGGGTAAATGCTGATTAACTAAGTTATAGCAAGTTATAGTTAGATATAATTAGACATAGTTAGATATAAGTGATTATATGTTGTGTTCCTCCTCACAGTAAAATCAATATAAACAATGATAATGTACTGTATGTTTCTGTTAAAAGTAGGAGCAATTATTCAGAACATTTTTTTTACCAGAAAGAGTGTTAAAGAGACAGCTGGATCTTTCCAATTGGCTATTACATGGCACACAGAGAAACATCACATGATGGCCCATAAGTACATACATTTTTTTATGTGTCAGTCAAAAATAAAAGAAAATTTTTAACATTCTTTGTAAATATTTTAAAAAATGTTTGAATCATGTGTTTTGTATCTTTTATTTTTCAATATTTTTTATTGTAATTCTCTATCATACAGCCAATTGCTTCAGAATGCCTGGAAATTCTCAATTTTCATTATGAAACACTCACTTACAGGTGGAAGTACAGGAATCGCTTTCTTTCAAATTACCTTCCTGATTAGCATTCTGGATGTGCCACGTGACACAGGCTATGCAGTACACAGGTCTCCTCTTAGTATCATTACAGAGACACAGAGCATAGCAGATGACTCTTCCTGACCTGGTATCTCCCTCTAAAGCCCAGTATCTTGTACATCGCTTTAAATCCCACATTCAGTTTCCTAGCTTTTTCAGAGGTTCCATTGCAATGTAACAAGTAGCTACTGGCTTTAACCACTTCCCCAAATCACCATCATTTCCCCATAGGCTGTAAAATAAAAATCTGTGAGACAAAAATGCTAATATTTTCAGAGCAAGTCTCCTAGGCACTATTCCAATTTCCAAATATCTGTCACGTAGTCTAGAGTTTCCTCTGCAAAGTGTATCTCTATCACTAACCTTATTTCCCCCCCCCTTTATCTTCTAACTCCTTATCCCACATTCCAACAATCTTATTATCCCCAAAAGGAAAACCTTCATCTCAGAGAGAATCAAGTTGAATTTTATATTTTGAGTAGATATTCAGATGTAAATTCTGTGTACAGTAATTTAATAGAGGAGTAATTATAAATTTGGGTGTTACTATAGTATATGAAAATTGTTAGCTGTCTTGAATTATTTTAGAGGAGAATTCCAGTTAGGAAGTGGTTCTAAAATAAACCTCCTTACTGTAAGGGAGAATTAATAGCCTACTTCTTTTGTCTTCCAAAGATCTAAAAGTGATAAACCATTCAATGCTGACTGTGAAAGGTTACTCCACCTGCCCTGAGTAGATTTTAATAATGGTTTTGTTCTAGTGCTTTGCTACAATGGAAAGGGTGTGAAGGAAAATTACTCTGAGTAAATTTTCTGAACACTCATTTCCTTGAGGTTTATTCCTAAATCCATACACATACCATACTGAAGCATTGTTGACAAATCTGTGGAAAAACACTGCTCTTGCTTTCATTGTAATGGAATAAAATTCTCTTTGTTATGAAATTATATACATCAACAATTCTAATATTTAAACATTAGAACACTGTAAAATGCATATATTAAAATGAAATGTTATATGCAGTATCTTTCCTGGAATACTTGCACTGTTTCCGTAAGGTACATCATTATAAAAACTGTCCATTTCAAAGTTAAAAAAAAAACCCTAAACTGTGACTGAATGTAAGTACTCTGTCAGTAATGATTATGGAACAAAAGTTTATTATTATACTTCCTGAAAACTGAATTATAAGCCTAAAAATCACTTATATTCTAGAAATAGCATGCATGTAATTACCAAAATATTCAACTATATTCAATATTACATTTTTTTCACAAATAGGTGACTTTTTATATCCAGTATTCTGACAAACTAACCATTTAATTTATCAATGCACTATGCATGCAGATAATAAATCCTCAAACATAATATTTCCTAAGTAAAAAAAAGTATTGGCTCCAGCTTCAAAACTGTTTTCTCTATCTGTTCCTGTGGATGCTGTCTTGGAATATGTTTCCCTCAGAAAGAGATAAGTGTCTGAAACCAGAATAATATTCTACTTCTTATGTGTCCTAAGATAAAAGAGTACATACTCTAGGCTGAATCACAACTTTTAAAATAGTGTATTAAAGAATTTTAACTGTGTTTTGAATATAGTGTTCTTAAAGTAGAAAACCTTTGTGTCTCCGAAGTAGAGAAATAATTTGCCTTAGCAATGATTCATTAAATATAAACAAAACATGTACTAGAAAGGAGTTCCTTTCCACTGTAGAATTTCATCATCAAAATAAATTTATATATCATACTGGAAAGAATAAAGTGCAATGTTAATTATTTCTTATATTTTTCTGTAATTACAAGCCATTTAAAAAATCATGTGGCTTCTTTGTCTAAACAGATTTAAATTTAAGATGAAAGGTTTACTCTATGGTCCTTGTGTGTACCTTCTTGTCTTTGTCATTACATTTCCAATACATAATGCACACAGATAATCGTCTATATTAGTAATTTTTACTAGTGTAGTGAATAATATATTTTTTAAATATTTAATTATTTGAAAGGCAGCGTTACAAAGAGAGGGAGAGATGAGAGAGAATCTTTCCTCTACTGGTTCAGCCCCCAAACGGCTGCAACAGCAGGGCGAGGGCAGTCTGAAGCAGGAGCCATGAGCTTCATCTGGGTTTCCCATCTGGGTGGCAAGAGGCCCATGCCCTTGGGTCATCCCCCGCTGCTTTCCCAGGTGCATTAGCAGGGAGCTGGATCGGAAGTATAGAAGCCGAGACAAGAACCAGTGCCGACGTGGGGTGCCAGCGTCACACAAAGCTGCTTAATCCACCGTACCAGAATGCCGGGCCAAGATTTATATTTGAATATATTAATAAACAACATTACAGTGTTCTCCTGAAAAACAATTAACTCTCAAGGCAGTGGGGGAGAGATGTCATGCAGCTTCTCAGAAATCTGTTAAAGTTTCCCAGGAAAAATGCAAGGTGTGTTTGGATACAAAACTGTGCACACATTTTCTTTGTTGACGCTTAAGGACCTACGTGAAGAATAGCAAACACTGCATTGTGGTAAGCCTGAGAGCCTGTAAAGAGATAAGAGGGACCACCAGAGTAGTAAGAATTTTTCTGAGTCTGTAAATAACGAATAATGCTCAGAGTGGATGACATAGGGCAATTGGCCTTGCCACCATCAGATGATTTAATAATGTAGTGTAATTTCTCTTGAGTATAAAGTTATCTTCCTTGGGTTACCTATACTACATAATCGCAGTGGGCCAAGATGAATACTTTAAATTTTCCTATTATTTTTTTCAGTCTTATTTATTTACTATTTGAAAGGCAGAATGACAGAAAGAGAGGGAAAGATGACAGAGATTGCCCATCTACTACCCAAATGGCCCAAACTGGGAATCCAGAACTCTATCCAGATCTCTCGCATATGTGACATTGGCCATGTACGTGGACCATACTCCCAGGTTCATCAACAGGGAGCTGGAACAAAAAAAAGCTGAGCAAGAACGCAAACCAGCACTTCAATATGGGCTGTCCATGAGACATGAAGCAGCTTGACCAGCAGCATCACAATGCTGGCTTCTCTCTACTAGTTTATTAAATGACGTAAATTTGGAAAAGTGCGACACATGTTGAGGTACAAATAAGAAGCTTCAGTGTTCTTGCATTCATCAAAGCCAAATAGATTAGTAAACCTCACTGTAACCTTGCTTTTTAAGATGTGGTTATTTATTTATGCATTTATTTGAAACGCGGTGAGAGAGAGAGAGAGAGAGAGAGAGAGAGAGAGAGAGAGATCTGCTATCTGCTGGTTTATTTTTCAAATTACTGCAACAGTCAGAGAGGGACAAAGCAAAAGCCAAAGTCAGCAACTCCACCTGCGCCTCCAAAGCTGGTGACAGAAATTCAGCACTTGAATCATCATCGACTGCCTCCTAGGTACGTTAGAAGCAAGTGGATTGGAAGCAGAAGCAAAGGTGGGACTCCATCCCAGGTGCTCCAGCAGGAGATGGGGGCACCCCAAGTGGCTACTTAACTCACTGTCGCACAATGAATGACTGCCCCATCACACCATCTTTGACATGTGAAAAGATCCTTGAAAAATGACAAAATCGAAGACTACAGAGCAAACTCTAAATAGAAAAATGAAGAAGGCATGAAAAGAATTGCAGGATAGGCTCATACTGGAAAACATTCACAATCCAAAACTCTCTTCATGTAGGCAACATTTCAACCCTTGGAAAACTAATCATTGTTTATTGATGTTTTATGAATAGATAAATGCTGGTCTTGATAGAAGCATGATGAACAATAATATTTCAAGACAATCCAGCCTAAAAACACTGGCTTCCAGTAGAAGTACCTCCAATGATTGACAAGTTTTCCATGCATGTACTAAGGTAAGAACCATTTCAAAGAAATAAGACTATGAGTGTGTACCACGTGACTCCTACTCTTATTGTCATTAGATGTAGTTATCTTTACAGTATTCTGATGAAATGAATTGAAAAAACCCCCACTGGAGAAACTCTTATGAAAAAAAGAAGGAAATATTCACATTTCTTAGCTCTTTATCTGCGCTTGGTGTTTCCCTGTAACGATTCTCCATGCTGCATTTGTAAGAAATGGCAGCTCATTTGCTCACACAGCCATGCCAAAGTCCTTTTCTTCAACAGTAAAATCTGGGCAAATGTGTTGTTTGTCTGAACATCTTAGTAATACCAATTTCCACACATCTAGTATCGCCCATTCTGTGGCAATTGTCATGATGAAAAACAATGTGTAGGCTGAGCTTATTGTATATCATGAGTACATATGCACCAGAAAATAATGTGTGGGGTGTGTTTTGTAAACTTTGAAGTGCTATACACATTTATTTATCAAAAAAGTCGTTAGGAATGACTCCTCTCACCTCCCACATACTGCCATCTGTTGTAAACAGGGTTTTCATGCCCTTTTAGGGCCTCAAATTAAGAAATATAAATTTTGGCATTATCATAGTGTTTCCAGTGAAAATTGTTTGAGTATGAATTATTTAAAAGTGTTTAATAACATATAACACAATTCTAGCACATATTCCCAATTTAAGTAGACAAAATTATGACATAGATCATTCATTTTATATTTTCCTAGTCAGTGCTCAAGATATCCTGAAATTCTTCCTCATAATGGCAATTAAGTAGAAATGCAATGGTGAGCACAATAACATATTTCAAGAACCTTATTAATTCACTAAGAATGTTCATTAGAAAAGATAGCTAAAATTCCAATATTTTACAAGTTTCTAGTGATGTTTAGTTGGAGATATTTTATAGACAGTTTTTATAGATGATTTGTTTCAATAGAAAAACAACACAGATTAATGATGGTATTCTGAAATTCCCTCCTGGATTGCCCTAGCATTAGCATTTATTTAAAAAGTCATATTGATTACCAAAAGAATTTTGCATTTATGTAGTATTAGCATTCATGTACATTTTAAAGCTTTTATGATCAAAAAGTAAGAAGTCTAATCACGTACTTTCTTTCTCCAGGTTTCAGATTTTTGTAGTGCTGCTTATAGGAAGTTAAAATACTCCTCTGATACCTAGGCAAGAAAATGGTTCCCTTGCCCATGTTAATGTATCCCGTAGTTCCCTAGGCAAACATTGAGCCCTGTTTCAGTCAGCAATCTTTAATTTATTCAGGTTCCTAACTTATTATGGAGAGAAACAGATAGAAACAGTAAAGAGTCATACACAAACACACTCACACTCATACATACACACAAAAAATGAGAGAGGGAGATGAACTTGTGTACCAGATTATACGGACTGGTAACTTCAAGGTACAAAATCCACAGGTGAAGCAGGGAGTATAGAAATTCAGGCAAGAGTAGATGTAGTTTTGAATCCGAAATCTGTAGAGAATTCTCAGGTAGTATTTCTCAGGAACAATTGTTTCTTTTCAAAGAAGGCTCTATTTTTTTCTCTTAAGACCTTCAACTAATTGGACAGAGCCTACTTATATTCTCAAGGGTAATCTGCTTAACCTAAAGTCAACTGACCACAAATGATAATCACATGTACAGTATATCTTCAAAGAAAATTCTAGACTGGTGTTTGACTAAACAACTAAGCACTTTAGCCTTGCTAAGTTAACTCATAAAATTAACCATAAAAATTCCTAAAACAATCCAATAACTACTTAATCTTTCTTCTATTTATTTTACTTTGGTATAAGTATTGAAGAGAGAGTTGAAGATATTATTTAGGGTTCAACAAGTCTGGAAAACTATATATGAAATTTCCTATTTAAAAATGTAAATTATGTTGGCTGGAACCCAGCTGAACTAGTTGTGAGTGATACTAATGCACCATTGGCAATTTGCTTCAAACTGGTTTGAAGTCAGTAAATTTGGGCAAGACAGGGACAGATGCCCACTGTTACAGAAATTTCTTCTCTGCCTTCTTACTTACCTTCCCCTGAGAGCGTTAAGTAAAGACATGTGCATAACTCATCACATTATGCAAAGGAAAGCAATTGCCTACACCTGTAGTGGTGTTACCTTTTCATACATATGCCAAATAAATTTGCTTCTAGTTGGCAATTCTTTCACCAGCGTGATGATTTGATGATCCATAAATTTCTTCCAGAGCTTACTTTAATAAGAAATTGGTAGATGTGCATTCTAATCTTTTCTGAAAGTTGATGCCTGGGAGATTTCTACTTCTGTGGCTTTAGATACTTACATGACAATGCTCTTGATTGGAAAAACCAAGGTGGGTGAAAGCCCATCCAGCAAACTGAGCAATAAAAACAGTAAGTACTTGTCAAGTAGAATATTACATCCTATCTACCTTTGGCTCAAATATCATGTATATTATCTTTTTACTCATCTCTCCTTATTCCACTTTTTTAATCTTCCAGTTAGGATCAGACTTAAAACATAAGGATGCATTAGATCTTCAATTTAATTAAAATCAAACCAAGGCTTCAGGGATCTTTCTGAAGAATTGAGATGCTACTACATGCAGTATGCCAAAACTTAAGAAATTGAACTGGCATGGTCGAGCCTTATACAAAATTTCTAATTCCATTAGTTTTCTCAATGTCATTTCCTTTTTACTGTCATTTACAAAGGTCATTGGAGGAACTCTTTCGAAACTGTTTAAAGATTTTAAACTTGACAATGCAACATTAGAGCTCTGACATCCCACTGGACTCCTCCTTCTGAGTAGATTCACTGTAGTCGATTTTCAGTTTTTCCATGGTGAGTTACATTTCCCTTACAGGCTAGTAAAGCATAATGTCTTAAGTGCATGCACAAAAAAAAAAAATCCTTGGAAAGACAGAAACTAAAATCAACAGATCCTGCTAGTGTACATATGGTAAATTTTACCAATTACTCTCTTGTCTGCATTTGGTCAACTGACAATGTCTTGAAATCCTTATTTCTTACTTGTCTGCAATGTAAGAAGAAAATTTACAAATAATCTGACAATATTGTTCTATCCTAAAATCACCCTTAATGTTCTTTCTTCCTATTTCACTGTTAGGATATTTCCCCTGAGATTGATATCAATGTAAATACTTTCTATTATAATCTTAAAAACATTTATGAAAAATAAACACAATCTATATGTAGCTTTTGGTTTCAAGTTGCACTCTGCAATTACAAATAATTCTTTACCTTCTGCTATTTTTGCTCCACTCCATTTTCAGATTATCTGTCCTCTTTATCTTTATTAACACTTTTTTATTAAGTAATTTCTTCTAAAAACATAATTATAATCTACTTTTATTATAACACTTTTTGCAATGCAGCATCATCTAACTTTTTAGATTTAGGTACTTAGCTTTTTTTGCTAAGCATTATAAAAGCCTTTGTTGAACTTTGTCTAATTGGAGTCAAATTTATTTCCCCATAGTACTGAAAAACAACACTCTACTATTTGCTACAAAGTAATTTCTTTTTTTTTGACAGGCAGAGTGGACAGTGAGAGAGAGAGACAGAGAGAAAGGTCTTCCTTCACCTTTGGTTCACCCTCCAATGGCTGCTGCAGCCAGCGAGCTGTGGCTGGTGCAAGGCGCTGATCCGATGGCAGGAGCCAGATGCTTCTCCTGGTCTCCTGGGGGGTGCAGGGCCCAAGCACTTGGGCCATCCTCCACTGCACTCCCAGGCCACAGCAGAGAGCTGGCCTGAAAGAGGGGCAACCGGGACAGAATCCGGTGCCCCAACTGGGACTAGAACCCGGTGTGCCGGCACCGCAAGGCAGAGGATTAGCCTGTTGAGCTGCAGCGCTGGCCAACTACAAAGTAATTTCTTATACGTACCTCATTTTAAAATATACAAGTAGGCTTTCATAAAACTGTTTTGTATGTTGAGATTCTCTTTTTTAAGCCCTGTATTTGCTGGATCATAAAGTCAATCCTTGTGACATTTAATAATTTATTTGATAGAGCAGATTTACCTGCATTTGTCAGCCAAAACTATGAGATAATATAAAGTATTATAAACAGTTTAAGGGGTAGCCCAGATAAATAATCTTTGAAAATCAGTCATATTTCAAATGCTATCGTCACAACTCTGTAACAGATAAAACTACATGTATTGATCCATTATGTCACTCATTCGTTAAGCAATTATTTACCTATCATGTGCTGGGCTTTGAGATGCATTTTTGAGACGAAAACAACATAGAATTAGGCTCCTAATCTCACAATGTAGAAGAGAAATGTGAAAACTGTTCATAAAACATCAGATATATGCTTTCATGAATTAAACCAGGCTAGCGTGGTGAGAAGTGACTAGCAGACTTCTGCCAGGTCATAGTTCGGGAAGGCTTTCTGTAAGAACTGACACTGGCAGAAATTTGAATGATTATTGGCAAACAGTCCTGAAGGGGTGCTTCCCAGACTGGGGAACAGCTAGACTTAAGGCTGCCATTACAAAACTCGGCATTTTTGACGACAAAGAAATAAAGTTGTGCAGCTGAAGCTAAAAGGCTGAAACCTGATGAGGTAGCACGCTTGTCCTAGTTCTACTCTGGAATGATCCACCCTCAGTTTGTCTTAAGTAGGTATAAGAAAGAGACCAGTCCATTCTTCTCTGGAGGTACCAGAGCTGAAGAACAACTGTTGGGCTTAATGGTTTGGAGACCTATTAAATGTGCTGCTCTCCTTTGATGAGTCCTTGGCCTTGCCTCCTCCAGGAGGACTCAAACATGGCTCTAAAGGCCAGAAGAAGGAATAAAATGATGCACAGGGCTGAGAAAGGAGAACATTGTCACAGGATGTAATTTAGGCCAAAAAACTAAGACCATGGTAGGATTTTTCACAACAGCAACAGATGCAACCAAAGAGAGACCAGTGCTGAAGACCACATACTGGACATCTGACACGTGGTCCACACAACAGACTGAAGTTATACCACTGCCTAAGTTACCCAGCGCTGCTTTAATGAGTGAACTTAGGTTTGACAACTAAAAATCCCATAGGAAGAAGGAAGGAGGGAAGAAAAGGATTCCTGAGCTCAAAACTAACCCTAAGGGAACTGACTCTTTAATTGGCAAGACAGTTTCAGTCACTACTGCACATTGCAGGAGCTGGAATCAACCTGTGTTAAGTTTCAGAAAGACAAAGGTGCAAGTTTTCAGGTCTAGAGTTATCTCTATTGAAATTTTAAATTTCTCCCTTTCTTGTGGATAGGGCCTGTGACTTCTAACTGGTAGAATAAGAATGATGGGCTAGCAAACTTGTATTTAGATTTTTATATCAACGGGTTTCAATTCCTATGAATAGGTTTTGAGTGTGTGACTTCATATGGCAAAAGTCATGGAATTGTGATCTTGTGACCATGTTACAATTTATCAGTCAATATTGGAAGACTGGGTTGACTTGCCTGGTGGTCTTGATGAACTGTGTGAACATGTTAGAAAAGCACATGTAGGAAAGAGTTACAGACAAATTAAAAATGGCAAGAAACCTCTAAGGCCTTTAGGAGGTCTCTAGCCAATAGCCATCAAAAATGCAGAGCCTTCAGAGATAAAACCATGGGAAATGAATTCTGCCAAAAACAGAATGAAGTTCAGTTCTGCCAACATCTGAAATTCAGTTTTAAAAACTTGGGAAAGGAGGATGAAAACACAGTTTAGCCATTGCTTTGAGCAAACCCTGAGTCCCTGAGCAGAAAATCCGGGATATCTGTGACTGGACTACTGAACCACAGAAACTGTAAGATAATGAGTATGTCTTGTTTTAAACCACTGAGGTTTTTATATCATTTTATACAGGAAAAGACAACTAACACTGGCTTATGTTTGTCACTTGCAACTCTGCAATCTTAGCTTATTTGAGGATCAGCTGTATCTTTATAACACAATTTAATGTGAAGATTCCCATGTACTCTGCTAATGAATCAGAATTGCCATTTTTAGAGTAATACATTGTAGAATCTTGCCTATGAGTTATATCATGATACCCTTAACCATGATTTAAAAGTGACAAAAAAGTGTTATAATAATAATTGCATTAACTCAGTATCACTAAGATGCACATACATGGTTCCTGACCTTCCTAATTTTTAGCTGTGGATTGTTGCACAGATTTCTTAAATTCTCTGTGACTTAGTACGCTCACTCAGTAAGAAAAATGTTAAATGCTTTCAGGAGCAATTTTAAAGACTGAGGGAGAGATGATTGATAAAATAATTACAAGCCTTCAAGGGATATTAAGTTTATTATTAAAGTTGATAATATCAGCAGTAGTGATAGTATATCTTAAACACATTTATAGCATTCTCTTAAATAGAAAAGAGAAACTTTATGGGTTGTTTTGTTTTTGCAATATCTTTATCTTAATTTGATAATCAATAAATATTAAATTTCAAAAAATAGAGCAAATAATTCAGTGTCTGGAGACTAACTCCATATTTTGTGGATAATTTGTAATTTTTATTTTGTTACCACTGCTCATTTGTTGTAATTTGTAACTACATGTACACATAGGTCTTGTATACTTAATACAAATTACAATATAACTCAAAACTATTGTAATGTTGCTTATCATATACATTGCCAATAAACAAATAATCATTCATGCATCTTTTGTGTCTGTATATATATTATTGAAAATCATAATTGGAAATTAAGTTAAGACTATAGATAATGTAATAATACCTTTAAATAGGATATCTGCATTTACCTCACCTTGCGATCCACACAAAGGAAGACAATGTGTTTCCGTCTTTTATCACCAACCCAGACAACTAAAAACAAATTAATCAAAAAAAAAAAAAAAGAGCAAAAACTTTAAGTAATAAAAGAATTCATCTACAAGTAAGTACAAACCATAAATCTTCCCAGGATATGGTGCCATCCAATAGCTTTATAAATCATCATTTTTCCTATTAAAATTTTTGCAAGATTGAATGAAAAGATAAAATCAATTGTACTTTTGTTTACATCAGCATTTTATAGACTTTTTCTAAATAGAAGCAAGTTTTTATTGTTTAAATTCTGCATTGAATGCAAAAAGAAGATTTCTATGTTATTTCCAGAAAGACTAAAAAAGTCTGGAAGGATAAGACCATTTTTTGTAATTGGTACTGAATTTCCAAGTCCAACACAGAGAATGTATTTGAGTCCAATTCTACCTTTCTTTCTACAAGACTATTTCTGTGGCTATTTTAATTAATTCAGTTTGGCACTTTACATACTCAAATATATAATGCAATAGATCAAAATTAACGTTGTTGAAATTTCAGTGATTTGGAGTAAAAGAGACATGCAGTCATTGTTACCTAAACGATTGATTAAAGGCATATTGCAACTTCTTTAAAATTGACTTTCCTTCTCAAATTGGAGATAAAATAGTCTGATGTTTTTGTAAGAAACACATCCAAAGTCTGACACACAGTTGGCACATAAAAGTATTGAAAACTGATATCAATAAACCTAAGCAGGACTGATTAGGAGATGATATTAATCCATGATGAGTTTGGGGAAGAAGAACAACTTTACCCTTAATTTAAAAATAATTAGTAGGCTATTTAAATACTATAAAAAGAAAATGTCTAAATGATATTTAATGATTTTTATATTTACTTATATTATCTATTCACAAATGCATTCTTATTCTGTAATTACATAATTCCAAAAAGTTAAGCTTCCATACATGTTACAACACAGTACTGTGATGGTGAAGAAAATAGCCAGATCTTCCGTCATCCAAAAGAGAGAACAGTTGCTAGCTGACCAAATCTTCAGTGTCACCACTGAGGTGATACTACCAGAAGAGAAGTTTGGAGTTCATAAGTGGGAGCATAACTGGGTGTACTCTTCGCATTTCTAACCCAGTGACTTTCGTGGTTCTGAGAAAAAAAAAATGTAACTAATTCATCAGATTTAAAAACATATGTAAACATAAATGGACCTGTGAATTTAACCTTTCATATTTTTCTTAATTAGTTTTAGCACCAAAGTAAAGGCTTTTAAGCAATATCATGCAAAATTTGGTTTATATGAAGAATTTACTTTTCGCAAGACATATAAGACATGTTTTTGACTAACTTTTGAGGCCAATTAGAATCTAAATTTATAGTATTTAATAATTATGCTTATGTTAAAGTTTCAAAAACTGTCTATGACTAGAGATGTTCCATTAGTTTTTCATAAATAAATAATAATTAATATGGCTGACAAGAAGCTTATTACTTACAACAACAACAACAAAAAGCCAAGCAAAAAGCATAGAGTACCTATCTACACTTCCACCAAATGACTAATGAGAGCTCCAGGGAGCAGCCAAGTAGCAGAGGGGAAGGATGAGGCACCTTTTCTTGTCACCCCACCCCCTAGTTAGCATGTGCAAAGCAGCACTCCACTCGTCACCCAGTGTGCACCTGCAGTCTGCCCAAAATGCTGAGAAGCTGAATTGCACTCACTATTCTTGTCATTGGTTGATGTAGATTCCTCCCAATGGAGACTCAGGCCTCCTGCAGAGTGGTGCAATCATGCCATCCTACTGCTGTCCCAGTGCCATAGCCAAAACAATATATCACTCCCCAGGGACCCCAGGATCTCCTGGGAGCTGGACCAGCCATGTCCTCTGGAACTCTCACTCAGATAATGCTCCACTTTTCAGGGATGGCAAGTCTGGCACATGACAGCAGTTAATGCTCATTCTCAGTGCCACAGACAGGATGGCACACTGGAGGTGTCTGTCTCCAGCTCATTGAACGGCTGTTGCCAACCCATTTAACCATGCTTTCTGGGCATGAGCCAAACAATGTCTCTTGTTCCAGGGCTTCAGAGCCATGGATGACCTGAACCCTCCATGAACTCACCCTCCATGCAAAAAAGCCACAGGGTCCTGCCTGCCTGAAATTGTACTAGATTCCACAGTATGAGCTGATAATATGCCCAGCCCTCTCCAGGAAATGGGCTCATTGCTGATCTTCTTTTCTCCTCCTGGGACCCAAGCTACAGTAGTTTCCTGCCACTCATGTGTTGTAGCCACTGATGCACCCAGCCTCACAAAGCCTGAGCTACTGCCATGTCCCAGAGTTACATGACCCAGAGTAACTGCTGCATGGTATGTGATCCCTGGAGCCCAAACTGCCACTATGTCCCATCGATTCCAGGTCTCCGGTTATAGCTCTAATGTATTTAACATTCTTTCTTCTTTTTTTAAGATTTATTTGAATGAGTTACAGAGGGAGGTACAGAGAGAAAGAGAGAGAAAGAGAGGTTTTCCATCTGCTTGTTCATTCTCCAAATGGCCACAACAGCCAGAGCTGAGCCAATCTAAACCAATGAGCTTCTTTCAAGTCTCCAAAGTGGATTTAGGGGCCCAAATATTTGGGCCATCTTCCACTGCTTTCCCAGGCACATTAGCAGGGAGGTGGATTGGAAGTGGAGCAACGGAGACAGAACCTGTACCCTATGGGATACTGGCAACGCAGGCCGGGACTTTAACCCGCTGTGCCACAGCTCTGGCCCTGCTTTCTTCTTAAGGGTCATACCAATGCTGTACTCTGCCACTAAAGTTCAGCAGCTCAGCTGGTTCCCAGCCACATGGGTCTAGCTAATGCAGTGCATCTCAGAGCAGTATATCCTGGCTTAATGGGAGAACTGCACCCACTGTGCCTTAGAGAGTAAAGCTGTATCTCAATTTCCAGGTGCTACAGTGGTTCCAAATACCATGAGTCATTGCAACCAGTGTCGTATCTGTTTCTAACAATGGTGTTCTGAAGCCGAGTGTCCTTGTGGTTGACTGGGGGCCATGTCAGACCTGACAACAAGAGACATCCCTTCAGCTATAATGCCTGACTGTGGAGGCAAACAAAACCAAAAAGATAACTGAAGCCCTTGTCTTAAAATCATGCACAGTCACCATCATTGTCATATACTCCAGCAGACAATCAGCTGAGGCATGCAGTGTCATTGCTGGTTTGATCATGTTGAAGAAGCTAAACAGTGACTGCAGCAGTGCACACACATGGAATCAGGGCCCCTGCACCCTAACCAACCAGCACCTTAAGGCTCATCTGCAAGGGACAATACTCCCCTAAAGAGCCCCTATAAAGTTTGGATGAGGAGAATGCACCACCACATGCAGAGATATTAACATAGGAAGACACACACCACAAAGAGAAAGTGCAAGGGAACCTCAAATTCCCAAAGAAACACACTAATTTCCAGTAACTGACTCTAAAGAAATGGAAAGTTGGAAACTGGCTGAAATAAATGCAAAGTCATGATCATAAAGAAACTCAGTGAGATACTAGGGAATACAAATAGACCATGCGATGAAATCAGGGAACCACAATCTGACGTATTCAAAGTGATAGCATCACTAAAAATAGCAAAATGCAAATATTGAGTCTGAAAAATGCAATCATTGAAGTAAAAAGCAAAATAAAGAATCTGATGAAGCAGAACAATACTCTGTGAACTTGAAGACGGGTCTTTTAAAATGACTTAGGGGAAACAAGAATAAAAGAATGACAAAGAATAAAGACAGCCTGTGGTACCTATGGGACACCATGAAGTAAACAAGCATTTACATTATGTGAATCCCAGAAGAAGAAGACACTGAGAAAGGGACAAAAGCATATTTAATGAAATAACTTTTGAAAAAAATCCCAAATCTTGGGAAATATATGGCCATCCAGATCTAAGAAGTTAAAACTCTCCACATAGATATAAACCCAAAGAGGTCCTCTCCAAGATACGCTATAGACAACATGTCCACAGTCAGAGATGGAGGAGGCATTATAGAAGAGTCAGGAGAAAGGCATCAAGTCAATATAAGGGAATTCTTATCAGACTCTCAGTGGAGTTTTCAACAAGAAACTTGAAGAACAGATGCAAACAGGATGATATATTCAAGATGCTGAAATGAAAGAAAAATAGCTTCCATCCAACAGCACTTGCCAGAAAAGCTTTTCTTCAGATATGAAACAGGAATAAAATCTTGCTCAGATCAGCAAAAGCTGAAGGAATTCATTACTACTAGGCTTGTCCTACAGTAAGTTAATGTTTAAAAGGGTCCATTACGTGGAAATGAAAGGATAATGTTTACTGTGTTGTTATGAAAGTATAAAAGTCAATGGTTAATGTAAATGCATAATGAGTAATTTCAAATGATCAGAAATGTATTTGCCTCTGTTTTGGCAGATCAGAATTTCACCTCCTGAAAGCCCCTCAATAACTGGCATTATTCTACTCAACAAGGTGAATTCCTTGGGCTCTGAATACCTCCCATTGGTCCTCACCTCCCACACTGCTGCACTGGATCTCAAACTGGAATGCCAATATGGGATTCTGGCAGGCAACATATACTTTTGGGGACACATTCAAACCATAGGAATAAAGTTGAATATAAGCGGGGTAAGTCTCAAATTAAGGGATACAGATGGCTAAATGGATAAAAATAGTCAAAGTGTATGTTACTTACAAAGACCCACTTAAGTTCAGGAACATATAAAGGCTGAAAGAGAATATTGCATGAAAAAGAAAATACTTATGTCAGATAAAACTGAATTTTGAGTAAAAAGCTACCACAAGAGACAAAGAATATCAATATTTAATGATAAGGGACATACAGTTGCAAACATAGGCACTCAACACTGGAGACTCAAAACACAATACAATATTAAAGGATGTGAAGAGCAAAATCAATTGCAATGCAATCATGTAAGGAAGTTCAATATCCGTTTTTCCACCATTGATAGATCATCAACACAGAAAATTAGTAAGAAAGCACTGAACTTCAGCTACACTTTTGAACAAATAACCTAAATGGTATATATAGAATGTTCCATCCAAAAGGAACAGAATCCGCATTTTCTTGCTGTGCACATGGAACATTCTATAGAATAATACATATATTAGGCCATAAGAGAAGACACCAAACTTGGAGCTGGCATGTGGCACATCAGGTTAACCCATGGCTTACAATGTCAGTGTACCATATTAGAGTGCCAATTTGAGTCTTCACTGCTCCACTTCTGACCCACTTCCTAGCTAATGAGCATGGGTAAATGGCAGTAGATGGCCTAGATAGTTGGGTATCTACCACCCACATAGGAGACCAGGCTGGTGTTCCTGGTGCCTGGCTTCAGTCTCACCTAAACCTGGCTATTGTGGTCATTTGTAGAGTGAAGCTGCAGGTGGGAGACTTTTTTATCACTCTCTCCTTCTCTCTCTCTCTCTACCATGTGTATATGTCTCCCTCTTGGCCTATCCTTCTGCCTTTCAAATAAAATAATTAAGTAAATCATGAAAAAAAAAGTCTTAGTAAATTTAAGAAGTTTAAAATTGTATCCAGTTTTGTACCTCAACAAAATGATATGAACATGGAAATTAATAGCAAGAGTTATCTTTGACATTTTACAAATACATGGAAATTACACAACATGATCATGAAAAACCAATATGTAAAAGAGAACTCAAAGTGAAACTTTTCAAATACCTTGAGACAAATGACAACTGAAATACAACATACCAAAGCCTATAGGATACAGTTAATTTGGTTCTAAGGGAGAATTTATACCAATAAATGCCTACATTAACAAAAATAACAGAAAAGAAGCAAGGTCCCAAATAAATGTTATATTTTATTTATTATATTATTATTTATTTCACTATTTATTTATTTTATATTATTTATTATATATTATAATATAAATATACTATATATTATATTATAATATAAATATAATATAAATGTTGCTTTAGGAAACAAACAAAACTCTAAGTTAGCAGGATCAAGGAAATTTTAAATGTCAGGAAATAGAAAGCAAAAAAACCTATACAAATAATTAATACACATATTAATTTTTTGAAAAATTAAAATCTAAAATTCTTTAGCTCGTATGCTTAAGAGAAAATAGAAATGACACAAGCAAATAAAATAAAAAATGAAAGTAAAGAAATCACAATAGATGCCCCACAGATAAAAAAGAATCAAGAGGTATTATGATGAACAATTATATACAAAAAATGAGCAACCTAAAGGAAAGGGATAAACTTCCTGGGAAATAAAATCTATCAAGATTGTATCAGAAATAGCTTGAATGGAACAATAACAAATAGATTGATGAAGTAATGAAAAGTCTCCCAAAACTAGGAAAAGCACACGTCCAGATGGCTTCATGATTGAATTCTTTTTAAGATTTATTTTATGTAGTTGAAAGTCAGAGTTAGAGAGGTCTTCCAACCACTGGTTCACTTGCCAAATAGCCACAAAGACCAAGGCTGTGCCAGACGGAATTCAGAGGCCAGGGTCTTCATCCAGGAGTCCCACATTGCTGGCAGAGCCCCGGGCACTTGGGCCATCTTCTGCTGCTTTTCCAGGCATATTAGCAGAAAGCTGAATCAGAAATGGAGCATCTGGGACTGGAAACAGTGCCCTCATGGGATGCTGGCACCACAAGTGGTGGTTTTATGTGTTATGCCCTTCATGATTGACTTACACCAAAAACTCAATATCAATGTTTCCTAATCTATTCATAAATTAGGACTAAAACAAATACTTGCAAACTCATTTTATGAGGCCAGCATCCTCTTGATATTTAATTCAAAGACGATATATGAAAACTACAGATCAAATTTTCTGATAAGAATTGCTAAACAAAATCCTTAACAAATATGAATAATCACATTCTAAGTAAATGCCAAAATGGTTACTCATTGTAATCAAAGAGTATTTATTTGTAGCATGCAATATTGATTTAAAATACCTCAATGAATGTGACACATCATATTCACAGAATGAAAGAAAAAGCCCACATGGCTATTACAATGTGGAAAAAACATTCAACAAAGGATAAATCCTTCCTTGATAAAATATCTCAATATATAGAATGAAATTTCCACAACATAATGAAGGCAATTTATGAAAACCCACAAATAATGTTAAAATCAATGGGGAAAACATTATTTATTTGTATCTGTTTAAGCCAATAGTACCCATTCTTTACAGTGCTAGTCAACCTACTTATAGAAGTACTTAATATATACTAAATCAATCTTCTGTATATGATGATAATTGAAAATGAATCTTGATGTGAATGGAATGGGAGAGGGAGTGGGAGATGGGGGGGGTGCGAGTGGGAGGGAAATTGGGGGAGGGAAGCCATTGTAATCCATAAATTGTACTTTGGAAATTTATATTTACTAAATAAAAAAACAATAAGAACAAAAAATAAATAAATGAAAATGCAAAAACAAAGAAGTACTAACAGAGCAATAAAACAGGAGAAATACATACAATGCAGCCAAATCAGAAAAAAGTAAGTTATCTCTATTACAGATGAGATGCTTCTATATATAAAAATACAAAGAATCTATAAAAAAAATTGCTAGGGCTTACAAATGAATTCAGTAAAGTTGCAGGATATAAAATTCAGTGTACAAAATAAGCATCATTTTAAGACAGAAAGAATAACCAAATGGGAAAAAAAAATGAACAAGAAAACAATCCCAGTTACAGTAGCATCAAAACAAATAGAAAATATCTAGGAATAAATTTAACCAAAGAAGTGAAAGACTTATGCACTGAACACAAGAAAACAATCATGAAACAAATTTAATAAGGCACAAGTGAATGGAAAAAGACTCCATATTCATATTGAAAGAATTAATATTTTAAAATGTCCACATCTTCCAAATAAATACATACATTTAATGGCAGTCACTATCAAAACTGCAATGATTCTTCACAGAAAAGTGACAGACAATCTTGAAATCCCCTTGCAAACAGAAATGACTCTTAATACCCAAAATAAATTTTGAAAAAGAAAAAGTTATAGGTGTCACATTTCCTGATTTAAAACTATATTGCAAAGCTGTAGTAATCAAAACAATATGTCCTGGCTTTAAAAATAGACACATAGACTTACTGAAAGAGAATATTGAGCTTAGACATAAATTCAAACATATATAATCAGCTAATATTTGACAATTACACCAAGAGGACACATTGAGAAAAAGATATCCCTTCAACAGTGCTGGGAAAACTAGATTTCCATGTTCAAAAGAAAGAATGTTCTCTTACTTTATACCATATACAAAAATCAACTCAAAATGGATAAAAGATGAAAGTGTGAGACCAGAAACTACAAATTCCTACAGAAGGAATTCTCCTGGACATTGCTTGTTTAGACATCATGTCAAAAGTTGATGCCGCAAAAGCAAAAATAAATAGAACTACATCAGACTACAAAGCTGCCTCACAGCAAAGCAATACATGTACAGAATGAAACAACATCCTTCAGATTAGCCAAAAGTATCTGGAAATCTGGTCTGGGGTGAATGCATAAAATTTATAAAGAACTTACACAACTCTACAGTTTTAAAACAAACAAAAAAAATAACTAAAAATGGGCAAAAAACCAGAATGGACATTTTTCTAAGGACACAAAAAAGTCAACAGATTCTATATGTCAAATAATTCTCAATGTTATTAATCATCAAAGAAATGCAATTAATGCTTAATTTAATTAAATGCTCTGTGACACAGCATGTCACGAACATTAGGATACCTTTGACCAAAATTCAAAAGAAAACCAATGTAATAAAGCTGTGGACAAAAGAAAACTTGGTCCACTGCTTCTGGATATATAAATTGATATAGCAATTTTGGAAAAGAATACGGCAGTGTCTAAATAAACTACAGTAGAAGCGCTACATGACTCAACACTCCCTCTTCTGGCTACAGCCAAAGGAAATGGAGTAATCACTTCATAAAGATGCTTCCACTTCCATGTACAGATATTATTCACAATAACCTAGATATGGAAACAAGTTAGGAGCCCACAGACAAATGAATTATTAAGGAAACTGTGGGGCTTTTATACCATGAAATCCTATCCAGCTCCAAAAAGATTGAAATCTTGTCATTTTTCACAGCATGAGTAAACCTAGAGCACATTGTACTGGGTGAAATAGGCAAGACACAGAAAGGAAAAAAAAAAAACTTCATGATCTCACTTATGTGTGGCATCTTAAAAAAGAAAGTGGGTAACAGAGAGGAGGAAGGGTGGGGTGGGGAGGAAGTGAGGATACATATGTAAGCATGTCAGAAGATACAAAGTAGTAGGTATGCAGGAGGAGCAAGTCAAGAAATCCAAGGACACCATCAGGACAGGGTGATATTGTTGTGTACTTGAGAGTCAGGTAAAACAGATAAACTTGAGCTCTTCTTGCCACGACATATGTGAAAATAATGTGTGATGCTGTGAATGACTGATATGTCAATTTGCTTCAGCATGGTAAGTTTTCAGCTACCTGTAAGTGCCCCATGAAATCCTGTAGTATACCTTAGATATACACAGTAAAATTTTTAAAAATAAATGAAGAAAATCAAAATAAATATCATATGCTGATTTACGGGTACTTGAGAGAGCTACAGACTAAAATGACTAACAAAAATTAGCTTCAGAGACAATTGTTTGTTTTCTGGTTTCTATTCTTCCCATTTTAAAGGTTGTAATCCAAAATGTATCAAAACAGTTCCAGCTGAACAGGAACAGATGTTTAGGGTTTTTGTTTGTTTTGCTTTTTACTGAACACTGACAGCTCAGGAAAAGTACTAAAATGATACAAATGGCACATGCTTGAATCAGAAACCTAGTTATTGCCAATTGCAATGTTCTTTAATTTGCAGCAACATTTGCAACAGTTTAATGTAGATGCCTTCCACGCAGTACACATATAACAATGCCTCTGAAACCACAGATATCAATCACTTCTTTTTCAACTATGGTGTGTGCATATCATTGTTTGTGCCTATCTCAGTCTTATTTGCTGATATTATTTGGGTTCAACTATAATCAAATGTGAGCCCACTCCATTATAGTATTTAACCTTATCTGAAATCTTAATGCATACAAAGATGCCATTTATATATGTGTTTGTTTCAATAAAGATCTGAAAGTTCATATAGTCTATTATATAACATGTGTGATCTCCATAAAAACTATGGCAAGCAATATAAATTAGGATTTACACAAATAATGTAAACAACCAGCAAGGTATAAGTAAGTAAAATATATTTTTATAGTGGTCACCAAATCTCATTTTTTTTCTAATAAGAAAATCATCCCATTGCATTGTCAATTGGATTTTATCCCAATTGCAAATCAATTAAGAATTTTATAAAATAAAGTATTTATTCATTAAATACACAGAGTATGAATAATGGCAAAAATATTGTACTAGATACTTTGGTCAATATTAACTAGATTTTTATATAAAATCACTGTATATTTCCAAACACATAACTGCATTTAAAAACAAATGGGAGAATTAAACATGAGCTGATATTGAATAATGGATATTTAAAGGAATTCTTCTAGTATAAAGAAAATTATTCCAGATGTCACCATGAAAATAAAAAAGGAAGGAAGGGTGGGAGAGAGGGAAGAGGGGAGAGAGAAATTAAGGAGAAAGAGGGAACAAGAAGGAAAAGAGTGAGGAAAGACCTACACCAAAGGGCTTAATATGTGATTAAATATCTGGAAAATAGGTGAGTAATTCTATGTGCTAATAAAACACAATTAAGTCTTATAGAGTTTAAACATATTTTAGGATTAAATTACATAGCCACAATAACAGAAAAAGACAGGAGGGAGGATAATTGGAGTTAATGTGCAACGCTTCACAAATTTAATGTACATATAACACACCTGGGATTCTCGTAAAACTGTAGAATCTGATGCAATTGGTCTTCAGCAAGAGGATGAGAGCTGTGCAGATCTGAAATGGGCCGAGTTATGCTTAAGCTGTCAAAGGAGCACACTTGTGTTCAGCACGCCCCTAACATTCCAGTACTGGCTGTAATATGGCAGTGATTTGGTGCTGCATATTGCAATGTTTGTTTTCATATTTATTTTAAATAGTTACAGCATGCATAAATAACAAAGAAATAAAGATGAAAATATAATAACAAACAACAAATCAAAATTGGTTCTAAAGAGTGTCAAGAAAGGAGTAAAAAAGCAGCATAGAACAGCCACACACTTGGTAAGAAATTGTAAAATGATAATAATAGATATAAACTCAAACACACACAAATTGACTAAGTACTCCAATTAAAATACAACTATTTACAGACTGAATTTAAAAAAAAATACTCAGTTTTATTCTTCTTTAAAAAGGGATTAAAAAATTTAAGGAAGCAAGATTGCAGACCAAGATTCTAAAAGAAAAGCATAATAAAACCAACTAATAGAACAGAATTGAATTTAAAGCAAGAGACTTTAATAGAAATAAAGGAGAATAGAGCCTTATTGATTTGGAGACCAATTTACCAGGGAAACATAGATACTCTAATATCGTAAGCATCTACTATATCCTAAAATATATACACTAAGATTTAAGAAAGCAAAAAGGATATATAACTAAATGTACAACCTTAATAAGGGTTAATTAGCATGTGTTTTGCAATAACTGATGAAGTAAGAACCATAGAGGTAGAATAAGTTTAAATGACTTCACCACGTAGATGCACATGACATATGTCACCCACAATTTCAGAATAAAAATCACCCACAAATTTCAGAATGAAAATTATTTTCTTGGAGGAGCCAAGATGGCGGAACAGTGAGGGCGCACACAAACAGTCCGGGAAAAGATAGTTTAATAAAAGTGGAGTTGCAGTAACTCCAAGTAAAGACTTCGAAAAACAACGCGGGGGAAATTCTCCCTGATCCACTGGACTTGACGCGGAGGAGAACGGACTCGCCGTGCTGCGGGAAAGGAGAAGTGCCGCGGGAAAGGAGAAGTGCCGCAGGAAAGGAGAAGTGCTGCGGGAAGGGAGACGCGAAGGGGAGCGCGGCTGCGGAGTCGGCGTGCCACCGCCGGAGGGGGAGGTGAGGCGGAGATCCCTCGGTAACTCCAGACATTGGCGGGAAGAGAGGGACCCCACTGGGGTCGCCTCGGAAGCGGGTCCCCCCGGCCCGCCCCGCCAGCCAGCGCCCAGCGGCCCCGGAACCGGGTCCCCCCGGCCCGCCCCGCCAGCCAGCGCCCGGCGGCCCCGGAACCGGGTCCCCCCGGCCCGCCCCGCCAGCCAGCGCCCGGCGGCCCCGGAACCGGGTCCCCCCGGCCCGCCCCGCCAGCCAGCACCCGGCGGCCTCGGAACCGGGCCCCCGCACAGCCCACCCGCCTCTAAAGCAGTGAAGCTGCACAAATCTGAGGGGGTGCTGCAGCCAGCAGCTCCGTTACATCGACAACCCGGGGAGACAGAGTGGAGAAATGCCAAACAAAAGCAGACACCGACCTAACAAGAGCAAGGAAGACACTATGATGACCCCAAATGAAAAAGACACCCCAATTCAAGATTATGAAGATGAGGAGATAGAAGAGATGCAAGAAGCAGACCTCAAAAAATTGATACGAACATTAAGAAGCTCACAAAAACAAATACTTGAACTACAGAAATCTTTAATGGATAAGATAGAAAACCTCTCTCGCGAAAATGAATTATTAAGGAAGAATCAGAATGAAACGAAGCAACTAGTAGAACAAGAAGCTACGATAGTGACAAAAAATCTTAATGAATTGAAGAATTCAATTGATCACATGACAAGCACACTAGAGAGCCTTAAAACCAGGATGGGTGAAGCAGAAGAGAGGATATCGGACTTAGAAGACAGAGAACAGGAAAGGAAACAGTCAAACCAAAGACAAGAAGAGGAAATTAGAAATCTAAAAAATATTGTCGGGAATTTACAGGATACTATTAGAAAACCTAACATTCGGATTCTAGGAGTTCCTGAAGGCATGGAGAGAGAGAAAGGGCTAGAAGGCCTTTTTGGTGAGATACTAGCAGAAAATTTCCCAGGTTTGGAGAAGAACAGAGAAATCCTAGTACAGGAAGCTCATAGAACCCCTAACAAACATGACCAAAAGAGATCCTCACCACGACACATTGTAATTAAACTCACCACAGTGAAGCAGAAAGAAAAAATCCTAAAATGCGCAAGAGAGAAACGTCAGATTACCCTCAAAGGATCTCCAATCAGACTCACAGCAGATTTCTCATCTGAAACCCTAAAAGCCAGGAGGGAATGGCGAGATATAGCCCAGGTACTAAGAGAGAAAAACTGCCAGCCCAGAATATTATACCCTGCAAAGCTCTCATTTGTGATTGAAGGTGAGATAAAGTCATTTCATTGCAAACAGAAACTGAAAGAATTTGTCGCCACTCGCCCAGCCCTGCAAAAGATCCTTAAAGATGTGCTACACGCAGAAACACAGAAACATGGTCATCAACATGAAAGAAGCTAAAGGAAGAAAATCCCACAGCAAAAGATCATAAGAAACCCAAAGCATACATAAGAAAATCATTGGCAAATGGTAGGGCAAAGATACTACTTATCGATAGTTACATTGAACGTGAATGGTTTGAACTGTGCTATTAAAAGGCAAAGATTTACTGACTGGATGAGGGAACAAAACCCAGCTATTTGCTGCTTACAAGAAACACATCTTTCCAACAAAGATCCATACAGTCTCAAAGTGAAAGGATGGAAAAACATATACCATGCGAGCAGAAATGAAAAAAGAGCGGGCGTAGCCATCTTAATATCAGATAACATAAATTTTACCACAAAAACTATTAAGAGAGACAAAGAGGGGCACTATATAATGATTAAGGGATCCATTCAACAGGAAGATATAACGATTATCAATGTATATGCACCTAACCACCGGGCACCGGTCTATTTAAAAGACCTGTTAAGGGACTTAAAGGGAGACTTAGACCCCAATACAATAGTACTGGGAGATTTCAACACTCCTCTCTCAGAGATAGACAGATCACCAAGACAGAGGATTAACAAGGAGACAGCAGATTTAAACGACATTATAGCCCAAATGGACCTAACAGATATCTTCAGAACCTTTTATCCCACAGAAAAAGAATTTACATTCTTCTCAGCAGTACATGGAACCTTCTCCAGGATTGACCACATACTAGGCCACAAAGCAAGCCTTAGCAAATTCAAAAGAATAAGAATCATACCATGCAACTTCTCAGACCACGAGGGAGTGAAGTTGGAAATTAGCAACTCAGGAATCTCTAGAGCATATGCAAACACATGGAGAATGAACAACATGCTCCTGAATCAACAATGGGTCATAGAAGAAATCAAAAGAGAAATCAAAAATTTCCTGGAAGTAAATGAAGATAACAGCACATCATACCAAAACCTATGGGATACAGCAAAAGCAGTGTTAGGAGGAAAATTTATATCAATAGGTGCCTACATCAAGAAATTGGAAAGGCACCAAATAGATGAGCTTTCAGTTCATCTCAAGGATCTAGAAAAACAACAGCAAACCAGACCCAAACCTAGTAGGAGAAGAGAAATAATCAAAATCAGGGAAGAAATTAACAGGATTGAAACCAAAAAAACATTACAAAAAATCAGCCGATCGAGGAGCTGGTTTTTCGAAAAAATAAACAAAATTGACACCCCATTGGCCCAACTAACTAAAAAAAGAAGAGAAAAGACCCAAATTAACAATATCAAAGACGAAAAAGGAAACGTAACAACAGACACCACAGAAATCAAAAGAATCATCAGAAATTACTACAAGGACTTGTATGCCAGCAAACAGGAAAACCTATCAGAAATGGATAGATTCCTGGACACATACAACCTACCTAAACTGAACCAGGAAGACATAGAAAACCTAAACAGACCCATAACTGAGACGGAAATCGAAACAGTAATAAATGCCCTCCCAAGAAAGAAAAGCCCAGGACCAGATGGATTCACTGCTGAATTCTACCAGACATTTAAAGAAGAACTAACTCCAATCCTTCTCAAATTATTCAGAACAATCGAAAAAGAGGGAATCCTCCCAAATTCTTTCTACGAAGCCAGCATCACCTTAATTCCTAAACCGGGAAAAGATCCAGTATTGAAAGAGAATTACAGACCAATATCCCTGATGAACATAGATGCAAAAATCAACAATAAAATTCTGGCCAATAGAATACAACAACACATCAGAAAGATCATCCACCCAGACCAAGTGGGGTTTATCCCTGGTATGCAGGGATGGTTCAACGTTCGCAAAACAATCAACGTGATACACCACATTAACAGACAGCAGAAGAAAAACCATATGATTATTTCAATAGACGCGGAGAAAGCATTTGACAAAATACAACACCCTTTCATGATGAAAACCCTAAGAAAACTGGGTATAGAAGGCACATTCCTCAATATAATCAAAGCAATTTATGAAAAACCCATGGCCAGTATCCAATTGAATGGGGAAAAGCTGCAAGCAATCCCACTAAGATCTGGCACCAAACAAGGATGCCCACTCTCGCCACTGCTATTCAATATAGTGCTGGAAGTTTTATCCAGAGCTATTAGGCAAGAAAAAGAAATTAAAGGGATACAAATTGGGAAGGAAGAACTCAAACTATCCCTCTTTGCAGACGATATGATTCTTTATTTAGAAGAACCAAAAAACTCTACTAAGAGACTATTGGAACTCATAGAAGAGTTTGGCAAAGTAGCAGGATATAAAATCAATGCACAAAAATCAACAGCCTTTATATACACAAACAATGCCACGGCTGAGGAAGAACTGCTAAAATCAATCCCATTCACAATAGCCACAAAAACAATCAAATACCTTGGAATAAACTTAACCAAGGATGTTAAAGATCTCTATGATGAAAATTATAAAACCTTAAAGAAAGAAATAGAAGAGGACACCAAAAAATGGAGAAATCTCCCATGCTCATGGATTGGAAGAATCAATATCATCAAAATGTCCATTCTCCCAAAAGCAATTTACAGATTCAATGCAATCCCAATCAAGATACCAAAGGCTTTCTTCTCAGATCTGGAAAAAATGATGGTGAAATTCGTATGGAGGAATAAGAGGCCTCGAATAGCTAAAGCAATCTTGTCCAACAAAAACAAAGCTGGAGGCATCACAATACCAGATTTCAGGACATACTACAGGGCAGTTGTAATCAAAACAGCATGGTACTGGTACAGAAACAGATGGATAGACCAATGGAACAGAATAGAAACACCTGAAATCAATCCAAACATCTACAGCCAACTTATATTTGATCAAGGACCCAAAACTAACCCCTGGAGTAAAGACAGTCTATTTAACAAATGGTGCTGGGAAAACTGGATTTCCACCTGCAGAATCATGAAGCAAGACCCCTACCTTACACCTTGCACAAAAATTCATTCAACATGGATCAAAAACTTAAACCTACGACCCGACACCATCAAATTACTGGAGAGCATAGGAGAAACCCTGCAAGATATAGGTACTGGCAAAGACTTCTTGGAAAAGACCCCAAAAGCACAGGCACTCAAAGCCAAAATTAACTATTGGGATCGCATCAAACCGAGAAGTTTCTGTACTGCAAAAGAAACAGTTAGGAAAGTGAATAGGCAACCTTCAGAATGGGAAAAAATATTTGCAAAATATGCAACAGATAAAGGGCTGATAACGAGAATCTACAACGAAATCAAGAAACGACACAACATTAAAACAAACAACCCACTTAAGAAATGGGCTAAGGACCTCAATAGACATTTTTCCAGAGAGGAAACCCAAATGGCCAACAGACACATGAAAAAATGCTCAAGATCACTGGCAATCAGGGAAATGCAAATCAAGACCACAATGAGGTTTCACCTCACCCCGGTGAGAATGGCTCACATTCAGAAATCCACCAACAATAGATGCTGGAGAGGATGTGGGGAAAAAGGGACACTAATCCACTGTTGGTGGGAATGCAAACTGGTGAAGCCACTATGGAAGTCAGTCTGGAGACTCCTTAGAAACATGAATATGGGCCGGCGCCGTGGCTCAACAGGCTAATCCTCCGCCTTGCGGCGCCGGCACACCGGGTTCTAGTCCCGGTCGGGGCACCGGATTCTGTCCCGGTTGCCCCTCTTCCAGGCCAGCCCTCTGCTGTGGCCCAGGAGTGCAGTGGAGGATGGCCCAAGTGCTTGGGCCCTGCACCCCATGGGGAGACCAGGAAAAGCACCTGGCTCCTGGCTCCTGCCATCGGACGAGCGCGGTGCGCCGGCCGCAGCGCGCCGACCGCGGCGGCCATTGGAGGGTAAACCAACGGCAAAGGAAGACCTTTCTCTCTGTCTCTCTCTCTCACTGTCCACTCTGCCTGTTAAAAAAAAAAAAAAAAAAAGAAACATGAATATAACCCTACCATACAACCCAGCCATCCCACTCCTTGGAATTTACCCAAAGGAAATTAAATTCGAAAACCAAAAAGAGCCGTCTGCACACTAATGTTTATTGCAGCTCAGTTCACAATAGCTAAGACCTGGAACCAACCCAAATGCCCATCAACAGTAGACTGGATTAGGAAATTATGGGACATATACTCTACAGAATACTATACAGCAGTCAAAAACAATGAAATCCGATCATTTGCAACAAAATGGAGGGATCTGGAAAACATCATGCTGAGTGAATTAAGCCAGTCCCAAAGAGACAAATATCATTTGTTTTCCATGATTGGTGATGATTAACTGAGCACCAAAGAGGAAACCTGCTGAAACGAAATGAACACTATGAGAAAATAAGACATGATCAGTTCCTGTCTGAACTGTTGATGTATTACTGACGCCATAAACAAGAGTGTCAAATTGTTATTCAACTTCAGGAGTCACTGTGTACTTACTTCTCATCAGGGATCTGTCCTTAATGTGTTATCCAATGTGAAATAATGCTAATACTAGTAATGAAACAGTATTTTTTCACTTTGTGTTTCTGTGTGGGAGCAAACTGATGAAATCTTCACGTACTATAATATTAAATCAATCTTCTGTGTATAAAGATAATTGCAAATGATTAAAAACTCTAGGTGTTAAATTGGAAAATGCATAGATAATTAATCAATTCTTTAAAAAAAAAAAGCATGTAGGATCTCTGTCTTTAATGTACTGTACATTGTGAATCAATACTATAACTAGTACTCCAACAATAATTTCAGTTTGTGCCTCTATGTGAGGGCAAACTGTTAAAATCTTTACATAATATGTTATAAACTGATCTGCTGTGTATAAAGAGAATTGAAAATAAATCTTGATGTGAACAGAAGGGGAGAGGGAGCGGGAGAGGGGAGGGTGGCGGGAGGGAGGGAAGTTGTGGGGGGGAGGAGCCATTGGAATCCACAAGCTGTACCTTGGAAATTTATATTCTTTAAATAAAAGCAAAAAAAAAAATTATTTTCTTGTCTTCTTGGAATATTTACATGCCACTAGCTATTGGCATGTTCATGCAGCAAGTATTAACGTACATCCAACTCTTGCACAATAAAATAAAAAAAGAAACTGATAAGAAAGATGACTCAATAAGCCCCAGATATTTGGGAAAAAAAGCAGCAGTTCTAAGTCATTCGGGGAAACAGAGAACACAGTGAACCTTTTTTAATGCATCAGATAATCCACATTTGTGGAATGTAGGTGAAGCTGTGATAACAAGACTTTTGTGAGGTGCAGACTGTCTGCCATGGATCTCAGAACGAATCCACAGCAACAGTGGGGTGCATGTTTGTCATAGTGGTTAAGATGTCACTTGGCACACTGGTACCTCCTGTAAGAGTGCCTAAGTCCCAGCTCTATTTCACATTCCAGTTTCCTGCTCTCATACACCCTGGGAAACAGCAGGTAGCTTGGTTCATGCCACCTACGTGGGAGACAAGGACTGGGTTCTGGTCTCCCAGCTTCGACTTGAAACAACCCTGGTGTTTCAGGTGTTTGGGAACTGAGGTAGTAGATGAAAGATCTTTTCTCTGCTGCTCGCTCTCTCTCTCTCTCTCTCTCTCTCTCTCTCCCCCTTTCAAATTAAAAAAAATCTATTAAGCAAATAAAATATATTTTAAAAAATTATAAAACATGTACCTTAAAAATATTTGTTTAAAAAATAAGAAAGAGGAAGAAACACAAAACAGTAAGAAACAATAATAAAATAAAATTGTAAAGCTCCTTGTATGAAGGATCAAGAGAAAAAAAGGAAACTTATATAATATTATGAATGGGAAAAGGGCAGTGTTAGAGGTCGTAAAGATATTATAATTCATGAGATATTATTGCAAACAAAATTTCTGTGAGCAAATTCGAGAATTCATTGAGAAGAAAAAAAATTCTAAGAAAAAAAAACAGAATACAGAAATTCCCCAAATTCCAAAGGATGAAATTCTGAAATTTTGAATAGATTCTTATTTATTAAATAAAATAACTTAATCTCATCTCAGAAAGTACACTCCACATTCAGATAGTTCAGCCTTTAAATCCTTACAATGAATGAAGAATTCTTTAAAAATCTTTCAGAGAAAACAGCAGTAAAAGATACCGCTTTGCAGCACAATTTGTAAAGCTAGCATAACAGTGATCTGAAAGCGAAATAATACAAAGAAAATTATGCAAAATTCTATAATGTGAATATTCAAATTATGATAGAACATTTAACAAATGAAGTCTAGGAATTTTTAAAGTAGTAAGATCCATTTAAAACCAATTGGATGTTTTCAAAGAATGCAAGATTACTTAAGTAGTCAAGATTATCCACTTGTATAACTTCTACTCAACCTTGTGCTCAAGGACAAGAAAAAGAAATAGAAGTGATAAAACCTGAGAAGTAAGCAGTAATATTACCTTTATTCATAGATGATATAATTGTGTATATTAAATAATCAAATGTCTGAAAACCATAAAAGAATTGCAGCAAGGTCCCAGAATTCAAAGACAATATACAAAGAATAAGAGAATAAAATGGTATTTACTTAATGAAGTATACTTAATTAAAATCTATTAGTAAAGTATAAGTCTAAGGGATGATAAAAGGGTGATGTTAAAATGTTATAGAACTATTAACATTTATGCTGGATGATTAAAGCAATATTGAAATCATTTCTGCAATTATAAATATCTGGTAGAGTTAAATATAAAAATGGTGTTTCATAATTTCTTCTAAAACTGTTCTTTGCTCATATAAGTGCATGTCTAGTTCTTTTGACTCTTCCTCCTTTATACTAATTCTGCTTAAGGACATATTCAAATTGACTGTATAATTTCACAAAGGATTTAATACATATTATGCTGCATCAAATGTAAGTTTTGTAAAAGAACTAGAAAATTAGAAATGTTACCTAGAGCTATAACTCTAGAAAATGGGATAATGGGATTTTTCTATATTATATTGTCACTTATAATACCCAGCTACATACTATACCAAGTACTATACATACTTGATAAAAGGTCAGAAAATGGCAGGTGTCTATTTTCCATAATCCAGGCCAATTAATTCTCAAATTTAGGGAATTTGGTGCTTGTCAACCTTAAAATGAGTCTTGAGAAAACATTAATAAGTTACTTAGTAAGTGTTGATAATGTTGTGTAGCATGAACTATTTATCAAGTTGGCCTAGAATCTTTTTAAGGTAAATGGCTCACTCTATGACTTATTAATTTGTAAGTGCAAAAGCATTTGAGATATTTTGGTTTTTCTTTTTTATTCATTTTCTAGACACTCCAAGATACCTTTTTCTAAGAAAAGTCCCAATCTATACAGCCAAAAGGGTGACCCAAATGATTTGGCATCACCTCTAATTTTGTTTTATTTTAAAAAACTTTCTTGGATGTAATTATATCAGGAGAGAAAGTAGAGGAAAAAGACTTCCTATCTCGTTCATAAAGATTCTGTTCATTATTTAAAAATTATTTATAAACACATTATTTTCCAGCCAAGGTAGTTGGCAATACACAGAGAAAATGCACATAATTCCATGTTGGTTCAATGCTCTCAAATCTACATCATTTAACTTGCTCAAGTTCCTCTTTGCCTGCAAATTACTACATAGATTGTCTCAAAAGCAGTGGCCCGAAGACGTCACTGCTTGAATGTGCCCCCAAAATACCCGAACCTGTGTACTGTGTTGCTGAAGATGATTGTCATTGATTAATGCCAGTGTGCCCTTGGTCTCCACCCCTAATTTGTTCTTCTCCCTGAGGAATGGATTAGCATTCTTGGCTAATTAATTCTGACTGTGTCTCAGAAAGAAAAAAAAAAAATGGGTGCTTCTGTTCTGTGTTCAGTAATGTGCAAAACTGGGTCTCTTTGTTCTTAGATCTTATCATTCCCTCCCAGCAGAGGTAAAGAACTACAGTTCTACATCTTCTGCATTGCACATGACTGTGGTGCAATCGACAGTTCGAATTAACAAATGTGCTGCAATGCTAGGATCACCCTCCAGCTTGTCAGCGGGATGGCTGTACAATCATATCAATGAACCTATGCGTTAAGTCATAGGGATATGCTTACTCTACGGCACCGACCAAATTCTCTTGAATTCTGAATTTACCATAGTGAAGCACTTGGTCCCTACGCAAGCAGAGCATGCGCCATCATTGATCCACGCTCTTGGAATGGAGAGATAAATATCCCCATATACATAAAAATGCGGACACTGGTTCCCTTTCCTCATTCTTTACAAGACTGCCACATTCAATCAAGCATTTAAAAATATTATATTACTTTGAATATGTACTAATTATTCTAATAGCATTTTTGAGTCCATATAACATTTTCATATACATATTTAAACCTGTATATTTTCACATAGATATGTTTTTTTCTTTTTTTTCTTTTTTTAAACTTGGATTTAGTAAATATTATTTTCCAAAGTACAGTTTATGGATTACAATAGCTTCCCCCCCCCATAACTTCCCTCCCACTCACACCCCTCCCATCTCCTGCTCCCTCTCCCATTCCTTCACATCAAGATGCATTTTCAATTATCTTTATATACAGAAGAACAATTTAGTATATATTAAGTAAAGATTTCATCAGTTTGCACCCACACAGAAACATAAAGTGTAAACTACTATCTCAGTACTAGTTATAGCATTACTTCACATTGGACAACACATTAAGGACAGATCCCACATGAGAAGTAAGTACACAGTGACTTCTGTTGTTGACTTAACAATTTGACACTCTTGTTTATGGCATCAGAAATCTCCCTAGACTCTAGTCATGAGTTGCCAAGGCTATGGAAGCCTCTTGAGTTCACTGACTTCGATCTTATTTACACAGGTTCATAGTCAAAGTGGAAATTCTCTCCTCCCCCTCCTCCCTTCAGAGAAAGGTACCTCCTTCTTTGATGGCCCCGTTCTTTCCACTGGGATCTCACTCACAGAGAACTTTCATTTAGGTCTTCTTTTTTTTCCAGAATGTTTTGGCTTTCCATGCCTAGAATATTCTCATGGGCTCTTGAGCCAGATCTGAATGCCTTAAGGGCTGATTCTGAGGCCAGAGTGCTGTTTAGGACATCTGCCATTCTATGAGTCTGCTGTGTATCCCACTTCCCATGTTGGATTGTTCTCTCCCTTTTTCATTCTATCAGTTAGTATTAGCAGACACTAGTCTTGATTGTGTGATCCCTTTGACTCTTAGACCTATCAGGGTGATCAATTGTGAACTGAAGATGATCACTTGGACTAGTGAGATGGCCTTGGTACATGCATTCTGGATGAGATTGTATTGGAATCCACTGGCACATTTCTAACTCCACCATTTGGGGCCAGTCAGCTTGAGCATGTCCCAGATTCTACATCTCCTCCATCTCTTATTCTCACTCATATATTTAACAGTGACCACTTTTCAGTTAAATTTCAACACCTAAGCATAAATGTGTGTTAATTACAGAGTTCAACCAATAGTATTAACTAGAAAAAAATACTAAAAGGGATAAAGTATTAAATTGCACATCAACAGTCAGGACAAGGGCTGATCAAGTCATGGTTTCTCATAGTGTCCATTTCACTTCAACAGGTTTCCCCTTTGGTGCTCAGTTAGTTGTTACCGATCAGGGAGAACATATGATATTTGTCCTTTTGGGACTGGCTTTTTTCACTCAGCATGATGTTTTCCAGATTCCTCCATTTTGTTGCAAATGACTGGGTTTCAATATTTTGACTTCTGTATAGAATTCTATAGAGTAAATGTCCCATAATTTCTTTTTTAATTTTATTTATTTATTTATTTTTGACAGTCAGGGTGGACAGTGAGAGAGAGAGACAGAGAGAAAGGTCTTCCTTTTGCCTTTGTTTCACCCTCCAATGGCCGCCACGGCCGGTGTGCTGTGGCCAGCGCATCACGCTGATCCGAAGCCAGGAGCTAGGTGCTTCTCCTGGTCTCCCATGGGAGTGCAGGGCCCAAGCACTTGGGCCACGCTCCACTGCACCCCCAGGCCATAGCAGAGAGCTGGCCTGGAAGAGGGGCAACTGGGACAGAAACTGGCACCCTGACCAGGACTAGAACCCGGTGTGCTGGTGCCACAGGCAGACGATTAGCCTATGGAGCCGTGGCGCCGGCCCCCATAATTTGTTTATCCAGTCTACTGTTGATGGACATTTGGGTTGATTCCAGGTCTTAGCTATTGTGAACTGAGCTGCAATAAAGATTAAGATGCAGACAGCTTTTTTGTTTGCCAATTTAATTTCCTTTGGGTAAATTCCAAGGAGTAGGATGGCTGGGTTGTATGGTAGGGTTATAGTCAGGTTACTGAGAAATCTCCAGACTGCCTTCCATAGAGGCTTAACCAGTTTGCATTCCCACCAACAGTGGGTTAGTGTCCATTTCTCCCCACATCCACGCCAGCCTCTGTTGTTGGTAGATCTCTGTATGTGAGCCATTCTAACTGGGGTAAAGTGAAACCTCGTTGTGGTTTTGATTTGCATTTCCCTCCCTGATTGCTAGTGATCTTGAACATTTTTTCATGTGCCTGTTGGCCATTTGGATTTCCTCTTTGGAAAAATGTCTACTGAGGCCCTTAGCCCATCTCTCAAGTGGGTTGTTTCTTTTGTTGTAATAGAGTTTCTTGATCTCATTGTAGATTCTGTTTATTAATCCTTTATCTGTAGCATAGATTGCAAATATATTTCCCATTCTGTCGGTTGCTTCTTCACTTTCTTGACTGTTTCTTTTGCAGCACAGAAACTTCTCAGTTTGACACAATCCCAATAATTAATGTTGGCTTTGACTGCCTGTGCCTGCAGGGTCTTTTCCAAGAAGTCTTTGCTGGTGCCGATATCTTGCAGTGTTTCTCCAATGTTCTCTAATAGTTTGATGGTGTCGGGTTGTAGATTTAGGTCTCTAATCAGTGTTGGGTGGATTTTTGTGTATGGTGTAAGGTAGGGGTCTTGCTTCATGCTTCTGCACGTGGAAATCCAGTTTTCCCAGCACCATTTATTGAATAGACTGTCCTTGCTCCAGGAATTGGTTTTAGATCCTTGATCAAATATAAGTTGGCTGTAGATGTTTGGGTTGATATCTGGTGTTTCTATTCTGTTCCATTGGTCTATCCATCTGTTTCTGTACCAGTACCATGCTGTTTTGATTACAACTGTCCTGCAGTATGTCCTGAAATCTAGTATTGTGATGCCTCTAGCTTTGTTTTCGTTGTGCAAGATTGCTTTAGCTATTCAAGGTCTCCTGTGTCTCCATACGAATTTCAGCATTATTTTTTCTAGATCTGTGAAAAATGTCTCTGGTATTTTGATTGGTATCACAATGAATGTATAAATTGCTTTTGGGAGAATGGACATTTTGATCATGTTGATTCTTCCATCCCATGAGCATGGAACATTTTTCCATTTTTTGGTATCCTCTTCTATTTTCTTCTTGATCGTTTTGTAATTTTCATCATAGAGATCTTTAATGTCCTTGGTTAAGTTTATTCCAAGGTATTTGATTGTTTTTGTAGCTATTGTGAATGGGATTCATCTTAGCAGTTGTTTCTCAGCTGTGGCATTGCCTGTGTATACAAAGGCTGTTGATTTTTGTGCATTGATTTTATATCCGCCGTTTTGCTAAACTCTTCTGAGTTCCAATTGTCTTATTAGAGTTCCTTAGAACCCATAAATAAATAATCATATCATCTGCAAAGAGGGATAGTTTCACTTCTTCCTTCTCAATTTGTATTCCTTTAATTTCTTTTTCTTGCCTGATGGCTCTAAGACTTCCAGAACTATATTGAATAGCAGTGGTGAGAGTGGGCATCCCTGTCTGGTACCAGATCTCAGTGGAAATGCTCCCAACTTTTCACCATTCAATAGGATGTTGCCTGTGGGTTTTTCATAAATTGCTTTAATTCCATTGAGGAATATTCTTTCGATACCCAGTTTGCTTAGGGTTTTCATCATAAAAGGGTGTTGAATTTTATCAAATGCTTTCTCTGCGTCTATTGAGATAATCATTTGGTTTTTCTTCTGCAGTCTGTTAATGTGGTGTATCACGTTGATTGTTTAGCGAACACTGAACCATCCCTGCATAACAGGGATAAATCCCACTTGGTCTGGGTGGATGATCTTTCTGATGTGTTGTTGCATTCTATTGTCCAGAATTTTATTGAGGATTTTTGCATCTATGTTCATCAGAGATATTGGTCTGTAGTTCTCTTTCAATGCTGCATCTTTTTCCAGCTTAGGAATTAAGGTGATGCTGGCTTCATAGAAAGAATTTGGGAGGATTCCCTCTTTTTCCATTGTTCTGAATAGTTTGAGAGAAATTAGAGTTAGTTCTTCTTTAAATGTCTGGTAGAATTCAGCAGTGAATCCATCTGGTCCTGGGCTTTTCTTTGTTGGGAGAGCCTTTATTACTGATTCAATTTCTGTCTCAGTTATAGGACTGTTTAGGTATTCTATGTCTTCCTGGTTCATTTTAGGTAGGTTGCATGTGTCCAGGAATCTATCCATTTCTGATAGATTTCCCTGTTTGCTGGCATACAGGTCCTTGTAGTAATTTCTGATGATTCTTTTTATTTCTGTGGTATCTGTTGTTACGTTTCCTTTTTCATCTCTGATTTTATTGACTTGACTTGGGTCTTTTCTCCTCTTTTTTTAGTTATTTGGGCCAATGGGGTGTCAATTTTGTTTATTTTTTCAAAAAAGCAGCTCCTCGTTTGGCTGATTTTTGTAATTTTTTTTTTTAGAATTCTATCCTGTTCATTTCTTCTCTGATTTGAATTATTTCTCTTCTCCTACTAGCTTTGGGTCTGGTTTTCTGCAGATTTTCTAGATCCTTGAGATGCATTGTAAGCTCATTTATTTGGTGCCTTTCTTGATGTAGGCACCTATTGCTATAACATTTCCTCTTATCACTGCTTTTGCTGTATCCCATAAGTTTTGGTATGTTGTGCTGTTATCCTCATTTACTTCCAGAAAGCTTTTGATTTCTCTTTTAATTTCTTCTATGACCCAGTGTTCATTCAGGAGCATGTTCAATCTCCATGTGTTTGCATATGCTCTAGGGATTCCTGAGTTGCTAATTTCCAACTTCATTCCATTATGGTCTGAGAAGCTGTATGGTATGATTCTAATTCTTTTGAATTTGCTGAGACTTGTTTTATGGCCTAGTATGTGGTCAATCCTAGAGAAGTTTCCATGTACTGCTGAGAAGAATGTAAATGCTTTTTGTGTAGGATGGAAAGTTCTGTATATATCTGTTAGGTCCATTTTGGCTGTAGTGTCATTTAAATTTTCTGTCTCCTTGTTGATCCTCTTTCCTTTGTTCTGTATATCTCTGAGAGTGGAGTATTGAAGTCCCCCAGTACTATTATATTGGGGTCTAAGTCTCCCTTTAAGTCCCTTAACAAACCTTTTAAATAAACTGGTGAGCTGTAATTATGTGCATATACATTGATAATCATTATATCTTCCTGTTGAATTGAACCTTTAATCATTATATATACCCCTCTTTTAGAATCTTTTTTTGTGTGTGTCACTGTGGTGAGTCTAAAACAATATGTCATGGTGAGGATCTCTTTTGGTCATGTTTATTATGGGTTCTATGAGCTTCCTGTCCTAGGATATCTCTGTCCTTCTCCAAACCCAGGAAGTTCTCTGCTAGTATCTCACTAAAAAGGCCTTCTAATTCTTTCTCTCTCTCCATGCCTTCAGGAACTCCTAGAACTCGAATGTTTGGTTTTTTAATAGTATCCTGTAGATCCCTAACAATATTTTTTAGATTTCTAATTTTCTCTTCTTTTCTTTGGTTTGACTGTTTCCTTTCCTGTTCTGTCTTCTATGTCCGATATTCTGTCCTTTGCTTCACTGACCCTGTTTTTAAGGCTCTCTAATGTGTTTGTCATTTGATCTATTGAGTTCTTCATTTCATTTTGATTTCTCTTCACTATTGCACTTTCCTGTTCTACTAGTTTCTGCATTTTATTTTGATTCCTCCTTAAGATTTCATTTTCACGAGAGAGATTTTCTATCCTGTCCAGTAAGGATTTATGCAGATCAAGCATTTGTTTTTGAAAACTTCTCAATGTTCTTATACATTTTTTGAAATCTGTATCTTCCA
Source organism: Sylvilagus floridanus (assembly GCA_949820135.1). NCBI lineage: Eukaryota > Metazoa > Chordata > Mammalia > Lagomorpha > Leporidae > Sylvilagus > Sylvilagus floridanus. The sequence goes on along the minus strand of OX463238.1, from coordinate 109,827,842 downwards.
TTTCTTCCATCTCATCATCTTCATAATCTCGGTTTGGGGTGTCTTGTTCATTCGGGGGCGTCATAATGTCTTCCTTGTTCTTGTTTCCTCAATTTCTGTGTTTGTTGCTTGGCATTGTGGAGATATTCTTTGGATTCTTCACTGTAGTTATTTTTTTCTCTTTATATTATGACTGTATTAAGTGGACTGTCTGCTTTTGATGGAGCCTTTGAGGCTTGAGATGGGTGTGGCCTAAGAGCTCTGTTTGGTTGCTCAGGGTTAAGGGTGTGCCAAAGGTGACATTCGCATGTTAGGTGTGGTAAATCTCTCTCTCTCTCTCTCTCTCTCTCTCTCTTTGATTCAAAAATGAAGTAATTCCACACAGCTGTGTGGAATTGAAGATAGTCAGCTTCCAATCTCTGGCTCCTGTGGGTATAACATTCGCCTGCTTTTTTCCAAGGACCACATAAGGAATCTGTGCTGCCCTCAGTGTGGGCTCAAATTCTCCTGCAGTCTCTCACTGGGTTGCCACGGTTGCGGAATTGTAGAGTCTCTGGAGAGTACTCACGTGAACTCTGTGAGTTCTCTCACCCACCATCTCTTTTTTCACAGTCTCAGTTCATTAGCTCCACACATTCACTAGGTCCTAATCTCCTGTTATTTCACCCCCACAGAATCAGGTTTTTCTGCTTGGCTGAGGGCTGGTGCAGCCCTGAGATCATGCCGCTTATGACATATGTCCAAAATGGCGCCTGCTCTGTCTTGCTCGCCTTTGAGAGGTGAGCGGAGAGAGAGAAACTCGTGTTCGTAATGATCCCTTTTTTTCCCTCTTTCCTATAGTTATCCTGGTGAACTTTCCACCAAAGGGCTTCAAGCCTCGTTCCCTCTAGGCTCCTCCTTCTGCTTTCCCATGGTGTCTTGGGCTATTGAGTTTCAGCTCACCTCACGTTCCAGTGCTGGTGTGTAGATTCTGCCATTGATGTCCATAGATATATGTTTCATGTATATCTGATGTGTTGGAATTCTCATAACTCCATTATGTAGATAATGTAATTATTGCTTTCTATATTAATAAAGCAATTTACCAACATAATGCAGCCTGTAATTAGTAATCTCATTCAGGGTTGTGTTCAGTAATTCCAAAAGCTTTGACATTTATATTGATGTCACATTACTTTTCTTTCCTTTACTCATTGTACCTTCTAAATTTAAACTCTAGCAGAGTTACTGTTACGCAGATTCATATATGGTAATACATTTCTTATTTCATTATGTCTTAAACACTTCAACCTGATAATTGTCCATGGTTACTTTAAAGATTTATTTGAAAGTCAGAGTTACACAGAGAGAGGGATAGACATCTTCCATCTTCTGGTTCACTCTCCAAATGTCCACAATGACCAGGGCTGGGCCAGGTTAAAGCCCGGATCCAGGAGTTTCACCTGGATCTCCTACATGGGTGCAGAAGCCAGGGACTTGAGTCATCTTCTGCTGTTTTTCCAAGCCCCTTAGAAGGTATCTGTAAGGCTGGCACTGTGGTGTGGTGGATAAAGCTAGCATACCATATGGGTGCCAGTTCAAGTCCCAGCTGCTCCACTTCTGATCCAGCATTCTGTTAGGGCCAAGGAAAGCAGTGGAAGATGGCCCAAGTCCTTGGGCCCCTGTACCAAACTGGGGGACTTCAAAGAAATTCCAGGCTCCTGGCTTCGGGTCAGCTCCAGCCATGGTGGCCATTTGGGGAGTGAGCCAGTGAACGGAAGACCTCTCTCTCTCCCCTACTCTCTCTCTCTTCTCTCTCTGCCTTTTGCTTCTGTAACTTTGACTTTCAAATAAATAAAGTTTTTTAAAAAGTAGCTGTATGGGAAGTGGAGCAGCCACAACTTGAAAGGGACATGCTACCCATATGGGATGCTAGCTCTGTAGTTGGTAGCTTAACCTGCTCCTCCACAATGCTAGCCTCCAAGCCTACTCTTTAATCTTTGAGTTTTGTGAAGTGCTTGAGACAAGGAGCTAGAATATTGAAGCTTAATTGTAGATCTAGTCTTGGGCAGCTTGGGGCTCCAATAAATTACCACAGACTGGATGTTGGTGGAAAAACAGCAGTCATTTGGTGCTCACATTTCTGGAGGCTGGAATGTAAGATCAGGGTGACAGCATGGTATGGTTCTAGCAAGGGTCTTTCTGGGTGTAAGGCAGCAGAATTCTTGTAAACCCTTGTGGAAAGAAAAAAAGGAGAAGGAAGGAAGGAAGCAAGGAAGGAAGGAAGGAAGGGAGAAAGAGGAGGGAGGGGAGGGAGGAAGGAAAGAAGGAGGAGAGAGAGAGAGAGAGGGAGGGAGGCAGGAAGGGAAGATGGGAGGAAGGGAAAAGGAAATGGAAAGAAAGGAAAGGAAGGGAGGAAGGGAAGGGAAAAAAGAGAAAGAAAAGAGAAGAGAAGAGAAGAAAGGGAGGGAGGGAGAAGGGAATATCATTATAGTCTTAGAATTGTGTCTCTGAACTATACTGAATCTGTTAAAAACTAATTTAAAAATTAAAGAAAACAAAAGAAAGACTTTAGAAAGACCCACTTACAAGGGAACTTATTGCATTCATGGGGGCTCCATTCTTGTGACCTAATTGCTTTCTGAAACTCCATTTTCAAACATTACCATGTAGAAGGTTAAGATATGAAAATATGAAATATGGGGGCATCTATTGTGCCATCTTCAATAAGAAATTCCATCAAGATATTTACAAATTACAAACTGACCAGGGAACAGCCACAAAAGTATCACTACAACTCATGTGTGTCAGATTTCTTTATAATGAGTCTTGTCTTCCATCAAAGCCTGGATCAGTTATTCAGGTGGGGAGACTTATCTGAACACCTAATTTTGTTTGAAGTTAAACCACTGTGATAATTGTAAAAATCCCTTCCATCTGTACTCAGTCTGGATAGTCAATCTCTAACAAAATTCACCTTACATCTCTCTCCTCCCCAGCAGTGACCTCTGGAGTGTGATGATCTGAATGTGCTTTCCTCAAATTCCTACGTGGAAACTGAATCACCACTGTGACAATAGTGGGCTGTGGGGGCATTTAGGAGGTGTTGAATTGCATTACAGACCAAGTAAAGGAGGTGGAGGGGAGAGCTTTGCCTCTGTGACCCCTTCTGCACATTTGGAAGGACCTACAGGACACCATCCTAACAGCACAGTCCGAGCCATCAGCAGACACTCCGGTTATCAGTGTTTTCTTCTAGGATTCCCAGCTTCCAGAACCATAAGAAATAAGTTCCTGTTTGTATGTTATCCAGACTCTGGCATTTGGTCATAGCAGTATGAATGGACTGAGACAGGGAGTACTGGAAGATGTGTGTCTATGAGCCACTAGGAGACACAGCGAGCAAGAATTGATCCTGAATTAGTATGGTTGATATCATATGCCCATTGGCTGTGGAGGTTCCTACAATTTTCTTTTTATTTGAAAGGCAGAGTTATACAGAGAGGGACACACACACACACACAGACATACACACACACACAGAGAGAGAGAGAGAGAGAGAGAGAGAGAGAGAGAGAAACTTGAGAAACTTCCATCTGCTGGTTCATTTCCCAAATGACCACAACAATCATGTCTGGGCCAGGCTGAAGGCAAGAGTCAGGAACTCCTCAGGAGCCCAAGTAATTGGACTCCGCTCTCCACTGCCTTCCCACGTGCATTAGCAGGAAGGTGGATAGGAAGTGGAGCAGCCAGGACTTGAACACACACTCTGCTATGGGATGCCAGTGTCTCAAGCAGCGGCTTCACCTGCTGCACCATAAAGCCAGACTCTGCTATGATCTGATAATGATGCTTTTTAAAAAATAATATATGTTCATCTTTTTCTCCCCCAAGATACTTCTTTCCAGGCACAATGTTCCTCTCTACCTGAAGCCACTGGTTTCAGACACTTAAGTTTATAATCCTTTCTTGTGCTCAGCACCTAGCACAGCAGTCTACTGTCATTCCCGGCTGCCAATGTGGCTCTGGCCCAAGCCTAATGTCTCAGTGACATGAACAAACACTAACTACTGGGCTCAGCAGAGCTAACCCTGAACTCCTCCTTCTGCCCAGCCTTCTCCTGCATTACATCCTGTACCGACATAGTGAAAACTGAAATTTGCATTCTTTACAGAGTTCCAGAGAGGAGACAGAGGTGATGCTATTTTTCTCCTAATTTCACAAAACATGCATTGTTTCTCTCCATCCAGACTCAGACAAGTGCACCTGGGCATCTGTCTCGTTGATTCAGTCCCCAGTTTCTTTCTTCTTTCTCTTCCATGGCATTCCCCAGAGCCTGAAAGAATTGAGCTTTCTTTGAGTGTAACATCCCCTCTTGCTCAACCTTAGCTAAGCTGAAAAGTGTCATAGAGTATCCTGCACAATTCACCACTGTGCCCTTAATACCATATGCTAGGTCATAATTGAGTTACTAACAAGGGTGAAAAGAAATGAGAATCCTCCCTTAAGACAGGATCTGGTTGGAAATGTTAGTGGTCAACTGTACAATCACTTTTTTGAGAATCATATGCTGAATATTATTAAATAGGACTGATAGTCCCTATGAATACCCCAGCCCCCACGGATGGGGCAGCCTAACACAGATCCTGAACACTTTTCACAGAAACACAGAAATAGTACAATAAATGTTAATATCATTGCAAGTTCTATTAGTAATTTGCATTAAATATTATAATAAATCAGTATACACTAAGGACAATTACTTTGATTGCATTGCATTCTGCTGTGTCTTATATTTGAGAAAAAATATGTACATATAAACCTCAAAGTTATATTTCATTTTATAACTGTCCATTATAAAAGGGCTTTAATATATATATAACTACAAGCTTCTCAACATTACTCCTTTGCATGTAGAACCAATTATTTTCAACTTTTATATTTTGTGTTATTCTTAATTCTTAGTTTAGGAAGTCACTGGGACTGGTGTTGTGGTATAGGGACTAAAGCCATCGCCTGAGACACTGGCAGGTCGTATTGGAATGCCCCTTCAGAGCCCTGCTGCTCTTCTTCCATTCCATCTTCCTGCTGATATGTCCAGGAAGCAATGGAAGAATATCCCAAGTAATTGGATCCCTGCTAGACATGTGGGAAGGCAAGAATGAGTTCTTGGTTCCTTGCTTCAGCCAGGCCTGATGTAGGCATTTGGAGAGTGAACCAACAAATTAAAGATCTGTCTCTTTCTCTCTCTGCCACTAAAAAATAAAAATATTTAAATAAATAAATTCTAAAAATTTATAAAAGTTGAGGGGCCAGCACTGTGGTTAGGGGGTTGGGCCACCACCTGCAGGACTGGTATCTCATATGGGTGCAGGTTTGGGTCTCAGCTGCTCCACTTCAATCCAGGTCTCTGCTAGTGCACCTAGGAAAGTAGCAGCAGATGGTGCAAATGTTGGGGCCTCCCTCCCATGTTGGAGACCTGGAATAAGTTCCTGGCTCCTGGTCTGGGTCTGGCCCAGCCCTGGGCACTGCAGCCATTTGGGAAGTGAATTAGCTGATGGAAGATCTGTCTATCTCTATGTCTCTCTCTACTGTGCCTTTCAAATAAATGAAATAAATCTTCAAAAATAAAGAAATAAAAATTGATTGACTACTTATTAACTAATTACATATCTTGTCTGATGATGTTTTATGCATACTTTTAAACTATAACATTTAATTGCTATTATTCTTTTAAAAATGTCTAAGTATTTAATATTTTAAATTTAAATTCCAAATCATTGTATGCCCTATTTAAATCTCCTATTTATATAAAATATTATTTTAATCAAATTTCTGTGAATCTATACTAACATATTCTTGTAACATACTGACAGAAAAGATCTTAATACATCATATAAATATGTATGCTCTTCATGCTTCAAAATGATAATATAACAAAGCAAATGTAATATCTTCATTTAAAAGCTGTCTACAATGTTTTTCCTCAACATATTCTTTGGATAGGCTAGTATTATTGTCATGAACTCAGACTTGATATTTCTTTTCACATTTTCTCTCTGATTAATAGTGATCTTGTAAATGGCATTGCTACACTGCTGTGTGGACAGTCATCCCCCAGCCAGTGGACCAAATGGATCAACTGTCAAGGAGCTGTGGGGTTCATGGTTTCCTTCTATAAGGAACACTTATTTAAACTGGAGTTTAAGGAATGCTTCAAGTGTAAATTACATATTTATATCAGAATTGAAATCTTCCAAATCAGAGTTCTGCTTAATTTCACCTATGGACCAAGTCTGGCCCATCACCTACTTTTATAAACATGCTTTTATTTGAACATAGCCTCAGTGGCTTGCAAAAGTAGAAATATTTACTAGCTAGACTGTCACAAGAAAAATGTGCAAAATTGTATTTTAAGTTAAAGATATATTTTAAATATTGAATGTGTATCAACTCAGAGATAAAATGAGTGGGCTTGGGACATACAAGTTATCCTTGCTTGACTGTTACTATGTAACATCCTATTCCAAATAAGGTTTATGTATGATGTTATCAAATCATCACAATAATATAATGAGACACAATAGGGGGCAGGGCTAGGACTGAAACCCACCTCATCTGACCCCAGAGTCTTTGCTTACTTCAGTGCATGGTGAATTCACTGTGAGAGATGGTCATCCAGCTTAAAGACAACTTCCCAGGGATTGTCAAGAGACAGAAGCCTTTTAAGGACATTTCCCAAAATACAATCCCAAGAATTTGTTATACCCAAATCAAAAGATTTCAAGGCAAGAAAAAGAAAACATTTTTCCCTTTTCCAGACGATCCACTATGTTTTTTATGACTCAATAAAATTCAAATTTTCTAAACTTAGAAACAAACTAAGCATCCAAAAAGTCAAGCATTTGATCTTTAAATCTCATGGGGGAAAATTGGAAAAAGGGTTCCAATGAAGAGGTGGGGCATACAAAGAATTTTTCCACAGTTTACATGGTCTCTGACCTATTAAAGCTATTATTAACTAAGTGGAAAAATTCTCACTTAACAGAAAATCATTTCCCTCATTAAAATTAAACAAATGGTAACAAAAATAACAAATCTGACTTACTGGCAGCTACCACTGTTAGCCAAAACCAGATACCTTGGTAATCTGAAGGACAATTCATTGTTTAGACATGTTGAAGACGCCCTTACATCAGAGGACAAGATCACCCTATTACGTTTGCCAAATTTGACTTATACCCAAATCTCTTCAAATAACTATCGGATCCAGTTGCCGTCAGAGAAAAGGTTTAGAGTCCTTGATCACAAGAATTTTCATCCTCTCTCAACTATCTCATTCTTGGGAAAAGAGATCTGGCATGGTAAGTCTGGCTCTGTCTTTTACGGTCTCCAAGCATTCCCATCCATGTCTGTCTTCTTCTTGCTCCATCTCTTGGTTTCTCATGAGCATCTGCCTCTCCTTCTTTGGAACTGCAGAAAAAGAATTAGAATGAAAGGGCCTCAGACCAGACCTGGATGCAGAATGATTCACCGTGTGTCCACATAATGGGTAGCAGCTCACTTCTCTTTACTCACTTTCATTTTTCCCAGTGTAAGCAGAGCACAATAATGACTTTCATATAGAATTTACAGAAGATAAATGAGAAGATGTTGTATTGAAAACTCTTAGAAAAAACTGTAATGCATTATTAGATATTCAGTGTTTATTTGTTTGGTCTGGAACTAAATGATCAATTAATTATCTCTTACTACAGCTCAATCATGAGAACAGTATAAGACAGGACTATATTGATTATTCTTTTCTCTCTAGCCTAGTGTATGATTTATAATTTCCATAATAACATAACTAAAGTAAAAATGAAGTCTCTTTTTGCAAAGGCTGTGTTAAGAATTAGAATGCTTAAATAGTTACATACAAAGTCACTTCACATCTAAGGACAATGTTATTTAGACTCCCATGGATGAAGCAACTTTAGTTAGTAATATTTAATTTTTCTCTAGATTTTGGATAATAGTGATCCTCTTGCTTGTGTGCATATTTTCTTCAAATGCATGTGTGCATAAAATATTTTCCATTACCTCTAACAATATCATATGGGTTTCCAAGTAAGTTTTATCATAGTAAAAAAGCATAGGAAAGAAATGCTGGAAGATATCAATTTTTTGAGATCCGCTTCTTGCATTTCTTCTATCTCATCATCTTCATAATCTTGAATTGGGGTGTCTTTTTCATTTGGGGGCGTAATAATATCTTCCTTGTTCTTGTTACCTCAGTTTTTGCGTTTGTTGTTTGGCATATTGGAGATATTCTTTGGTTTCTTCGCTGTGGTGTTTTTTTCTTATTATACTATGACTCTAGATTAAGCAGACTGTCTGCTTTTGATGGAGTCTTAGAGGCTTGAGAAAGGTGTGGCCTGAGAGCTCTGCTTGGTTCCTCAGGGTTGAGGGTGTGCCAAAGGTGACACTCCCAGATTGGGTGTGGTAAATCTCTTCTCTCTTTCTTTCTTTCTTTATTTGATTCAAAAGCGAAGTAATTTCGCACAGATGAACAGAATTGGAGGTAGTCAGCAGGCGAATGATATACCCACAGGAGCCAGAGATTGGAAGCTCTTCCCCAGGACCACACAGGGCATCTGTGCTGCCCTCAGTGTCGGCTCAAATTCTCCGCACTCTCCCACTGGCTTGCCAAGGTTACCGAACTGTAGCATCTCTGGAGTACTGTGAACTCCATGAGTTCTCTCCCCCACCATCTCTCCCTTCACAGTCTCAGTTCATAGAACCACACAATAACTAGGTCCCAATCTCCTGCTATTTCTCCCCCCTCCCCCCCCCCCGAGTCAGGTTTTTCTGCTAGGCTCAGGGCCCATGCAGACCTGAGGTCACCCTACAGGGCCCGTGCAGACCTGAGGTCACCCTACTTATGACGTATGTCAAAAATGGTGCCTGCTCTTTGTCTTGCTTGCCTTTGAGAGGTGAATGGAGAGAGAAACTCCCATATTGGTCACTTTTCTCTCTCTCTCTCTCTCTCTCTCTCTCTCTCTCTCTCTCTCTTCTAGTTAGCCTGGTGGACTTTTCCCCACAGGGTTTCAAGTCTCGCTCCCTCTGGTCTCCTCTTTCCGCTTGCCTTCCAGTGTCTCGGGCTATTGAGGTTTGGCTCACCTCGCGTTCCAGTGCTGGTGTGTTGAGTCTGCCGCTGGTGTCCTGAACTGTGGGCTCCCACGCTCTCCACGCAGGTTCACTGTGAATCACTCATTCCAGAAGAGTTTCCTCTGCTGTTTCATCCCCTACTCTTCTTTGAACCTGCAGTATCTCCTCTTTTATTAAACTGTCTCTCCCCGGACTATCAGTGTGGTCCCTTCCTATTCCACCATCTTGTCCCTAGACTTGATAAATGAACCAAAACAGTAAGATCTGACAAACAACCCAGAGTGAACAGCAATGGCCTGACTCATTTTAAGGGAGTATGTATTTCAATAAAGGCTGGAATCCAACAGGTGGCAGAATATATAGATAGTGATGATCCAAATTCCTGCAGTGTAGGATCCCAGCCATGATTTGGTCTTTCTGTACACGTCTATGTTCCAACAATAAGGCCATAGGGAAATGTTTGCCCTATGATTCTCTGAACTTTTCCAGAACATTTCCAAGGTCACTTTTCCTTCCATCCATGGACCAGATCCATCAATTTTGAGCCAAATAATATCTCAGCAACACTATCTTCTTTTGATACAAAGTAATTCACTAAAGTGCTAAAAGTAATGAGAGGTATGCCTTATTTATGACATCACCTTCTTTTCATTCATCGTAAGAATTAATTTAACACAAGAATAATCCAAAGTACGCTTGCTTTGGAAGCACTCACAAACCAACAGCAATGTAAGCCCTGAATGAAATATAGACTGCCGGCACTGTGTAAGGCATTATGGTCCTACAGTTGAACCAAGTGATGGGAACAATGGCATATTCGATACATTTTAATACCTTACGAGCACTCAGCTAATTTTCAAAAATTTTAACTTACAAATATTAGCTTTTATCATGAAATTTGTGAAATTTTTAAGAAGTCACACAAAGGAAAATTGTCTGTTACAACTATAAGGATACGCAAAATAAGTGGCATCTTTGATAATCTTGAACAAGTGGCTCTGGCTTAAAATTAAGTATGCATATTAGGTATAGGAAAATACTATATATACCTGGTTAGATGAGTTTTGCAAAAAAATCAAAAGATTGCTTTACATCATTGCTAATACAACTATGTGAAGCATTTATTAATGTTTATCATTAATTCTGACACTTCACACACATTAATTCAGCTGTTGTAGCATTGTCAAAATCAATCAGTCTTTTCACTATAACATTCATCTCTATGATACATCCATTTAAACACTAGACTCCTCTATAAACTATGAAACCATTTTCTGAATTACATGTTCAGAAGTACTTGTTCAATATCCTTTTAAAAAATAACTATCATCACATAATTCTAGACCACATTTCTTTGCTACCGTTGGATCGCCAGCATCCATTTTAAAAGGATTATTTTACCTGTAGACCGAAACAAACTACTTTGACGACAAGAGAATTGGAGATCATTTGTAGTTTGAAGATTCCATGACATTTCATAATAACAGAAGCTTCCTAATTATAGGACTCAATAAAAAAGTATTATCACTACATCAAAGCAGTCTATAGATGAGGTCATCCATGAGAGATATCAAGTACCCAGTCCAATATACTAAATAAAGTCCTTATTCTTTTGTTGTCTTATGGTTCGTTTTACTTGACTGTATAGAATTTTCCCATGAAGCCTCAAGTGAGGCCTGCTTTGATTTGAAGAGGAATGCATCTACAGCCTGAGTTTCTCAAAATTAATCCCAAAATCAGCCTTGAAAAATGATCTCCACCGTCTTTATGATTCCACTGTAGCCTGCTATCCCTATTGAAAAAAAATTTTTGACAGGCAGAGTGGACAGTGAGAGAGAGAGACAGAGAAAGGTCTTCCTTTGACCGTTGATTCACCCTCCAATGGCTCTACAGCTGCAGCCAGCGCACCACGCTGATCCGAAGCCAGGAGCCAGGTGCTTCTCCTGGTCTCCCATGCAGGTGCAGGGCCCAAGCACTCGGGCCATCCTCCACTGCACTCCTGGGCCACAGCAGAGAGCTGGCCTGGAAGAGGGGCAACAGGGACAGAATCCGGCTCCCGACCGGTACTAGAACCCGGTGTGCCTGCGCCGCAGGTGGAGGATTAGCCTATTGAGCTGCGGCGCTGGCCCGTCCCTATTAAATTTTGTCAGATAGTCCAGATATGTCTGTATTTAGAAAAAGCAATCTCAGCCTAAAATCCAAATATTAGTCAGTCTGCCTTCTCCACAGCAGAATGGAAGGTCAAGGCACACGCTTGGAATCACATGTGTTTGCTAAAACTCAGCTCCGGTGATATGAGAAATACAGGAACTCTGCACCATCTTCACAAGTTTTCCATAAACACAGATTGTTCAAAAAATAAAGTTGAATTTTAAAAATTACCATTCCAAGGGTTCTGAAATATATTTGCTAAACCACAATTTCTGAAGCAGCATGAAGGGAAGACGTTGATAACAAGCACTTCACATAATTCTTAAGAACACAGGAGTTTCTATACCACATAGCAATAAGCTTATATCCTATATATTCTGAGTTTTTTCTAAGATGTATTTGTTTACTTGAATGAGAGAGAAAGAGAGAGAGAGAGCGCGCACTTCCATCCATGGGCTCACTCTCCAAATGGCTGCAACAGCCAGGGCTGGGACAGCATGAAGTGGCCAGGAGCTTCATCTGTGTCTCCCACGAGGGTTTCAGTGGCCCAAGCATTTGGGCCATCTTCTGCTTCTTTCCCAGGTGCCTTAGTAGGGAGATGGATTGGAAGTGGAGCAACCAAACCAGGAACCAGTGCTCAAATGGGATGCTAGAATGACAGGCAGCAGCTTACATCTATGCCACAATGTAAGCCTCTGGTCTGGTTTTCTAACTAATCTTAAAGCAGAATCTGGAACTCAGGATCCTAGGGTCGCTCATTGTCTATTCATCTTCCTGGATGTATCTATGGAGGGTAGGTAATATCTTCCTAAATGGAGAAATTACATCTTCATTGAAAGCAACTGACCTGCCAAGTATACCTCTGAGAGGTAGTCGCTCGAATAGACACCCAAGCTTTCTTCATCAGCTTCAGCTCCTAAACTCCCTTCCCTGTTAATCCTTGCTGCCAAGATCACAAACTGCCTCCCACCACCATGCTCCTGAGTTCAGGTAGAGAAAAGAGACTACCATAGACACAGCTGTGGCACGAAAAACTTGCATTGCCATCACAAAAAAGATTTCTCATTCTAATACTTTTTTTTTTTACAATTTTGATTATGATAGAATAACCAGCTCTCTTTTGAGCCCTTAAAAAGGGATCTTTACCAGTATTTTCCATCACAGGAACCCATAAAATAAAATTAATATTATTTTAAGGCAAAAACTATACCATCAATTCCACTTCACTCTCTCGTTTCCCCTAAAAGGCAATTTTCCATACTGTTCAATTTCCAGATGTACCATGCATGTCTCACAAATGATTGCAAGCATTTATATTTCAAACACATTTTTAAAATTACTTGATTTAAATCTGGTCGGCTTTTATAGGATCTAAATGAAATTAATGAAGAAGAAGAGTCTGCATGTGCGTAACGAGAGTAAAAATTGAAGTAGCAATGCCATTCGTGGAGACTTGACTGACATTACCTAGCGCTCTGGAGTCAGTGCCAAGTTTCCTGGGCCCCACTGTTGTCCTGGTCCAGAGGAGATCAGAACAGAAACAACTGGTTGTTGTGTAGCATTGTTTAAAAATGAATGTTCTGAAGATTTTCTGATTCACATTCATTATCCACGGACCTGCTCTCAATGGAATTCTCAATGAGAATTATAGCTAATTGCCTTCAACCAGGCTGCCTGGAACATAATGGTACAGTGATTTACAGAAAATCATTCATACTGCAGAGGCCATTTGAAATGGAGCACATTTTAAAAGGTAAATATCATGCTTTCTTTGACGATCAAAATTTTGCATTTGAACTCATGCACCATTTATTTCTTCAAAGAAAATCAGTAGTAAACAATGCAGACCTTTGTGAACAAAATATCAGTAACATTAGTTTGCATCATCTCAAGTCATCATAATGTACTTGAAAAGAGACTTGCAAAACATGATAGGAGATTCTATTAGGGAAAGTCTTTTAGAAAAGAAGAGAGGAAATATTGCAATAACGCACGGAGAAAGCAGGGATGTATGAAATTAGTGCATTCTTTAAAAAACGTAGAGGTCACAATATAAGAGAACAAAATAGTAAAACAAAAGGTGTGTGTGTGTGTGTGTGTGTGCACATTGGCAGGAGTGCCCTGCAAAATGGCAGGGTTTTAAAGAACACAGAGCAGCAGGCATTTGCTCTAAGAAGTAGACACTGGTTGGGCAGACTGCCGGGGATTGAGTCCCAGCTCCATTCCCTATTCCAGCTTCCTGCTAATGTGCATCTTGGAAGGCAGCCACAATGCCTCATGCAGTTCAGTCTATGTCATCTACATGAGGGACCTGAGTTGAGTTTCCAGCTCCCAGATAGTCTGGCCCATCCCTGACCATCAGTGGCATTTGGGGAGTGAATGGTTGGATGGTCTCTGACTCTCTCTCCTCTCATTCTCTATCTCATTCCCTCTGCTTCAAAAATAAACAAATTGTGTTTCTAAAGGACACAAGTGTCAGATGTAACACCCACTTCCATAAGCCTGACTTATGTGGTTCTTTCACTACTAAAGAATAATCATATGCAGAATAATAAGGAGGATTATGAGATGAAATTTAGTGATCCATTGGGCTCCACTTTTAACATCTGGAGTATATAAAAGCAAAGCATATTGTGTTCAAAAAATAAGGTCAAGTGGATAACAAATTGAATTATACACAAAAAAGTCATAACCACTGGAAGAACTGAGTTTGATTCATAAGAATTGTGTTTTCCCACTGAACATTGCAAGGTGACTTTAAATTGAAAATCACACACTTCATTTCTGTGCAGCCTGGGCCAGCCAAGAGGACATGGATGTTCAGCTTGTTTGGGGTGGATAAAGAGGACCACTGCCTCCAGTCTTCCTACCCCTTCTCAAAGGACTATGACATTAGAACTGAAATCAACTGATAGAATTCATATTCATTTATTTTTTCTATCCTTATCTTAATCTGTCCTCCCTCCATAAAATAAAACAAAAATAAACTTCACCTCCAAGTCAGTGCGGTGGCATTTTATGCAGTTTTAAATGGTAGACTTTGATAATTCACATAATTCCTAAAGATCATAGAAGAAACAAACATGCCTGAGTCTACAAGAAATAAATGTTAAAATAAGGAAAATACCAGTATATTCTAGAATATGTAAATAAAAATAAAATCTTTGGCTTTCATAATTTGTCCAAATAAATTTATCCCACTTTATTTAACTGTAAGTCAAACATTCATATAAATATTCAGACATAATATAATACATAACATTTATAAATTTATTCTATAGCACATATTTGATTGGCTATACATAAAACAGTCAAGACATAGCAATATATGTTCAAAAGGAATAAAGTCATATTGCAGTTGTATTTATAGTTTAACACCTTTATATATTCTGTAAAAATGATTATTATAATCTTCATCTCTTTCTAAATAATGCTATAGAAGTGCCCCTGTCATTTGGTAAACTGTTATACCAAATATTTGTGTAGGTTTTATTTGACACCCTACCATAGAATCCACTACCTACTGTATCTACTAACTGGTAACATTGAGTTAATACCTGTACTATTAAGATGATCGCATCACATTATAATTGTAAATGTGCATTCAACACACTTTTCTTTGGAATGACATCCAGTTAAATTTTGAAATAAACATTTAGAGGAAGCTAGCTAACAGTATCCTAGAATTAATTTATGATACTTCCATATACATCTAAAAAGAATTCCCAGAAGTGTAATTATGACTGATGTTTCACTAGCAAAAATGTTAACAATCAGTTTCTAAGAATTTGAGTTTTGGGTTAGGAAAAAGAATCTCTTCCACTGTGGACAGCAGGTGTGCAAAATAGTTTGAAATAACTGCCAATATGGGCAACAGTTGATGATAATGTTGCTAATTTGAAAGTTTTCCATTGTCATGGTAAATAGTTATGAGCTCTTTAATTTCTGTAAATTCACTAAATTAATCCTTCAAATTGAAAGTGTTTGCGATACTTGAAGAAGATTCTGCATATTTTCATGAGATCTAAAAATGTCTTATATATTATTTCATCAGGAATATTTTTGCTTAGTTGTTGCTTTATACTTACCATGCATAAAATGTTCCCTAATCTTGGATCTAGAAATGTAGCAATGGAGATTTTAATTGCTTTCATATAACAAATCTCCAAATCCCCACCTGCAACTCAGCTTTCATTCTATGCACACTAATTTCAGCATGTTGTGTGAAGCAAAATGTTGGGAGACTCAATATAGCAAGCATAATGTAAGACTTACTTCTCCTATGTCATACCAGTTTAGCTATTTTTTCAGCAGATTCTAACAAACTATGTTCTCTACAAGCAAACTGTCTTGTATCTTAGTCTGTTATTGGCAGTGTAGAGTGTTAAAGCATTCTTTAGTTCAATCTTTATAAAAAGTGTTATAGATTCAGTTCCATCTCGTTTGAACATATGATATCTGACAAAGCACTCCCATCATCTCTCTTATGTCAGGTGGATTGTTTGAGGATTAAACGGAGTGATAACACAAGCTCATTATTTTCCTGCTTAAGGGCAGTAATTCTGCTATGCTTTCATTATAATTACTTTTTCATCACATACTAAAGGATGTGAAGAAAAATGCATTGTCTTCTTATTCCCAAGACACTCATAGCCTTCACTGCATTTGTTTCATTGTCTGTCATGATTATATGGCATATTCTTTACTGATTTCCCATTCCATAAATAGTTTATCAATCAGATTCACTCAGTTGTTTGTTCTGTGAGACCCAGAAATTTCTCAATACGTAAAGCAGAATAATTAAATTCTTTATTAGCTTAGCATAGTCATAATTAGAAAAAAATGGATTATACTCTTATCTAAATGCATAATTACAAAAATAAGAAGAGTACTGACTCTATCATATTGCCAACTTTTTGTTGGGGTTCACAGAATCATATTTCAAGAACTCTGTTTCAGCTCTCTGTCTTATCAATAGCATTATTTTAACTAGGACTCAGGGCTCAGGGTAGGTGTTTACCATGGCGGTTAGGACAGTGTGGGAGACACCCACCTCACTTACCAGAGTGCCGGGATTGGGAATGGGCTCTGGCACCTGACGTAAGCTTCCTGCTCATACACGTCCTGCAAGGCAGCAGGTTCAAGTGGTTGTGTCCCTGCTGCTGATATAGGGGAGCAGGACTGAGTTCTTCACTTAAGTCTGGCCCAGTCAGACATTTGGCGAGTGAACAACCAAACAGGAATTGGCTCTCTCTTTTTCTCTCCTTCTCTCTGCCTGTTAAATAAATAAGTAGAAGCATTTGACATGTGAGAAATTAATTTCTTAAAAAAGAATTTATAGCTTAAGCAAAGAGAAAATTCTTTTATATTCATCCACAGAAAATGTATAACACTCTATTGCAATTATTTCAATAAGAATGTACTTCAAATTTTTGCCTCTATAGACTCAAAATCATAATAAAATCCATTCCTACATCATGTGTGAAAACTCTATTTTAAAGTTTGATAAGACAGAACAAATTAGTACATCAGTTTTCTCTTTTTTAAACATTTTCTTCTTACTTTATTTTTTATATCAAAATTGATGATATATCAGAGATAGTGTGGAGTCTTTCTCTCTCATGGAAGTGTTTTAGTGGCATTCTGAACTTGATTCATTTTTCCTAGTTGTAAAAAATTCCCATAAAGGAATATTGAGGTCAATGCCAAATTTGAATGCTTCCTGAAATACATGCTTATCGGCATGCACTCTCCAGCAGACTATGTGAGTTGTAAGAAAAGGCACAACAGTGTATTCAACTCTTCATTGGTGTCAAGAAGAGAGAATGACAAACACTAGGCCCCACTGACACCACAGCGATTGAAGGAATACATGTATTAAATGAGGTGGCACAGGATGATGGGAAAGTATTGCATTTGTGTTCAGAAAGATATTTAGGTTTCCATTTGCTAGCATTATGATACTGGGCAGTTTAATTAACATTTCTGAAGATAAATTTCCTCATTTGCAGAATTTTCCTAAAACTCCCTGTTACTGGGATTTTTGTAGGAATATTGAAAATACCAGCACAGTGCCTTTCATCCAGCAGGTGCTCAAGATACTGACTAAAACAAGAGAAGAATAACATTAAGGAAATAGTTAATGCTCAAGTTGACTAAAGCAGTTTTTGATGCCCAGTATATAAGCACATTATGAAGATCTAATTTGTTAAACATAATTGATCGAGTTGAAAAATGATATTCTTCTCTGAAAATTACTCACATTTTCTTTTGTCTCAGTAAGTTGGGGATACATTTCCAACATAAGACACTTTCTGTGCAATCTCCTGAAGTCTATCTCTGTAACTCCCCAGAATCAAAAATTACCAAATCTAATTGTCTAGGTCTGTGGAGGAGTGTTTCTGCATTTGGCCACATTTCTACCCAATTATAAGTAAAGCTTATAAATCATGATATTACTTCCTCATAGTTTCCCTTCTATCTAGTAATTAGCAGGGCTATTTCTTGGCTTCCAGCCACAAACTCAAAGGAATCTCTAGACTTAGTGAGCTATGCAGACTTCCAGATTTATACGAGAAACGACCTCAATTATTCACATTTTTCACTCTTTCCAATTCCTTTAAGTATTGCAATAGTATATTAACCAGAATTATGTTCCAAATATTAATACTTCCATCATTCATTTCAATTTTCTGTCTTTGTCACTGGTACCAATCATTCTTTGTATAAACACTAATTAGATTCAGGCAGAAAACTCTGAAATTCCTTTACATTAACAAGAGCCTATTAAATACAGTCTCTAGTAAATATTTCCCTTTTTTGATATTTTTGTTGCTGATTTTTTTCTGTCAAATATAAATGCTCCCAAGTCACTTTTAGTAAAAATTATGAGGCAATAATATTTAGGAATTCAGTGAAAATGGTGATCATTTAAAATTAATTTTTAATTTTCATTAAAGTTATACAGTATGTATTTTGAAAACTCAGTTGATCTAAAGATCTAACCATAGAAAAATAATACACTTAAGATCTTTTAGCTGTTTCTTCTGTTTTTTGTTTTTTTTTTTTTTTTCTGACAGGCAGAGTGGACAGTGAGAGAGAGAGAGACAGAGAGAAAGGTCTTCCTTTGCCGTTGGTTCACCCTCCAATGGCCGCCGCGGTCGGCGCGCTGCGGCCGGCTGGCGCACTGCGCTCATCCGATGGCAGGAGCCAGGTGCCAAGTGCTTTTCCTGGTCTCCCATGGAGTGCAGGGCCCAAGCACTTGGGCCATCCTCCACTGCGCTCCCGGGCCACAGCAGAGAGCTGGCCTGGAAGAGGGACAACCGGGACAGAATCCTGCGCCCCAACCGGGACTAGAACCCGGTGTGCCGGCGCCGCAAGGTGGAGGATTAGCCTGTTGAGCCACGGCGCCGGCCTCTTCTGTTTTTTTTTTTTTTTAAATATTTTATTTATTTGAAAGGCAGAGTTACAGAAAAAGAGGAGAGAAACAGAGAGAACAATCTTCCATCCATTCATTCACTCCCCAAATGGCCTCATTGTCCCCAACTTGACCAAACCAGAGCCAGGAGCCAGGAGCCTCTTCCAAGTCTCCAAAGTGGGTGCAGGTGCCCAAGGACGTGGCCATCCTCAGCAGCTTTCCCAGGCACATTAGCAGGGAACTGGATTGGAAATGGAGAAGTTGGGGTTCATTGGCACCCACATGGGATGCCAGTCTTGCAGGCAGTGGCTTTATCTCGTATGCAAGACTAAACAAATTTTTTTTTCATTTTTTCTTTTATTTGTACACATCTACAATGGTTTTTCTTTTTCTTTTTTTTTTTTATATGACAGGTAGTGTTATAGACAGTGAGAGAGAGAGAAATAGAGGGAAAGGTCTTCTTTCCATTGGTTCACTCTCCAAAGGGCTGCTATAGCCGGTGCTGTGTGGATCCAAAGCCAGGAGCCAGGTGCTTCTTCCTGGTCTCCCATGCCGGTACAGGGTCCCAAGGACTTGGGCCATCTTCCACTGCTTTCCCAGGCCATAGCAGAGAGCTGGACTGGAAGAGGAGCAACAGGGGCTATAACCCGGTGCTCACATGGGATGCTGGCGCCGCAGGCAGAGGATTAACCAAGTGAGCCACAGTGCCGGCCCCAAACAATGGCTTTTCCAAATCTGTTAAATATATGTGATATTTTAAAAATCCATTACTTTTTGTTGTGTTTTGCTTCCTTACTGTGGGGGAACCTTCTGTCCATGTCTGAACTGGTTGCTCTTGTGGCTTGCAGCACAGTTACTCAACTCCCACAGTCATTCTATGAGTACACCAAGCCTCCCTTCTCTAAGTTTCAGTTTTGAATCCCATACTTCTTGGTTCTATCTTTCCTTTCATGGCCTGCTCCCTTGTTTTGCTGAAACAATTTTTAAAGTGTTCCTTAAGAAAAGATGCCCAGGAAATAAATATCTTTAAATCATGCCATTATTCAATTGCTATTTGGGTGAGGTAATAGTCGTCACAGTGTTCTAAAAGTATTCTATGCAATTTCAATCTCATAGGAGCATTACAGGATTACCAACATCTAGTTCATGATCATTTCATGAACTTGTTTCTAATTTTCTTAGAAACATTTATAGTCTTCTCTTAAGGACCTGTGTTCTTTATTATTTTATCACTGATACTCAATAACCTAACCTCTAGGGCTTCTAAAATTTCAGTATTTATCATTCTAAGTTATCATTTACATTTTATATGTTTCTTTGTGCTTATTCCTAATTCTTTTACTAATTTCAATACTATTACCTGGGAATTTATTGAATTGTTACTCAGAGGGATCACTAAATGTATACCAATTTTGACTATTAATCTTCCTTCAAGTTGTTATTTCTCTTTCTGTTCTGACTATTTTTACTGTAGCCTGTAACTATAAGTAAAATATCTAATTTCCATGTAATCCTATAGATCATGTTATTTTGACTTTGATGTTTTCTTCTGTCTTTTTATTTCTCTTGGTCCCTTTAAAATCATTGGTTGTCAAAGAATTTATATCTGGAATACATAAAGAACTATCATAAATCAATAAGAAAAGGATAGCATCGAATTAAAAGGAGATGAAATGCTTGAAAAAAAACCACTAAGATGTATACTGAAATAATTGATAAGCCTATGAGAATGCGTTTAACGTCATCAACCACCAGAGAAATGTAAAATAATACTGCACTATGCTACTCCTGCACACATCCTCAAATATCTGGAATTAGAGGTTGACATAACAAATGTTGATGAAAATGTGGTGCAACTATAAGTGACAGAATAGCTCCCACTTCAGAAAGGAGTGTCAGACTTGAGAAAGACCTACAGGATACTTTTTCTGGTTTATTTATTTGTTTGTTACTATGACTTCACTTTTGGATCTTGTTTCAGGCTTTGGAAATCAGATTCCTGCAGCTGTTTTGTGTCTGAGATGTATGTCACTCCTCTCTCACTTCAAAGCTCCATCAACAAGCCCATTCATTCTCTTAACTAGAGATCACATGTGTGTCTTCACTTATTTATTTGGCTTTCTACTTGGAATTCATAAATCTCAGCGACTCAGAGTAGGCATCTGGAGCTTATCTAACTTTCTGGTGTGGAATTCAGTAGTTGTCAGATTGCTGCTTTCTGTCCTGCTCCATCCATGGGCCAGAGTGGTGCCAATGTAACCAGACTGGAGCTGTTAA
Organism: Sylvilagus floridanus; assembly: GCA_949820135.1. Taxonomy (NCBI): domain Eukaryota; kingdom Metazoa; phylum Chordata; class Mammalia; order Lagomorpha; family Leporidae; genus Sylvilagus; species Sylvilagus floridanus. The sequence continues at coordinate 109,806,889 of OX463238.1, read as the reverse complement.
CCACGGCACCGAGCCCAGAACAGAATTCTATTCTGATGTCACTTCTCCAGTGAGGGAAGCCAATCGAATTTAATACTTAAATTTCCCTCTGGGCTGGCGCCATGGCTCAACAGGCTAATCCTCCACCTTGCAGCGCCGGCATACCAGGTTCTAGTCCTGGTCGGGGCGCCGGCTTCTGTCCCGGTTGCCCCTCTTCCAGGCCAGCTCTCTGCAGTGGAGGATGGCCCAAGTGCTTGGGCCTTGCACCCCATGGGAGACCAGGAGAAGCACCTGGCTCCTGCCATCAGATCAGTGTGGTGCACCGGCCGCAGCATGCTGGCCGCGGCGGCCATGGGAGGGTGAACCAACGGCAAAGGAAGACCTTTCTCTGTCTCTCTCTCTCTCTCGCTCGCTGTCCACTCTGCCTGTCAAAAATAAAAAAAAAAAAATTCCCTCTGAAATAGTTTTTTAAATTTCCAAAAGTGGTGTGTGTGAGTGTGTGTGTGTGTGTGTTCTCAGAGATAACAAGTAACAGAGGATTTTTGTCCAATTTTTCTCTCTATTCCTGACCTTTTATTGTCTATGTTCGTGTATTTCCACTTTGACTACTATAAAAATGCTTAAGTAACTATATTTTATGTATGTTTTGAGCATTTGAGAATTCCAATAGGACTAATTCCTGGTGGACATAGAATTGGGGATTGAAAGGTGTACACATTTTAAGGCTTTTACTGCCTTTCACTAAGCAGTGCAAGAAACCGTATAGTTTTAGTGCATTTTTACCAATTCTGGAAATCTCAAATCTTGTTACTTTTGTTAATATGTTTGTAAACTACATTTTCTGGTGTCAGAATTTATTTAATAGTTGGCTCATCATGTGTATTTTTTTTTTTGAGAGAGATGTAAAGAGTAAGCAGAAGATGAACTCTAAACTCAGTTGACATTATATAGAAATAATTAGATTTAGCGAACTCTTAAGAACAAAATGGAGACTAGTTCAACTTAACAAAGATTAGCTGAACAAGAAAAAGTTTCTGAGCTGAACATCATTCCAGACCAAAGATAGTTCTGAACACCATCCTCACTAGGTGGTGATTCTAACCAGAAAGGCAGGATGACTTACAGAGATGATGAGACTGGTGCAGTAAGAGATGTCCCTTCTTTGGGGATACTGTGGCAACTATTATTAGCCTGTTTAGCTGTCGTGAGTGGCTGAGCCTCCATTAGGTGTGGTCTACTACATACAGGCCCCTTTGGACTAATTCATTGTTTAGTTACGGAGACTGATTTAGGCCAATTAGATTCCAATTCAATGAAACATATGGTATCAAAATCAGAACCATGCTTATGTTCAGACCATATTCTCAGATATTCTAATTCAATTACCCTGAAAATGTACCTGAAACACAGTAATTTTTTTAATTAATTTCCCCAGATAACTTTAATATGCAGTTTGACCTGAGAACAAATGATTAGATTATATTGCATCTGCATTTCTCTGGAGAAGAGTGGTGTCCTTGGTAAGAAAATAAGGTCTTCTAGAAACAAAAGTAACTAGGTTTGAAAAGCCATTTGGTATAAGATATTTAGTAAATAATGTCGGCTTTCGTGGTCTCAGTATTCATCTATAAAATTAAAAGTATAAAAAATGCTCATTCACTGTAATATGGGAATGTTTGCAGGAATAAATATAATAATGTATTTTATTATTTGTATTATGCTAATTGTATTTCTTGGTTATATTCTATTCATTCATTAATTTAGTTTCCCATTGACTCTATAAACATTTGTTGAGCACTCACCATATTCTAGATGCTGATGGTAAGTGAGAAAATAAAAACAAACTTACCTGTCTTCCTAAAATTTATTTCTGAAGGTAAGAAAAACTATAAACCAATAAGTAGATTGATAGGAAAATAGACAGTACTATAATGCCAAGTAGCATTGTGTTGTGTGGAAGAACAAATAGGAATAAAATATAAAAATGAGAAACCATGGAATTTTAATTTGGATAATCAAGAACATTTAAGGATACAATATTGGTTTAAATATTTGAATGAACTGAAAAAATAAGCCAATAGAATATAACATGAATAACTGACAATCTGAAAGCCCTAAGATCGGTACTCCTGCTATTATGATTGTTTTTATTTTTGTTTTGAGATTTGGGGAGCTTTCCTTTATTTCTTTGTTTATTTCCTTTGTTTGAAATTAGTAAACCGAGGACCCAATACTGTGGAATTTCACATATATAAAATTGCCTTATATTTTAAAAATAAAAATAAATATTTATAGGCCTATAAAAAGTGGAAAGATGTAGAGAAACTTCATTTTTTAATAACTGAGGGAGTGATAGAGAGGGCAAGAGTGAAGGCAAAGCATGGAGTTAGGTGGCAGGCGCAGTAGCTGTTCATTTCTCTAGAGTGACATTCCTGAAACTGTTGAAAAGCTTGTTTCACAAGATCTTTTGAAAGCAGATCAACCTGTTTTGCTGAGGGATAAGATATAGAGCTGAAAAAAAAGTGAAAAATCCAAGATAATTCCCAGTTTAAGATATACTGAACATTGCACTTGATTTCCATAGATTATTTCATTGAATCTTACTACAGCCCTCAGATTCAGTGACATTGTACTGGAAGGGATCAGGACATACCACCTCTAAGTGTGATACATGGCATTTAATTTATTTTAAGCTAAAAGATATTAAAGAAAAGCAGATACATAAAAGACTTTTGACCCCCTCCTTTTTACTCAAATGCAGAATATAAAGTTTCTCATGAAAAATTGCCCTCTCCCAAGGAGGAAGAGGAACACAACCTTATCAGCAAAGATGGATGTCAACGCTGAGTTGAATCTGCACAAAGCAACTAAAGTGATCTTTATCTTCCATGAGTTTTCTACATGTATTTCTAAGATACTTTCCAAGAATTTGTGATCTCTAGTCCAAAATCCATTTCCCTTTGTCATGACACATCTGCACAATTTATTGTTCTTTGTTAAAATGGTATATAAGCTCTCAAGACCATTACCAATTCTGGCTGTTCATCTCTTATGTACGAGGAACTTCATGTACATGTAAAGTATTGCATCAGATAAGTATTTTCACATATTTCTCCTAATATTTCTCTGTCTTTTGTAAGTTTATCCCTCACGCCCAGCCATAGAACACATTAGGGCAGAAGAAAAGCCTTTCTTTTGGAACAGGCCAATGTATAAAATAGGGAAGAGATAAGAGAGAATTTTATTTTGTGTGTGTGCAACATACAAAATACAAATGTCTATTTCATTTTGTTTTGATTTCACTTAATATTCTTGCTACAAGTTTGATATACAGGTATAGCAGTGACAAACAGGTAGAAAATTGCTATCCTGTGTCACAAGTTATCTCATTTGCTTTCTGGTAACATTTCAATTCCAATACACTTCAGTGAGATAATGACATGGCAGTAAGAGTGGAGAAACTCAGAGAAGAGACAATAAAAACAAATTTAGATTTAACATATCAGTTAAAGGCATGTACAGGAAATGAAAGCATTTTGTTGTTAAAGGTTGGAGATATGGACTGAGGCTTCTGATTCATACTGAGTAGTAGGATTTGACCTTGGAATAGTTATTCTCTCTAAACCAGTGTTGTTTTTTTTAAAGATTTATTTGTTTGAAAGTCAGAGTTACACAGAGAGAGGAGAAGCAGAGAGAGAGAGAGAGAGAGAGAGAGAGAGAGGTCTTCCATCTGATAGTTTATCCCCAAGATGGCCGCAAAAGCCAGAGCTGCACTGATCAGAAGCCAGGAGCCAGGAGCTTCCTCCAGGTCTCCAATGTGGGTGCAGGGGTCCAAGGACTTGGGCCATCTTCTACTGATATCCCAGGCCACAGTAGAGAGCTGGATTGGAAGAGGAGCAGCCAGGACTAGAACTGGCGCCCACATGGGATGCCAGGCCAGGGCATTAATCTGTTGCGCCATAGTGGAGGCCCCTAAACCAGTGTTTCCAAGTTGGGCTATTACATTCAAAGCACTTAAATCACTAATTTGATGACAACCTCTGGGAGCAACCCCAATACAATGAGAAATTTTTTAAAAGTGAGTATATACTTTACATGCAAAAAAATCACTTCAGAAAATACTGGCAAATATAAATCATAGCTCTTGCTAAATTGTCATTCCTTGCCCAATTTAGACTTCATATTTTACCCCTGGATTAAAATAAAAAATAACCTACTAAAGAAAATATGCATCTAATTTCCCTCTTAAATATTTAAAAATTTAGTAATTAATTACTACAGATTAACACATAAATTATAGTTTTAAAGACCTTAAAAGTCTACCAGTTTCATTTTTTTATGTTTAATTAGCAATAATCTGATTTTACTCCCCAGGAATCTGCATATTTTTGGTGGTTTAACCACCATAGTAACCAGCAATCAAGTCTGCTAATATAAATCAAAAAGTTATAGCTAGTTGCCTATGAAAATATTCCTTACTCTTTCTTTTCTGTCTATGTGTGTATATCCTTGACTGTAAATTGTTCTGACAAGCCTCACATACTTTCTTCATGGAGGATAACTTTTCTGAAAGAAAATCATAGGAAAGCACATGAAAGTAGTTGAGCAATAACCAGACTTTTACACATTCCAATGTATATTAAGATTGTTGCTAAGGCTCAACAGAGCTGGTTTTCCAGAGTGCAAGGAAATAATTTGCTATTTGCATAGCATTGATACCTCCTTTCTCTCTCTCCTCTCCTCTATTCTCCTCTCCTCCCCTCCCCTCTCCTCTAAAAAGGAACTTCAGTAATCTGTATTAAGGTTGGTATGCTAGAAAACCTCGGTTTTGCCCTAAGACTGTTATACTTTATGAAAATACTCCACTACTGTTTATTGTGGTCTAATGGGCTTTCTTCCACATTCAGGGAAAAGGAATTAAAAAGCAAATGTAATTACTCACCTTTTAAGAAGCTTGGCTTCAGGGATACTTACTGAAATGGAAAAGTGGAGTCACTAAATAGAGAGAGAGAGAGAGAGAGAGAGAGAGAGAGAGAACTGGACATTGTTCTATTATATAAGAAAAAGTTTCACCCAGCTTGCTACCTGTGCCACTAACATTTTAGAACAGTTCTGCAGACCCCTCCCCCCACTGCAATTCTAACAGTTTGACTTGTTAATCTTTTCTTTATAATCAGGCCCCTTCTGCGACCAGCGCAAAGTTGTTCCTTGCCCATCAAAATCTTCTTCTTCTTATATAATGAAAACTGACTCTACGGTCAAAACAGTATCTTTTCCACTTAAACATCTTCATTATATATTAATTTAGAAACATCCCTAGAGAAGATATGAGTTGTTCAATGATTATCCACTTTCAGATTTGCAAAAATAAAAAATTTTTGGAGATTAATTATGCAACAATGTGACTGTATTAACACTGTTGAAATGTAAATTTGAAAACTGTGATGATATATTTTGTTATATATATTTTACCACAATGAATTTTTTTAACTTAAGTGAGGGGAAACAAGTGTGAGTAACAAAGCATTAATTTGCCCTTTTAAAAAATTTGATCACACAGGAAATATTAGTCTTTACCTGGTGAAGATCATCCATTTTCCAAAAATACCTGTTCCACAAGAAGGCTTAACTCTCCTTTTCATTTAAATTATGAATAGTAAGAGGAAAAGAGATCATTCTCAGAAAAGACACATGGAAATGGAATGAAGACCACTGAGATGAGAACTAACAGAGGCTGCTTATTCAGAGTTCTCCACCTTAGGGGATGAGTTAGCATCATTGGCGCTTGGCAGTGATTGATAGCCAGGTAGTGAAGAAGGAACGCCCTATGCTGCACTCTGTTTTGGAGCTGTTGGCACAGGGAAGTTAGAGGTGAGCTATTTGGAAGCCAGGCATCCTGTGTGATGGTCTGGGGGGCACTTAGTGTCCTTTGGTAGATCCTGAGGCACCCAATGTGTAAACTGCCCATCACTGGCCAAACCCTGTGCATTCTGTGCTGAGGGTTGCAGACTTAACAGATCCAAGTTCTAGTGTCAGAGCCTACTTCAAAAAATTTTTGGAAAAATGAAAAGACTTTTGGTACAAAACATTGAAATTCAAGCATAGGTTTATAATACACATTGTCCATAAAACATTTTAAGATTCCCCCTATATATGACTTTCATAAGTTTCTGCACCAAGATAGACTTCTCTTTCCATTCCTTTTCCCATGAAGTTTTACAAGCATCCTCCTGTCTGACCCTTTGTGTATTTATTCTCTGAATCATATGGGAAAGGTTTAGAGCTTATAGTTTGGGGATAAATGAAGGGAAACCAAATGTTGAAACTTCTACATATGGTGGCAGATGTTGCAACAGGAATAAAAGCCAAAGGTGACTGTAAAAGCAAAGTGTGACTTCTGAAAAGTCTTCACAATAATTGAATGATGCTTTAGAGACGAGATATTTAACCTAGCAGTTAAGACATCCATATCCCACATTGCAATACCTTGGTTCCATTCCTGGCTGCAGCCCCCAACTCCAGCTTCCTGCCAATGCAGACCCACAGAAGCAGCAGTGGTGGACATGTGGGTCACCTGGTTCCCAGCTTCAGAGCTGGCCCAATCTCAGCCACTGTGCACATTTGAAAAGTGAGCCTGATATTGGAGATGGACCCCTTAAAATCTATATGAAAATGTGGCCCTTTAAAGTTCCCCAGAAGCACCATCTGGGGTGCCACATATGCTACCGGAATTTGGGGTGCCATAGGATATCACCATATGCTTATTAATAAATCCCCAATATTAATAAGCCTGAGAGGCTTCTTGCCTAATATTTAGAGAAGAATTCTAAATACCAGCACAGATAAACGAGGCAGCATGGTATGTTTTAAGCTTTTATTCAGTGAGAAAAATCATAGAAGAGAGAGAGCTTTATATAAGAGAGAGGGGGTGGGTAAATCTGGGTTCCTACGGAGAACCAGGAACCAGCCACGTGGAGGAGCATCTAGGCCAGGAAGCCTAGGGCAGGTGGCCCAAAGGCTACACACCCTGGGGGTGCAGGGCTACAGCAAGCCCCCTCCTGGCAAGAGCCCAAGAAACAGAAGAGAAGACAGGACACACCTTGTCCCAGGCTTTTAATCCACTTCCAAAGGGGAGTGGTTAATTAACCTGATTGGCTGGTGGGCACCCAGTGTGGCCAAGTAGGGGCATGAGGTCACACAGGGGCATGGTGAAGGTATCAGATAGGGCGTGAGGTCACACAGAGGCGTTTTGAAGGTGTGGTCTTCCTGCTCACAAACCTAATCGACTTTAACCTGTATGCCTACCTACTTCAAACCAACATATCAAAGCTCTTGAAGTCTCTCTGTTTCTCTGCCTCTCATATAAACAAATTTTTAATTACGCTTCATTCAAACCAATGTACACGTTCTTCACCTAATAACAATGGGAAAAAAAAGCCAACAAAAAATGTTTGTTTGTTTGTTTCTCAATATTTTACCAGAAAAAAAGATTTTCTACTCATCTAAACACCCATTAAGTTCTCAATTCTTGGCTACCAGAAATCCCCATTATTCATTTAAGGAAGAACTCATTCAAGCATCCACAACTTATAAAAATAAATTATGTAAAAGCTGAAGTCGAAATGCATTCAATATGTCTTCAATATAGAATTATTCTTATGAAATATGTAGCCATTCACTTGTCTCAAATCTACTTAGCTACACTTTACTTCACTGCTAAATGAGCCCATCCACATCAGAATAAAAGCGGTTTTGAAAAACCTATAAAATTATTATTAGAATATCATTAAGATCATCCAAATTAGGAGTTTGCCTAAGGGAAACACTTTTCTTTGTTTCTTTCAGTCTTTCTCCTTTTTTTTGTTTCCTTCTTTCCTTCTCTCATTCTTCTTTTCTTTTCCTCTGTCTTCATCCACTCTCTGATGTTTCCTCTCCATTTCTTCTTTCTTGCCTTCTATCATTGAAATAATTTGTTTTATATTTTGTTATTATACTTTTCAATCATTTTATAGTTCCTGTTTTCTGGTACTTTGACATCTTTGAGCCTTTGAGACTTGGGAAAACTGCCTGTACCAAAGCAGGTCAAATTCTGGGCCAAGTCCTGGGTTCTCATGTACATGCATCGTTCATAGGCAAAACAATCTAAAGACTATACTCAACCTCTTTTATTGGGTTTTCCAGGAGTCCTCACAATCCAAAGACGATCTCCCCATCAGCAGGGCCTTGCTTGGCCTGGCATATCCTTCCTCTTGGATACTCAGTAATCTCCTGATTTGTTGACTTGATTATACCTGAAAAACAATAAAATCAACATCTTAGAACAGCCACATCTGATGGAGAAGTTGTCAGTGCATTGCTGAGTAAGGGGGAAAAATTCAATGCAATGCTTTTTTACAGACTTTCTTGAGTTCAAGCAGCTGATTGGTTTTCTGATGAATTCTACAACCGTGCATGTATATGGTTCTTAATGAGCACTAATGCCCTGACCTTGTTGGAGGAAAGCATTCTAAAGTGAATTTATGGTAGGTGGAAAATTACACTTAAACCATCTGGAGCACTTTTAATTTTCTTATCCTCAGAAAATAATAGAGAATTATCAGACTTGCCCCTACGACTAGTTACATATTTCTTTAGAAGAAATTGAATCGCCTCAGCTTCACAGCAACAAACCTATTGGAACACCCAAATCATTTAATAATCTCTTCCCCCAAAATGACAGGGGAAGAGGAAAGACATTATTCCAGAGATACATACCTAAGAGCATACCATAAAATTGCCAAGAAGAGACTACATATTAGCAGAGAATGTGGCTGCCTGGTGTGAAAATCAGTATCCACTAGACATCTCTGATGGCCAACTTCTCTGTACAAGTTCTCCCATGATGCATAAATTTACATTTAAAGTGTAAGTTGTGTCATTCTGTCAACCTACAAGTTAAACACTGTTGAAGCACAGTTTATCTCCTGAGTTCTAGACTGACACAAACAGAGTTTCTTGGTTTTTACTCCTCATTGCATCATTTGTGAGAATCTCTCACGTACACACACTTTGCTTACTTCCGAGTACAGATTATGCTCACCTCGGCCCTTATTCCTGGTCTCACCCAGATCCATCTCCATCCTTCACACAGAAGCCATGGTGACACTGTTAAAGCACTATTCAGGATTTGTCCCTCTTTAGAGTCTCCCAAAGTTTCCCAAATGTCAGAGATGGAGTATCTAAGATGCAAATATAAGATGAGGTTTGGTATGCAAGGGATGTCCCAGAAATTGTTCCCAGGGAGACTGATATAGTGCTGCTGGAGGGAGGAGGTCTACTAGCAAAGCAAGACCAAGGAAGGGAGTGATCCAAGTGGGGGCATGATCACAGAAGTCCCGTGGATGCTGGATCCTGCTCCACTACACAGCAGAATTCTGGGGCGGGGTTGGGGAGAAGAGGTGGTGGGACTTAAACTCACATGTTTTCCCAGTTACAGGCCACATTTGTTAACTATTCTTATTGATTAAGGTATTGTGGACCTAAATTTTCAGACACTCCTCTGCGATGGGGAGAAGTCAGGTTCCCGCAGCATGACTGAAAAACACACTGAATCATGGAGGAAAAACACTGAAGCTGGGATATGCACACAAAGGGTCCTAAAGATCCCAGAGGAGCAGGGGACCAATATTATCCATTACATAATTCCACTTAAAAGGAACCGAACTTCTAGAGGCTTTGTAGCATTTAACTCTCTTCCTGTAACCGTATCCCCTGGCAGTCCTACCCTTACCCTCACCATTCCCAAATTCCTCTGCTCTCTTCCTGTTAGCAAGTGTGACCTGACAGCCTTATTCCCTTTGCCTGAATGTGCTTCATTCTACGATTCTGACTTGTGTTGAAATTGTCTCTTTTCACAGAATCCATCTCTCATCATCTGCTTCATAGAAACTTCCAAAGATTCCTGGCCATTTGAATATATTTAAATCTTTTATTTATTTATTTATTTTACTTTTTTTTTCTTTGACAGGCAGAGTGGACAGTGAGAGAGAGAGACAGAGAGAAAGGTCTTCCTTTGCCATTGGTTCACCTTCCAATGGCCGCCGCGGCTGGCTCACTGCGGTTGGCGCACCGTGCTGATCCGAAGCCAGGAGCCAGGTGCTTCTCCTGGTCTCCCATGGGGTGCAGGGCCCAGGCACTTGGGCCATCCTCCACTGCATTCCCAGGGCACAGCAGAGAGCTGGACTGGAGGAGGAGCAACCAGGACAGAATCCGGCACCCTGACCGGGACTAGAACCTGGTGTGCCAGCGCCGCAAGGTGGAGGATTAGCCTAATGAGCCGTGGAGCCAGCCTTGAATATATTTAAATCTTTCTATAAAGCATGCATTTCATCTGATAGAATACTCTTTATTATTTGGTGCTGTCTCCCCTCGTTGCAATATAAGTGTTGTGTCTGCCTTGGGCACCTTTTTGCCCTACCACTTACAGCAGTGCCTGACACATGAGGTCCTCCAGTTATTTATTTAGTAATCCAAGCACATACATGACCTACTTATATCTTACTGTCCATCCCCACTGTCACCTCCTTGTATTTCTATCTCCTGTTCGTAGTGTTGCTCTTAAGAAATTGTAAGCATTCCATAAGGAGGAAAATAAGGATAGAATTTAAGGAGGAACTTCCTTGGTTTATAATAAAGCAGCTGTAGAAGTCGTTAGTATCCCCTGTTGTGTTATTCAGAGTTGTTTGTGGATCTCAATTAAAGAATCCTTGATTGGACTCACATAGATGCCTTGTTTTAAATTTGGGCACACAGCTTAGGCAAATATGAGAAACTATTTCTTTTTTACGTAACCTATGTATAAAAAGTATACCTGAATACAACCAAAACAGAGTACAGCCTGACATCTCTGATTTATAGGATGACATGTATGGATATCAAAATTTAACTTACAATACTTCAATTATATAGGTTCCTAATTTAGTTTGCCTACTACTCATGGCTATTACTCCCAGAGTGTCCACTCTCAGAGGAAAAAAATGTATTTACTTTGGAAGATTCATGTTAAGAACATAACCCATGTAATAGTTTGTCAAATGGCTATAAAATTCACAGAAGGACATTGATTTAGAGTGAAAAACATATCAGGCCCAATGGACTAAATCAAAATGGAATCACTCACCCAGAAGTTTGTGTTACTAAATAGAAATTAAATTGTTAATCTGACCTATCACCAAATGAGGAGAGAAATGGGGATAGAGCAAGAGAACAGCCAGATCTCCATCAGACGAGCTTCAATCAGTGTCATCAAAATGCCCCCCTTGCTTTAACACTTTCAGGACTTGAAGGACCCTTCCCCCAAATGATGTGCTTTTGGTTGCCTTTCTTTTTCTTCAATCCTTATCTGACTATAAAGTCAACTTCTGTTTTTCAGCACATCCGAAATCTTCAGCTGAGATGCTTCCTAATTCCTGAAAGGCCAATCTGATCTTTAATTAAAGTTGTTGAAATTTTGTCTGTGACAATTTTAAGAATATATATAATATGCTTGGTAATAGAGCATGATTATTCTTGCTAGGAAAAATTGCTCAGTCATTTAAATACCTCAGGCATCTACGTCTTTACATGGCTCCATCCTAGAGTGAGATCTGTATATATTTATAGGAATAGATAAATGGAAGGAAGGAAGGAAGGAAGGAAGAGCACTGTGTACACATTTGGCCACAAAAGAGGTTCAGGGCTCTTCCCTGGGACATTCTTTGGTTTATCTTTAGCCCCTACTCCATGATTTGCTTCCCTTTCAATGGACAAATACGTGGCTGCCATGACTCAAAGTCTGATTTTCATAATCCACAATCCACATCCATTTGGTCCAAGCTTTAAGATATTTTTCATTGCAGATATGAAGATATAAAATATATTAAAAGTAATCCCATAAAATAATTATATCTACTTCTGTATGAAAATGGATAGTCAATTATTAATAAAATATTGGTACATACATTTCTTAATTCAGCATGCATGAACAATAAATATTATACCATTTGTATTACTACATAAATGCATATATTTTTCTTTTTTTATTTATAATTCTAATTCTTTATAATCAAGGAGAGTTTAGTTAATCAATAGATTAGTATTGGAAAAAACTATGATATACATCAGAGTCTTTTTTTTCCGAAGTCTCAGAAATCTGGGAATTATAGCTGTGGAAGCCTGGTCCTAATTCCCAGTATAATTTATTTTTCCCTGACATCAACTAATTGTTCATCTGAGGTTCTGTGGTAATGATACCAGAATAAACTAGTTTAGCATAAACCAGTTTAGCATCAAAGTCTATGTATTTTTAAAACTGATTTTAGAGTCTGGCACTGTGGTGTACTAGGCTAAACCTCTGCCTCCATTTCTGGCATCCCATGTGGGCTCCAACTCATGTCCTGGCTGCTCCCCTTCTGATCCTGCTCTCTGCTATGGTCTGGGGAGGCGGTAGAAAATGGCCCAGGTGCTTGGGCCCCTGCACCCATGTGGGAGGCCCAGAGGAAGCTGCTGGCTCCTGGCTTCAAACTGGTCCAGCTATGACTGTTGCAGCCATTTGGGGAGTAAACCAGCAAATGGAAGACCTTTTTTCATTCTGTCTCTCCCTGTCTCTATCCGTAATTCTAGCTCTCAAATAAGTAAATAAAATGTTTAAAAACAAAATCCTGGTTTTAAAATACAGAGGGAGGCATTTCTTAAATTTTCCCTTGATATCTGACAACAATTAATTTTTGGTTTTATGCTGGTATCATTACCGCAGAACCTCAGATGAACAACTAGTTGATGTAAGGGAAAAACATAAATCCATGAGACCAAACAGATCAAATAACATTGTGATCATATTTTTATATCAATGACAGAAGATGGAGTTAAACTCCTCTATATATTCAGGGAAAGAAATTGAGAGCTGAAGATTCTGTACACAGATCACCAGAGTAGGCCATGACATAACAAGCTCTCATAAAGCAGAACTAAATGACTTCCCATGCAAGATTTAGTACACAGAGAAACATTAACAAATGCCCTCTTCTGCAATTGAAAAGCCAGCTAAACCAAGAATTGGAACAGGTATACCAGATGGGTACAGAAAACAAATGGATATCTTTGAGAAAGCCAAGAAAACCACTGTAAAACCCTAAAAGAATTGATGGGCCACTTCTAAGATGATTTCTTTGTTATCAGGTGGGATGAAGGTGTACCCTGTATCTGTACCTGTACCCTGAGCACACATGACTGAAATGTACATTAAGTTAGGATTCAATATAGGATGCAAGGTAGAGAAAACTTTGAACAAGGCCATTACAACACCAGAGGAAAAACTGTGCAAATTAAAAACGTAAGTTGTTCTATGCTTAAATTAGATACAGTACCAGGAAAGGGCACATAGTTTCTTGCATGGGTGCAGGGTTTGTACCTCCTTCATGGGGTTGACTACCTAAAAACCAAGTGTGCTAGCTGTGAAGTTAGCCATATTAAAAAGAACTCAAGGAAACTATAACAGATGAACTCCAAGTTTAATGTAGATGTTACTCTGATGGGAGAATAGCTCCTAGCTAGAATTATTCAATTCAGCATAAGAAAGCATAATATTTTGGGTCAGAATTATGGCACAGTGAATTAAGCCTGTGACAATGACATCCCAATGAGCACAGGTACCAGTCCCGGCTGCTCCACTTCTGACCAAGCTCCCTGCTACTGCAACTGGGAAGGCAGCAGAAGATGAGCCAAGTGCTTGTGTCCCTGAACCCATGTGGGAGACCCAAATGGAGTTCCAGGTTCCTGGGATCAGTCTGGCCCAGCTTTAGCCACTGTGACCATTTGGGCAGTAAACCAGCTTATGGAAGATCTCTCTATCTCTTTTTCTCTCCCTCATTCTCTTATTCTTTCTCCTTTTCCCTCTCTGCGATGCTGCCTTTCAAATAAATAAATGACTCTTAAAGAAAAAGAAAGGATATGATTTTTTGGATTGTGTATATCTTTTCATTTTTAAATATTTATTTATTTACTTGAAAGGCAGAGTTACAGAGGGGCAGAGGGGGTGGGGAAAGAGAGAGAGAGAGAGTTCTTCCATCTGCTGGTTCCATCAGCTGGAACTTTTCCAGGTCTCTCACATGGGTGCAGGGGCCCAAGGACTTGAGCCATCTTCTACTGCTTTCCAAGGCCATAGCAGAGAGCTGGATTGGAAGTGGAGCAGCCAGAACTCTAACTGGCACCCATATGGGATGCTGGCACTGGAGATGGCGGCTTTCCCCACTACACCACAGTGCAGGCCCTGATTTGACAGTTCAATACTACTTATAAAAGGAGTATCTCAATATAGAAATCCAGAGAAACATATTAAAAACAAATAAGCAGTTTTAGTGTAGAATGCACAAAAACTGATAAAACAAATTAGGCTCTCAATTTCAGCAAACAGTACCCTGCTTGTATTAAATAATAAAAAACATTAAACGAGGGAGCAGGTGCAAATATAAAGAATAATCATTTGATCCTTCCTAAAGGAATAGGAAAACATTTCTCAATATTGTGAGTACTCACACAACTAGGGCATCTTGAAAAATAATTAAGGCTCTTGTCCTAGCTCAGATCTATTGAGTTTAAAACTCTAGGGGGTGAGAATATTTTTAAAGAACTCCCCTATGATTCCCAAGTGGAGTCCAAATTCAGAGGCTCCGCACTAGAGGCGGATTTCACTGATAGGTCCACCTTGCCCAAAGCCAAGTAAATGCAGTATTTTGAAATAGGCCTGTGATGGCATTATTTGTGGCTGGGCTTCTAGAATAACAACTCTGGACAGATTAAGAGTTCCTTTTTTTTAGGAATCTTTTGAAGGTAACTCTACAGACAAAAAATTATGGGTACTAAGGACAAAAATTTCTCCAGGAGGCAAGTTTCACAGGCATAAGCAGTTCCTTCATATGAGGCATAACAGCAGCCAATGGACAGAGGACAGAAAATGCTTAATTGAAACTAGAACAGAAAATGCTACACTGGAAATCTGGAAATGTGCACGTGAAAATTAGGCCTTCAAAGATTCTGAATTAAAATTTGTGGCCTCAGCCACCCACTTTGAAAATATCTATCCATTATCAGAAGACAGAGATGATTCAAATGTCACTCTCTGAAAAAGCATCCGGTAGAAATAATTCCAAAAAGAACCACTCTATTACTAAAAATGGGCATTAATACAAAATTAAAAAAACCTAGAACATCTGAAGCTCCTGTTTTTCCAATGAATGATGTCCCTGCTTCACCATCGTCCATGCGTTGCTTAAGAAATAAACCAGCAAGTTGGTTCCACCTTCCTTGAGGTGGCCTTTCTTTCCTCTTTGATGCTTCCTCCACATTTTCCCAGAAGATTAAGCGGCTGCTGATTTGATCCAGCTCTCTTCTTGGAGGAACCTGATAGTCTCTCCCCAACAACTGAACCACTTCACACAGTGATGAGCCAGCCCATGCAGATTGCATTGCATTTCTTTTCCTTCACCAGGCTTTAGTTTTCTTCTCTTCTTTGGAAATGCAATAAAGGCCCTGATACAATGTGATAGGAAGAGTAAAGATGTCATCACTGTAAAACACTGAGTCATTCTGTTGTGAGGTTAGTGGGAGATCTGGGACGACCCGAAGTGTTTCATAGCCTGTGCTCTGCAAATCCACCCAAGGCCTGCCTGCAATTTGGTGCCACCTGGTGGCTGGTACTCCCTGCAGTTTATTTAATAAATGGAGATGATTCTGGGTCTTGTTAACCGGCCAGAACTTCTTGGGGAGAATCAATCACTGGTTCTCCTTTTCCTAGGAGACGATCTCTGGAGGAATCAGGCCAGGGAAGTAATGATGATATGAGGACCCTCTGTTCACTGTGCCATTGTCTGCTGTCTCCCTGCCTGGCCTTGTCTTCCCACAGAAGAAAATGACTGCTCTGGCTTAAGAACATAGGTTGGGTTTAGGAAAGAAGCTAATAACTAATTTCACAACTTCCAAATTTGGATTAACTCGAGGTGAGCTATCACAGGGTTTTTCCATATTATTTTTCTGGTCCATGCCTTTTCCTAATTAACTTTCATCTTCCTTAACAACTTCTGCTAGACAATCACAGCAGCTTCACACCTATTTCTTCAGGATTCAGCATAGTTATATTCTAGTTCCCTCCCTGCTTCCCAGACCCCTTCTCCTAGCTTGCACGTGTGCCCGTCCTCTGTGTCTTCTGAGCATTATGAATAAACTTGTATGTAGGGCGTACCAATTTCTCATCAGTATGGCTTCTTTTTCTGCACTCTTGATCTTGAGATGCTTTAGGATGATGCCTTGTAATCACTAATCCCAGAATTGACCACAATGTTTAGATAATTACAGAGAATTGCTTGCTCCCCATTATCTGTTGCTCTAATAAAATCCCTGATCCTAAGTAACTTATAAAGACTAGAAGTCTGTTTGGCTCACACTTTGGAGGGCTGGGCAGTACAAGAGCATAGCAGTGCACCTGCTTGGGATCTGATGAGGGCTTTCTTGTGGCAGAAGGAATCATGTGGCCGGTTTGAGCAAGCATACTAGATATGGTCTGTCTTCTTCTTATAAAGCTGTTATCATCATGGCCCCCATCCCTAAATGTCATAAACAAGAATGTGGGGAAAAATTTCCCGACACACACATTTTTGGAGAACACATTCAAGCAGTATATAGCTGTTGCATTATATAGGATGGGTCTTCAAAGTGCTCATGGAAAATGCATACTCTGAAGAAACTAAGAATGCATTTCAGAAAAAGTTTTTAAACCAGAATATTTATCTTTTAGTGTCATTTCTGGAATACTTCCATTTGTAGCCTCATATTCCTCTCTTTTCACACATCCGTAACATTACAGATATTTCTTCCTTTGCTCTCGGTCCTTTGAAAATGTTATCTTATTCATATTAGCAGAATCAATGTTTATTTGAGCATAAACTGAAAGAATCTTGGTCTAAATTAATCTTTACTCTATTGATTTCATATAAAAGCTAAGGTATGAATTTTGTTGACTCCAGGATATGAATTTAAGCATTACTATTGTCAATATAAAGTTATCTTACCCACTATCTTTCTTGGTATGCCCTCTTTACTGGTGTCAGATAGCTATTAATCTGTAAGCATTCTATGTGCACCTACCATGAGCAACCCAGTGATGGCAATGTGGAGGTGGAAAGTGAATGTCACAAAGAGCTCGTCCTCATCCCTTTGGAGCTCAAATGTAGTTAAAGAATGACTATGATAAAAACATTCATATGATGCACCAGATATTGTATTAATTAGTATATGATCATCCCTATAGGCAAATACACACATCATACCTCACGGATGAACAACCAAGGGAGTTTGGGGAATATTAAAAGCCTAAGTGAAGAGGAAGAATAAATGCAGAGGTAGATCTTAAATCTTACCTCTTCAGATGGACAACTCATGTGAAAAAGGCAAAATACAGAACAGAACATACTATTGTGGAAGATAAAAAGAAAAAGATGCCCTTCGGTGGACTGGTCAGGAAAGACTTGCAAAGCATTAATATTTGAATATGAGGGTAGTTGCTTGGTCTATGGTCCAGACAGTCACATCTCAGCTCAGAGTTCCCAGATTCAAATCTGAGCTCCACTCAAGATTCCAGCTTCCTAGTCTGCATCCTGGGTGTCAGCAGGTGATGGCTCAAGTATTTGGGTTCCTGATACACATATGGGAGAGCCAGATAAGCCTAGCCCAGGCCATTGGAGGAGTGAACCAGCAGATGGGACTGTTTCTCTATTTCTCTCACTCTTTCCCTCTCTCCATCTCCCTCTGAAATTGAAAAAAAAAAAAGGAGGGGTGATAAAACAAAAACAAAATTTGAACTGAAATCTGTAAGGGAAAAGAGAGTAACAGGTCGAATTGTGAAATGTCTGGGAAATCAGCAGGCAACTCTAACAACCATCTTCATTTCTTTGATTTTCATAAAGTGCTCAATCCTTCCTTTGCAATATGGCATTTAAGTTAATTTACTCCTGCAGTTGAGATTTGTGTTCCTAGGAATTTATCAGGTAGCTAACTTTTTGCCTGGAGCCATTGAGAAAAAGAAAATCAGAGGTAGAAATAATTATCTGGCTTAGGTGGAGTCTGTTATATGGGGCAAAGTAACTGTGGAGAGCAAAATAAATATCATTTGCACTTGCCTGGCTGCCTTTCCCACTCACTGGCGAATATGATAACAATGTGCTGTCATATTTCTGATCATCCTTTTATTTTTAAAACCATATTATTTAAGAAGCAATAGGTTTTGTATTTTCAGTTAGGAAATACTAGCACGTTTTTGTGATCCTTAATAGAATGTTCAGAGATTTCTAGTTTCCCCAACCTTGAGCTTACAGGTCACAGGGAGAGGAAAAAGAACAAAATAAAATAAGTCTGTATTAATTAAAAGCTAATGGGAGAAGTGGTAATGAAGGTGTAATTAGAGTCATCAAATTTTTATGTACACTGGAAGCAGTTCATTTCTGATAAAAAATGTTTTTGGGGTGGCAAGGAGCATCAAGAGTATACAAATGCACTCCTGAAAAAATAAAGTTCAGTCATACATTCCTAAAAATTCCCAATATTCATTTTAAAATATTTTATTGATCCATTTATTTAAGACAGAGTGACAGGGTTGGTGTTGTAGCATAGCTGGTAAAGTTGCCCCCTGCATTGCTAGCATACATATGGGAGCCTGTTGTAGTCCAGGCTGCTAGTCTACTTCCCATTCATAACCCTGGTAATGTGCCTGGTAAAGTAACAGAGGATGGATGCAGAGGCCTAAATGCTTGAAGTTTCTGGCCCCTGGCTTCAGCCTGGCCCAGCTCTGATCCTTGTAGTCATCCAGGGAGTGAATCAGTGGATGGGAGATTCTCTCTTTCTCTCTCTCTCCCTCACTCTCTCCCTCTCTCTCTCCTCTCTCCTCTATCTCCCTCTCCCTCTCTTTCATTCTGCTGCTTCTCCTTCTCTGTAACTTGAACTTTCAAACATACAAATAAACTTTTTCTTAAAGGCAGAAGGACAAAGAGAGGTGAGGGCAGAGAGGAGAGTTCAGAGAGAGAGAGAGAGTTAGAGAGTTTACCATCCACTAACTCACCCCCCAAAAAAGCCATAATGGCTGGGGCCAGGCCAAGCCAAAACCAAGCTATCCTGATCTCCTACATGAATGGCAGGAGTCCCTGCCTCCCCAGATGCAATACCTGGAAGCTGGATCAGAATTGGAACAGCCAGGACACAATCAAACATTCTGATATGGGATGCCAGCCTTGCATGCAGCAGCTTAAGCCACTGCTCCATGGTGCTAATGCTCAAGATTCCATTTCTCAGGATTTGTCGAAGTAGGGCTTACTTAATATTCTACAGTTAATGGAAGCAATATTTAAAAAACCAAACTTATGGTTTTCTTTTATATCGTGGAGTAATCTGTTCTGTCAGTGTGTGTGCCCAGTTGTGAGATCGATGTGTCCATGACCTTTGCATAAAATGAAAAACCCTCTTACTGTTTGCTTTACTGCTGCTCTGCCCATCAGTACATGGACTCTGTGGTCACATCAAGTGTTCTGCTTCTTTGATCTGTCAACTGTTCTTTAAAATGAGGCAACAGGTAATAAAAGTTTTCTGAAAATAAATGTGTAATGTGAACTACATTATATTGTTATTACTATTATTTAATATATAGTATTACCTTCTTGTATATGTAAAGCTACCCCCTAGATATTCAGCAATCATCTCCCCTCCCCAATAGATGTAGTTAGAGAATTCCCATTGAAAACTCATGTTGATGAGAATCTTCTGTGTCTAGAACAAGGACATGCTGTCATTCCATTTTGACTTCAAATGCATGACACAAAAATATTTTTTAAAAGTCTGATTGGTCAAATTTTTACAATGCAAAAAATTTTAAATTACTGTCCCCCTAGTCTTTCCACTTTTTAAAAAATGTAGTTTATAAAATGTGTTTCACTGGAATATCAGTTCTATTAGCACTGGAAGTTGGTCGATACTGCACAGATAGCAGGAAAGATAGTATTGTGGTTAAAAATTGTGTTGGGTTTACATACTCATGTTGGGATAATGATGATAACTTTGATGACTCTAATTTGGTGAACAGTTTCTAGAAGAAGATTTATTTAGACAATTTAGTGTTTAAAAAAGAGATATGGAAGTGTTATATCATTTTTCACAACAATCATTTTAATTATTCTATTTTTAGGTGAGGAATTAGAAATATTTTTAGAACTACTAAGTAAATTACATGTGCAACAGCAAGCTAAAAACCAAGAAGAGCTGAAGATGTAGGTCCGTCCAAAATAAAGGAATTAGTTGATGTTTTACTTCCAATCTGAAGTTAAAAAAGGCTTGACACCCAAGAAGAGATCATTTTAGTTTGAAGGCAAGTAATAGACCAACATTCCAGCACAGCGGCAAGACAGAAGAGTTTCCTCTTTCCTTGTTAGCCTTTTGTTGTATCCAGGTATTCTGTTGAATGAGGTTAGTAAAAGCAATGTGTGCTCTGTTTAGTCTGCTGATTCAAATGCCATTCTCACCCAGGACACCCTCACAGATAGACCAATCACAGTGATGTTTGACCTAATGTGTGGACATTCTCTGCATCAGTCAAGCTAACACAAAAAGAACTAACCACAGAGAACTGCTAACGTGTAAATTTCAGGGTTTGGGTAGGACAGGAAATTGAGTATTTTCATTTGTGATGGCAAAAATAGATTTTTTAAAGAATTCATGGAAGCAGCAGTCTCTGGAAATTCTTGAAACCTCAGAGACTATTACATCACATGATATACTGTCCATAACCTTTGAAAGATTTCGTTTTTTTCATTTTTCTTAATATGCACTCAGAAACAACACAAATAGAACTTATCAGAATGGATGGTCTTTCTCTTTTATGTAACCACAGTAAAAGGTTGCACCAACTCTGTAACAATGTCCATGGGTGGTCCTAACTCACTGATCTTAGATGGCTGTGTCACTTTCTTTGACCAACCAAAGGCTAGAAAAGTAATTGAGCATCGATTCTTTCCTCCTTTCGGTGATTTTGGAACTCTCTACTGCTTTTATTGGTTTTGGAGCCATTTTATTGGTGACAGAGACTGCAGCCCAGTCTTCTCCTTCATCTCAGCTGGCAGCCAGCCAACCCTCAGAGCTATGATCCCTCGTTGGCCAGTAGTTGACCATAGATACTCAGTAGTCTGGCCGTGATCAGCAGAGCAGCCCCTCAGATGAATCCAGCCAAAACTGCTGACATGAAGAATGAACCGTGCTGTTGAAGCCAGTAAATCATAGGGGATTTGTTACTAAGAGTTTGAAATCAGAAGACCCCAGGGCCGGTGCTGTGGCATAGCCATCTGCAGTGCCCGCATCCCATATGGGCACCGGTCCTAGTCCTGGCTGCTCCACTTCCCTCCCAACTGTCTGCTATGGTCTGGGAAAGCAGTGGAAAGTGGCCTGAGTCCTTGGGCCCCTGCACCCACATGGGAGACACAGAAGAAGCTCCTGGCTCCTGGCTTCAGACTGGCACAGCTCCAGCCATTGCGTCCAATTGGGGAGTGGGCCAGCGGACGGAGGATCTCTCTCTCTCTCTTTCTCTCTCTCACTCTCTCTCTCTATTTCTCTCTTTCTCTGCCTCTCCTTCTCTCTCCATGTAACTCAGACTTTCAAATAAATAAATATTTTTTTAAAAAAATCAAAAGACCCAAATTCCTCCAAGAGCTGCCTAGGTGAAGCCCCTGAAAAGCTTAGCTCCACCTATTTGACAACAGAACAGTAATAAAATGTTATAATATTACTGTAAGAGTCAAGGCAAATAAAGACTATGATAAATATTTGGTAAACTAGAAACACTAAACACATCAGTTATTATGATTTTATTGTTTTATCCATTATTATAACATAATGCTATCTATCATTTGTGTTATTTATATGATGATATTTACTGCATAATTACCCTAGTTCTCAACAATTATATAGATTATCTGAACACTTGAAATGTAGTACATCTTCAAAATAAAGGGTTCAGGATGGCCATATAACCAGAGATAGGTGTGTCTTATCCAGCTCATCTTTTATGCTGTTCATTTGATTTTTTTAATTTTTAGTTTTCCCTTTAATTTATTTGAAAAGCCAAAAGTGAGAGAAAAAGGAAGAGGAAGAGGAAGAGAAAAAGAAATCTTGCAGAGCCAGCATTGTGGCATAGCTGGTAAAGCCACCACCTGCAATGCCGGCAGCCTGTACGGGCACCAATTCATGCCCCAGGTGCTCTACTTCCTATCCAGCTCCCTACCAATGGCCTGGGAAATTCAGCAGAAGACGGTCCATCTGTTTGGACTCCTGAATTGTGCAGGAAGCTTCTGGATCCTGGCTTCATCCTGGCTAGCACTGGCTGTTGAGTTCATCTGGGAAATGAACAAGGGGATGAAAGCTCTCTCTCTCTCTCTCTCTCTCTCTCTCTCTGTAACTTCTGACATTTAAATAAATAAATATATCTTTTTAAAAAAAGAAAAGAAAACTTCCGTTATTGGTTCAGTCCCCAAATGCCCAGAATATTGCAGAGTTTAATCCAGATTTTTCATGTAGCTGGCAGGGACAAGTATTTGAGCCATCTTTTGCTGCCTCCCATGTTTCTCATTTGCAGAAACTGAAAATAGAAAATGGAGCTGGGACTTAAATGCAGGCACACCCAAGTGGCAGGTGTCCCAAGTGGAAACCTAACCACAGCAATACATGCCCACCCAATCAAATGAATTTTTGTTTGACAAATTCAGAAAGTCTAGTTCAGCTGGAAATCCTTGCACAGAACAAGGAACACCAAGGCCAGGTCCTGCTAGTATTTCTATTTCATAAAGACAGTCTGAGTACCCTAGACTTCATGGTATCAAGTACTTCCTTGCACACCTTACTTGATGTCTTTTTATGTCAACCTCTTCATCAATTAAGAATGAGAAAATAGGGCCGGTGCCATGGCTCACTTAGTTAATCCTCCACCTGCAGCGCTGGCATCCTAATTGGGCACTGGGTTCTAGTCCTGGTTGCTCTTCTTCCAGTCCAGCTCTCTGCTGTGGCCTCGGAGGGCAGTGGAGAATGTCCCAAGTGCTTGGGCCCCTGCATCTGCATGGGAGACCAGGAAGTAGCACCTGGCTCCTGGCTTCGCATCGGCGCAGTGCACCAGCCATAGCGGCCATTTGGGGGGTGAACCAATGGAAGGAAGACCTTTCTCTCTGTCTCTCTCATTGTCTATAACTCTACCTGTAAAATAATAAAAAAAAGAATGAAAAAATAACAACTACTGAATAGCATTGTGAGAAATAAATGAGTTAATGCTTAGGAAGTGATCAGAACAATATCTGAGACTTTGTAAGTGCTCAAAAGTATTGATAACAAATATTCCAGAAATGGGTAGCTATTACAACTTTTAATACTACCATAGGATAATAATACTACTATGTCATTACTAGTATTTTATTGTACTATTCACTTAGGACAACAGTCCATCACTCTGTCAGTTATTTTATTCTTTTGATCACCTACAAGCAATCATAAATGTGCAACTATTCCAATGGATCATCTAGACAATTTTAGCAATAACACTTATATAAAAGAAGTTCTTTATAGTTAATTTCATTTCATTAATGTGTAGGTATATAAAATCCCTGTATTGTCTTTATCTTAGTTTATGCAAATAGGTAATACAAGGGACAGGTGTTTAGCCTTGCAGTTAAGACAGTTGTTGAGACCCCTGTGTCTCATATCAAAGTGCCTAGCCTTAATTCCAGGCTCTGACACTTGATTCCAGCTTCCTACCAATGCATAACCTGGGGGGCTGCAGATGATGGCTCAAATAAATGTGTTCCTGCCATGCATGTGGGAAGTCTAGATTGAGTTCTCGGCTCCTGGAGGATGTGTGTGTGTGTGTGTGTGTGTGTGTGTGTATTCTGTCTCTCAAGTAAATAAATACTAAACATTTTAAGAGGCAATACATGAAGCATAGTGATATCACATTAAAAACTAGAAAATAACCAATTTAAAAATAATGGCAAAGCAATGTGCCTGTATCAATAAGTAACACAGGTGTCCTCATTTAATATAACGGTGCAACAAAACAATATAAGTATGTTTGTTTCTATCAACTTTAAATAAATCTGAATAGAGTTTAAATATTAAATTAAATAACTGAAAAAGATATTTGCCTACATAAATTAATGATGTATAAAACAGATTCCTGTCTGTTTCCATCAAATACTCCTCCTTTTTATTCTGATTTATAGAAACAACTTATTAAATTGTACATTGAAAGCTTTTGAGGGGAAGCTGATAATTCTAACTGGATCCTGTCATCCAAAGAAGTTATTGTCATCACTTTGGCAAAGAAGATTCTTTAAGATGATAGGACTTGGTATCCAAAACTGATACTTGGTCACTGAGTTCATTTTTAGGATAATCTACAGCAGATTGCAAATAGAAGATTTTCAGTGGTGGATTCCTCTATAGACTTATTTTCTTTTATCTTACCTTACAACAAATATAAATAATTACTGAGTCTGTGGTTGCAAAATCAATGCATTAATTTATTTATTTATGACATTATTTATGTATTTGAAATATAAAAAGATACAGGTGTGGGGGGGGAATATTCCATCTTCTTATTCACACTCCCAAAAGTTTGCAAAAGTTAGGGGTGAGCCAGGTCAAATTACATATTCAGGAGCCAAGAACTCCATCCAGCCATCATCTCCTGCCTTCTAGGATATGCATTAGCAGGAAGCTATTCCAGAAGCTGAGTAACTGGACTGGAAGCAGGAACTCTGCTCTGGGATGTTGGGGTTTAACCCACGGTGCCAGAACACCCACCTAACTACATAATTCAACTACAAACCTAGCTGTGTGTAAGAAACAAAAGGACTGCGACACGGAATAGCAGTATAAGTAACAGTGGATGTATTGTATGTTTAGACAGAAACTTATTAACACTGATTCAGGGAGAAAGAAAGTATCCTTAATTTATACAAATGTTTATTTACAGACACCACAAATGTCTCTCCCTTATTTTAAAAATATCTATAAAGGACATCAGCATTTTTTTTCTCGTTGGCTGTTTCTCTCTCTCTCTCTCTCTCTCTCTCTCCCCCTCTCCCTCACACACATACACACACATGCACACATACATACACACACACACGGGAGTGCTTAAACTGAACTGAGTCATTTCTGATGAAGGGAAGAGTCATAAGTCCCTTTTCTTTGCTAGTTACATGGACACTATTTTCTCATTTGTATTCTATATTAAGTTCATGGTTTTTCATGTATTTAGAAAATATCACTTATGATAGAGTTAGATAGGAATGTGGTAGTCATGTATGGCAAAAGGAACTATACTGGTATTCTTAGTATAGAAAGGCTTATAACTGTCACACCCATTGACAAGATAGGGGATCAAGGAGAGTGGAGGCAACATAAAAGAGCATGAGAAACAAACTTTTTTTTCCATACAAGATATTGGTTCCCACTGGTTAATCAAGGAAGAAGAGATGAGCATATCACGATGGGAGGTACACCATGTGAAACCTGGAGGATTCCCCAGCATACAAAGGAGGCCAGACACTGTAGATGTTGGAGACAGCGAATTAGCAAGAGTTGGAAAAGGGGTTACTGGAGGTCCAGAAGAGAAAAGAGCCAAATGAGTAACGTCTACATGTGAAGCATCAATATGGTCAAGAAACAACGAGAAGGCACTTCCAATGGCATTGGCAGAAAAGCAACTTGCAGCAAATGGAGAGGTTACCATCAATGACCTTGATCTTGATGCCAGAAACATAAAAGTATTTCAGCTGATAGATGTAATCCCAAGGGATACCTTTTGGGGAATTTTAATTTACAAGGGGGGAATAACCATGAGAAAAATATAATAACTTTGGAAAACCAAAAATAAAAGCAAAATTTGAAAAATGCTAGTGCACTGCTAAAGGTTTCTTCTAAAAAATTATTTATCTATTTATTTGAAAGGCAAAGTGACAGTGACAGAGGGAAAGACAGAGAGCGATCTTCCATTTTCTGATTTGCTCTGCAAATCCCCACAACAGCAAATATTGGGCCAGGTCAAAGAGATGATGCAGGAACTCCGTCTGAGTCTCTCATGTAGGTGACAGAGACTCAAGTACTCAAGCCAAACTTGCATAACTTAAATACAATTTTAAAAAGAAGTGGAACAGCCAGTCTTCCAATGAGCACTCCTGCACTTCATTATGTGATGCAGGCATCGCACACACCAGTTTATGTGCCACAATGTCATTCCCTAAAGATTTTTTGTGTGGGTGTGATTGGGGATATACTTCATTTCTATTTACCATAGTAAGAATATCATGACCATGTATATGGTCAGATATATTTATTTTTGTTTCTGATTTCCTCTATTCAAATAGAAAGAATAAAAATAAAATTGAATGTACAGTTATCAAAACAATTATTTTCTGTAAGTTAACATTCATGCTAAAGTAAATGCTACTTAATAAATGATTAGTAAAATATAATCCAAAATCATTTTAATATTTATGACCAACCTATTTTTTTCTTAATGAAGTGAGGGCCAAATAGAAATAAAACAGTTTTTAATTATTTTAATAAGCAAGAATCCCCAGTAGATGGGAATTTTATCTATTACAGTGTAGTATGACATTCCAATAGATTTTTCAATTAGTCATAATATACTAATATTTTATTGTATTCAGTGTAAATATAAATAATCACTGTCTCATTAACACTAAATAGTAATACAAAGATGCAAATTTAAAGAAATTTAATTCAGTTTTTGAAGACATAAGCCAATTTTGGCTATTATAGCTTAACATATAAGATAATGACTTCTTTTGACTGTGAAAATTAAAACTCAACTGTTCTCAGATGAAAGTCACAGGAGAACAGACCAAATAGACAAGTTGAGCAGAAGGGGGTGAGGGGGAAGCATCAGAAAGCAGAGCTCACATTTAACTGTATTCTCTCTATAATTCTTTGCATCTCAAACTATTACATTATCACATACAATTGTTGCTATTTATTATTCATACGGTGAGTGAGATACTTCTTTTCACTAAAATTTAAACACTGGGGAGAAGCTAATTTACAAAAATAATGCTTTATTTTTACTCAGTTTTGGAGATTCACAATTCAAACTCAGATGGCCCATTCATCTGGCATTTGATGAGGGCCGTGGGTGGTGGACATGAGATGGGGGAAGATCCTAAGGTAAGCCAGAAGCAGAGCCTGTACTCTGTATGTGGTCTGTCTTGTAAATCAACCATGATATAATCATATGGACTGAACCCTACAATCTAATTCTATGTCATCCCTTTCCCAGACCCCAACTTCAGACAACAGAATTGAATTAAGTTCTATTCTTGATCTATTAACATAAGACTCTGGGGCTCAAGCCCTCAGCATGAGGGTCTTTGGGTAACATCCAAAGTCTTATTAAAACCACGACATTCAGCATTTAGCTTTTATTCTCACTTTCTCTTGATGCTCTTTGTCTTTTATCAACTTTAAATTTTTATATTTATTTATGTGTTTTCTATATTAAGTAGCACTTTTATATGGCAATGAAGTACACATGAATCAATCATATTTACTTTTCATAAAATCAGAATCAAAATCAAATAAATATTCTGAAACAAATGAAGATTTTATAAGCAACAGTACGTACCAATCACCAGCTCGTGTCAGACTGATAACCCACAATGTCTGGCTTTGTGGTGCTTTTGTATGCCTGAATATTGTTTGACTGGAGTGACCACATGACAATAACACTCAGGTTAAGGGAATAACACATCTAAATGTGTCTTCTTATATTTCTGTAGAGGAACCAAGTAAATACTTTATTTTTAAATAAATTAATTGCAGTAATGAATAGGAAGCTCAATGGGCCTTTTTCATCATTTACATTCTCTTTCTATGTAACAAATTAGCACAAACATAGAAATATGGGACAGCACACATTAACCACTTAGCAGTCCCCAGTCAGACATGAAATAGCTGGGACTTTTACTCGAGGTTTCTCTAGGATAATGTCCAGGATTGTGCTTTCATCTGAGCTTTGAGACACTCTTAAACCATTGCAGGCTGTTGAAAGAGTTTAGTTCCTTGTAATCATAGGACTGAAATCCCATGTTTTCTTCCAGATGTTAGCCAAGGCCTACTCTCAGTCTTTAGAGGCTACCATTGACTTTTTTTGCCATACTGCCCCCTCAATAGGAAGGTCAAAAATAAGGATTTTGCTTTTCAAGGTCAGCAGGAGGCATTTCTCTTGCTTTGAGTTTCTCTGACCGCTTTTCATTCCTCACATAATTAACATAGACAGAACCAGGATAATCTGTCTTCTGATTAAATCAAAGTTACTGATTGGGAAGCTTAATTACATCTTTAAAATCCCTTCTGTCATATGACTCAACATAATCATAGAGGGACCTCTCATCATATCACAAGTCTTCTCAAAGGGTGGGGACATTACACAGGTCATGTATACCAACATATTGGGAACATTTGGGGGTTAATTTAGGATTCTGCCTTCCACATCTATAATCTAGATATTGTGAAATTTTGACTTGGATGTTTATCATGGCTGTTAGACCACATAAATTCTTAGAGAATCAAGAACAAAAATTTATCTTCTACACGAACCCAGAAGTTGCCACACATAGTGACCATATGCAATTTAATTGACTACAGCAATCACAGATGGTCATTTGCCATGAATACGTAAGGGGAATTATTAGCATTTTATTGAATTGTCTAAATAACCACAGATGTTTATATTAAGAGTCTGGGTAAACATCTGGACCCATAAATCTTTAGAACACAAATATGAGACTGCCAGTTTTAACTTAGCCATGTAAAGAGATGGAAGTTATCAATCCCCTTCTTACAACAAGGAAATGCTGAACTAACTAAAAATCAATTACTTTTTGACTCTTCACATGACCGAGGTTTTAGAACAAATTGTCACCCCAAAAGCTGGATAGAAGAGTAGAGTCACAGATGAGGTCAACTTAACTATAACAAAGATTACTAGAGTCACAAACTAACAGGAGCACTTCTGTGGTATTCTGATGAACTCCTGGAGGTTAAGTAGACAAGGATGAGACAGAAATTCCTGGAAGCGAAAGTCTTTCCTATTCTTTCATGGGTTCTACTGTGAAGTTCTAAATAAGAAGCATTTCATAGTGACAATCCAAGTTCCATTATAGCTCAGGTGGGAGAAAGAATAGCATAACTATGACATGTATTGGGCATTCTCCATAGCAAAGACTTGTTTTCTAGAACAATGACTATATCAAAGCTTTATCCATCATAGGAAAGGGGACTCTTGTCATTTCAATGCCTGTTAGCCTTCCTATCTCATCTGAGGTCCAACAAAGACTTTGCATCAGAGAAATAATTTTGAGTCACAGCCCAAAGACATAGGGCCAAAAAAGGTCTGACATTTTATCAGAAGATTATAGAACATTTCCTCTTGAACACCATTCACCAGACCAACAGAATCCTGGCTGCTCCACTTCCAATAAGGAAAATCTGAAACTAATATCCTAAGTTTCCATGTTGGAATCTAGAATGCAGAGCCATTTAGCTTAAAATAAGCTGGAAAAGAAGGAATGAAAATGAGAGTGGAAATCAATGAAATTGAAAATGAGAGAATCAATGAAACTAATGGTGATTCTTTGTAAATATCAACTTCTACCCAGGCTGACCAAAAGAGAAAGAAAACACAAGTACAAATACAAAAAATGCAGATCATGTATTTGTACAGTAAAATATTATTTATCAACAAAAATAAAGGTGCTCCCAGGCTGTATGGCATGGTTGAATCATAAACCCATGTTTCAAAGTGGAAGGTGCTGGTCTGAAAAGTTAAATATTCGATGAATTCTACAAAATACAAAGTAAAAGAGTAAATAAATCAGTGGTTGTCACTGAGTAGATAATGCACAATGGATTTCTTTTTCTAATAGGAAATATTCTGTTTGGTACTCTACTGATGAATACATGACACTGTGTATTTGTCCAGCCATTGAAGTTTAAGAACAAAGAGTGAACATGAATGCATACAAAAATCTCCACAATCATTTAGGAGGTTAGAGAATTCCAGGATGCGATGCAGGTTATAACAAAATTTAACTACATGCATGAGACAAGGCACATTAGGGAAAAAGGGGAAAACTGCTAGGTAAAGTCACAAAAAATGGGTACAATCAATGCAGCAATGGGACTGTTCACAAGACTCCTTTAGTTAATAAAGTAGCTTCTCATGGAGCTATGTATCGCCATTTATAATACCTCTGTGTGTGTTTGTTTATATGAATAACTAAGTATATGTAAAGTAGATGGTTATAGCATGATTTCTTACCACTGAAGTGGTAAGTGACAGAATAGCAATGGGATGAAGCTAGAAAAATCTACGTGGTGATTTATTAGAGTTGAAGAAGACATCAGTGTGAAAGTTAGATTGACATACACTGAAATACATAGAAAGGTGATGAAGATAGAAAGACAGATGATAGACAGACAGACAGACATATAGTAAATATCTATTCACATACTCCCCACTCTATCAGTTGAAAAGCCCTGGAAATAACATCTCAGTAGCAAAAAGCACACACACAGATTTTAGTTCCTAATATCAGTATCCAAATAAGAGGAATCAGAGCTCTGATTCTAGGACTGCACTGCGAAACGTACAAGGTGAGACAGAAGCTTATTGTAATGTTAGGGAGTAAAAAATTGTTGAAAAATTATGAATTAAAATGAGAAACTTCAATAATACAAAAATTTTGAAGGGGCACAGGAATCCAATCAAAGATCTCCCAAAGGCTAATTCCATAACAATTTGTGCAATTTATGTGAGAAGATACAGTGATATTAGACTATAATCTAATAAGTGTTCTTGAGTCTATTTTGATATAAGTAAATTACTAAATAAACAAAGAATAACTGAATGACCAGTGCAGAGAATTACAAATAATTTCTGTAGATGCTCTGCCCACTCCTTGACTTCCTCCCAGAATACAGAATGGAAATGGGGAGATAGGAGTCAGTTGAAGTGGAGACGTCAGATGTGCACCACCCCAGCCAGGGGATTAAAGGTAACACCAACAGCGGTGCCATGTTGGTAGCACATGCCCTAAATAGACATGATGTGATTAAAACAGAACTTCACCTCTGTGCTCAACTTCTCCAGAATGGACAATCCCAGCCCAGTCATCCCATAAACGTTAGGTAAATTCCCATTGAGTCTATCAAACACCTAAGCAAAACTCCTTAAAAGTATAACAATCATCAAAACAAGGAGAGCTCAGGAAGCCTTCATGCCAAGAGAGTTCTAAAGATGTGAAAACTAACTGAAAGTGATATCCTGAATGGAGTGCTTGGACTACACAGAATGAGAAAGAGAATGGAGGGAGGGGAAGGAGAGAAGAAGGAAAGGAAAGAATAAAAAGCATAAAACCTAAACAAATCTAAGCAAAGTATGGAGATGAATCAATAATAATGCATCAACACTGATTCATTAGCCACCACAAAGGTACCTTATGAACTTGAGATCTTAATAATCGGCCTTGTTGAGTTTGAAGCTTATGTGGATCCCCAAATGTTCTTCACAACTTTCTGTAAATCTGAAACTGTTTTAGAATAAAGTAATTTTTAAAAGTGAAATTTTATTGAAGCCATCTGACATGAAGTTAGCTGTGTCTTTCCTAATTCACGTGTTGGAGGCTTGATCCCCACAATATACTGAATTTGGAAAGGTCTTTACGAGGTAATGGAAATGAAGACAGAAGGGTGGACACTTATGCTGCAGGTCTGGTATCCATATGAGAAGAGTAGCTACAAGAGAACTCTCTCCCTCCCCCAAGTATGTGCAAATTAAATAGCATACCACAGTACTTCCCAAAGCTCTTGGAAAAATGAATTGAAAGGTAAGTTTACTTGGGTGAGAAAAAAATTTTGAAATCGTACACGCTAGTAGTGGTGGGAATCCATAAGCCAAGCAGAGAGGCCTCATTAGAAGCTAAATTTGCTGGCACCTTCATCTGGTTCTTTCAGCATCCAGAACCAAGACTACAGTTCTGTTTCAGACACACACTCTGGAAGCCAGCAGACTCAAGGCCAATCATTATCCATGATATCAACCTATGGTATGCTGCAAGCAGAAAGACCTGTCCAAGTAAATTTAGGGATGATTTCCAAAAATATTCATTAGATATGAACACTCTCTTAGGATAGTAATGAATACAGTTTGAATTACATATGAAATAAATAGCAGGAATGCTTCTGCTCTCAGAGAGCTGAGTTTGAACATGTTTAGAATTTTGAGAGAAAAACAATTGTATTTGGCAGCAAATGGAACTGTAATGCATTGACAGTCTAATACTCTAACAAGCACTCTGCTAATGGTGCGGGAAAGTAGTGGAAGACGGCCCAAGTGTTTAGGCCCCTCCACCCACGTGAGAGACCCAGAAGAAGCTCCTGGCTCCTGGCTTTGGATTGGCCCAGCTCTGGCCACTGTGGCCATTTAGGGAGTGAACCAGTAGCTCATATTGTTAGAGGGCTGTAAGATGCATGTGCTATTCTGCTTTACTCAATCTTGATCTATTTAATTTAGAAATCAAATAATTACTCCAATTGTGATTTAACTATTACTTCAAAGTAAAAACATTTTCAAGTACCTGTACCTTGTGTAAACCTCCTTTTCCCTCTGAAGTTTTGTCTATGTAATTATGGTTCCTGTTCCACCACCACCATTATGCACTTTATTTACATTTCTCTCTTATGAGAAGTTATACCATAACAAACAGTAGCCAGAACTGTAAATTCATGGTAAACTAACACACAATAGCTTTTGTGGGTACAAATTCAAATAATGATGCCTGGAGGTATAGCACTTGTCATTATTGTCATTAAAAAGGTTAAATATCTGCCCTCCTTTTTATGCTGAATTCCAAACTATCATTGCAGTAATTTTCAATTTTACTTCAGCAAATGGATTTTAGGAAGCATTTCCACCCACTACAGAATCAACATTGTATGGAAGGTTTGCAAATCAGAGTTTTAATTAAAGCTCTGCTCCAAGAATAATGAAATTACGTAAAGAGTTCATTTGACTAGAAACAATGGGAACCTATTAACTGACTAGACTGTTCACTGAAGGCATGGTTCTTAATAACCTTAGTTAGTATCAGAGCCTGCTGTTATTAACTGTAATAGCCAGTAATTGGGATCTGGAGCACTAAATCTGTTCATTAAATATGTATATTTCTGAAAAAGTGGTTGATGACAATTCACTGATTTTGCATTGGTGGATGCTCTCCTGAAGCAGAACAGAAGTTCTCTGAGGGTAGGAAAATTTTTTTATTATACCATTTGCTGTATGATCAGCACCAGAAATATACCATAATATCATAGACTGTCAATAAAGAAACACATGCTTAACATCTAAATGACATCAGTTTGATTTTTTACACAAAGTACACGTACTTGAGAAGTGTCAAATTTTTTTTTTCTCCTAAAGATACTCTAGAGCCTATGAATTATGTTTGACAAGGCTTGAAAAAAGCAAATTTTATAATGCAGATAGTATAGATCTGTACAGGTACATTACAACAAAAATGTCTGCAAATTTGCTGATTCAACCAAAACAATATTATGTTCGGATTTTGTTTTTTTAAAATTTATTACCTGAAAGGCAAAGTTACAGAGGGGCAGAGGCAGAGAGAGAGAGAGAGATCTTTCATCTGCAGGTTTACTCCCCAAATGGCTGCAAGGGCCAGACTTGTGCTGATTTGGAGCCAGGAGCCAGGAGCTTCTTTAGGATCTCCCTTACAGATTTTCTCCCAATTGCTCGGGCTGTCTTCTACTGCTTTCCTAGGCCATACCAGAGAACCGGTTTGGAAGTGGAGCAGCCAGGACTTGAACTGATGTCTTTATGGGGTGCCGGTATTGCAGGCAGAGGATTTACCAGCTATGCCCCAGTGTCAGCCTCCAGATAATGGTTTTTTTAAGTAGTCTTTGTATTTTCTTTGATAATCACTGACAGACTGGGAACCACTTTTATAAGAAATACAAAAATCATGAGTTCAAAAAAATATTCTCTTTGGCTCAGAAGGGTATAATTTGCTTGGAAGGTAATTTTGAAATCAACAGAGGGGATATTTAACCATTAAGACTCTCGATTTATGATGTTAGTGCCACTAAGGAGATAGTGACTTGCATAAATATTAATTAAGATTATTTGTAATTGAATATCCAAATGATATTTCTTGCTATATATTTACAACAACTGTCTATTTTACTACTGTGTATTTAAAAGCACTATACATCATTAATGTTCACTCAAAAGACTCATTCTGAGAAACTGGGTGGTCTCTGTCAGTCATCTGAAGATGATGATATTTTCTTCAAAAGTATTTAGTAAGACTGATTATTATATACATATATAATTTCTAACATATGGCAGGTTATAAATATGTAACAGAACAGCTTGTTGAGCACTAGTATATCAATGTCTTTCACTTATTTCCCAAACACTAGGTTTTAGGGGCTACTGTTCTCCAGGCATCTAACTACTCTCCAAAATGCAGAAGCACATCAGTACAGTATCATCCTCTTAAGTCTGATCGATTGATTATTATGTGTCCACCATGATCCAGCCATTCTATTCAGAACTTGTGGGAAACTAAGACTGAATTTATGTAATAATTTGCCAAGGACTACACAACCATCCAGAAAGATAAACAGATTACAGTCAAGTACATGTATTTTAAACTCCTCTCATGAAAAATCTTTCTTCCAAAGAATCCAATGATATTTGTGCATATTTACATTATTTATCTTCTAATAACTCTGTTTAAAGGACAGTGGATTACAGTTTCTACTTTTTGCTACTATAATGTTCTAAATATGAAAGTTCTCAAGAGATCTATAGTCCTGTCATGTTTAAAGCACACTTACTTATTTTCATGAAACAACACGGACTTAGAAGTCTGCAGTAAGATCATGCTGTCTCTTGAATTAGTCTCGTTTCCAACAATCAGTTCACTGACAGGGCAGAACTCAGTAGGTATAGGCAGGAAATGGCCTTATTTTTAAATTTAAATATTATGTGCATAAATAAAAGTAAATATTTCAGAATTTTACAACTCAAGGGACTTCCACAAACTGTGAAGGCCTTGATAGCCAATCCCAAAGTAAAAGGCCTTCATGCTACCAAGCCTCCGGGTGTCCTGCTCATGTACCCCTCTGGTCACACCCCCCTTCTCCTAAGGATGCTGCCACTCTGACTTGTAACAATAGGAATGGCTTTGTCTGGTTTTGTTTATTACACAAGTGAAATAATGAATTATATGGTGTGCTGTGTTTCGTTTCTTTGACTTAATTTTTTGTTTTAAGATTTATTCCGTTGTGTGATATTATGATTTACAATTTTGTGTCCTACTGCTTATGGGTATTTTGTAGTTTTCAAGTTTTTGTCAGTTAAAATATTGTTGATGGGGCCAGTGTGAACACACCTATGAATTTGTCTCATGTGTGTGCCTGACAGCAGAATTCTTGATGCTTAAGGAATAGATGTGTTCGCTTGTGATAGTTTCCAATGTGGTCAGAGTAATTTTCATTCTGAAAAATGGGTCCAATTCTCTCCAGGCACATATGAGTCTTTTTCCCCTAAAATTTTCATTTATGGCAATCTGATGGGTATAGTTTGAATGTGCTTCCTCCAAAATCCAAATGTTGGAACTTCTTGGTCAATGCGATGGTATTAAAAGCTGAGACCTTTCAGAAGCAGTTAGGTCATGAGGACTCCTCCCCTCTTGAATGGGATGAGGTCTTCGGGAAAGAGCTGTCAGCATTTGGTCTTTCCCTTCTCCTCTGAGCAGTATGAAAACCAGACATTCCTCGTCTCCAGAGCATGCAGAGAGCAGATCCTCACCACACAATCAATATAGTAGCACCACGATCTTGCACTGCCCTGCTTCCAGAACAGGGAGAAACAGAGATATAAGTTCCTGTTCCTTACAAATTACCCAGTCCTAGGTATTTTGTATAGCTGCACAAAATGGTAGTAGTATGGGTGCTGTTACTTGCCTATGATGAGAAAAGAAGATGAGTGTGTTTCAACGTCCTCGTTGGTCTCTTGTGTAACATTACCTATAGGCTATTACTCAAGTCTTTTGCCTTTAGTTTATACTATTTTCCTTTTTATTTCTTATTTATTTGAATGACAGAGAGGGAGGTAGAGAGACACAGAAGGAACTCTCTGATCTTTTGGTTTCCTTCGCAAATACTCCCAAATGCCAGAGCTGGGCCAGGCCAATCCGAGAATTAGGAACTCTACCTGGGTCTCTCACAAGACTGGAAGAGAAAAATGAACCTGAGCTGTCTGCTGCCTCCCAGAGTATGTGTAAGCAGGAAGTTGGAATAGATTACAGAGCTGAGATTGCAACCCAGGCACTCCATTAAAGATTTAGGCATCCCAAAGGGCACCTTCACCATGGCACCAAACACCCACTTCTCTACTGGATTTTCAACGAGTCTCAGGATTTTGGGCAACAATAACGTACAGTATTTGAAAATACAAGAATAAATATTTATAGATAAAATATATTATATAATAAATAATAAAAGTGATCTATTTATACTTTTGCCTAATTTATTAATTATATGAGACCAGCAATATTTGCTTTTCCTGTTTTCTGAAGAACTTCAGTTAGTGAATTTTCAATTAATTTATTTTCAATTAATTAATTTTCAATTAATTTATTAATGTAAATTAATTTGGTAATATTAAACAGCATATAGAGGCAGAGGGATGTTTCAAGCTATAATTTTACCATGGAGAACTACCTTAAAGCTTCTGTCCTTTAAATAGTTGGCCTTTGCTGAAATCAATTGATTATGCTGGAGATGGAAAACGTTTGTGGTAAGCACATTATTTAATTGTTTTCTATCCACATAAGAAACCTCCAGGGCTCCATTTATATTTCCCATCATGAAGCCTGACTCTACAATTTTCTTCCTCTTTAGAAAACCCCTTTGTCTTCAACTTGTATATAATTGTCATCTTCAATCACAGTATTAATCTCAACAGTATTCTCCCTCCAGCTCTCACTGCCTTTTCAGTACATGAAGTAGAAAAGAAAACACAGTGCCTTTCAGTTCAACACATCAGAGGAGGCTAGAAATCCAATTTCCCAATTCCCAGTTCAGTTTTCTCTCTATTACAAACATAATACTCCTGAATGAACTTTAGCTACCATCTCTACAGAAACTTCTAACATTCAGAGTCACAAATCAACAGGTGCAGTACAGTCTGCCTCAGATTCAGGGCTTCAGACTCAGGGAAGCATAAAACAAAGAGGTTGTGAGGAACGTATTTGGGGAGAGATTTGATTTGCAAACTTTCAGTTTGACTTACTCTTGAACTCTATCCATCCTGTTTTTTTGGTGGTATTGCTGCAGGCAGCTACTCAGAGAAGGGTAAAAAAATGCATAAGAGAACTGCTGGTTAAGAACAAGGGAAC
This sequence comes from Sylvilagus floridanus, assembly GCA_949820135.1. Lineage (NCBI taxonomy): Eukaryota > Metazoa > Chordata > Mammalia > Lagomorpha > Leporidae > Sylvilagus > Sylvilagus floridanus. The sequence continues at coordinate 109,769,318 of OX463238.1, read as the reverse complement.
AGGCATGATCACAAACAGAGGCAATGCCTGGGGTGAGCGATTATAATTGTGGATTCACACACACAAATATCCATAAAAATACCCAGACATCACATGTAATAAAGAACAAGACTTGTGAAGCACAGCATTAATAAATTAGAAGTGTTGCCCTGGCAAACTTTTCCATCTGATAGTAAAATTAGAAATACTAAATCATGAAATCTCATCAAATATTACTGCATACAAGGATGTTGAACAGACTTACACTGAAATGGTGGAGAATGCTGTATACTCTCAAAATATTACTATTATTACTCACATAAATATTACAAAATTAAACTGACACACTGAGAAAGGAGAAATACATTTTTATAAAGGGAATGATTTTAAGTTGATAGCTAAGCCATCAGTATGTTTTTGTTGTTTTTGACAACAGTGTGAACGGAAGGCAGCGCATAATAGAACATGTGAAAATACTGGTAAATGCAAATTACAAATTTCTGTCTTCTCCCATCATGTAACCGATTACACAATGGTCAGTAACAAAAATCAATATGCAATGCTTCTTTTTCACATTCGATGTGTCTTTAAAGTATAGAAGCATGAAAGTAATAGCAGAAGTAATATATTTCAATTTGTGTCTAGCCTTAAAATTATCTTGGAAAACAATTCTCAAAAACATGTTAAAATTGAAATTCATTTTTAAATTAACAAAATATTAATTTTAAAACATTTTAAAGTAGTCTCTAAGCTCATTGACATCATTTTCTGAAGCAAGAATTTATGGAACGTGGTCATGTTTGCAGTGTTTTACAATAAAATATAATTTGGTTTTGAGGATAAGATATCCAGATGCTTGGAAAATATTACCAAATGCATGATTAATGTCTTTCAAACTTCATCTAAGATAAGCCAGGTAGCCAAAGGAACCCGAACAAGAAAAATCAAGTTGGAGACATCAAAGCATGTTACAAAGCTATAGCAATTTGGAAAAAAAAAAAAAAAAAAAAGCATGGTACTGAAAAAAAAAAAACCTGATAAATAGATCAATGTAACAGAATAGAGAGCCCAGAAATTAATCCACATATATACAGCTAAAAAAGTACTCAGCTCATACAGTGGAGTAAGGATAGCATCTTCAAGAAATGATGCTGGGAAAACTGGATTTATATATGTAGAAGAATGAAATTAGATCCATACCTCTCATCCTGTAAAAAGATCAACTCAGATGGATCAAAGACCTAAATTTATGACCTGAGACTATGACGTTGCTGGACGAAAACACAGAGGAAGAACTTCAAGGCACTGGTGTAGGAGACAACTTCTTAGACTAGACCCCAAAGCACAGGCAATAAAAGCAAAACTAAACACATGAAACTAAGTCAATCGCAGAAGCTTTTGCACAGCAAAGTAAATGATCAATAGAGTGAAGATACATCCAACCTTATGGGAAAAAAATATTTACAAACCACCTATCTGGCAAATGATTAATATCCCGTATATGTCAGCAATTTCAAAAATTTAATAACAAAACCACAACCAATCCAGTTGTGAAGGACTTTAATAGACATTCTCAAAAAAAGAAATAGAAATGGCCAATAAATATATGAAAAATGCTCAATATCACTAGCCATCATGGAAATGAAAATCAAAACCACACTGAGATACCACCTCACCCCTGTCATAATGGCTAAAATCCAAAACTTAGAGAGTAACAAATGCTGACAAGGAAGTGGAAAAAGGGGATCACTTATCACAGTTTGTCGGAATGTGAATTAGTACAGCCACTGTGGAACAGTGTGGGTATTTCTTAAAAATCTAGAAATAGACTTGCCATATGATCCAGCAATCCCTCTACTGGTTATGTACCAAAACTACGTGAACATATTCTGTCAAAGAGATACCTACCCCACCATGTTCATAGCAGCACTGTTCACAGTAACCAAAATTTGAAATCAACCAAGGTGTCCATCATCAGATGAATAGATAAAGAAAATGTAGTTCATATATACAAAATGGAGTATTCCTCAGCTATACAAAAGGGAGATTCTACCATTTGCACCCAAATGGATGCAATTGGGGAATGAGATGTTGAGTGAAATAAGTTGGACTCAGAAAAAAAAAATATCACATGTTCTCCTGTATATGTGTGGGAACTAAAATTCAAAAAAACAAACAAAAAGAAGAAAGAATGTCTGTGTGTATAAGTATTGCTGCAAATATATTTTGTAAAACTTTGTTTTATACCTGTGTCAAACTAATGGTTAAGAATGTTATACTATTATAGTTTCAATGATCTACGATTACTTTGAAATTTACTGTATGTGGATGAAATGGTATTTTTCCATTTAATTATTATTTATAGTGTTGTCTATACCCCCATTAAACTGGGGTCTTTTCACTTTTCACTTGTCAAACTTTTTATTTGGCAAAGTACTAAGCCTTTTTACTGTGATGCAAATTTAAAATATATTACATCAAAAACCAACCAAAAAAAAAGGGAAAAGTAAAGAAGGCAAGAGGGAGAGAGGATGAGGAGGGAGAAAAGAAGGGAATACCATCATGTTCTTAGAAAGCACACTGACTGTGTTAAAAATAGAATTAAAATTCAAAATAAAAAATTTTATAAAAAACATACACAGAAAAAAGATTATAACAAGTTTAAAAACCCCCAAATCCCATTATATATTATTACAATCAAGAATATGAGTTTTAGGTCAAGAAAAAAATAAAATGAAGATTAAGAGAATGAAATTATCAAATAAGGATTCCATCATGCATCAAATTTTTACTATAATCAGACATTATTAATGATTTTTTTAAAGGTTTATTTTATTAATTTGAAAGACAGTTACAGAGAGAAGTAGAGACAGAGGTCTTCCATCTCCAGATGACCAAAATGGCTGGAGCTGCACTGATCCAAAGCCAGGAGCCAGGAGCTTATACCGGATCTCCCACATGGGTGCAGGGGCCCAAGGACTTGAGCCATCTTCTACCGCTATCACAGGCCATAGCAGAGAGCTGGATTGGAAGAGGAGCAGCGGGACTAGAACCGGTGCCCCTATGGGATGCTGGTGATGCAGGCGGTGGCTTTACCCACTGCACCACAGCGCAGATCCCAATGATATAATTTGTAATGCTTCCATCACTTAAACTATAAATCAATCAGTTAAATTAAAATTTAATCTAATTTTTCTGGTTTCTTGTATGAATAGCATGCATTTTGTAATTATAAAATATTTATAATTTTAATAGCTAGTGTCACAACAAATTTGAATTAAGAGTTGCTATAATATTCAAATACAATAGACTTCTACCTCAGCAGTAACATTTGATAAGATGTAGTACTATAGACAAAATGTAGATTTACTTTCAAATTCTGCAGAGACTCACAGTCTCAAAACTACACTTCTCAGAATAATTTGAAGCTAAAAGTTTGGATGCAAAACAGATTTTATTAATTAGCTGTATTCCTGCCAGACTGGGAAGACAGAAATTAAGAGGAATCCCTCTCGCAGGTGCTTCTTCTAACAGCAGGTATAAAGAGCCTCACAGGGATGAGCCACTTGTGAAGGTCATGCTTCATATACAAAGACCAAAATTCATGTAGGGTTGAATATTTGAAACAGAAGTTGGCACACCAGTTGGGATCACTTCATCCCATATCAAAGTGCCTGAGTTTGGGTCACTACACTCTATCCAGTTCCAGCTTCCTGCTAATTTGCACCCTTGGAAAAAGTGGTAATGAATCAAATACTTAGGGGTTTGCCACCCGTAAGAGAGACTAAGACTGACTTCCTAGATTCAACACTGGCTGTTGCGGGAAACTGGGACGTGAACCAGCAGATGAAATTTATCTCTTTGTGTATCTCCCTCTCCCTCTTTCAAGCAATTTTTTTTTAAGTCATGCACAGTTTTAGAGAATGCAATGTTGCTCTCTTGGTATCTGGCAGACACAAAAGTTTTCTTTTTTTAAAGGTTTTTTTGAAAGGCAAAATTAGAGAAAGAGGGAGAGAGAGAGAAAGAGAGATCTTCAGCTGTTGGCTCATTCCCCAAATGACCACAATGACAGTAGCTGGGTCCGGCCAAAGCCAGGAGCCCAGTACTGCAACTGGGTCTCCAACAAGGGTGTTGGGTCCTAACAGCTTGGGCCATCCTATGATGCTTTCCTAGATGCATACACCAGCAGGAGGCTGGACCAGAAGCAGAGCAGCTGGTATTCAAACTGCCACCCATGTGGGACGCTGGCACCACAATCCTCCTTGCCACAACACTGGCCCCAGAATTGTATTCTTGAAATGAATGATACATGCACAGACGCTGAGGCCAAACCTTCTGTCTTCTCTTGCTTTTCCATTCATGCCCTAAGCAACTGATTTCCTGCAAAAAATTCCATATTAGGTGAAATGCCTAAGGGATCATAGTTTTCCTGAACTCCACATTAACCAATAGTAACGAAAGACATGTTGAAAATTAATAAAAAGAAAAAAACTGAATACATGCATACATACATACATAAAAATAGACCAGATATTACAGAAGATAGGATTGAATAGAAACAAAATCCATGTTTCAGAAAAAAAATTAAGATTTTTGGAGAAAATCAAATAGTGTTTATGAAAAGTGAAGAGATAGTATAAGCAGAATTAGTAAAACACCACTTAATTTTAAATTTTAAATTTAAAAGTATTTCTTTAGGATGTGACACTTTTATTTAAATAATATGATTAGTGTGCAAAGAAGACAAATTAAGATGACATGTGAAATACATATTATAAATAATAATGATAAAATAGCATATCATGGTAAATAATAAATCAAACCATTAATTAATATAATGTAAATGGGTTGGTAATTAAAACTAAGTGTATACATACCAGGTCTTTCCATCATGGTTTATATCTCAGTTCCAAAGCACTAAGAATACAAATAGAATTTATGCTTTCTGGTATCTCATACTAAATTTTTCATACCACAAAAATGGGGAGAATGATACAATCTTGATATTTTTAAAAGAATCATTAGAGTGACCAAAACAGAATAAAAATGTTAGACATTAGTAGCAAGAAGACTAAAGACAGAAGAACTTACACTGACAAGACACATCATGTACCTCGTACTATATACTCATTTTTTGTAGTAGAAAATGAGTATAAATCTGAGTTTTAACTTGCATTTCTTTGAATGTAAGTGACAGAAGATCTAATTCATAGTGGCTTACGAAGAAAAGAGAATTATTTATTTTAGCAAGCACTTCTTCATGCAGGCTTAATCCTGGGTCACAATGTCAGCAAAATCACACTCATCAGTTCTACTTCAAATATGTTTGCTCCATTCTCGGGTTGATTTTTCATCCAATTGTCCAGAAATTATATATAAATTTTCTATTTGAAGTCCTATGCTAAGACAAATGACAAATATTGGATAAATATTTGTTGAGTCAATAAATACAGAGTTCAGTTAAAGTTAGAGGCTTCAGTAGTTCCGGCATCACATCCTTCCAACTTCAGTCCAGCAAGAAAGAGTTTGCCCCATGTGTGGTTAGCCACAGGCCAAATGTCCCTAAATCTCTCTACACCATCTTTGAACCAATGTGATCCTTTGTCTAGACTGGGGCTGAGGTCAATCTGAAAAGATAATAGACCCACTTCAATGAAGGATGGAGAAATGAGTAGTACTAAAAATGAAAATAGTAAGGCATATTTGTTAAGAATTTAAAATCTTTCAGATAATGCTGGTAATATTAACATCCATCAAATCCCATCATAGGTTATGCTTATGAAGCGGTGAATATTCTTCCATCTAACAAACATCCTCTAACATTATTCAGGACTATTGCTTTGCAAAATGCTCCAAATTTGCTTGATTGAGACAAGAGACTCCAAGTTTGCAGTTGGGTGGCCAGAATGAAATCAATAAATGCTTTTCGTGGTAGAGGCGATCAAACAGACTACAGCATCAATTAGAAAGAAGAATTAAAAAGTGAAGACCTGCTAAGACATATTGGTTACATCTTGTATTCAAAGTGAAAACTGAGTACTACAATGGATGACCCCACTCACTGAAGGCCCTTCCATTGCAATTTTACTGCCAGGGTTCTTCAATGGATTGGTAAAAATGTTTTTTGAACTAGGTTCAAGGCAAGAATCCATTGATTTACTCAGAGACGCAGCTATCGATACATTGTCTCCAGGCTGTCTGGCACACCACTTAACTCCAGGCAGTGTTTTAAATGAACTATAGGTAAACTGCTGCTATTATATTTATTGTAGACTTTCATTGATTGATTAAGAATTATATAAAATAATGAAATATGAAGAAAAGCTGCCCATTGCCTAATATTCCCATATAACATGTTGTTGTTGAGACTTTCAATATGATACCATAAATTATTCAACAATGCCTTTATAAAGGTGTCTTATACACATTTTGCAGGTAGACAGATCCCTGGAATTTTTCCTGAAAGTAGCTCAAATAAACCCATTGCTAATTCTGTGTATACGGAAATGGAAATGTTACTCTTTCAGCCTTAACTCCTAGTGCTAATGAGCTGCTTGAAATAACCACACTGAATGCTCACTTATCTGAAAGGCAGTGTCACACAGTAATTCGGAACATGGATTCCGGGATCACACCTTTGCTTTACCACATACGTACTAGTTGTGAATTATTCATAAAATTGCTTAAACCACCTATGTTTCAATCTTTTCAAGTAAAAAAAAAATAAGTTTGATAAGAGAGTACCTGCTTTTCAACGGCATTTGTAAATAAAAACTATAATATAATAAGTGCCCTGTAAACTCTGCCTGATATTGGTACATAGAAGATGGGATAGCAACCCAACATGGCAGAAATTGGTAGCTGAACAGCCAAATAATCTAGACTACAAATCCTTGCTTTTCTGTTAAGTGTGGCCATGACACTAAGCTGCAACTTAAAGGAATACAAATATGAGTGGGCTGTCACTCCCCAGCTCCACCCATGAAATCATCCTTACACCCATGCTCATTCTCTCTTCTGGTTGTCTGTAATCCTAAAACCAGTGTTAACCTCAAAAGGCACGTGGTAAAAAGAGCCAAGTCTGTGCCCGCTCATGTGCTTGTAAGTGGAGAGGAAAGCTGCAGAGATAACCCAACACTTTTCCATGGTTATTATATAGGGTTCTGTTGTGTAGAGTCATTTTTGATAATTATAGCCTACGCCCTTCCAATATAGCTAGCAATAAGTGAAAGTATGATTAAGACACATTTGTGAAAAGAGTGTATACAGTAATGGAGAAGTAAAATCTCAATGTTATAAGAAGTTTCAAAAAAAAAAAAAAGAAGAAGAAGGACCTGAGATGCTGTAAATCAGAGATTTCCAGAAATATGCCATACCCACTTGTGGAATTTTTATTAATTAATTAATTTATTTATTTATTTATTTATTTTTATTTTTGACAGGCAGAGTGGACAGTGTGAGAGAGAGAGAGAGACAGAGAGAAAGGTCTTCCTTTGCCATTGGTTCACCCTCCAATGGCCGCCGCGGTCGGCGTGCTGCAACTGGCGCACCGCGCTCATCCGATGGCAGGAGCCAGGTGCTTCTCCTGGTCTCCCATAGGGTGCAGGGCCCAAGCACTTGGGCCATCCTCCACTGCCTTCCCTGGCCACAGCAGAGAGCTGGCCTGGAAGAGGGGCGACCGGGACAGAATCCGGTGCTCCGACCGGGACTAGAACCTGGTGTGCCGGCGCCACAAGGCAGAGGATTAGCCTGTTGAGCCACGGCGCCGGCCAACTTGTGGAATTTTTGAATGTATCTTGAAAATATATATTTTGAGCTGTGCTTTTCCATTATGTGGGATTATGACAAATATGCAAAGCTTCCCAGACATAGAGAAAAACATAATCAGACAAAGTTCTGGGATTCAAATTCCAGCTCCACTCCTGGTTCCAGCTTCCTGGCCAGAGCACATACTGACAAGCAACACTTAATGGCTCATATACTTAAGTCCCTGCCACCCAGTGGGAGAATTGTATTCAGTTCCCAAATCCTGGCTTCTGCCTGGACCCAGACCAGCTATTGTAAGCAGTTAGGGAGTGAGTCAATGAATCTCTGTTTCCCTCTGGGTCTCTCTGCTCTTGAATAAATAAACTTTAAAACAGAGCAAAGTGAGAAAGTGTCCAGTATTGTGGAGAACAGTGAATACGAAATTGAAGAATGAATACATGGAGATGGATTCAGATAAATTTTTCTTTATTTTCTAATTTCACTTATTCTATGTATTCTTTATTTTCATGCAGAAATTCTCAGGTTTGAGTTAGCATGCAGTGGCAAACATCTGAAGTTAGGAGAGTAGAAGACAGTGATTATACACAGAATTCAGGCAGATTTTGTAATTCTGCCTAAGACACTTGCTCACTTTCCTCCTTCTCATACTTCATCACTCAGCAATATCAAACCATTTGTCGTTCCCAAATTTTGCTTTTTCACCTCCCTATTCCTTTTTATAAGCCATTATTTCAATTATAGAACAACTTTTTATATGTCATTATTCTTTCCATTTTCTTACTTTCTTAAGTCTAAATATTTCTGGAATTCAAAACAAGTTCATTTTCTTCTTATTTGATTTGAAAACTTTGGCTTTTGATCTATTCATTTAATGAACTTGTTTATGAAGCAAATAGTGGAGGAACCTGAATCCTTAAACATGAAAATCACTGTCTATTCTTCATGTGCATTCTTGTCTTAGTGACAGCTTCCAATGCCAGGACAGAGTTCCTAGATGGGGCTGGGGCTCTGACTGCTTGTCTCCAAATCTGTTGTGAAATCTGTTGAACACTTTGTGCTCATTTTGTGTGATGAATTATTTCCCTCAGGCTTCTGTTAATCAGCTTCTCTGAAAAGATATCATCAGTGAGCTGCTGACATAAGGAGACAGAGAGAAGAATGTTCATAAGCTTCATATTTTGGATACTTGTCTGAAACTTGAAGATGCTGCTTATCACAAGGCCATATGCTTAACCTTGCCACAGTGGCCTTCAGCACCATCATAGCCAACTGCAACCATGGGAGAAGTGCTAAGTAACCCCCTGGGAGGTGAAGGATGCTTCTCAAAAACTATGCAGATGCCATGTCACTATCATATTGATTTTGAAATCATAACTGGTTCCTACAGTAGTCAAGTGTTCCCATTTCTGTTGTAGATGTAACTTGTGCTACAATTATTCAAAGAGTAGCTGTGCTATGTGTTTCTAGATCTACTTATTGTTTGTATTCAAGTCATCCAAGAGTAGCCCTTGCTGTGAAAATGGGTCATTTAAAGATAACGGATTTGCATGTGATCTTGGTCAGTAACTAGAAAACGGGAAATCTAGAGATGGAGAATGCAGTTGCATTTTTGCAGACTAACATCTCTTCACTTGAAGCCTTTCCTACTGCTGATGTGAGTTTTTAAAGCAAATAGTAAAGTAAAAGTCAGCCTTTCACATAAGAATACATGTGTTTATAAAGACTATTGTTCAGTTGTCTAAATAAATACATAAATAAATATTAAATTACTGTGAGACTATATTATGTGTGTGAATTGGGCACTTACTAGATATCCAGTAAATATGTCTAATGAATATATTTATTACTGTAGATTGTCTCTCCATAACCATCTATCCTTAGCACAATGAATTAACTGAAGACTCTGCTTTGTCTCACACAGCTTTGTATCACCCACTTTCTTGTCAGGCACATAGTGTATATGCCCCTAAAGATGTTTATCAAACTGAAGTGATAGATGCTATGGTATCGTCTGATGAGAAAATAGAAGTAGGGACACTCTAGGAATGATCCAATCTTCATCCATAAATAAGCACCATAAGGTTATTTCAAGCGCATTGTTCATGTTATAAGATCAACAAAGTGACACCACATTACTGAATTAGTTGCAAGTACAATGTAAGTGAGTTTGGGATGTCACAAGCCATTTTGAAAAGCATGATGTTCTTTGCATTAATGCTTACATATGGTGGTGAAAGTAAGTCTGGTACAGTCTTGCAACTTTAATAGTATGAAAATGAAAACCTAAGATACAAGAAGCTCTATGGTGAAGATAAAAATTCACTTAATTCAAGGTTAATATGACTTTAAAATATAATACAATATTAATATAACTTATAATGTGAATTAAAGTATAGCATTATACTAATGTTTTGGAGACTCATGACTCCCACCTCTAGCCACTAGAAACTTGCTATAAATGTTAGTTTTTTCAACTTGCTTCTTATTTAAAATATTTAGTTTAAGGGACTTGTTGTATTTGTAAGTGGGCAAAATTAAGTCATTATAGCCCACTTCTCTAAGCAATAAATTTAAATGTTCATATACTGGCAAATATAGAAACCACACAATGTGCTTGATATAAAATCTTCAGTTATTAAATGCTGGTAAAACTTACAGGTGTGAACCATTAGGCTACTGTCAATTTAGTCTCTTGCCATTTTGCTTAACTTGGATATATCATATCCTTGTAATAGAACTGACATGCTAATTTCAGGAACATCTCAACCTCCAGAAATTCTAGTCCTTAAAATAGAATCTTCATCATGTGTATTGATGTAACTCTAACATTTTATTTATGTTACTATTGATCCTGCCATGCTCCTTTTAATTACCATGGTTGTATATGATTGCCTGGGAATGTCTTCTGTGCTGGGATGAAAAAGAATTTAGACATTACCTTGACTTCAGGTGAGAGTAAAACAACTTCTACGCAAAGTGTCCTGGAAGATGTTTCTTTCAGTCTGTAGAGGCTATGCTATCTGTAATTGTTTCCTGTACTGAGCTGTAATACATTCATTCTATTAAGAGGATCACTTGTTACCTCACTGTTGTTTTGACTTTATATTCTCATGTTTTATATCCTCTTAATTTGGCTTACATAATAAGCACAATAAAATATTTGCTGTTTATAAATAGATTCTATAGCTACTTATAAGTCTACACTGAGAAGCATGTAAGTGATTAAAACAATAGCTCAGAGGCCACCTGAACGTGTTATGATCTCAGCTGTGTCCTGTGAGCTTGGGCAAGTCACTAATGGTTCAGGACTGTAACTCCTCATCTGTAAAATGAGACAAACAGTACCTGCACCCCAGGAATGACATGAGGGTTATATAAGAGTGTAAGCACCATAAATGTACTTGCCTTACAAATATACAATTCAATTCTTAGTATAATACTATATTAAAATAAGCGGAAAGTATGAGTTAAAGAATAATCAACGATCTCTGGTTACTAACAAGGCAAGCAGCTATCCAAATGGCTGAACCAAACCCACTACAAATGTAGTATCACCTGGGTCATTAATACAACAGAAATCAGAAGACGTCTTTCTGCTGTCTCTCCTAATGACTTTCCCCACGAGGTGCGCCTACATTTATGCCAGCCAAACTCCTGTATTATTGATGCCTCAGTCTCAGCACATGGTTGTGCTTCCCACTTAGCTGAGCAGATCAGGAATATCAGCAAAAACTACTTCCTGTGCTGAGACAACAATTTCTTTCTCTCATTCCTCTTTCTTCAGAGAGAAGCATAGCAGTTGTGCTCTTGATTCCCCATCATCTACGTTCTCAGGGACTGTGCCCTACAGTTATCAGTCTGCACTGGAACAACTGTCCTTTGAGTTTTATGCACATCTCCAATCCAGCATATCCAAAATTTCATCCAAAATGCCCACCTCCCATGAGGCATTTATGTCCCTTCCCATCTCAGTGAATGTGACCGCCATTCATCCAAGTGCCAGTCATCTTTGGATATTGTAAATTCCTTATTCAACACATCCTATCTAAGATTGCCTTTTATTGTTTTAATACACAAATATTAATCCCAGTTCTACACAGAATTACACTATTTTGTCCGTCATCACCCATATTCTGATGACTGAATTACAGCAGCAGTATATAACCAGTGCACCCTATACTTGGACTCAAGGTATTAAAAAGCAAATAACAGCACCAAAAAAATAAAAGAAGGAAAATAGGAAGGAAGGGAGGAAAGAAGGAAGAAAGGAAGGGAGGAGGGAGAGAGGGAGGGAGGGAATAAGGAAGGGAGGGAGGAAATAAGGGGAAGGGAAGGAGGAAGGGAGGAAGGGAGAAAGAGAGAGAAGAGAAGAAAAGAGAGGAGAGAAGAAAATGGGGAAGGGAAGGGAAGGGGAAGGGAGGGAAGAGAAAGAAAAGGAAGGGAAGGGAATAGAAGGGAAGGGAATCCTACAGCCGGCTCCTGCTGTTTCATAGGAATCAGTTGTTCAAGGATCTTTTACTATATTATCTTTAACCACTGGTAGCTTAAAGTTGGCCATGGAGAACATATCCATCCTTTGGAAATTAGCAAATACCTCAGTTGATATCCAGCATATAATGTGTCCGTACTATGAAGCAAGACTCACTTTTAAAGCATAACTTTACTGACGTCATAAATAAGAGTGTCAATTGTTAAATCAACAATGGGAGTAACTGTACACTTGCTCCTCATGTAGCAAACCTGACCTTAACATGTTGTACTATGCAAATTAATAGTAAAATTACTACTCAAACCAAGTTGATCTTCTGTATATAAAGATAATTGAAAATGAATCTTGATGAAGAATTGGATGGGAGAGGGAGTGGGAGATGAGATGGTTGTGGGTGGGAGGGAGGTTATGGGGGGAAAAGCCACTATGGTCCAAGAGTTGTACTTTCAAAATTCATATTTATTAAATAAGAGTTTAAAGAAAAGCATGACTTTAATGATGTCATTGTCATGCTTCAGATGTTAGTGGACTCATCTCCTTCCTATTCCATCCTGGTGGCAACAGGGCAGCATTTGGATGTGTCAACCCCCACATCTTACTGTCTTTCTGTTTGGCATAGCCTGTTGCCCTGGTCTGCAAACCTCCTGCCCTCATGCCTTTCCCAGATCCACAGAACCATGAGCTTCAAAACAGGGAATAGTTTTTCATCTGCATCTCCATACTCTTTTGCTTCCTCCTCAGTGACTCTGTCCTGTGCACTGGGCAATGTTGCGACACGACTTTTGTCCTAGAGTCCCTAGTAATCTGGGCCATCCTCCCCTCCTATTCCCTCTTTTCTTCTGTCATGACTAGGTCCTCAGCTGTGTACAGTGAGTTTGAAATACTGACATTGTTTTTCTAGTTCAGTCAACCATTCAGAACAAAGGAGTCACTGGGACTGCATTGCTCATGAAAAACCAGAGATCAAAAATATACTATACCTCTTCAAATGGTCAAAGGAGACAATCTTGGAGTTGGGAGGGGATGGGAATTTCACAAGACTAAAGGGCTGCTACAATTGACTCTAGGACTCTTTTCTCTCCCTCATAAGTTACCAACAAGAAAAATAATCAAAGCATGGAAAATTATTGAAGGAAATTTAAGAAGGCATAACATATCCAAAATGTATAATGAAGTAATCTCAATTCTTTTTCACAGTTACATTACAGTCACTGGACTATTAAAGATCTAATTAGAGATTAGATCCTCCTTGCCAAAGTCCCCATTATTCCGTCAACAATGCCTGTGAGATACTGTGTCAGTAGGTGTCCTGAAGATTTCTTTCCAGGGGCTAGCACTGTGGTAGAATGGGTAAAGCTGCCGCTTGTGGTACTAGCATCCCATATGGGCACCAGCTGGAGTCCTGGAATCCATTCCTGATCCAGCTCTCTGCTATGGCTTGGGAAAGAGTAGAAGATGCTCCAAGTTCTTCAGCCTCTGCACCCACGTGGGGAAACCTGGAAGAAGCTCCTGGCTCCTGGTTCAGATCTGCCCAGCTTTGGCAGTTGTGGCCATTTGGGGAGTGAACCACTGTATAGAAGACTTTCTCTCCTTCTGCTTTCTGTAATTCTGCCTTTCAAATAAATAAAGAAGTCTTAAAAAAAAAAACTTCTAATACTCTTCTAATACTTGATCCTCAGTAGAAGAAGCTTTACCTCATTGACAACTTCTATCTGCTTCTAACCTACTGTTGTCCTTTACCTGCCAAATCAACAAAGAGAATTGCATTTATTGTCTAAGCCCAGCTAGTTTACCAGTTCCTGTGCACCAACTATCCTAAAGTACTCAAAGAGACAATACCCTAAGGTTTGATGATTTTTAATCATATGTTTGACATGCAGATCATGAGGAAATGTGAGTTTTTGATGTACTTGTCCTTTAAGTACCCACAGTTGAATGAAGTTCATATGCCTTAAACAGCAATGAACCATCATCAATGAATGTTAATTTGGAAATAACACACTTCTGTAAACTCTATAAATAAACTTTGTCTGCCTTATTCACTACTATCCCCTCATCGTTTAGGATGGTGCTGGGCATATTCTAGAGGTTCAAGAATCATTTGTTGGTTTGATGAGTTCATGGTGATATTGATGTGTTGCTAGAGAAACAAAAAGGAAGGACCTGATAATTAATTGCATTTTAGAAGCCCCAGGAACTGTTCTATCCCCCATGATACAGAGTAAAGCACCAGTTCCCTTTTCTAGGCACCATCTCTCTATGTAAGCTCCTAAAACTGAAAAAAAAAAAAAAAAAAAAAACACCACAACCCTTGGGTTTGGGTTTGTCTTCCTCTGAACACATGTAAAAATCAAATATTTGTGTTTTAAATCCATATTTTACTTTTTTAAAAAGAGCTGTGATTATACCCAAAGTCCATTGTTTGAAATAGGAAGAGATATTCCACATGTTCTGGATTATTCTTAGAACTAAAAGAAATACATCCAGGCTATTGACATGGCGTAGTCCTTAGGTCTCTGTGCATTGCTAGGGCTTGGACCAGGGCTCTCGAACTTGTGTTCACAAAGCTCGTAACATAAAATGCCGTTGCTCTGGCCTGATCCATGGTGCCATGATTCAGGCATATTTGCTGCTGATCCAGACATACTTCAAGAACTCTAAGACTTTTAAAAGCCTATGTTGACTGTTACAGTTTTCCAACTAAGTGGATGGAAATGGTCAAAAGAAATGTAGAGATAAACATAATCATATACAATCTAATGAGCTCTTTGTGTAATCTATGGAGAAAAGTCACCTTACAAAGGCCAGGCCGGCTATTTGGTGATAACACAATTGCTCAGCCTAGGAGGACTTTGACCATGGGTTGGGATGATGAGGTTTTTAATTAATTATTTTTTATTTTTTAACTTTTATTTATTATTTAATAAATAGAAATTTCAAAAGTACAACTTTTGGATTATAGTGGCTTTTTGAATACTGCTTCCATGCTACTCTGTTTTTTTTTTTTTATTTTTGATCAAAGAATCTTTTATCCCTAGGCCATCTGAAATTAAAAGATGAACTCTCAACTCAGTTCACAGCCCTATTTTATTTATTTTTAAGATTTATTTTACTTATTTGACAGGCAGAATAATGGGGCAGAGGATGATCTTCCATCCACTGGTTCACTCTCCCAAAGGCCACAATGGTTGGGGCTGTGCCAGGCTAAAGCCAGGAGCCAGGAGATTCATGTGGGTGCAGGGGCGCAAGGACATGGGCCATTTTCTGTTGCCTCCCAGTTGCGTTAGCAGGGAGCCAGATAGGAAGTGGAGCAGCAGGGACATAAACTGGTGCCTGTGTGGGATGCCAGCATTACAGGCAGCGGCTTTGCCTGCTACACCACACCAGCCCTTCACAGCTCTACTTTAAATGTGCCAAATACCAAGAGTTCCCTGCTATTTATTGTGCATACAATGAAGAATAATAATGAAGGTTATCATTTATTGAGGATGCTATTCTGTACTTTTATGCTACTGACATGTAACTGTGAGTTCAAATCAGAGAGCAATTACCACTGAAAGTACAGCCTCTAGAGGTCAAGTACTAGAAGCTGCTCTTCGGTCATGGACTGAAATGCATGTCTCAAATGACTTCTGACCTACAAAGCTTCCCAGCTTTGAATTCCCCTAACTATCACTGATTATTTAATTTTCTTGAACTAATCTCATGAATTATGTCCACATTTAATAGTCACAAAGATTATAAAGCAGAAAGATTGAATGATAATTTGGAGGGTTAGTAGTTAAAAGAAAAAGCCAGAAATAGTACATAAAAGACTAGGGAAATGTATGAGTAATGAAGACTTGCAAACTACCTTTATGCCTGAGAACGTTATCTTTGTTAAAAATCAAATCCTTTGACTAAAACTACAGATTGATCTTCAGCACATAAATTGACTAATACGAATTTAGTCAAAATAGCGTCAACCAAATTAGTTGGTGCTGGTACGCAGGCAAATGCATCATCCTGGGAAACTTACCAAGATGTAGGTGAAATGCCACAGAGCACAAAACATGATCTATGTGGAGGTGTGGGTCAAAGGAGGCAAGCCAGAAAAAGGGGCCTGATGGGGGAACAAAGTAGACGTGGAGAAGAAAATCAAGTGAATCCTACATGTGCAAAACTCTAGCTTATTAGGAAGCAAGTACATTTCTCTTTGGCTAGAGCAGGGAGAACAGTGATTTAATTTAGCACACAGCACAATACATGATATTTTAGGTGCACTATAAATAATTGTGAGTAATCTATTTATTTTGTTTTTCTATCTTCCATACTATATATATAGTGTTTTTACACTGAATAAAAGCACAACTATTTAATTAATTTATAATAATATTTTGATTTTTATAAATTCCAAGTACCCCAAATTATCAATAGTTGCAAAACAGATACTAAGAATTTTCATTTTCACCTAACCAGTGGATTCATCTAACATCATATGGGTAAATGTCCCATTGTAACTCAAACTCTTGCAGTCATTCCTCATTAGACTGCTAATTTTTTAGTAGAGGTGAGTTGCTGACAGCTGTCCCTTCATCAGCTATCTCAGTACCTAAAGCATGCCGTATCCATTTTAAAAAATATCAGTGGGCTGACAGTGAATATGATGTTTGCAACCCTTATGGACTTAATCTAAAATTCTCCATTGATACCCATTCAGTATTTAATATTTTAACTCAGATGTCTAATGGGCACCTCAACACAATTTTAACAGATAGGCTTCTATATATGTCCCCTGTATTAGTAAGGCATAATTATAATTGACACTGCTAACTTTTTATTATGCCATATTTCTTCCTTCTCAATTACTGATTGCTCCATCATTACTGAAACCTATGAGAGACATATAGAAGGATATTTCCAACTGCCTTGAAATCATTTTATTTTTGTTATTTCTTTTGCCATTTTCCAAGTTCTCATTTTTATTAACTGGATTATGACTATGTTTTCCCATTCTACTCATTTTAACCTCATGTTCCCAGACTGACCTTTCTAGAAAGAAATTTGATTAGTTTTACCCATTTAAAAATCTCTTAATAGCACTTAAATACATTTTAAGATAAACTTTATACTCTTCCTTAAGTAAGTCCTTCTAACAATCTCTACATTAAGACACCTGACTTTACAAAGAATTGATAGGCCAAAAAAGAAATTTTAAATACTCTTCAAAAGTTTGCTATAAAATATGAGGTGTCAACTCTATATAAAACATAAGATATAGTGAATTATCTACCAAAGCTGAAATATAGGATAACTTTTTCATCATTTAAACTGATCAGCAGTTTATTTCCTATTGTAACTATTCATAAGATCCATGAATTATTTACAGGTTTAGTGCTCACCTTATTTTGTGTTTCCTATGCTTTATTTTGACTTTTGTAGCCATGTACCCTTTTAGGTCAATATGATAAATCATTATCAATATTTTGTGTAACACTGTATTTCATAGATACAATGATATACAAAATACCTATAAATGATTAATAATAAGTGCTACCCTTTTTTTTTTTTACAATACCCTGTCTCTTTGCCTAATATTCAAAAAAGTTTCCAGACATTGTAAAGTGTTTAAGCTACAAGAGACTGTTCATATTCATGCTTTGTTTCTTCTACATTATACCTGGTCATGCCTCCTAATTGCAAGCTCTCTGGTACAGCAATCAGGTATTTGTTTGGGACTGGTTCACCATGTACATTTTCTGTCTTATGCAGTCAATAATAACAACCATCTGGTAACTGTAATGGGAAAGAACAGCATGTACAGAGCTATAAAGCAAATCATGGTTCAGGATGTAACAATCATCTGGGGTCCTCACATTTGCATCTTAGTGATAGGAAATCCAATTGCCCTGTCCTCCATGTGAAAATACTCAGCATATGTATTGAATTGGCATCTCCACACTATGTTCTATAGTTTGTTTTTCCTCTTGCATAGCAAAATCATTTTTTCTATATAAATAATTCACAGTTTGCTTAGTTTTTTTTTTTATTGCTGCCAGTACACTTTCTGCCAAAAATCTGGTTTGTTTCTATCAGCTTCCATTATCAGTTGTATGTGACAAGACTTTAAACAGAATAGCAGTTAAATTAATTTTCTCTCCCTTTTCTTCCTTTGGAAACTATATTATAGATTTTTTTTTTTATTTAACGTAGTCAACATATACTCTTTAACATTTCATTTAATGTAGTCAACATATACTATTTTTTTTTCTGACAGGCAGAGTGGACAGGGAAAGAGAGAGAGACAGAGAGAAAGGTCTTCCTTTTGACGTTGGTTCACCTTCTAATGGCCGCTGTGGCCGGTGCACCGTGCTGATCCCAAGCCAGGAGCCAGGTACTTCTCCTGGTCTCCCATGCAGGTGCAGGGCCCAAGTACTTGGGCCATCCTGCACTGCACTCTCGGGCCACAGCAGAGAGCTAGACCAGAAGAGGAATGACTGAGACAGAATCTGTCACCCGGACCAGGGCCAGAACCCGGGGTTCTGGCACCGCAGGCAGAGGATTAGCCTATTGAGCCACGGCGCCAGCCATCATATACTATTAGGAATCTGATTTTCAATTGACCCGAAGTCTAGATTTATCTTTTTTTTTTTTTTTTAATCTTGTGCTTTCTCTAGCAAATTACAAACAAAACACAGGGAAATTCTACTAGGATGCCTACAACTATAAACAAATCCTTGTACAATAAAGCTATATACTTTCCCTAGTTGATTAATATAGAAACAAAATATTGCTGATTTTTATAAGTACTTGTAGAGAAGGAGAACATTCTATTGCATGTGACAAGGTATCAATAGGTCATTTAAGGAAAAAGTGGCCATATGTTTCCTACATTCCTCACTCATGTGACTTTGTTATTAATATGTGAAATCAATCTTTCCATCTTTGCATCTTTATTCACTCCTAAGACTTGCTTCAAGGAGTTGAACATGACCAAACAGGATATTCACAGAGGCTTGGAATTCACTTGAGCAACACAGCTGATTCCCTCTCAGTTGGGAAACCTTCCATTAGCACGTGAGGAAGCCTGAGCTAGTCCAATGAAGTATGAGGACTAACACAAAGGAAAAACAGGCATGCCAACGATGTCACCCTGGGCCCACCAGCTACAAAAATTTGACCTGAACTATTCAGCTTCAGTCAAATCACTAGCCTGACACAATGATGAAACTTGTTACTCTAGACCAGAAGAATTCCAAAGCAGCTCACTCAAGAACTGTGAACAAATAAAATGGTGGTTGCTCTGTGTTTTGGAGTAATTTGTTATACTATCGGAGACAGTATAGATAACAAGATAGATAAGATTGCTGAATGCGTTATGGACAAGTTCAAAGCCAATGGTGCAATGACAAACACAGCTCAGCAAATCCCATCTTGCTTTTTGCAGCCAAGAAGTAATTATCTTTTTATTCCCTTTTCTTCTCCATGTCTTTTTTCTTTTATTTCAGCTATTTAAAATATGATCTAAATTTCCAAGCCACCCGATAAACCCAGAGATGCAAAAACTTCAGAAACCAGGAAAGGAAGTTGAGATGTGTATGTTTTAACTACCGTTGTTTTCATTGATCCACTGCTGAATCTGACCCTAATACCTGTATCTATTTCTAGGACATCAGAAAGCAAATTGCCATATGGAATTATGCTAATTTTAAATAATATCCACAATAAACAAAGGACATGGCTATCTCAGAAATTTTGCTGTGGTGTCAGGGATCTGATACAGTAGCCTAAGCCAACATCCCATATTCAAGTCCCAGCTGCTGCACATGCAATCCAGCTCCATGCTCCTGCACCGGGGAAAACCACAGAAGATGGCCCAAATGATTGAGCCCCTTGACCCACGTGGGAGACACAGGATGAAGTTCCTGGCTCCTGGTCTCAGCCTGGCCCAGCCCTAGCAATTGCAGCCATGTGGGGAGTGAATTAGTGGAAGAAATCTCTCTCTCTCTCTCTCTCTCACTCTCTCTCTCTCTCTTCCACCTTCTCTCTCTTCCCTCCATCTCTCCTTCTGTCTCTTTCTGTAATTCTATCTTTCAAAGAATTAGATAAATCTAAAAGAAAAAGAAAAAATGTGTTACACAGAATTTAACGCATAAGAAGTTACTTTTATAGTCTGGTAATAGGAAACCATTTTAGCTTTGATTAGTCATTTAAATCATGGAAAAGGATGGGTTCATCATTTCACTAATTTAAGAAAAAAATTCCTAAATCATTGCTTATTTGGTTAATTTTTTTTATAGCTAGTATTGTTTCTTATTCTTCTGAGTTATATTTTGTCAATTGAAATTTGCTCTAGCTTTGCACCTACAGTTTGTGTGCTATTAATTCAAGTAAATTATATATGAATTATGTTGTGGATGACTATATTTAAATACCTTGGAAAGGATGATATAATTTAAAATGTTTGCGGTATATAGATGTGCATTGGCTAATTGAAACCATTTGGCCTTTAGGTGAATCCTTTAGGTGAATCCTCTTGGGTTGACTCCGAATGGGATGTTCACCAAAAAAGACCAAAGAGTTTTGAGAGGAAGAACTGTAAACCCCATACAATAAAGAGGCAGGAGGAGAGGGCAGGGTAGAGATCTTAGAAAAACTCTTGAATAATGATGTTTGACAACTGTCTGGGCTGCTGAACAGATAGAGGTCCATGGAAAGTAGTATTTCAGAAGACATGGAAGCTGTGTGCTTCCAACACTCAAAACTTAGCCTTCCAGAATGCTATTCCTATGTGGTATACTTTGTTAGTCCTTAGAATCTAAGTCAAGGGGCGGGAAAGGAGACGTGAAGGGGAACGCAGCTGCGGAATCCGCGCGCCAGCGCCGGAGGGGGAGGTGAGCAGGAGATCCCTCGGTAGCTCGAGACATTGGCGGGAAGAGACAGACCCCACCGGGGATAGTGCATCAAAAAAAAAAAAAAAACGAATAAATAGGGGGAACCAACACTGTCACTAGCCTCCCCCTTCGCTCACCTTGGAAAGTCTAGCGGGACAAGGAGGGGTGAAACGGCGCCAGCCCGCCATTAAAGCAGGCGCGCCCGCCCGCCCGCATCCAGTCGCCTTGGAAGCAGGCCTTCGGGCGCCCCGCTCGCCCGCCCCCAGTCGCCTCGGAAGCAGGCCCTCGCGCAGCCCGCCCGCCTCTAAAGCAGTGAAGCTGCATAAATCTGAGGGGGTGCTGTAGCCAGGGATCCCAACTTGTAGACAGCTCCGTTACAGTGACAACCCGGTGAGACAGAGTGGAGAAATGCCAAACAAAAGCAGACACCGACCTAACAAGAGCAAGGAAGACACTATGATGACCCCAAATGAAAAAGACACCCCAATTCAAGATTATGAAGATGATGAGATAGAAGAGATGCAAGAAGCGGATCTCAAAAAATTGATACGAACATTAAGAAGTTCACAAAAACAAATACTTGAACTACAGAAATCTTTAATGGATAAGATAGAAAACCTCTCTCGCGAAAATGAATTATTAAGGAAGAATCAGAATGAAACGAAGCAACTAGTAGAACAAGAAGCTACGATAGTGACAAAAAATCTTAATGAAGTGAAGAATTCAATAGATCACATGACAAGCACACTAGAGAGCCTTAAAACCAGGATGGGTGAAGCAGAAGAGAGGATATCAGACTTAGAAGACAGAGAACAGGAAAGGAAACAGTCAAACCAAAGACAAGAAGAGGAAATTAGAAATCTAAAAAATATTGTCGGGAATCTACAGGATACTATTAGAAAACCTAACATTCGGATTCTAGGAGTTCCTGAAGGCATGGAGAGAGAGAAAGGATTAGAAGGCCTTTTTGGTGAGATACTAACAGAAAATTTCCCAGGTTTGGAGAAGAACAGAGAAATCCTAGTACAGGAAGCTCATAGAACCCCTAACAAACATGACCAAAAGAGATCCTCACCACGACACATTTTAATTAAACTCACCACAGTGAAGCAGAAAGAAAAGTTCCTAAAATGCACAAGAGAGAAACGTCAGATTACCCTCAAATGATCTCCAATCAGACTCACAGCAGATTTCTGATCTGAAACACTAAAAGCCAGGAGGGAATGGCGAGATATAGCCCAGGTACTAAGAGAGAAAAACTGCCAGCCCAGAATATTATAACCTGCAAAGCTCTCATTTGTGAATGAAGGTGAGATAAAGACCTTTCATTGCAAACAGAAACTGAAAGAATTTGTCGCCACTCGTCCAGCCCTGCAAAAGATACTTAAAGATGTGCTACACGCAGAAACACAGAAACATGGTCATCAACTTGAAAGAAGCTAAAGGAAGGAAATCTCACAGCAAAAGATCATAAGAAACTCAAAGCATACATAAGAAAATCATTGGCAAATGGTAGGGCAAAGATACTACTTATCGATAGTCACATTGAACGTGAATGGTTTGAACTGTGCTATTAAAAGGCAAAGATTTACTGACTGGATGAGGGAACAAAACCCAGCTATTTGCTGCCTACAAGAAACACATCTTTCCAACAAAGATCCATACAGTCTCAAAGTGAAAGGTTGGAAAAATATATACCATGTGAGCAGAAATGAAAAAAGAGCGGGTGTAGCCATCTTAATATCAGATAACATAAATTTTACCTCAAAAACTATTAAGAGAGACAAAGAGGGGCACTATATAATGATTAAGGGATACATTCAACAGGAAGATATAACAATTATCAATGTATATGCACCTAATTACCGGGCACCGGTCTATTTAAAAGACCTGTTAAGGGACTTAAAGGGAGATTTAGACCCCAATAAAATAGTACTGGGAGATTTCAACACTCCAATCTCAGAGATAGACAGATCACCAAGACAGAGGATTAACAAGGAGACAGTAGATTTAAACGACACTATAGCCCAAATGGACCTAACAGATATCTTCAGAACTTTTTATCCCACAGAAAAAGAATTTACATTCTTTTCAGCAGTACATGGAACCTTCTCCAGGATTGACCACATACTAGGCCATAAAGCAAGCCTTAGCAAATTCAAAAGAATAAGAATCATACCATGCAACTTCTCAGACCACGAGGGAGTGAAGTTGGAAATTAGCAACTCAGGAATCGCTAGAGCATATGCAAACACATGGAGAATGAACAACATGCTCCTGAATCAACAATGGGTCATAGAAGAAATCAAAAGAGAAATTAAAAATTTCCTGGAAGTAAATGAAGATAACAGCACATCATGCCAAAACCTATGGGATACAGCAAAAGCAGTGTTAAGAGGAAAATTTATATCAATAGGTGCCTACATCAAGAAATTGGAAAGACACCAAATAGATGAGCTTTCACTTCATCTCAAGGATCTAGAAAATCAACAGCAAACCAGACCCAAAGCTAGTAGGAGAAGAGAAATAATCAAAATCAGAGAAGAAATTAACAGGATTGAATCCAAAAAAATTACAAAAAATCAGCCAATCGAGGAGCTGGTTTTTCGAAAAAAATAAACAAAATTGACACCCCATTGGCCCAACTAACTAAAAAAAGAAGAGAAAAGACCCAAATTAATAATATCAAAGACGAAAAAGGAAACGTAACAACAGACACCACAGAAATCAAAAGAATCATCAGAAATTACTACAAGGACTTGTATGCCAGCAAACAGGAAAACCTATCAGAAATGGATAGATTCCTGGACACATACAACCTACCTAAACTGAACCAGGAAGACATAGAAAACCTAAACAGACCCATAACTGAGACGGAAATTGAAACAGTAATAAATGCCCTCCCAACAAAGAAAAGCCCAGGACCAGACGAATTCACTGCTGAATTCTACCAGACATTTAAAGAAGAACTAACTCCAATCCTTCTCAAACTATTCAGAACAATCGAAAAAGAGGGAATCTCCCAAATTCTTTCTTTGAAGCCAGCATCACCTTAATTCCTAAACCGGGAAAAGATGCAGTATTGAAAGAGAATTACAGACCAATATCCCTGATGAACATAGATGCAAAAATCCTCAATAAAATTCTTGCCAATAGACTGCAACAACACCTCAGAAAGATCATCCACCCAGACCAAGTGGGGTTTATCCCTGGTATGCAGGGATGGTTCAACGTTTGCAAAACAATCAACGTGATACACCACATTAACAGACTGCAGAAGTAAAACCATATGATTATTTCAATAGACGCGGAGAAAGCATTTGATAAAATACAACACCCTTTCATGATGAAAACCCTAAGCAAACTGGGTATAGAAGGCACATTCCTCAATATAATCAAAGCAATTTATGAAAAACCCATGGCCAGTATCCTATTGAACGGGGAAAAGCTGCAAGCAATCCCACTGAGATCTGGCACCAAACAGGGATGCCCACTCTCGCCACTGCTATTCAATATAGTGCTGGAAGTCTTAACCAGAGCTATTAGGCAAGAAAAAGAAATCAAAGGTATACAAACTGGGAAGGAAGAACTCAAACTATCCCTCTTTGCAGATGATATGATTCTTTATTTAGGGGACCCAAAAAACTCTACTAAGAGACTATTGGAACTCATAGAAGAGTTTGGCAAAGTAGCAGGATATAAAATCAATGCACAAAAATCAACAGCCCTTATATACACAAGCAATGCCACGGCTGAGGAAGAACTGCTAAAATCAATCCCTTTCACAATAGCCACAAAAACAATCAAATACCTTGGAATAAACTTAACCAAGGATGTTAAAGATCTCTATGATGAAAATTATACAACCTTAAAGAAAGAAATAGAAGAGGATACCAAAAAATGGAAAAATCTTCCATGCTCATGGATTGGAAGAATCAACATCATCAAAATGTCCATTCTCCCAAAAGCAATTTACAGATTCAATGCAATCCCAATCAAGATACCAAAGGCTTTCTTCTCAGATCTGGAAAAAATGATGCTGAAATTCGTATGGAGGAATAAGAGGCCTCGAATAGCTAAAGCAATCTTGTACAACAAAAACAAAGCTGGAGGCATCACAATACCAGATTTCAGGACATACTACAGGGCAGTTGTAATCAAAACAGCATGGTACTGGTACAGAAACAGATGGATAGACCAATGGAACAGAATAGAAACACCTGAAATCAATCCAAACATCTACAGCCAACTTATATTTGATCAAGGACCCAAAACTAACCCCTGGAGTAAAGACAGTCTATTTAACAAATGGTGCTGGGAAAACTGGATTTCCACCTGCAGAATCATGAAGCAAGACCCCTACCTTACACCTTACACAAAAATTCATTCAACATGCATTAAAGACTTAAATTTACGACCCGACACCATCAAATTACTGGAGAGCATAGGAGAAACCCTGCAAGATATAGGTACTGACAAAGACTTCTTGGAAAATACCGCAAAAGCGCAGGCACTCAAAGCCAAAATTAACTATTGGGATCGCATCAAACTGACAAGTTTCTGTACTGCAAAAGAAACAGTCAGGAAAGTGAATAGGCAACCTTCAGAATGGGAAAAAATATTTGCAAACTATGCAACAGATAAAGGGCTGATCACGAGAATCTACAATGAAATCAAGAAACGACACAACATTAAATCAAACAACCCACTTAAGAGATGGGCTAAGGACCTCAATAGACATTTTTCCAGAGAGGAAATCCAAATGGCCAACAGACACATGAAAAAATGCTCAAGATCACTGGCAATCAGGGAAATGCAAATCAAGACCACAATGAGGTTTCACCTCACCCCGGTCAGAATGGCTCACATTCAGAAATCTACCAACAATAGATGCTGGAGAGGATGTGGGGAAAAAGGGACACTAATCCACTGTTGGTGGGAATGCAAACTGGTTAAACCATTAAACCACTATGGAAGTCAGTCTGGAGACTCCTCAGAAACATGAATATAACCCTACCATACAACCCAGCCATCTCACTCCTTGGGATTTACCCAAAGGAAATTAAATTGGAAAACCAAAAAGCCGTCTGCACACTAATGTTTATTTCAGCTGAGTTCACAATAGCTAAGACCTGGAACCAACTCAAATGCCCATCAACAGTAGACTGGATTAGGAAATTATGGGACATGTACTATACAGAATACTATACAGCAGTCAAAAACAATGAAATCCGATCATTTGCAACAAAATGGAGGGATCTGGAAAACATCATGCTGAGTGAATTAAGCCAGTCCCAAAGAGACAAATATCATTTGTTTTCCCTGATTGGTGATGATTAACTGAGCACCAAATAGGAAACCTGTTGAAACGAAATGAACACTATGAGAAAATAAGACATGATCAGCTCCTGTCTGAACTGTTGATGTACAATCTAAATCTTTACCCATTTTAGTATCTCCCCTTGTTGTTTGTATTCGTTCTAGTACTATGGGTTGAATCTGGCAACTAACACACAATTAGCTGTAGGTGTTTAAATTTTAAATGAAAAGTGATCCCTGTGAAATATAAGAGTGGGAATAAGAGAGGGAGGAGATGTACAATTTGGGACATGCTCAATCGGAACTGCCCCAAATGATAGAGTTAGAAGTGAGCCAGGGGATTCCAATACATTCCCATCAAGGTGGCATGTACCAAGGCCATCTCATTAGTCCAGGTGATCAATTTCAGCTCACAATTGATCACACTGATAGGTCTAAGAGTCAAAGGGATCACACAAACAAGACTAGTGTCTGCTAATACTAACTGATAGAATCAAAAAGCGAGAGAATGATCCAACATGGGAAGCAAGATACACAGAAGACTCATAGAATGGCAGAAGTCCTAAATAGCACTCTGGCCTCAGAATCAGCCCTTAAGGCATTCGGATCTGGCTCAAGAGCCCATGAGAATAGTTTAGGCATGGAAAGCTAAGACACTCTGAAAAACAAAAAAAAAAGAAGACCTAAATGAAAGATCTCTGTGAGTGAGATCCCAGTGGAACGAATGGGGCCATCAAAGAAGGAGGTACCTTTCTCTGAAGGGAGGAGAGAACCTCCACTTTGACTATGACCCTGTCGGACTAAGATCGAAGTCGGCGAACCCTAAACGCTTCCATAGCCTCGGCAACTCATGACTAGAGCCTGGGAAGATTACTGACGCCATAAACAAGAGTGTCAAATTGTTAAATCAACTTCAGGAGTCACTGTGTACTTACGTCTCATGAGGGATCTGTCCTTAATGTGTTATCCAATGTGAAATAATGCTATTACTAGTAATGAAACAGTATTTTTTCACTTTGTGTTTCTGTGTGGGTGCAAACTGATGAAATCTTTACATACTATAATATTAAATCGATCTTCTGTGTATAAAGATAATTGCAAATGATTAAAAAATCTTGGTGTTAAATTGGAAATTGCATAGATAATTAATCAATTCTTTAAAAAAAAATCATGTAGGATCTCTGTCTTTAATGTACTGTACATTATGAATTAATACTATAACCAGTACTCCAACAATAATTTCAGTTTGTGTCTCTATGTGAGGGCAAACTGTTGAAATCCTTACATAATATGTTCTAAACTGATCTTCTGTGTATAAAGAGAATTGAAAATGAATCTTGATGTGAACAGAAGGGGAGAGGGAACGGGAGAGGGGAGGGTAGCAGGAGGGAGGGAAGTTGTGAGGGGGGGAGCCATTGGAATCCATAAGCTATACTTTGGAAATTTATATTCTTTAAATAAAAGCTAAAAAAAAAAAAGAATCTAAGTCTAGGGTCTGAGCTCTGCACACTGGACCAAAAGGTGGTCTTGGAAATCCTGATTCACAGCTCCTCAGGGAGAATTTCCAGAGGACTTGCACTTGGCGTCTGAAATGGGACATCCCTGTGTGACTGAGCTCTTTATTTTCATTTTTACTTAAATTTTAATTACATTTTAACCGATTCAATATATTGTGTAGATACAAGTCTAATTATTAAATCTATTAAATTCTATTAAATTCTATTAAATCTAAAAAGATTTAATATTTCTGAGCCGTTATCTTGAGGGATCTGACGCTGACTCCAGATAAACAGGTTAGTATTGTATTAAACACCCAGCTGGTATTTTTAGAGTTGGGCAATTGCTTGGTGTGAAAAAAAAAATCACCTATCTGGCGTCAAAATTGTTTTGTGAGAGCATAAACAGTTGCTTCCTTCAGCCTCTACTCACTCATTCATTTCTGTATCTGTTTCGATAGTTGTATTTGGTATAAGTTCGCTAAAGCGGCCTGCCAGATTATCTTGTTATGTTTTGTTGCTATTCAGTGTTTTCACATGTAATAATTGTAAGAAAAGTTGATAAGAGAAAGCCAGAAAAAAAGAACTCTGGTTCAGAATTCAAAATGTACAACAGTTAGGGACAGGGATTTAGTGAGGAGTTAGGATTTAACTTGGATGCCTGCATCTCATACTGGAGTGCCTGGGTTTGAGTCTCAGCTCACTGCTGATTACAGTTGCCTGCTAATGTACACCCTGGTTGGCAGTAGGTTATGGACAAACTAATTGGGTCCCTTCCATTCATGAGAATACCCCAAAAGAAGATGTTTAAGTTGTATATGTTGTTCCATCACCACAAAAACGTAACGCATACCACTCTTACACCAACATCACCCTACACTGCTCTATATTTGGCAAACTAACCTGCCTCCCATATTCATAATTCTGTTTATTTCAAGCATGGTATTATACAGGATCTGATGTTTTGAGATTGGTTTTTAATTGACCATAATGCCTAGAATATCCATCAAAGATGTCATTTTATGAAAAGTTTAATCCTTTCTTGTTGCTGAGTAGTATTTCATGTTAATGGATTTACCAAAGGTCATTTAAGCATTGACTTATTAGAGAACATTTTCCTTGTTTTCTAGTGTTGAGATATTACAGATGAATTTTCTTTGAAGAATCATGCATAGCATTTTGTGTGGACATGCACACAATTAAATGTGTGTTAACTCTATTTTTTATAAATATTCTTCACTATGTTAAGGAATCTCCTTCCCCTGCCATTCCTCGTTTTGGAGAGTTTTCATCAAGAATGAATACTGATTTTTTTCAAACACTTTTTCTTCATCAATTAATAGGATCATATTTTTAATCTTTTATTCATCAACTAATGTGCATTTTTCAAATACTTAGTGTTGCATCCATTGGATAAACTACACCTTGTCAGTTATCATATGTAATTGCTTTATATATTACTGAATTATTTTTGTTAATAGTTTGTGGAGAATTTTTCCAACTGTATTTATGAGAGATACGTAATAATTTTTGGAACTGCCATTGTCTAGTTTTTGATATGTGGTAGATCCAGCTTCAAGGAATTAATTGGAGGGTCAGTCTCCTCTTTCATAGTCTGAAAGAGATTGTGATGAATTTGTTTTATCTTGGCCTTGAGATCCTTACTGGCAAATTTTTAAATTAATTTTAACTTTTTATAGTTAGAGTACTATTCAAAATTTCTTTTCAATGTTCACTATCTATTTCAGCTATGGCAAGTTTGTTTTTCAAATTATCCATCTTTTCTTGACAAATTTATGTACAGAAAGTGTATTCATAATTATTCTTATTTCATTATTGTTTGGTATTTCAGATCTTCAGACAAATCCCTTGTTTTATTCTTGAGATTAGTAATTGCGTGTGTTTATCTTTTTCGCTTGTCAGTGTGCTAAAGGCTTATTGATATTACTGATCTTTTCAAAGGACAAACTTTTGGTGTACTTTATTATTTTTCTGCTGGCAATTTCATTTTCTATTTTGTTATCTCCTTACATATTATTTTTCTGGTTTTTAAAGGTGAGAAATTAGTTCGATTTGAGAGTTTTCCTCTTTGATAAAGAAAACATTTAGTGTTGTAAATTTTCTCCTTGGCATAGCTTTATCTGTGTCCCACAATATTTGCTACATTATAATTTCACTTTTATATAATTTACTCTTATATTTCCCATGAGATTTATAATGATCTATGGATTATTTATGACTTTCCTGTTATCTCCCTGTCACTTACAGATTCAGTAGCTTTTGGTCAAAGAACATATTCTGAATGATTTCAATTATTTTAAATGTTTAATTTCTTCCTTTACTGTTAAAATATGGTCAAATTGATATTTTGTCTGCAAGTGGTTCAAAAAAATATAAATTCACTGTTGTTGAGAGGAGTGTTCCATAAAAACTATGTAAATCCCATTGCCTGATGATGAGGTAGAATTATTCTATTAACTAGAAAATTTTCTGTCAAGTTGTTCTATTTATTAGTGAAAAGAAAGTGTTGTCATCTCCAAGTATGATTATATCTTATCTGGGATGGCCTTTAAATTTTGTAAGTTTGTTTCATGTATTTTGTAATTCTTTTGTTTTATACATATACTTTTAGGATTGGTACATATTTCTTGATATTTTTATCATTTATCTCTGGCCCCTTACTGTCTGTATAATTTTCTTTGATCAGATATTATTTTATCTGTTACATATGTGTAAATTATGATTTGTTTTGAGATTGCCATATTATACCTCTTATAATACTTTCATTTTCAATCTTTCTGCACCATTATATTTGAAGTGAGTTTTGTCTAGGAAGCACAGGTTGGATTATGATTTCATTCACTCTCCTAAACGATGCCTGTTGAATCTTGTACATAATTATTAATATGTTCAATTTTCAGCTTACCATCACATTTTTTTGTTCTCCATTTGCTTTTACTGCTTTGCATTTGTATGTTTATATTTCCCTGCCTTCCTGTGGATTAATTCAACATATTTAGAATTCTATTTTTATA
This sequence comes from Sylvilagus floridanus, assembly GCA_949820135.1. NCBI lineage: Eukaryota > Metazoa > Chordata > Mammalia > Lagomorpha > Leporidae > Sylvilagus > Sylvilagus floridanus. Next base: position 109,738,360 of record OX463238.1, on the reverse strand, counting down.
TACATTCTATGTTTTTGAATGTATCTCTTTTAGATGTCTTTGATATAATATTTTGGAGCTATGCATGACTCAATAAAAAGTATATATTCTGAGAAATGTGTCAGTAGGTGAGTTTATTGTTGTATGAACATTACAGCTTGTGTTTTCAAAAACTTGCATGGTATGACCTGCTACACATCTCGGCATATGGTGTAACCAATCTATCACCTGAAAGGGTTTGATCTTCCAGGTTGCTCTTCCTATATTTGCTCTGACAAGTAATTTTGCTACCTACACAGTTTACATAGACTTTTTTAATGCCCTTCATCTGCCTTCTCATTATCACTCATATACTCACTGCTAACTTCCAAGTTATAAATATAGCAAATTTTGAATCATTGAAACCATCCAGACCTAACATTAAATTCTAGTACTTTAGCCTTTTATTTCAACACCACAAATTTCTTTGGTTATTATTGACACGGTGCTGAGAGGATGTGCTTTTAGGTCTGGTCTGCACGTCAATCATGAACATCTCCTCCATATTCAATACGGGTCTTTCCTGAATTGTTGTAATTCTGAGTCCCTTCAAGGAAGTAGATCTTTTACAGTTTCTCTCACTTTGTTCTTTTTCTTCAAGACCGCAGTTGTGGTGGAATGTACATATCTGACTGGGAAGCAACAGCCATGCCTGATTTAGTACATTAATAGTTGTTAATCACTTTTAATTTCAATTCCAGGTCAATCATTAGATCTGACATCTTACTAGAAACACTAGCGTTAGCTCTTCTATGCTTAGAGAATGATATGAAGAAAACAACATGAGGTTAAATCAATCACAAGACAAAATGCTTCTATCTCCAGATACAGTAAATGGGACATATGAGGCTTCTACTGATGTACTACAGCATACTATTTTACACTACTCTAAACAATGATAAAAAGTTTTGTATGGTAAATTCATAAACCAGTAGCATAGTTGTTTATAGTTACCATCAAGTAGTATGTAATGTGAATAACTGTAAGTGCCATACTCCTGTATGACTGGCTATTTCATAGGTATATTTAAAACAGCATCACCAGACACCCAGCCTGAATAGTTGCTCTACAATGTAATAATGGCTATGATGTCACTAGAACACAGGAGTGTTTTAGCTCTATTGTAATCTTACTGGATTACCCCCCCATACGCAATTGTTCATTGTATAATACTATGTAGGCTGTGACTAAATACATGTAACGCACTCTACTAGTTTCAAAATATTCTCAAAGCAAATATAGAAACCTGATTTTCCTTTATGTGCCATCACTCTCCTCATTTAAATTGTCTTAACTATTTCATTTACCTACAGTGAAAACCATATTAATGCATCAAATACAATTTAGAGTTCTCAAGGAGAAAATGAATGAATATCATATTCACTCATATATGGACTCTCTCTTTTGTTCTTTCTTCTTTGCTGATTTTCCAAAATCATGGCTTTATCATTTCGTTCCTATTTAGGTGAAATCTTTAAGCCACTCATTGCGGGTAGGTCCACTGGTGACAAATTTTCTTAGCTTGCTTATATCTGCGAATGTCTATTTCTTTTTCATTCCTGAAAGAGATTTCACTGGGTGTGTAATTCTTAGTCAACAGGTCTTCTTTCTCATTGCATTAACATTTTATGACCCTTTGTTAAGCTTCTCGGATACTTACAAAATTACAAAATTTTCTGTAACTCAAAGGTTTTTGCCCTCAAATGTAATGCGCTGATTTCCTCCTGTTATCTCAGGGTTTTCTTGTCTTCATTTTAACAATGCACATCTTGTATCTCCTTACATTTATATTCTTTAATATTCACACAGTTATTTATCCTGCAGCTTTATGTCTTTTGGCAAACACGGAAACTCCCCAGCATTACTTAGTTGAGAACTTTTTGGCCTTCACCGTCATTTCTCTCAGCATGTACCCTGGTAACACACCTGCTATACCTCTGTTCCAACCCCGGAGATCCCTGTCCTTAATTTCATCAGTCTGCTTTCTTTTGTTCAGACTCTAGAATCCGCAGTGGTTCTGGTTTCCTCCTTAATTTGCACAGAATGCCATAGATTGAGCTTGTTATTCTGTCTATTGTGTTCTATATGCATAGTTCTAAAGTTTTCATTTTGTCCTTCATATCTTTAGTCTCTTTACGGAGACTTTAATTGTTTCATCTGCCTTAGGTATGCTCATGGCTATTTATAGAAGCCTTTAATGGTTGGTGTTTAAAAATTCTTGTCAGAAAATTATAGAAATGCAGAGTGTCGGTGTCCTTGCCTATTATCTTTTATCGATAAATCTTGCCGTTTGTTCCTATGGTTAGCAATTTTCAGTCAAAACCTAGGTGGTTGGAGTATTATACTACTCTAGATATTATTCAATTCTTGTGTTTTATTAGCTCTCATCTGACCTACTCTATCACGTCCAAGTGAGAATGGGAGTCTAAATTCTCTGGTTTGACATTTGGTGTGGAAGGGGAGCCCTTCCTTAGGGTTGGAGCTGGTGGGGCTTTAGGCTCTCCTTTAAGCCTCCTATCATATCACCCTGGCTTGAATGGGCGGGGATGTCCAATTAATGCTTCCAATGTGGCTCCACTAACATCATGGAGAGGTTTTGCTACAGTGGGTGGTGGAGGAAGTCATGGCTGTCACTTACATGTCTTCTGATATATCAACAAATGATTGAGAGCAGGGTGGCCCAGAACCACCCATTATTGGGCAGATGTACTGGATCTCCACATGATCTGCCATTAGGAATTGAACTCCCAATCATCTTATCTTTTACTCACAAGATCAGATCCATCTAGAGAGAACTGTTTTGAGCACAAATTCATTTGAGAAACCCTATGGTCCTTTCTATTTTGCTGACAATCATTATCTAGTGTCTTTATAGGAAATAAATATAATGAAATAGTTCAAAAGACAGCCACAACAATTAACTATTATGGAATATTCTAAGTCCTCTATGGCTCATATTTACAAATTTATCAAGGATTATAACCCACGCTGTGAATCAGACTAACACGTAACGGTAGTTTTTATTATTGTTATGTCTTACAGTCAAAAGACAACAGGATCATAAACCATCAAGTTGGGCCGGCGCCGTGGCTCAACAGGCTAATCCTCTGCCTTGCGGCGCCGGCACACTGGGTTCTAGTCCGGGTCGGGGCGCCGGATTCTGTCCTGGTTGCCCCTCTTCCAGGCCAGCCCTCTGCTGTGGCCCAGGAGTGCAGTGGAGGATGGCCCAAGTGCTTGGGCCCTGCACCCCATGGGAGACCAGGAAAAGCACTTAGCACCTGGCTCCTGCCATCGGATGAGTGCGGTGCGCCTGCCGCGGCGCGCCGTCCGCGGCAGCCATTGGAGGGTGAACCAATGGCAATGGAAGACCTTTCTCTCTGTCTCTCTCTCTCACTGTCCACTCTGCCTGTCAAAAATAAAATAAATAAATAAATAAATAAAAATTAAAAAATAAACCATCAAGTTGTCCAAGGTCTTTCAGTACCCCTTTCAGAGAAAAGAACCAAAAATCACTTCCTTACATAGTTTATTTTGTAACTCATAGCACATGATTTTAAGTATTTTGGATATAAACTATAATAGTCTTTAATTATGTTGCACATTTTCATCTAAGAATTTTTTTCACCTTGAAAAAAATATCTTCCTGTATGGTCTGAAATAAACATCCAGATAACAATGTATTTACACCTCTCCCCAGAAAGATTTAATTTATTCTCCGTCTGTTTTTCATACTTTCATTTCTAGCAGGCTATGGACAAGCATGCCTTAAGCCATATGATAGTATTAAGAAACAAGTCACAGAAGTCGGTATCCCTAGCAAAAAGAATGAATGGATGGCTTTACTAGTACTATGGGAGACCTTGTACTATAGTCTGAACTGGCTTCAGGCTAACAGCAAGAAAGAAACATCTTATTTCCATGGTCTCCTCTAATATGGTAGATTCCTTACTCAATAAAGGCTGTGTTGACCACTGAACTTCAAATATGCCCTCAGTAGAAATAAGGCAAGTACATTATTAATGTCATTATCTTCATCTGAAATACAATCTAATGCAGTATTGTACTTTTTTGATCCTCTACTTTCAGGATAATAATAATTTAAAGCCCTTATGCATACTCACTATATTCTAAGTCTATGGAAATTGACTGAACTGAAGTTTAATGTTTTATTTATATTGCCCATGAAATTCTGGTCCTCTGATTCTTTAGAGTGTTTTATTTTATAAAATTATCTTCTCCCAGTATCAAGTGACCCATAGGTCAGCACGATCTTTCCGCTAAACTTATTAATGTGAAAAAATGAAGCAGGACAATAAAGAGACCTAAGATCCAGAACAATCAGAGTGGGAAGGTCTCCAACATGGGTAGCAGTGACTCAAATACCTGAGCCATCAACTGCTGCCTCCCAATGTGCACGTTAGCAGGAAGCTGGAAACAAGAGCAGGACTTGGACCCCAGTGGGATGTAAGAATTACAAGAACCGTCATAAACCCTGTGTCAAACACCCATTCCTAAATACAGATTCTTACAGTCAAGTCCAGGGTCAGTCACATGTCAACTTTGTAATGTATGAATGGAATTTTGTTCAACCAAGATTCAGTGACCTTTGCTATAACAAACTAGACATTAATATCTATCTTAGAATTTTCATGAGTATCATAATTAAATTTGTTCTTTTTTGCTTTGATTTGATTTCATTTCATTTAAGGTATACAAGTTTCACATATTCCATATATACAGATTTAGGAATATGGGGATACTTCCCACCCAACCACCCTCCCACCTCTGCAACAAACCTTCTTCCTCACCCCTTTCCTGTACCCACACTTAATTAATTTTTACATAATTTGTTATCAGTATATTTATACTCATAAGGTTAATTCTATACTAATTAAAGAGCTTAACAAATACTATGAAGAAAAAATACTGTCCCTCAACAGTAGAGACAAGAACTATAGCAATCACAAAATTACAAAATGTCCATTCACCACATTACATTTTAGATAGTCTATTAGTTACCACAGAATACAGAAAATATATCTGTTTTTTTTTTAGACTGACTTATTTCACTGAGATAATGGTTTCCAGTTGCATCCATTTGGTTGCAAAAGGAAGCCTATTATTTTCATTTTACAGCTGAGTAGTGTATATATACCATAATATCTTTATCTTCATCAGTTGAATGACATCTGGGTTGATTCCATACTTAATGATTTTGAATTGTGCTGCAATGACCATGCAGGTAGAGATCATTCTTTCCCATACGCTGCTTTCTTTTCATTTAAATAAATTCCCAGGAGTGTGATTGCTAGGTTATATGGTAAGTCTATGTTCATATTTCTAGGATATCTCCATATGTCTTCCACAGTGGCTCCAACAGTTTACATTCTTACCAAAAGTGGGTTAGTGCACCTTTTTCCCCACATCCTTACCAGCATTTATTTTTGTTGATATGTGTATGTGAGTCACTCTAACAGATGAGGTAGAATGTCATTGTGGTTTCTATTTGAAGTTCCCAGATGGTTAGTGATCCAGAGCATTTTTTCAAATATCTATTGGCCATTTGAATTCCCTCTTTCAAAAATGCCTGTTCAAGCCCTTTGCCCATTTCTTAACTGAATTCTTTGCTTTATTCTTGTTGAATTTATTGAACTCTTAATAGATTCTGGATACTAATCATTTATCAATTGCATAGCGTGCAAATATTTTCTCCCATTTTGTCTGTTGCCTTTTCACTTTGCTGAGTGTTTCCTTTGTTTGAAATGTAGATGCTTTTCAGTTTGATGTAGTCCATTTGTCTATTTTTGTTCTGATTCTTGTGCTTCTGGGATCCTTTACAAGGAGTCTTTGCCAATGCCAATTTTGTGGAGTTTCCTCAATGTTCCTATTAATTTGGTGGTATCAGGTCATAGATTCAGGTCTTCTATCTATTTTGAATGGATATTTCTGTAAGGCATAAGGTAAAGGTCTTGTTTCATATCTCCACACAGAGAGATCCAGTTTTCCCAGCACAAATTGTTGAAGAGGCTGTCCTTGCTCCAGGGATTGATTTTAGCTCCTTTGTCAAATCTAAGTTGCTTGTAGATGCATGGATTGGTTCTGGAGTTTCTATTCTGTTCTGTTGGCTTACATGTTTATTTTTGTGCCAGTACCAGGCTGTTTGTTTTTTTTTAATTGCCCTGTAGTATGACTTGAAATTTGGTATTGTGATGCCTCTGGCTTTGTTGTATAAAATTATGTCAGCTGTTTCTGGGATCTTTGGGATCTCTTGTGTAACCATATGAATTTTATTGTCAGTTTTTCTAGAGCTCAGAAGAATATCTTTGTTATTTTGATTGGTATCTCACTGAAACTGTAAATTCCTTTCAGAATTATGGACATTTTGATGATATTGGTTCTTCCAATCCATGAACATAGAAGATTTTTGCCTTCTGTTGTGTGTCTTTTTCTATTTCTTCCTTTAATGTTTTGTATTTTTCATCATAGAGATCTTTGACATTCTTGGTTAAATTTATTACAAAGTATTTGATTTTTTTGTAGCTATTATGAATGGGATTCATTTTAGAAGTTCTTTATCAGTGATCATGTTACCTGGGTATATAAAGGCTATAGATTTATTTGTGTTAATTTTATTTCTCGCCACTTTACCAAACTCCTTTATGATTTCTAATAATCTCCCAGTGGATTCTCTTGGATTTTCTATATAAAGAATTGAATCCTGTCATCTCTAAATGGGGATAATTTGTGTTCTTCCCTTCTGATTCATATCCCTTTTATTTCTTTATCATGCCTAATGGCTCTAGCTAAAACTTCCAGGAGAATATTGAATAACAATGGTGAGAGTGGGCATTCTTGTCTGTTTCCAGATATTAGTGGGAATACTTGCAAGTTTTCGACATTCAATAAGATACTGGTTGTGGGCTTGTCATAAATTGCCTTGATTTTGTTGAGGAATATTTATTCTATACCCAATTTGCTTAAGGATTTAATCATGAAAGGATATTGTATTTTATCAAATCTTTTTCTCTACATCTATTGAGATAATTATATGGTTCTAGTTCTTCAGTTTGTTAATATGATCATCACATTGATTCGTGAATGTTGAACCATCCCTGTATACCAGGGATAAATTCAATTTGGTCTGGGTGAATGACCTTTCTGATGTTCTGTTGGATTTGATTTGCGAGTATTTCTTTGAGGATTTTTGCATCTATGTTCATCAGGGATATTGTTCTACTGTTCTCTTTCTCCATTGTATCTTTTTCTATTTTACGAATTAAGGCAACGCTGGCTTCATAGAAGGGGTTTGCAAGGATTCCCTCCCTTTCAATTGCTTTGAATAGCTTGAGAAGAATTGGAACTAATGTTCTTTTTTAAATGTCTGCTAGAATTCAGCAGTGAAGTCATCCTGTTCCGGGCTTTTCTTTGTTGGGGCGGGGTCTTTATTACTGATTCAATGTCTATCCTGGTTATTGGTCTACTTAGGTATTCTGTGTCTTCATGATTCAATTTTGGAAGATTGCATGTATCCAGGAATCCAGCCATACAAAGAGCATATACCTCTTTGTAGTAATTCCTGATGCTTCTTTTTATTTCAATGGTATCTACTGTTGCATTTTCTTTTTTATCTCTGATTTTATTGATTTAGGTCTTCTTCCTCATTTTTTGGTTAATTGAGCCAATAGTGTATGAATTTTGTTTATTTTTTCAAAACCCCAGCTCTTCATTTCACTAATCTTTGTGTTGTGTTTTTTGGTTTCAATTTTGTTCATGTCTTCTCTAATTTTAATAACTTATTTTCTTCTACTAATTTTGTGTTTAGTTTGTTACTGTTTTCTAGGTCCTTGAGATGCATTGGTAGCTCATTTACTTGGTGCCTTTCCAATTTCTTCATGTTGACACCAATTTCTATAAACTTCCCTCTTACTTCTTTTGCTATAGCCCATTAGTTTTCAGGTGATAAATAGTCATCTTCCTTCATTTCTATAAACTGGTTGGTTCTCTTTTGATTTCTATGTTCGTTCATTAGCAAGAAGTTCGTTCATGAGCATGAAGTTCAGCCTACATTGTCTGCATATGTTCTAGAGATTTTTTTTAAAGATGTATTTATTTACTTGAGATGTAGAGTTCCAGACAGAGAGAGGGAAAGACAGGGAAGAAGGTCTCCCATCCACTGATTCTCTCCTCAAATTGCCACAACAGCTGGAGCTGGGCTGATCTGAAGTCTCCCACAGGGTACAGGGGCCAAAGCACTTGGGCCAACTTCAGCTTTCTCAGGCTCTTTAATCTCTAACTCTTTAATTCACTTTAATCATTTAAATTCTATTTCAGGCATTTTCTCAGTCTTCACCTTCTCATTCTAATATTGAAATGTTGTTGTATTCCTGTAGGGGCATCATGTTATCTTCCTTATTCTTGTTTCCTGAATTTCTGTGTTTATTTTTAGGTAGTTGTGGAGATGCTTGTTGGTTTTTCCCTCTGGTGGCTTTTTTCTATAGACTATGCCTCTGTGGCTTGGTGGAATGTCTGCATTTTCTGTGAATACCTAGAGGTGTATTCTGGTGTGACCATGGAGTTCATGTCAGTGCTCTAGGGTGGAGCCAACCAAGTTGGGCATAGTAGATCTCCTCTTGTTAACAAAGGGGATATAGTCACCTCTGTGGTCATACTCTCATATCCTCTCTCCCAAAGTGTTCATTGCCCAGGTGTTAGCCCTCAATGGGTACAATATTCACCTGTGCTGCCATATGAACCACACAAAGGATCAGTGCAGTTCTCACGGTGAGCATGGATTCCCCTCCAGGCAGCTGGAGAGCTCTGAGCATGTGGAGCCCCATGTAGTAATCACCCAGAAACCCAGCTATACGCTGCAGTCACTTGTGCAGTCACAGAGTCCCCACAATCTCAGCACACGGGGCTCCCGGTCACAGAGTGCAGAGGATCTACTCTGCCCCACTTGCCTGCCCCATCCACAGAAAGGCAGGCATTCCCAGAGCCAGCTGCCTGTGGTGCTCCACCTAGGTGGTTTGAGCTGCCAAGCCTGTGGTATATTGGGAGGTTGTGGGTATTTCACAGTCTGACATGGGTGCCCAGCTCTCCCAATCCCCTCAGCCAGACTCAATGTCAGTATGAAATGCAAATTGTTCCCTCCACTGGAATCTCTAGATCTCACGTGTACACAAGAGCCTCTGGCCAGATGTTATCTTCCCACCATTGCTTACACTGGAGGAGCTGTTACCAGGACTGCTGAGAAGATGCTGTCTTATCTTAACCACTTTCTGTGCACACACACAAGTGCTTCTGTGGCTGCTGCTTATGCCAAAATGGCTCCTGCCCTCTCTCAGCTGATTGCCAGTTGCCATTATGGGGGATATGGGATAGAGAGAAACATGCTCCTTTTTTTCACTGGTTCCGGAGGTATCCTCCCCCTCTTAGGGCTTCATGCTGAGCTCCTGCCATGTTCTCACTCTGGCTATATCAGCAGGGATGACTGCAATCTGCAATCTGACTTTGCCTCAGTCTCTAAAACTGGCACTTTCTTGGGCTCTTGGCTGTTAGAGTCCTGTGTTGTGTCCATGTTTGTGCTGTGCTTCTGCAACTTGTACACAGATCCACAGCGTTCCTCTTCCTTCCATAGAATTCCCACTGCAGTTTCCTAGCTATTCCCTGAGAATGTATGCCCTACAACATTTTTCTTACTACTTATACCTAGCCCAGCACAGTATGCCAATTCCTACTCCACCATCTTGGAATCTCCAACTCAGCTTACTTTCCTATCCTAAATCCATCCTCCTCAGATGGCTGAAGACTTAGACTCAGTTCATGCCACAGGCTATGTAAGAGGTCTGAACCCATCTGTAGAGACAAGCTGTTAGTATGAGAGAAGGTCTGGGACATAAGACCCTCTGTCACCAGCTCTGTTAATTATTATTGTCTTTTACTGAATGGAAATTAGGGTGATATCTGCCTTGGACTCTCTTTGCAAAGATGTCTCTTGCTACCATCCCTCACCAGGGCATTTCTTCCACTCCGTACTAGGACCCATGAGTTTTCCAGAACTTTCTATTCTGATTTTCCACTATCTGGAGTATTCTATTTTATGTAAAATTGTTAGTAATTATTTTATTTCTGATCCAGATGCACATACACACAACTTCACAGAGGGGAGAGAAAGAGAGAGAGAGAGAGAGAGAGAGAGAGAGAGAGAGAGAGAGAGAGAACTCTTGCTCCCATGTGCTGGTTCACTCCCCAAAAGCCCACAATGACCATGGCCAAAGTTAGGTGGCAGTAATTTAACCCAGTTTACCATGCAGGCTGTGGGATTCATGGACTCAATCACTGAGCCATCATCTGCTGCCTCCCATGGTGCACATTAGCAGGAAACTGGAATCAGGAGCAAAGCCAAGACCAGACCCAGGCTCACCAATTTGGGATGTGAGTTCCCAAGCAGCATCTTCACAGCTGCACCAAACACCTGCCCCAAAGTGATATGTTTCTGAACAGGAAAGACACCCCTTTCCCTTGAATGCATTTGTTTCAAATCATATTTCCACTTTTAAGCCTAATATTATAGGGAGAAAAAAAAACATGAAAGCTAGTGTATTGTTTTTCTTCCTGGAGCCATCATCCAAAAAATCAAAGAGGGAAAAGACTTTTCTATAATGCTCCAAATTCTATTCTATTTGATAATTCAAGTCTTTTAACATTTGAGACAATGTGGCCAAGTGCACACTAACTGTGGGTAAAGTTCTCTGGTGCCCACTCATACTCCACCTCCACTTAAAAGTAGTCTCTTCCCCAATGAAAGTTGTCTGCCTTGACACAAAGCCTGCTTCTGACCGGCAAAGCACATCCTTCTAACCTTGAGAAGTCTCGGTTAATGGCCATAGACACTTTCAGAGGCTCTTCCTGGCAGACTTCACAGGGAAAACTGCCGACAGCAGACTCAGAGCACAGAGTGTGAATTGCAAAACTTGGAGGGAGCTGCAGCCAACGATTTCCGGCATATTGACTCGAGCAGCTGGGCTCTGGGGCAGGGACCTCCATTCAGAGCCTTCCTTATGGGGTACCTTCACCTAAGGACCCACAAGCTGCGTTTGCCACTGAGATCTCCTTATGGGGATTCGGGAGAAACCAGCACTTTCCACCATAAGTTCTTCCTTCCCCCCTCTTTATAGCTCACTCATTAAAGAAATGGCAGGAGTCTTTATACGGTGCCCTCTTGGGTGTTGTTCTATGGTCAAATGAAACGCTGGGGGAGCCTGAGCTTTCTTGTGTGTCCTGTCTTGCTTAGACTCACTCAGTGAGTGATTAAAGGAGGCCTGATGTTATCTTTTGGGCCAGGTGCCTCCCTCATCTTCTGTGACACCCGCAGCTCAGCTCTCTCCAGCTCAGCTCAGCTCAGATCCCGACATGCTCCAATGACTAGAGCAGATCCAGACTTGCATCTCTTGCGATAGCCCCTAGAACTCAGTGCTTTCTACCTCATTCACATTCCTTGCACCTGACATTGTCTATGGATTCTTCTTCACTCTCTGCATCAAATCTGCACTCAGCTCCCAGAATAGCCTATCTTCCTCCTCTGCAGCTGTCATAAAGACTCCTTCGTGCTGGTGCTGCCAACAGATTGTAATACTGGTAAATATGCTTCTCCCAACTCCACCATTTTGTATGGATCAAAAAAAAAAAACCAAACAAGCACTTTACATACCATAATTCCCTTTATGTTTTAGAACTAAAAGAAATTATAAGGACCAAATTATATGGACCAATTAATTACCTGTACATGGTGACGGTTATACTTATTTTTCCTTCCAGGAATTTCTCATACATTTATGTTGCCATGAAGTCAGAGAAATGGGGATTCAAATCTCAGCTCCTTTACATCCTAGCTCTAATTTGCCTGAGTTACTGATACATACCATGGTATTGGTGGTAGGTAAAATGAGATAACATTATAATGCATTAAAATGCACTCACCATTCACTATACACTCAACAAATGTTAACAGCACTCTGTTCCTTTAAATGGAAAAAGATGACTGGATTTTTTTAAAATACCAAAGAAGATGAGAGTTATATCAATTTATATTTATCTATTGAATAAGCTGTTAATCTGATATTTTTAACAGCGTATCTTAAGGTGTCCTTCAGGGTAAATTCATTATAAATGCACTCTTAAAGGTCATTTTGAATTAACATTTAGGTGATTATTTTTCAGTAATATTCATTTAGTTGTTGAAGACTGATTTCCCAAAAAGCTTCTTTTTTTGTAGAATTGAAGCAAAAAATATTTCTTTCTGACATTAATTGACAGCTATGCCTACAGTTTAGTACCACATTTAGTTCTTAGTCATAAAGCACATCATTAGTGTATAGAGGGTACCATCCTGCTATAATAATGATATGGATGAATCAATTATATTCCTTTAGTATGTCAAGATCTGTGGATTATGTTCAAAGAAGGAAAAACTAGTTGTCCAGTGCTGTAGCCAGCCAAATTAAAACATCTTGATCATATTGTGGTTACGTATTTGAGTAATTATTATCTCAGCCGAGACTATAAAGCTTGACCAAAAGATATTCCCAATGTTTGGAATTGATGAAATATCAGAAATGTGATCAACGAATGTATCAGTTCTTTCACCAAAATGAGGCATAGAACAGTAGTCATCCTTAGTGGAATTCTAGCTAACATTAGCTTGTAACCAACACTTTCATAAATTTAAGTTAAGTTGCTAAGCAAAGTGGTATTTTTACTAGATCCAGTAATACATTAAAATGGTTCTAGAATTTTAATGTGAAGTATCAGATACTGTCTTTTATTACTCAACCCCACATGAGGTCTGCAGCTCCAAGTGTAGAATGTGATTTCTATAGATACCGATCTCTGGGTCAAACCTCCTTCTCACTTTAACTCATAAGGCATAGAGGCAGCAGGGGTTTCCTATAATTACTGAAGTCCCAGTAAAGCCACAAGACTCCCTTTAGCTCCCAAGCCTTTCCCATTCCTTGTAAGATCTTCTCTGAGTATCTAAAGCAGATTCTGCTGTCCCGTATGGATAACAGCAGAATGTACCATGGTGGCTTATGAGCAACACCTCCCCTGATGTAGTCTTTATCTATCATAAGAAGCATCCCTTTATGAAGTTAGGAACAGTGCATGTTGATTGTAATTAAATGAACTTAGTCTTATTTATTCACAAACTAGTTCTCTAAGACATTGTATTACTTGCTTCTTACATAATGCTGGCTGAAGGATAAGGAATTAGGGATATTTAAAAATATGCAAGGAGCCAGCACTAGAGCCTACTGAGTTAAGATGCTTCCTTCAGTATTGGCATCTCATAATAGGCAACAGTTCAAGCCCCAGCTGTCCCACTTCCAATCCAACTCCCTGCTATTGTGCCTGGGAAAACAGAGGAGCTTGAGCCCCTGTACCCACATTGGACACCCAGTAGAAGCTCCAGGCTCCTGGCTTAGTTTGGCCCAGCCCGGGCCATTGTGGCTATTTGGGAAGTAAACCAGTGGATGGAAGACCTTTCTCTCTCTCTCTCTCTCTCTCTCTCTCTCTCTCTCTCTTTTACTTTCAGATAAATAAACTTTTTAAAATATATGCAAATATTAGTACACGTCTCCAGAGATTACTTGATCTGCTTGTGATTATTAGACAGCTATTCATTTATGCAACAATGGTGTCTGGCAGTGTCCTTAGCTGTAAGCAACTAGAATTGGTTCTGGATGTTTTGAAAATAAAAGTAATATTATAAGACCACTGGGTAACTCATAAATTATTGAAAGTCTCTGTTACCAGACTTAGAAAAGAAGCAAAAGCCAATTTTCTGCGGGGCAGCAAATTGTCTAAGCACCTAGATATCAAAGCCACATGCCTAGGTTTGAACCACAGCTCTGCCAATTAGTGACTGCCTTACTCAAGGCAAAGTACACTTCTTTTCTGTTTCTTACTACTTCCTCTGTGCAAAGGAAATTAAAATAGTGCCCACCCCAGATTGTTTTTTTTTTTCCTGATTGACTTAGTGCTTTATTTGAGCTGTCTGTACAACGGAAATTAATGTGCATCCCTATCATATATGTGTAAAAATACTAAGGATACACAGTGTACAAAAACAGTTTCTTGTAGTTATTTCACATCCTTGTGGCTCATATACTTAAGGAAATAAGCAGTTTTAGTTTGACCAACAGTAATAGTAATATGGTTTCTTGGGTTCATGGTTGCTTCTGCTTAACCAGATAACTAGATCTTGCACAGTCTAATGAAAGAACTAGCAAGGTCAAGAAATGCCACAAAATATAAAGCTACAGGGAGATAATTCAATTATTAAGTTAGAAATTTTCTTTTTTATTTAAAGAAATACTTTACGTTTCATGCTTGCCTATAATGCACTACCAGGAGCAAGATAAGGGAATTCTACTCTACTCAGTACAAACAGTAACAGCAATATATAAAGAACAAATGGGATTGAAAATTGTGAGATCTCAATAAGTATTAACATGAATAAATGAAAATTTTGCCAGTCTGAGGATAATAACCACTCTGTCTACATCGGTTTCTGGACTTTGCACCTGCACAAACTCGGGGCTGCTCCTGGCATCACAACTGCGACAGGGAACAGCTTATAACTTTGCCTTCATGACCATAATGGCTGTCCCTTGTCCATGGCGGGGCCATCATGGCCCCAGGTCCTAGCATTACAGGCAGGCTGTATCTGGACAGGACCCAAGAACAGAGAAATCCCCAAACGTAAGGAAAAGATTCCCACGCTGCACAGAAGTAAAAGGAACAAAATGAACAAGTATCCTCTACAGCTGTTTGGTCTCCAAGACTGGGCTTTCTTTTATTAATCTGGGGATTTTAAAAAATGAATCCGACATCATTACTTCATTTTAGCAAGGAACTTGGTGTGGAAATAACACCTGACTCATCTTTCACATAACAATGTAATCCCTGGAGCAGAGCACAGTCAAGGATTTCCTCCGGAATCATATTCCAGTTGTTTCTCTACATGCAGATAAACTTGGGAGAGATTGCACTGTATTTCTATTTTCTTCTTCCTTGACACCTATCTACCTCTCCCCTGCTTCTGGGTTCTGCCAGACACACTGAATCCAAGAGAGGTCTTCCCTTCTGCCCCGTGACAAGCAGCAGACTCAGTGCATCAGGTGAATTTGCTGGGTGACACCTTAGGCCTGCCTGGAAGATGCCTCCTGCATTTCAAGCTTCTCAGGCCAGCTGAACTGTAATGCACAGAAACAGGGCTTCAACCACTCCTTGCATTCGGCCTTGTTGTCCTTTCTACCAACACATAAAATGACTAGAGAGTATATGAATTTAGTAGCACAAGTGCACCCAATATGGCTCTGTGAGGAGGAGTCTGATTTACTTTCAAGCATATCAGGGCATAAATGCACAAATAAGGGTGCTGACAGCTGTTCTTTTCAAAGTTCATGCATTATTTTAATGATGTTGTTTTGATCACATCTGGAACTACTTGATAAATTTAGAGCCTACAAAAACATTATTTCCCCTAACTTACATTTCATTTTCCTATGATATAAAGAAATTACCAAAATAACATAATGCAATATTTACAACCAAATAATATCGTGATTATATTTGCATAATAGTTTCAGTTTTTTAAAAATCCAAGTTCATATTATTGAAATTATTTTCCCAGAAAATAATTTTAGAAAAAAACAGCACTGGATGTGGAAATAATTAATAATTTTTAATGATATATTTTGCAATGAAATATGTGAAATAAGTTTAATTTGATTATACCATATTTCATGATTGTGTTATTCATAACATAGTATTAATCTCCTTGATTTAACACACATGTAGTCTGAAACTGATTAGTTGAAGGACATATAAACATTCTGTCTAATTCATTTGCTAGTCCCCATTTCCAGTTAAGTCACAATACATACTGTCAACAAGAAAATAAAATCATATGTGGGGCACGAGAAAAGAAGATAGAAAACGTAAATGGTATAGCCCTACCATTGCATTGGCATCTATTGAACCCCACAAACTTCTCGCCTTCTGGCTGGATTTCTCTAAGAGACAACATCTGGAAAACTAATTCTATTTCCTCAGAACTCTCTAAAAGTTCCAATTAGATTGTGTACATACTCAGAAGCTGCACCAAAGGTCACTTACCCAAGCAAACAGGGAAAATACGTGATTGTAAAACATTCAATAAATGTGTTTTAAGCAACCGCAGAATGTGCCAGGTTAACATCCAAATTACACAGTACAGAAAGGAGCTAGCTGGAAGCCTGGTACATATTTGTTTTCTCTCCTTCTAAAAGAGTCTAGCATGCTTCTTAGTCATTAAGAAATTTCCATTATCATTTAATTTGCTTCTTTAAATTCCAGTGAATCATATCCATTAAGTTCTACTAAGGAGGCATATTAATAAATATTGTGGTTATAATTAGTGTTGAAGAAAAGAAATCTTAGTAAATGAGTCTGATATCCCATACACGTATTGGGTTTTGGTCACTGAAATATGTATACCATAGTCTAACAGAAACCCAACACAAATTTGAGAAGAAAAAATAAATGGGTAGGTAAAAAAAGCAGCAATCTCTTTTTGGAGCAATTGTTTCCATAATACTTGGAAGAGCAGAAAGCTGTCACTTTGTCTAACTTTATTTGCTGGGTTTCTATAGCCAAGTCGATTTTGTCTACTTTATTTTTGGTGAAGTATTTGTTTTTGCAAGGCCATGGCAATAAAAGACAAATAAAATCTGACTATAATGCATCACATTGCAGGCCTACTGTTTTATCATCTCACTAGTATGACAACAGAGAAAGAGCTTATTTTTTAGAAGTTAGTCAATTTTTTAAAGTGCCTAAGTACAGGTAGTTTTACAAGCAAATACAACATACTCTCCTTTTCCAATGATTACAATGAAAGTGAGAGAAAAATGTGTTTTGGATTTAGGATGTAAAATAAAATTATAAAATTAAATTAGAGCCTAATATGTGCAATTTCAAGATATGAACATGGATTTTAGTATGTTTTATTTTTATAAGGTGAACAAATTTCATCTATTTTATATATACAGATTTAGGAGTACAATGGTACTTTCCACCTTATATTCCCTCCTTCCCACACTCCCATCCCCTCCCCTCCTTCCTTCCTTACTTTTTGTTTTAATTTTAACTATGACATGCTTTCAGGGTTTTTTTTTTTTTTTTTTTTGACACGCAGAGTGGACAGTGAGAGAGAAAGACAAAGAGAAAGGTCTTCCTTTCTCCGTAGGTTCACCCCACAATGGCCACTGCGGCCAGCACGCTGATCCGAAGCCAGGAGCCAGGTGCTTCTCCTGGTCTCCTATGTGGGTGCAGGGCCCAAGGACCTGGGCCATCCTGCACTACACTCCCTGGCCACAGCAGAGAGCTGGACTGGAAGACGAGCAACTGGGACAGAATCTGGCACCCCGACCGGGACTAGAAACCTGTGTGCCAGCGCTGCAGGTAGAGGATTAGCCTATTGAGCCACGGCGCTGGCCTTAGTTTGTTTTATAATCATCAACCTAACTCTCTACTAAGTAAAGAATTCAACAAATAGTAAGAAGAAAAAAAGAAAGAAAAGAAAAACCACCATTTCTCAACAGTGGAGATAAGAGCTATGAGTGAAGTTGACATTTTGAGATTTGATTATTCTTTACAGCTCTTGTCTCTACTGTTATGAGCATAACTTAAAATGTGTTTCGTGAAGATTTTTGAAGACCTATATATTTCTCTATATTAACAGCAGGAAATCACATAATATCACAAACTGGGTTAACTATTTGCTTTCCTTTATGAAACTTAGAGAATGATGGAAACTGGCAAGGAACTGAGATGCCAGCAATTATCATAATTAACAAAAACAGAAATGGCAGAAATCGTGAACCCCTTGGAACTGTATAACTGACATGTTCTTATACAACAGGAATGAAGTTCGGTATACACCCAGCCAGGTAGAAAGGCAGCCTGGGTGGCAGGAAGGCATTGGAAATGTGATTTATCTTCTTTTCTTGCTTCCTCCAATGCAGCTTGCAGAAAATCATGGTGGGCTCTTCAATCATGCAATTGGCAGCAGCAACAGCAGCAGGACAGACCTCAGAACAAAGCTTCATGAAGGAAAAAGGAGAGGGCTGACCAGGAAACGTTGAGAATTCACTCCTCCAGGACTCCCCCCTTCAAATCCCCAATATGGTTGGATGACAGCCTGCAGACGCTCGCTCCCTGACAGCTGCTTCTGTCCGAGTTCAGAGTGACAACTTGACCTAACATGTTTGTTGGCCAGGGAGCCCCTACTCTGGCACCAAGTGCTCATTTCCACCTAAACTCTGTGTTACCAACACAGACTCATGGCTGGCTGGAGCCCTTCCCAATCCATAATCCAGACAGTGTAACTGATTATCCTCATCAGAGGAGCATGAAGTAACAGGTAAAAATGGTTGAGTATCTGAGGTATTTACTTTTAATACAAAATCAATTATTGAAAATCCATTATTGAAAGCGTAGTTGTTGAAACTGATAGACATAACATTTAAAATGGTGACGATATATCATTTAAATTTAGCAGATAACAAAATATCTGAGAAAGTTAAATCAAAAAAGTGGCAATAATGCATCAACAAGAAAAATGTGATGAAATAATATGTTGTGTAAATAGTAAGGTGGAATCTACTAAAGAACAAATTAACAAGTTAGATCAGATTCATGACCTGTCTCCTTAAAAATAACAGCAAATTATATATTGTTAATGGCTTTGGTATTTAAAACATGGTACAGAAGCAAAAATTAACACAGTTTTTAAAGTCTTAGTAGGGGATATGTAATTATTTAACATTCAATTCACTTAAATGACAATTTCTTTCATGAATTATCACAACACCTTCCATTATATTCATATGATTATAGCTTTAAAGATCATTGTTTAAATCAATATGAGTCTGTGAATGAATATAAGAACCTCCAAATAATTAGGGGCAGCTCACTTTCAAATCAAATTGATTACGGCATTTGGATAGTCCTTATTAGGTGCAGTACATTGCAGGGGGTGGTGAGAGAAGGTAATGGCTATAATCTTGTGGTGATTTTTAAGACAGGATAAGTAAGTCATGCACAGCAAAACCTTTTCAGGTCATTTTAATCTTCCACTCCAATAAGTAAATCCATTTTGTTCACCATCAAAATACAAGCCTAAATACAACTCCTCACACAGTTGCACTGCTACTCTCTTTTTCCCATATCCCTGCTCTGTTGCAAAAGTCCTCTAGCACTTTTCCCCACTACACTCCTCATTCTCTAGAGGTCCCCCCTGCAATGGAGTAATCATTCTGACATTCTGTCAGATGACAGCATTCTCCTGCTCAGCCTTCTCATGTGGCTTCCATCCATTGAAGTAAGTACTTTCCATGTGCACAACACTGTTGAAAGTGTTGACATGCACTAAGCCACTTGTCACTGAAACATAGCTGTGCTAGAAAGAAGTAAATGAAGGTATGAATGAAGTGTCTTGCCCAGAGTTTTCTATCTAGTAGATGGCAGTCAACTTTGGTCTTTCTCCTACTTCTGCTCTATCCAAACTGCTTAACCATTGAATGTAGGATCTTCCAGTATCCTCTTTCTTCTGCTTTTTTACTATAAGCCTCCACCCTTGGCTATAGATAGATATAGATTATAGATGATATAGATAGACATAGAGATATTGATATAGATATAGATGATATAGATATAGATATAGATATAGATATAGATATAGATATAGATAGATACATGATTACTTCAGATAAAGAGCATATTTACTAGCCTGACTTGGGACTAGTTGTGGTTGCGTGTCTACATTATGGTCAAAGGTATATAAGAGAAATTGTTCTGATGCAGCTAAAGGAAAATTCCTTTGCTAGTTATCTACAGGTACCCTTGACCCTTCTTTTTCATCTCTTTCTTCTTCCTAATTGCTGTGATACAGCTGTTTGAGCAGACATCTCAAAGAGAGAGTAAAATATGTATAACTTCACTTGGCTAATCCTTCGCCTGTGGCACTGGCACACCGGGTTCTAGTCCCGGTCGGGGCACTGGGTACTGTCCTGGTTGCCCCTCTTCCAGGCCAGCTCTCTGCTATGGTCCAGGTGTGCAGTGGAGGATGGCCCAAGTTCTTGGGCCCTGCACCCGCATGGGAGACCAGGAGGAAACTCCTGGCTCCTGGCTTCGGATCGGCGCAGTGTGCCAGCCAAAGCGGCCATTTGGGGAGTTAACCAACGGAGGGAAGACCTTTCTCTCTGTCTCTCTCTCTCTCTTTCTCTCACTCTCTCACTGTGTAACTCTGCCTGTCAAAAAAAAAGAAAAACATGTATAACTTATAGGCAAAGGAGAAAGTTAGAAAGACCTAGAGTCTATCTTCAGACTTCTCTTACTTGAAACTATCTTATTTCTTTTTTTTATGCCTTTTTAAAAAAATTTACTTAAGGTATACAAATTTCATGCATTTCATATATACACCCTACCTTCCATCTCACCCATGCTCCCACCCGTATTCCTCCACCTCTCTTATTCCCACTCTCAAGTTTTTCAAAAACTTATTTTCAGTTTACCTTATACTCATAAGATTAACCACACACTAAGTAAAGAGTTTGACAAATGGTATGAAGATAAAAACACTGTTCCTCAACAGTAAAGACAAGGGCTGTAAAAAATCATTGATTTTCAAAGTGTCAATTGTACTCCTATATATTACATTTTAGGTATTCTATTAGTAACCACAAATCAGGGAAAACATATGCTATTTGTCTTCTGGTACTATCTAATTTCACTAAATGTGATGGCTTCCTGTTGCATCCATGTTTTTGCAAAAGACAGGATTTCATTTTTTTTAACCACTGAGTAGTATTCCATAGTGTATATATGGTATATATATGCCATAATTTCTTTATCTAGTCATAAATTGATTACCATCTAGGTTGATTCTATATCTTAGCTATTGGAAATTGTGTTGAGATGAACATGGGGGTAGAGATCCCTCTTTCATATGCTAATTGCATTCCCCTTGAGTAAATTCCCAGGAGTGGGATTGCTGGGTCATGTATATGTATTTTAAGCTTTCTGCGGTATCTCCACACTGTCTTCCACAAATGGCTATACTAGATTACATTCCCACCAACAGTGAATTAGGATACCTTTTTCCCCACATCCTCACCAGAATTTATTGTTTCTTTGATTTCTGTGTGAGCTGGTCTAACTGGAATGAGGTGAAACCTCACCATGGTTTCTGCTTGCATTTCCCTGATGGCTAATGATCTTGAGCATTTTTTATGTGTCTGTTGGCCACCTGAATTTCCTCTTTTAAAAATGCCTGTTCAATTCCTATTTTCATTCCTTAAATGGATTGTTTATTTTATTGTTGAATTTCTTGAGTTCTTTATAGATTCTGGATATTAACCCTTAATCCGTGGCATAGTTTGCAAATATTTTCTTTCATTCTGTAGGTTGCCTTTCCCCTTTGTTGAGTGTTTCTTTTGCAGTACAAAAGCTTCTCAGCTTGATGCAATATAATCCCATTGTCTATTTTTGCATTGATTGTGCTTCTGGGATCTTTTACAAGAAGTCTTTGCCTATGCCAGTGTTTTTCAGAGTTTCTTCAATATTCTCTAGTAATTTGATGGTATCATGTTGTAGATTTAGGTTCTTGATCCATTTTTAGTTGATTTTTGTATAAGGTGTAAGGAAAGGGTCTTGTTTCATATTTCTGTGTGTGGAGATCCAGTTTTACTAGGACCTTTTGTTGAAGAGACCGTCCTTGGTCCAGGGATTGATTTTAGCTCCTGTGTCAAAGATAAGTTGTAGACTTGTGGATTGATTTCTGGAGTTTCTACTATGTTCCATTGGTACACATGGTTTGTTTTGTTTTACCAATACCAGGCTGTTTTGACTATAACTGCCCTCAAAGTCTGGCCCAGCCCAAGTGATTATCTTCTGTACTGTTATTTGAGGATTTTTATCACATATGGCCAATGTAACCCTAAATTTAAAAAAATCGGGAGGGAATATTGTGTATTTAAATTAGATATAAGAGATAGGAATTATGGTCATTTACATTAGAAATTGGTTATAGAGCATAAAAAATAATCATATACACATGTTCTTCAAAAGGTATAAAATGGATTAATAACAAGGCACATGATATCATTATTATACTTCTCAGATAAAACAGTCAGGTAAGTGGATAGCTAAGATTCCTACATGTGGGGCCGGCGCCGCGGCTCAATAGGCTAATCCTCTGCCTGTGGCACTGGCACACCAGGTTCTAGTCCTGGTCTGGGCACTGGATTCTGTCCTGGTTGCCCCTCTTTCAGGCCAGCTCTCTGCTGTGGCCCAGGAGAGCAGTGGAGGATGGCCCAAGTCCTTGGGCCCTGCACCTCATGGGAGACCAGGAGAAGCACCTGGCTCCTGGCTTCGGATCAACACGGTGCGCCTGGCAGCCATTAGAGGGTGAACCAACGGCAAAAAAAGACCTTTCTCTCTGTATCTCTCTCACTGTGTAACTCTTCCTGTCCAAAAAAAAAAAAAAAAAAAAAAGATTACTACATGTGGGATACTGTGGGAAAGCAGGAGTTTTGTAGTACTTTTCATACTTCTGTAATTAGTTTCAAAGCTAATCATAACAAATTTTAAGAGCTTACTGTATCTCACAAGATCTGAATCTTTTGATAATCAGAAGAGTTCCATTAGGCAGTTACTAAATTTGCCTTTGTTAGAGAAATAGGAAATTGAGGCTTGGGGAGGTGGATAACTTACTAATGATCAAAGCGTTTGTAAGCCTTGAGGTTGGACTTGAACGCCAGTCCTCTGACAGCCTGGACATCCGCTCTTCGTGCTTCTTGCCAGGGACTGGCTGATTCTGTTTTATCAAGATTATTTCTTTTTTTTTTTTTTTTTTGACAGGCAGAGTGGACAGTGAGAGAGAGAGACAGAGAGAAAGGTCTTCCTTTGCCGTTGGTTCACCCTCCAATGGCTGCCGCGGACGGCGCGCTGCAGCCGGCGCACCGCGCTGATCCGATGGCAGGAGCCAGGTACTAGGTGCTTTTTCCTGGTCTCCCATGGGGTGCAGGGCCCAAGCACTTGGGCCATCCTCCACTGCACTCCCGGGCCACAGCAGAGGGCTGGCCTGGAAGAGGGGCAACCGGGACAGAATCCGGTGCCCCGACCGGGACTAGAACCCGGTGTGCCGGCGCCGCAAGGCGGAGGATTAGCCTGTTGAGCCACGGCGCCGGCCTCAAGATTATTTCTTTAGTGTTGGCTGTTAATTAGTTTGTAATCTTCTTCAGGCCAGGAAATAACCCTTATACAGAAATAATTCTAGGGACAGTGAAGTGCCTGGTACTCAGAAGTCACTGAATAAATACTTTGTATGAACAGAGGACTTGATGGATTATTCATTGAGCAAAGTTTCACAATTCACACCTTCTTGGGTTCTATAAAAGGAACAGATTCAAAAATCATTGCTGTTCCCAACATTAAACCTTAAATCTGCAATATTTGTATTATGTTTTAAGAAAGTCTGTGCTTAACCATCAGTTAAATGAAATAGCAAGTGATGCACGTACTACCCTGTCTGAGACAATCAAAAAATCATCCTGGAATTTTCATTTAACACTATAAGTCTGTATACATTAAGAATTAAAGTCTGATTTCAGTCAAAACATGCAACTTGATTGCAAAATGCTGCAAAGGAAAAGTTTTCGCCAAATAAAACTCTGCCAATAGCTGGTTTCCATGATGCATACTGCTTTTAAAATACTGTAGCAACATGATAAATGATCATAGTTCAGTTTTGGTCTTGTCAATTTGTATGAGATTGGCTTCCTTCTTCATCTGAATCCATTTTTTTGTCCTTCATACAGAGGCCACTTCATTTATTTTTGCCAACTCTGAAAGATGCCAGGATTTTGTGTTCATTGTTGCCTGTTTGCTCAGCTTTATACTGGTTTCCATGCATACATTCCCAGAGTCACACAGTGAGATATTTGGAGATGCTGGTAAATTGCACAGTCCTTTCCTGGTAAATAAGAGGCCACATACCACTCATTACTCCCCTCTCTGCCTTTGTGCACAGAATCCCATGTGTGGAAGCAAAGACAATTGGTCTTTGTTGTCGGAAAGTCAACTGCTTCCAAGCAGTTTGGCTGGCTTGATTTCTGCCTTCCAGCAGATGTATGAATAATTTTGCAGACCTCTATTACAATTCAGAACCTGTACATTGCCAAACAGAGCCAAAAAATTTCCCAGGCCCAAATTCCTAAAACTAAAGAATGACTCATGGATTTGAATAAGACTACAGTAAGATTCCAAATGAGCTCTGCTAACCTTTTCCTAAGGTTCAGCTGATCCCTGCCAGGTACAAACACCATGAACAAGAGCCAAGATCTGGAGCAAATGCTGGCCAATGAGCTATAAGAAGGCTCCTACAACATGTTCGGAAAACCCTAATAAAATCCACCACATAACTTCTGTT
The DNA here is from genome assembly GCA_949820135.1 of Sylvilagus floridanus. Classification (NCBI taxonomy): domain Eukaryota; kingdom Metazoa; phylum Chordata; class Mammalia; order Lagomorpha; family Leporidae; genus Sylvilagus; species Sylvilagus floridanus. The sequence goes on along the minus strand of OX463238.1, from coordinate 109,713,807 downwards.
TACCAAAGAACAAGCATGATAAATGGGTGGGATGCATTACACACATTTCAACTGGCTAAATATCCAAGTGTGAGCACTAAAGAAAAAATAGCAGAAACGGCTTGCATGGCAAAATAATCCATTTATTTCCTCCTGTAGTGAGTTCTTTAAAGTTGTACCTTCAGTTCCCCAAAGGAAAGGCATTTTATTTCTCAGGATTGGATGATTTCAATTTGGACTTTGAATGTACCCGGTGAAGCCTCAATGTTCATGCCTCAGATTGCCCAATAGGGGGCATTTTTACAGTTTTCTGGACAGAACCCTACTGTATCTGTATTCGCAACAATGTGTTTTACACCAGCTCTTTTCCATTACTGTTGTTTGAACGCAGTACTCAATACGGGTCCACATTTCTCACACATCTCTGAATTATTAAAGCCAGGAGGTACAGACAAAGTGATTCTAGGACACTGGAACAGAGTTCAGGCCTCTCTGGCAAAATCGTGAAGAAGAGAAAGGAGTCTTCTTTTTAAACTCTTACCATGTGTCAGCACCTTTGTGGGTATTTTACACGCATTCAGTGATTTAATACTGACAAAAAATTTCCAGTTCAGTGGACATTGTTAATAACATTGTCTCCACAGAGAAGTAAACAGAGTCCTAGAAAGCTGAACTGACTTCCCCAAACCATAGCAAATAATTTGTGCCAGCATTCCAATCCAGGCTATATTGTCAATTATTATTGTTTTGTTAAAAATTACTTTATCTTATTACAGCTAAGAGTTCAGAGGAGAATTCCTGGCCAATGCACCAAGATGTTACAGGTGATTTGAATCCTGAATTCTAGTTCTATATACAATGAAGTTTAAAGCAAATGAACAGGGGCTGGCGCCATAGCTCACTTGGTTAATCCTCCACCTGCGGCACTGGCATCCCATTTGGGCTCTGGGTACTAGTCCAGGTTGCTCCTCTTCCAGTCCAGCTCTCTGCTTGGGCCTTTGCACCCACATGGGAGACCAGGAAGAAACACCTGGCTCCTGGCTTTGGATTGGTGCAGTGCCAGCCGTGTGGGCCATTTGGGGAGTGAACCAACAGAAGGAAGACCTTTCTCTCTCTCTCTCTCTCTCTCTCTCTCTCCTGTCTATAACTCTACCTGTCAAATAAATAAAAAAAAAAAAAGCAAATGAACACACCGAGAAGATAATTCTTCACAAAAGACTTTTATCGAGAAGAACAGAGAGAGATTGAAAGAGCAAGAGGGAAAGCTCCCGGGAAAGCAGTTAGGAAGGGATTCTTAAGAAAGAAAAAGCCATTAAAGGGAAGGGTTCTGAAGGTTTCGTGCCCACTGGAAAATTTGTACAAGGTTCTTTGAGAAAAGCATTTCTTGTGTGGTGAGCTCATCCTGCCTTCTTATCTCCCTTTCCCCCAGTTTGGAAGTGACTGCTGTGGGTCAGAAAACAAGTTCTGTTTTGGGGCATGTAGGGGGAAGCTCTTTGCTTTTACCTGCTTCCAAGACTGGGAGACTGGTCACAGACAACTCCAGCCTCCTGGCCTTCTGGGTGACCTTGGCACCAAAACCCGTTTTCTCCTGACTTATCAACTACATTCCTTATGTCTCTTTCATTATCACACTTGCTTTCCAACTCAGGCAGGTTTCCCAGCTAGGTTAAGAAAAATGTTCCACACTGCAAGAGAGATTTCTTTGTTCTCCCTTCCTTTTTACCATTCCCACTCTGACTCCATTCAATCTCACCTTTTATGCCAAGTTTAATAGTTAAATTTAAAGAGGAAAAATTTCAAGCTGTCTAAAGGAAAAACTTAATCTGAATGCAATGTGGTTCATGTTCACTGCTTTTTATGCTACGATTATTCAAAAATGATTTAAATCATTGAGTTCAGTGCTAGGATTCATTGAAGTGAGGAAATGGATAAGGAATCTCAACAGATATAAAAAAGAACTAGGTGTAGATCTAGAATGTATCAAATGTTGCTTTTAAGAATGGAAAGAAAATGATTTTCATTGTTTTAGTGCATTAAACAGTCTAGACATTTGCTGAATCCACAGTTAGAAAAGCTAAGGATCTCTGGGAATTTTTTTAGCATAAGTGAGTAAAACAAGAAGATAAAATAACATGTCTGTGCATAAGTAATAGCAGTGTATAGACTGCAGTTTGATAGCCTGGTGGAAGTAACAAATACCTATTGGGTTGAGAAAGGGACCCATGGAGATTGTGCTCCACTGACGTCTAAAGAAGCGACGCAATAAGCAAAACATTTCCCGTGATATGGGAGGGATGACAAATTTTGGGAACAATGGTTTCAAGTTAAATTTGCATTTTGAACTTTAAAAAATAAATAAATAAATAAATTTGCATTCTTTTCTTCCTTTGGGTCTAACTGACCTTTCTTACCCCTTTGGTAAAGTGTCCATAGTGTCCAATAACTTATGGGATCAGTGATGTAGCAAAGTTACGGAGAGATTCAAGCCAGTCGGCCCTGGCATGATTGCAGATGCAAAAGTTTAAAGTGTTGGTGAGAATGCACTTAAAAGGACAGAGTCAGGTGCAATGCCTTCTTAGAAGAGGATTGCAAAATCTCTTACATTGTTTGGATTGTTAGGTCAATCTACCTACCATCTATCAGTTATCTATGGACCTAACAAGAAGAAAGAGAGAAAGAAGAGAGGCATAGTATTCGTTTATTTTCTTTACAGATGTTAATTATTTTAACAAAGGGACTACAAAGGAAGACGCCTGCCCATACCACCTCACCTATAGTCTCACAATTAACTCTGAAAAGAACTCAGGTTAATACTTGCAATTATGGGCCAGTGTGTGGCATAGTGCATTAAGCTACCATCTGCAGGAGAGGCCTCCTGGCTGCTCGTCTTCTGATCCAGCTCCCCACTATTGGCCTGGAAAAGAAGCAGAAGATAGCCCAATTGCTTGGGCCCCTGCACCCACATGGGAGACCTGGATGAAGCTCCTGGCTCCTTGCTTCTGCTGTCACAGTAATCTGGGGAGTGAACCAGGGGATGGAAGATCTTTCTGTCTCTGCGTCTCTCTCTTTGTAACTCTGACTTTCAAAGAAATAAATAAATAAAATCTTTAAAAAATACTTGGAACTAGCAGAGCTTGTTATTTCTACCTTACTTACTCCATCAAAACTGAGTCCTACATCCCAAACTACAAATATGATAATCACATCATCAGCTGTTCTCTAATAAAAACAATTACCTCAATGCAGTGGTTTTATTCCAAACAGAAAGGGAAAGATTATGTCATTAGGCCTGTAAAATTTAGACTTGCCTGTTAATATTGAATGGCAGGACAAGGTGGAAAGAGAAAGAATTCAAATAGGGTTGTCTTTTAAAAATTCTTGCTGCACACCAGCCTTCATTTAGTAACCATGGTTCCCGTAAGTGTATGTATAAATGCAGTAATGAGAAGGTGATTGAGAGCTGATCATCTCACTTTTAGGTATGTTAGCAGGAATAAAGTCATACAGAACAAACAGGCTCCATCCATTAGATAAGGGAACAGGAGTAATGTACACAATATTATATGTCATGAAAATGAAGGGATGTAGATGAAGAATAATTTTAAAGTAACTATTAATGGAGGTGGAGGAAGAAAAGGAGAGGGGAAAGAAGGAAGAAAGGAAGCATGAAGGGAGGAGAGAGAAAGATTGAAGAGAAGGGAAATTCTTATTATCCGCAAATGTCCATTTATCATGCTTCCTAAGATAAAGGGTAGACCAAGGTAGTAAGTACCAGACCATAATACCATAATAAACATACTTCCCTAAGAGCTATGCATTAAAATTGCATGCTCTTGAGTTCACTTGTACCCCAATGGGTGGTGGCCCATAAGTAGACATGGAGTAAACGGTATCTACCAAAGGAACATGTAGGTGAGTCAAAAGCTGCCCCAGGTGCAGCATCAGTGCCCACAACACAGCAGTAACAATTGGCTGTTTTCTGTAGTTTACAAGGGACCAGGCCTTTCTTAACTCAGTAAAAACATAGACCATCCAATGGGTATATTTATTCTCAGAGTTTTATGATATTTAAAAATGAAGATTTGTCTCCAGTCCTGTGTTCTGCCCTTCCTTCACTCTGTGGGGCATTATGAAGAATCAATGTGTGAGTCTCTGAGAGGACAATGAGCATTCCTTACATCAGGAAGGTACACACACATTCATTTTCTGAGCTTCAAATATCATATTCCAACACTTCTGCATTCATTAATCCTAGAAGGGATTAATACATTTAGTTAACGTAGCATAAGACCTACACCTCTCCCTTCTCTCTATATGCAAGAAGTTGGAAATGAAGAATCATCACTTCATAATTTAAATTTTTCATTTTGAATCCATAACCACAAATGCTAATGTTGCATTTTTACTCCCTCTGTTATTTTCAAGTTTAATTACACACACCAAGTTTGAAACAGTATTGGCAGTGTTTTTTATAAACATACGCCTACTGTATGATAGAAAACTCACTACTGTGTTTTTACCCAAGATAATTTAAAATGCATATAGAGACCAAAGACTTTTTAGAAAATGTTCATAGTAGCTTTGTTCAAAATTACAAAAAAGCTGTAAAGAACCCAAAGTCAAATGTTTACATGCTAAATTACAACAGTGGAGTATTTCTCAACAATGAAAAGGATATCTAAGAAATTCCAGCAGAACAGTTGAATAGAAGTGCCTAAGTTATTGTTCAAATAAATGGAGGAAAAAGAAACAAGAGCTGTTCCACTTGATTGTCTTAGGCCAAGTGCTGGATGGCAGTGGGAATCTGCAGAGATGTCATGGAAGACAGAAATAATTCATAATTGTATATATAAAGTAACTAATCACTCAGCACTTACTGTCTTGTCTCCCCAGCCTTGGAAAATACCTATTTTAATGGATTGGAAGAATTTAGATTACTAGAATGTCCATATTACCTACAGTGATTTACATATTCAATGCAGTACTTATCAAAATATCAAAGATATTCTTTACAGAAATAAGAAAAAATCCTGTTATTCACATGGAACCAGAAATGATCCCAAATATTCAAAATAATCTTGAGCAAGGAGAACCAGGCTGGAAGCATCATAATACCTGACTTCAGAACATGCTACATGGATACAATGACCAAAACAGCTTGGTACTGCACTAAACACAGAGGTCAATAGGACAAAATAGAGAATCTATAAAAAAATCCATTGATCTATAGCCAACTCATATTAACAACGATGCCAACAAGATGAAGCAGAGAAGGCACAGCCTCTTGTATTCATATGCAGAATATTCTTTTGGATAGTCATATGCAGAAGAATAAAACAGATGCCTATATCTCCCCATATACAAACATCAATTCTAAATGGAGAAAACACCTAACTATAAGACCTGAAAGTATGAAATTACTAAAAGAAAACCTGGGGAAACATTTTAAGTATTGGTGTAGATGATGGATTTTTGGCTCCAAATCACAGGTTACAAAAGCTAAAAGAGAAATGCAATTATATTATATAGGAAATTTCTGTATAACAAGGGGAAAAAATCAAAAGAATGAAGAGACAACCTGCAGAATGGGAGAAAATATTTTTTAACTATTTATTCAACAAGGCACTTAAAATCTCCACTTCGAAAAATGATCCAGTGACAGATGTTTGGCAGAGCTGTTAACTTGCCACTTGGGATGCCCATTTCTCATGTGAGTGCCTGAGTTCATGTCCCAGATCCATTGCTGTTTCAACTTCTTGATAATGTGCACCCTAGGAGGCAGCTTGTGATGACTCAAGTACCTGTCACCCACTTGGTAGAGCTGAATAGAGTTCCAGGTTCCTGCCTTGAGCCAGGGCTCCTGTGGACTTTTGCATAGTCATTCAACAGATGAAAGATATCTCTCAGTCTCTATTCTCTGTGCTGATCAAATGCATAAATAAGAATCATTTAATGATAAAATTTAAAAGTGTCCAAATATTTTGAATGCATATTTCTCAAAATAAGATTTACCAACATTCAACAAGAACATGAAAAATTGTTCACCATCACTACTCATCAGGTCAAAGAAAATTAAAGCCACAATGAAATATGATTTCACCCTAGTTATAACGGCTATAATCCAAAACGCAAAAGAAAAGTAACAAATGTTAGCAAAGTTGGTGAAAGGAACACACTATTTTATTAATTTATTTATTTTACTTATTTGAGAGAAAGAGTGAGAGAGATATCTTATGTACTGGTACAGTCTCTAAATGCCTAAACAGCTGAAGAAGAGAACTCGATCCAGGGCTTCCACATGGCTGACAAGGACACAACTACTCAAGTCATCAGGTGCTGCCGCCCAGGGTTCACATTAGCAGGAAGGTGGAGTAAACAGTGGAATCAGGGTTCGCACCCAGGCCCTCCCTAAAGGATCCGAATGTCCCAAGTGCATCTCATTTGCTTCACCACATGTGCACTCCAAAAGTGAAACTCCAATATACTATTGTGATGATGCAAATGACTATAGTTGTTTGGAAAATAATCTGGAAATACCTCAGAACTTTAAAGTTATAACTACCTTATGATATGGCTGTCCCACTACTGAGTATACAGTCGAATGCAATAGTAAAAGTATATGCTTGCATTCCTATGACCATTGCAGAAATAATCACAAAAACCAATATTGTCAGCCAATGTGTCCATCAGTGGATGAACGAATAAAGAAAATGATGTATATATACAAAATGAAATATTGTTGAGCCACAAAAAGGAATGAAATCCTGTCATTTGCAGCAACATGAATGAAACTGGATACAATTCTGTTAAATAGAATAAGTCCTACATGCAAATTGCCTGTTTCTAATCAAATGTAGAAGCTAAACTGTTCTCATAGAAGTAGAAAGCGTGATGGTCTCAGTGGAGGTTAGACCACCCCAAATGCACTCCAACCACACCTCTGGTACCATCTGCTCTCATCAGAATCCTACTCACCTTAGTAAATGGTAGTTCATTACTTCTGCTTTCTTGGAGTTGTCTTCTGGTCATATATCTTTTGTCAAGCCCCACTTTCTCTCCTTGAGCTTGTGTATTCGTTCTTCCTTCCAAATGCATCAAGAATATCACTGCCCCCTATCGTTTCCACTGTTGCCAATGTTACCTCCTGCTGGATTACTGCACAAGCCACTCAACAGGCCCTGATGCTACTGGCACGTCCCTCTTCATTCTGTTCTGAATAGTCTCATGTAAGAGACCTGGTTAGAACCAGCTTCAGTCATAGTACTTCTCTAGTCACAGTTTTACCATCTCACAGCTCAGAGTAACATAGCTTACTCTAGTGAACTCCAAAGCCCTAGAGGATTCAAGTATTTTTTCTTATTTTGTCTACTAATATTCTCTCAGCAATCATAACAGCCTCTTCTGTAGTTCTGTGCAGAGATTATAGGACTGTCAACTCCAAGGTTTTACATTTGTCATTTTCTCCCGGAGAGTCCCTCTCTCATGATTGTCCTCTTATATCTTCCAGATCTTATCTCAAATGTCAGGGCTTTTTTCCTAAGATTTATTTATTTGAAAGGCAGAGTTACAGAGGGGTGGGAGGGAGAGACTTCCAGAGATCTTCCTTCTGCTGGTTCACTCCTCAAATGGCTGCAATGGCCAGAGCTGGGCCGGTTCAAGGCCAGGAGCCAGGAGTTTCTTCTTAGTCTCCCACGTGGGCGCAGAACCTTGGGCCATCCTCTGCTACTTTCCCCAGCAGGGAACTAGATCAGAAGTGGAGAAGCTAGTACTGGAATCAGCACCATTATGGGATGCTGCCATCACAGGCAACAGCTTAACCTGCTGCACCACAACAGCGCTCCCTCAAATACTAGTTTTCAGATGTCGTCTTCTCTGGCCATGCAGCATTTCTAATTACTCTCCATTTATTTTTCCAGGCTCGCAAACATTAATATTAAATACTGTCTTGATGCTTTCTTTTTCAGTTGTTATGTGTTTATTTTCATTTTATGTGGAAGAGGGAGAGGGAGAAATGGAGGGAGGGGGGAAAAGGAGAAATGGGGAGGGGGAGAGATTAATTTCCTATGCACATTTTCACTCCCCAAATGCTTGCAACAGCCAGGACTGGGACAGACTGAAGTCAGGAGCCCAGAACCCACTCTGGATCTCCCATATAGACGTGAAGAATCCAAATACTTAAGCCATCACTCGATGCCTTCCAGGGTGAACAACAGCAGAAGCTGGAATCAGAAGTGTTTCAGCTGGAATCAGCCCTAACTGGAATCCTGGGATGAGTCAAGAGTCCAATGCAGGCACTCTGATAGGAGGAGTAGCTCAAGAGGCAACTTAACCACTAAGAAAAAATGCCTTCCCCATCTTTGGTATTTTCTAGGACTACACTAGAGTTTTGTATATTTTCCTATGCTGTACCTCAAGATCTAAATAAGCATCTGATATATAGTTTGTGCCCCAAAACATATATTGGATAAAATATTTTAAAGTCTATGAAGAACAATATAAGACTACTAAACAGATAGCTACCTTTATAGAGTGATCAGGGAGGGCCTTTCTCACTCCAGGAAACCTAAACAGAGACTTGAATTACATCATGCAGTAAGCCATGCAGGTTTCTAAAGGATGAGAGCTGGAGGCTCAGGCATCAGAAACCCAAAAACGAAGAGGCAGGGGTGCAGTTCCTAGAAAGAGCAAGCGAGCAAACGTAATTGCAGTTTCAGAGGGGAAAAAGGTGGAAGAGAAAATCTGGGTCACAGTTGGAGCCTGAGTAAGCTCATATTAGCACTGTTTTTCATGGCAAGGAACTTAGATTGAATTCCAGTGTAGTTTGGACAACTATATGTCCAGGAACAGTGATGGAAGCCAGGAGAGCAATAGTGACCACAATTTTTAAGCACCACCCTATTAACAATATAATTAGGAAATCACAGGAATACATGTGAACTGTCACTATGTTATAACATCATGGCGATAACCACCATTGTTGATGATGACTATCCCCAGTAAAGTGTTATTCATAAGTGGTGGACATATAAGCTTCTAGTCTACTTCTTGTAATATACAGATCCCTAGTTTGTAAATAATTAACTTCTTGGTGTCCCTTTCTCTGCCAATATGTGTCAGAATAATATGTTCATAGTGCAAGAATGTGAAATAAAATATTGAAATGATATTCAGTAATTAAAAAGAAAACTATGAAGGATGATTTTCATACTGTGCAATGTAAGTGAAAAAAATATTGCTTCTGTTTCTCTAACTGAACTCCTCTTTCCTACCTCTCCCTATCTCCTGTTGACCCCTTTCTGTCCTTTCATTCTCATTTCTTAATCTCCTTCACAGCTGCATGCAATGAAAATATCTCTCAACACTAACCCTTCCCACTTTCAAAAGGCTGTATGCTTAGGCCAATGTCTTCCATTAAGTTGATAAAGAATGATGCATTGATTTTTACAAAGAAAACATTACAGTTATATTTTGTTTCTTAAATTTTTTTAAAGAATTATTTATTTATTTTTAAAGTCATAGCTACAGAGGGAGAGAGAGAGGGAGAGACAGAGAGACAGAGAGAGAGAGAGAGAGATCTTCCATCTACTGGGTGCACTCCACCGCAATGGCCGAAGTTGGGCCAGCATAGAACCAGGAGCCAGGAGCTTCTTCTAGGTCTCTCACATGGGTGACAGGGACCCAGACAATTGGTCCATCTGCTGCTTTTCGCAGGCCATTAGCAGGGAGCTGGATTGGCAGTAAAGCAGCCAGGACATGGATCAGCACCCAAGTTGGGTGCCAGCTTCGCAGACAGTAACTTTACCCATTACATCACAACATTGGCCAATATATTTTACTTTCATAAAACAAATAAGAAAAATATGTTAGTTTACTGGTGTTGAACTATTGACTAAAACCATTGATAGAATAACGAAAACAGTAGCTAAGTGGAAAACAAATGCTAATATATGTTCATTTTACTTGCCTTTACTTACTAAAAAGATAAAAGAAAGACAGTGCCCATCCATTGGCTTACCTTAACATCTTGCAATGGACAGGGCTGGGCCAGGCCAAAGGCAGAAGCTGGGAACTCAGCCCTGGTATCCCAAGTGTGTGGCAGTGACCTAACATCTTGAGCCATCACCTGCTGCCTCCCAAGGTTTGCATTAGCAGGAAACTAGAATCAAAGCAGAACTGGAAGTTGAATCTGGGTACTCTGATATTGCTGTGTGTATCCCAAATAGCATCTTAACTGCTATGCTAAACACCTGCCAGAGTCCTTGCCTTTAAATACAAGGGAATAAGTGCAAACAAAAATTGATAATCGTGTGTGTCTAAAGAATAAGATCATTTTTACAACCATGGATGAATGCGCAGGTTTTTTTTTCCTTGCATCCAGAGCATTCCCTCAGTATTATGAGTTTTAACTTCTGTTTATATCTTTAATTGATTACTCTTAATTATTGCTGGAAATTCCTTTTAAAAATAACAACCACATCTGCTCTTAATCATGTTACTTTTTTTTCAAACAAGCCTTGAAGCATAGTTACTATGATTTTCATCTATAAATGAAAAAAATTAGACCTCAGGGTGGTTAAGTAAATCAAGATTTATTAGTTCTAACAGGGAATGAGTGGTTCACTTTTCTATATTCAGCTTTCAGTTAACTTCCAGGTATACAAAAGGTCATCCATAAATTTTTTGGAATAAATGGACACACAGAGTTGTAAATGATATTTTTCAGACACAAAAACTCTACTATGTCTTCTAGTACATGCTAAAATTTTTACATTTTATTCAGGAGAAATGGGAGAAAATCTTAGATACATTTGAAGTGAAGGGATGCAGTGAGTTTTGCTCATTACATGGCTTGATGGGGCATCTGAATAATGAATTTTAGCATAGAATGGGAGCAATCAGAAACACATTAATAATGGAACTGATAATTATTAGTATGGGAATCATTTTTATAGATAATAACTACATATTTATAGCTATGCATGTTGCATCTTTTTATACCTTCCTAAATTCTTTAAAGATAAAAATCATTCAATAAATTGTTTAAGATAAACCAAAATGAAATGATTGTGTCAAAATTTATGACCTGGATTGCCTAATGTCAAACAATTAGGATAAATATTTAAGAATATTTTCTTGGAATAGGTGAGAAATGATGAGACTACAGATTAAAGTAAGAAAAATGTGTGTGGAAAGAAGAGATTTGATTAAAAGGTAAATTGATGATATAATTGGCAGATTTTAAAGGATGTTTGTATACAGAAATAGAAGGTATGTTGATACTTAAGATGACCTGATGGTTTTTACATGGAGTAATAGTAACATCAATGGCAGGTAGCATAGAGCAGGAGGAGTTAGATGAAACTGAGGTGTACAGTGATTAAAAAAAAATGTTTCTCAACACATTACTTCCTTATAAAACGTAATTACAGCAGGGTCTTTAGAGAGAATCAAAGCTGTTGAAGAAATAGAAGGGAAGAGCTCAGAACACACTAATAGGTTATATAAAGATGAAAGAGATATAAAATATAAAATTGCTATTAGATAGTATACTCTGCTTATGTGAAGAGGTTTGAAATATTGCTTATAAGACTTACTGTCTTGCAAGTAGCATGAATAGAGTAAGTGATCAATGTAAAATTTTCAATGATGATGATTTTTCTTTGAAAGAAATAACTATGCAATATTTTTAGCAAAATACAAGTTGGAGACAAAGCTTTATATCTTCTACTCCCCCAAACACGCCCCAACTTCTAGCCTTAATTTCTTAGAAAAATAGATCTGCTGAGATTAGGCATACATGTTTTAGCAATGAATTACAAAGTTAATGCACTGCTCAGCTAGAGGGGCAGGTCACCTGTCCTCAGCCACAGGGAAGGAGCCTGTACACCAAGTGATCTTTCCACTCACACACTGGTGTCAATGTGCCCTTCCTAGTCAAATGCAACATACATTCTGGCTCCTGAACTAGCCTGCACATGGTCCATCTGCCATGGTGGCATGGAGCCCATTCAAAATGTACTCTGCCAGGTTTAGCTGGACAAAGAAATAAAGATTGGAAAGGGAGTGCATTTCTCATGCAAATGGACAAGCAAAAGTAAGAAAACGTTCCTCATTCTGGAAGAGGTATCTTCAAGATGCTGGGATTGTGAACATCACACACATTTCACACCATTTGATCAGTGTAAGCAGTAGCCCTCAAAGACTTGAAGATGCAGCTTGTTCCCCACGGTGTTAATCACAGGTCTCTTTCATTAAAACTGCAGGCGCTAATTGTTGACTCTTCAGCAAATCACCTCCGACATTTAGAGCCATGAGCCCTTGAAAAAGTAAATGAATACAATAAAGACAAAATTAATCTTTAAAATTAGTAAATTAGGGGTGCTCTAGAAAGAGAACAACCGAAAATGCAGTAATCACAGTATTCTTGACAGTGTCTTAATGATGGTTTACAAACACTTGGTAGCTTTGCATTGTTCGGCTTGTCTGTGTGGTTATTTATAACTACTAGTTTTGCACATCATCTTTCTGTTCACATGAGATCATAGGAATTCTACCACCATAGATAGGTCCCAAAATTTCTAGCCAAAAAATGGTGCTGACTCAAGTGATGTGCTACTAGAGAAGCTTGTTGGCTAACACATAACTACCATCCCCTTTTCTTTAAGAAAATAAAGAAGCTTTTTGCAGTATTTTAAACAACACTTAAGTAGGTAGCCGGTTGCCAAAAATAAGTCATTTTGCTTCTTTTGTCCTGTCATCCAAATTACATTTCATTACTTAATATCCATCAATTACTGTCAAATTGTAGGTCTTTCCTTTTTAAACTAATTGTTACTTACCTGATAGCTATTAAATTCATCAGAAGCTCTTAATGTAACAACGTGATGTTAACCTGGAGATATTCACTTCCCACACTTTGACTAACTGGATTCTTTTCCTCCTGCAGACAACCACTTCTGATCGAACTAGGTTTCCATTTTATCTATCTCTCTATCTATCTAATCCATCTATATCTATTTATATATATATATATATATCACCCCCTCTATCTTCCTCATAACACAATTACTTTTTTAGTGTATACTTACTTGCTTCTATATACTTGTTAAGAATATGTCTGCCCCCAAAATATTTTAACTTCCATATGTGGGACTGAAACCAGTTTAATTTTCCAATATATTTGCAGCATTCTATTCCAATGTATAATGCTTAATAATTATTGTACTGCAAATATGTATGATTAAAACTATTTTATATTAAGAGACCTTGATGCGGTTTTGTCAATTTTCAAAAATCTCCACCTTCAGGATTTTTAGTTGTAGACAAGAGTTGACCATAGCTGTTTTAAGCAGAAGAGCACTTACCACAGCCTACAACCAACTCAGAATTTTAAGGGAGTCAAGGAAACTAAATTTGATACCTAAAAGGCAAAATGATTTAACAAGACCTATCCTACAGACCTGGATGAGGATCTGGGCTCCTAGCTTTAGTCTGGACTAGCCCTGGCCTTGAACCGTCCCAGCCTTTGTGGCCATGGGCCATGGCCATTTGAGGAGTGAATCGGCAGATGAAGGATCTCTCTCCCTCTCTCTCTCTCTCTCCTTCTCCCTCTCTCTTCTCCAGTTCTCTTTCTCTATCTCTCTATCTCTATCTCTATCTCTCTCTTCCACTCCCTCCCTCCATCTCTCTCTGTCATCATGCCTTTCAATTAAATAAATGCATAATTCTTTATAAAATTTAAAGATAGAAGTTCAGGTGTCAGAACCCTCTCATCATATCTGCAGAAATAGAAGACCTCCCCTCATGTGCTGACTTGCAATAAGTACCAGCTTGTGTCTCACTGTTGGTCTTTGCTTTCTTGGTCTCATATGTGTGCGTTCATTTGGTGGGAGCAAATCTTACAGGAGATTCTGCACTGGGATCTAGTGTTTGGCTTTCCACTCTCCAGTTTAAAGGAAAATACAAAGGAGACAAATCAGAGTTAAATAAGCCAGTAGGCCGGGTCTCCCACTGGCTCTGTGGCTGCAGAGGTTGAAATGCAATCAAAGAATGAAAGGAAAGATTGAGTAGCTGAGATGCATTGAGGTGACTAAACACGGGAGAGCCATCATCTCCATTGATTCTCGCCACAGTCCTCTGCATCAGAGTAAGGTAACAGCCACATGTTACAAATGTGGAGATAAGTGTTGCCCAAAGTCACAGAACTATTGTATTTTACCCCTTGGATTTATTTTTTTTTTAATTTATTTATTTACTTTTTATTTAGTAAATATAAATTTCCAAAGTACAGTTTATGGATTACAATGGCTTCCCACCCCATAATTTCCCTACCACTCACACCCCTCCCATCTCCCGCTCCCTCTCCCATTCCATTCACATCAAGATTCATTTTCAATTATCTTTATATACAGAAGATCGATTTAGTATATATTAAGAAAGTGTTCATTAGTTTGCACCCACACAGAAACACAAAGTGTAAAATACTGTTTCAGTACTAGTTATAGCATTACTTCACATTGGACAACACCTTAAGGACAGATCCCACATGAGAAGTAAGTACACAGTGACTCCTGTTGTTGACAACAATTTGACACTCTTGTCTTTCTCTTTAAAGTCATTCCTGGTTGTGGGATCCATATATGTTTTCAAATTGGAAAACATCCCCTCTTCGTTTTTTTAGAAGAGTTTATGTAGAAATTGTACTTTTATCTACTTCAGAGTTTGGTACAATGCTCTAAGAAATAACCTGGGCCTGGAGTTTTCTACATAGGAAAATTGTTTAATTAAAATATGGTCCATAAATAAAGCTCGATCTTCTTTAGTAAAATTTGGTAGTTTGTACTTTACAATTTCTCAACTGGAGAATTTACTGGCATAAAATTAATAATCTTCCCTTTTTCATTTCTGATGCTATTTGTCTCTTTCATTTTTTATAATAAATTTGACTAAAAGTTAATCATTTTATTAATATATTTTAAGAGCTAGCTTTGGTTTACAGTTCCTCATTGTTTCCGGTATTCCATTTTATTAGTATCATCTATGATCATTATTCATTTTTTTTTTTTTTTTATAAAGCTTTTATTTAAAGAATATAAATTTCCAAAGAACAGCTCATGGACCACAATGGCTCCCCCCCCTTACCCCTTGGATTTAAACCAATGTAGTTGGCTCTAGAACTGTATGCCTAAAAATTTACATGTATTCTTTTACTGTTATCAAGTACTACAAAAACAAATATTTAGCAGCCATTACCATATTATATAGAAAATATAGTGACAAATAGAAGGACTCAACTATTTTATTTAAACTCCCACTGTTTAATAGTGTAAGAACTCACTTTTCAGTCTGTTATCTTTTTAGATAAAAATTTTAAAATAAACATTATTGCCTATTTGTAAACCCTTGAGTAGCCCCACAAAATTCCAGAAAATGAGCTATCAATGTTAGTTTGTCTTGTGAGAGACAAACCAAAAGTATCCAGTTGGTCTACTTACACTCAGTCATGCATAATTTACTGGATAATCACTAGTGGCCTAATCAATAATTCTACCTACTCACTAATCCATTTGAAGAACTCCGTGATTTAACATGCAAGAGACTCAGAACTAGCCCTGGGCAAAATTAAATTCTATCTTTGGTATCCTTGCTTTTCCTATTCCCTACAGTCCTTCCCCAAACCAGACTATTGCTCTCATGACATTTCAAGCAAAAGGACCTCATAGATCATTTTTGTTCACTTCCTCTCTCTCTCAGTGAAGAAACTGTGCTTAAAAGAGGAAGTGACTGACCCAGAGACATTACCGATTAACAATCAAATCAAGGGAGCCGGCGCTGTGGCACAGCAGGTTAAAGACCTGGCCTGCAGCGCTGGCATCCCATATGAGCACTGATTCTAGTCCCAGCGGCTCTTCTTCCGATCCAGCTCTCTGCTATGGTCTGAGATAGCAGCGGAAGATGGCCCAACTGCTTAGGCCCCTGCACCCACGTGGAGAGCTGGAGGAAGTTCCTGGCTCCTGACTTAGGATTGGGCTCAGCTCTGGCCATTGGGGCCATCTGTGGAGTGAACCAGCAGATGAAAGACCCCTCTCTCTCTGTCTCTACCTCTCTCTGTAACTCTGTCTTTCAAATAAATAATTAAAAAAAATCAAATCAAAACTCACAACCTAGGTCTTTGGTGTGCCAATTCCACATAACAGGAAACTACCCAAAAATCTCACTCTAAAGTGATCCCAGAATGGGCTGTGTATCCTGGCCAGCTCTGTGTTGCAGGTCATTAGGCTAGGTAGATAAATATATGATATAGATATAGATATTGATATTGATATAGATACATAGATATGCCAGTCATTCACTTACTAACTTTGTGATTTACCAAAAATCTTAATTTCCCCATCTAAAAACAAAAGATGATTCTTTTTTTTTTTTTTTTGACAGGCAGAGTTAGACAGCGAGAGAGAGAGAGAGAGAGAGAGAGAGAGGTCTTTATTATTCCATTGGTTCACCCCCCAAGTGACAGCTACGACTGGCATGTTGAGGCCGGCATGCTGCGATAATCCGAAGCCAGGAGCCAGGTGCTTCTTCCAGGTCTCCCATGCGGGTGCAGGGCCCAAGCACTTGGGCCATCCTCCACTGCACTCCCGGGCCACAGCAGAGAGCTGGAATGGAAGAGGAACAACCAGGACAGAATCCAGCGCCCCAGCCGGGACTAGAACCCGGTGTGCCGGCGCTACAGGCGGAGGATTAGCCAAGTGAGCCATGGCGCCAGCCCAGAAGATGGTTCTAACAGTATCTTATGATAATATAGAAATGAAAAATTCAGAGCAAGGATTTCAAATTGTACCTGGTTTCGTAACTGCTCACTGAACATTAAATATCATTATTCCCAAAGTAAATATGTGTGGTACATTTATTAAAATTAATTTGTTAAGCCTGATCTGAGGTATACGGGAGGTTCATAAAACTTGCCTAAAAGATGACACACTTCTTTCTTACTTCCAATTATCCATTGTGCACACTTCTCTCTTGTCTTGGGGCTGGTAGACTCCACTCTCCAAATTCAATTACTTTTTCTCCTGCTTTCCTCATGTCTGCCTCCACGACCTTTCAGGTCTCAGTTTAAATGCCTGCTCTCCAGAGTAGCACTATCTAATCTGCCATTATTAAATGAGCTACAAAGCCCAAGGCTGAGAACTTTCTGTCACATCACTCATCCCTTCCTCTCTACAGCATGAGCACTGTTGCATCTTTGATGTTTGATTGACATTTTATGTCCGTTTTCTCTCCAAAACTAGATGCCCATGAGGTCAAGTTTCCTAGAAGTCCTTTTCACTGTGTTGAATCAAGCATTAAAGATGGTACCTGGTATGTAAGAAACACATGAATGATTGTTTATAGGAGATTGATTACATATTTGTCCAATCAATGGGAAACTAGCAAGTGCTTGATTCAGGATTTGCATCAGGATTTGAAGTCTACTCACCCAAAGCTTTCTCCCTACTGGGCAACCTGCTTTGTCATTGTGTCCATTATGCTGCACCTCCATGCTGGTAGATCCAATTCAAGAAATCATTATTAGGAAGCAATGTGATGTTATAAAACAAAGCCTACTTAAAATCAGATTGAGCCTACATGCCTTATGACACAATTTTTATTTATCACTAGAATTTATTGTGTCTCCAGCCTGGGACAAGAACACAAATGTTAGAGTTGGCTGCAAGTAGAAGCTATAGTGTAAGTCAACATCGCTTTAATTGCTAGGCCTTGTGTAAGGGTAGGTCCTGTTGGGTTTCAATATTGACTATGTAGATAATCTGGTAATGGAAATAAAATGATTTATACACAAATAACTGACTAATAAATAAGAACAGAAGGGAATTCTGCAAAGGTGGGTATTTACC
Organism: Sylvilagus floridanus; assembly: GCA_949820135.1. Lineage (NCBI taxonomy): Eukaryota > Metazoa > Chordata > Mammalia > Lagomorpha > Leporidae > Sylvilagus > Sylvilagus floridanus. The sequence continues at coordinate 109,695,931 of OX463238.1, read as the reverse complement.
ATCAATACCTGCAGATAAATTAAGGAAATATTTTTTTTTTCTAAATCTTACTTGAGGATTTTACATTGCTAAAAACAATATTGTAAAAAAAATATAGCTTCCTTTGTTTTAATCAAATTTAGTTCATGTAGATCATAGGGCACAGAGTTAAATAAATATTACATTCGTATAATACAAGAGTCGTTACAGAAGGAAACATAAAATGAATTAAGAAAAATAATATTCAGTGACTAAAAATAAGTAATATGTAAGATTCTACTCATTATTATCAAGTTCCTTTCATTATTTTATGTTTCAGCAGGCAGTCAGCAACCTAGTTTCATAATCTCCCAGGAGATAGAGCTCTTTAAATAAAAATTAAATTATATACCACAGCTGATTCCAGTGTTTAAAAACATTTATTTCTCTGTTTTTCCTAACTTTTCCATATCATAGTCAGATTAGATGTTAGCCTCTCAGATGCTGTACATTTTATAGTTTTTCATATATAATTGACTAAAATTGAAACGAATAATTAATTAAATTTCAGAAATGCTCCCTGTCCTTCCCATTCTCATGTGAATCATGCAACGAAAGAAACATCATCTTCAGGATGGAAAGCAAGTAGCAGAAACTGCTTAGATAGTTCTCCCATTAACAGGGCGGCCAGTTGCAATTACTCCATAGTTCATTTGGCCTGCAGCCAGGCTGTTGATACTGTTAATAGAGAAAACATCTGTTTACCTTAATGTGTTGGTTTACTGTGCTTGGAAGCCCTCAACACAAGCCATTGTGGCGCAGGTATCATGCAAGGAGTGAAAATTATTTTTTCATTTGGAAGTCAAGATTAGAGGATGGCCTCTTGTTTGTGATCCCCCTATGAGGCTGTGATAGACCCTGAATGTACTGCTGACACAGACCAGAGAGCACAAGGTGCTCCCTTAATTCTGATTAAGTACTTTCTTTCCTTCACTTCTGGGTACGATTTTGTATTATTATACAACTAGCTAAAATGAAGCAATTAATAAGAAAAGCATATATGGCAGAATGTTCCTCAGAAATTAAAAAAAAAATCTTCTATTAAGTAATTCTGTAGCTTCTTCAGAAATAGCCTCAGAATATTAGCCCAGAAAAAAAAATTTTGCATTGAAAACTCATTTTTGACTTAGATGTTTTACATGCCAAATGCTCTGAGGATACCAAAAAGTCACCGGTGAGAACAGATGAAACTTTGCAAATTGTACAAGTGTGTGAGAAAAAGAAATCTCAGACACAGAAGGGGCTCGTCTCTTCAAACACTTAAAAGTAACATGTTCAGAGAAGTTCTTAGAAGGTCATAATCTGACCACACTCCAGTTCTATCTTGGGTAATTATGCTAACCTTCATAAATAATTATTGGCTATTGAAGTACAAGGAAAACAAGTTTCAGTTTATATGGAGAAGGTCATTACTTAAATGTAGACGGTCTTATTGCTTTGTGGGATAGGCTAATGAAAAATGTACTCGCTCACCACAGCAAGAAACAGGGCATGAACTAAAGCCATAAAACTTTTATGGAGCATCTCCACAGATACCACACTGCTTGCCTTGCCTTCACTCTTTGCAGTACACTTGATAGGAAAAAGCTAAGTGCAGCACTAACATTCGAAAGTATTTCTCAAACTTCAATTATTTTACACAGGAGCCAGAGCAGAGTCCCTCCGCCAGTTTTACTGGCTGCAGCTTTGGTGGGAGGTAAAGCCACGCTCCATGTACCGTTGCAAGTATGAAATATAAATCAGGTTTCATAAATATGCCCATTTGGTGCACTCAATTGACTGTAAAATAATTATGCTCTGCTGTGTAATTGTTGTGCTGTAGAAGAAAGCAGGACTTCTAAGCATTTAACAGAAGATGATTATGCAACCTGAATTAAGACAGCATTTTCTCCCACCATGGTCTGCAGTGCAACAAAAGCACTGTGTAGCAATTTCCTCTTAAATCCATAAAGTGTAAGGCTGTCTGGGTGTAAGGTTGGTTGGTTGTTGGCTTTTTTCACACTTGTTTCTGACTGGCTATTTATCCTCCTTCCCCATCATTTGGATCCAAGGCATAAATGTAGTACATTTCAGTGACAGTACCAGGAGTTATTTATATCCTACCTGCACCTTACAGAACATGCAAGAAGTGAGATGAACAGTCTGAGCAGGAAACATCCATTACCTAAAATATTTTGTTTGATCATTTTGTTCTGCTTTTTATTTCATGCTTTTGCTGGAAATGTGGTAAATGATGTTTCAGAGACTGCCTATCTGGGAGCTCTTGAGCATGTTAATAATGTAAACATTTCAGGTACATTTGGAAATACATGCCCAGGGATAAAGCGGCATCCATTCCCCTATCATGGTAGAACGTTGCAGAATGTTCAAGAGCTGTGATTCTTCCAGATATTTCTATTGAGCTTACAAAATTACATTGTCAAATAGGAAAGGCTTTTAGCTGTAACATTTCCATTGTGCACTCTTCTGTGTTTATAAAATTGATACTATCTGCCTATTGTATGAAATTTGGAAAAGAACATAAACATATGAGAAGTTACCCATAATCCCAATATTGACATTTCAGTTTACCAAATGTTTACCTTATGAAAATATTTGTTCTGCCTCAAATTATTAGGACTCTGAACATTTGCCAGGCAGCATGTGGACATGTTCCTCAGTTCCCAAAGCAATGGTATGAATTGGAACCACGTCATGCTATGGCTCAGTAATAAACATTAATGCAGTCATGTGTTCAAGTTTTTCCATGGGCATTAATTCACTCCATTGCCTTTTACCCTTAAACTAGTCACTTGTTTTTATCTGGAAAGGAAAACAGCAAGTATGAGCTCTTCAGTACATCTTTGTTAGGAATACTTCATTAACCTTACTTCCAAAAAATAAAATAAAATCCATATAACTCGAATTGATCAAGTCTATTTTGTGAGACCCAGTACTTTTCACCCAGCAGAATCTAATCTACAAATCTCAGAGCCTTGACATTTAATTGCCTCATATATAAAAAAAACTTACCTTGCTCTTTATCTTTTTCACCTGAAATTTTGCAGTGGTTGAAGAACTTTGGAATATCTAGAGTGAAGCCATTATTCTATGTCTAGGTTTCTTCAAAGACCATCAGAGTCATGGCGTGGTGCTTTGAAGTTTGTCTTTTTTGACTTGTCCTTTGAATCCCTAGGGGGCAAACATTTAAGTCTATATGTCTTTAAACCAAAGCCAAGCTGACATCCTGCGCTATTGCTGGCCTTATTTATGGAACTGGAAAATTATATTCTGGAAATTAAGGAAATTATGCTGCTATTTTGAAACAACACACATCAGACATCAAGGGGTGGAAGTGACCATCTTTGTTTTTATATTGTTCTAGCCAGACTTTCTAAATAAAGATAATGTCTAGTTAAATAATGTAGAAATATCATGTAAATATTTAGAAATTACCTAAGAATCAGAGGGTGGAGATTCAGAAGAGACAAGGACTCAACCTCTCTATTCTGATAACAATACTTAAAAATTTACTGTTTTTCTGTATAGGAACATAACAGTAGATTGGATTTCAAGAAAGTTATAATTAGGTGACCTGACAAATTTTTTTTCATTTAACATCATTCATGCAATCTCAGCTTATAATATGAATGTATGATCTGGTTAGTTGAATAATTTTGTGAATTATTGAATAATGAAATGGTTAATTGAATAATTTTTCCATATAGTATTCCCCCAGGAGAAATACATTTTCTGTGACTCATACATTCACAATCCAAAACTTTAGCTCAAAGTCCTATTAATTGTAATGCTGTTCAGAGTTTCTATAAAAGCAGTCCTGTCCAATAGAACTTCCTGCAACCATAGAAATCAGTGCTCTATCATGTACTCCACCCAGTACAGTAATCATTGCTCATCTGTGGTTATTTAACACTTAAACATGGCTATTGCACCTGAGAAGCTGAATGCTTAGTTTTGTTTAATTTTAATAACTAAATTAAAATGATTACATGTTGCTAGTGACTACAATATCAGACAGTTGAAAAACTCCCTTGGTAAATCAGTCAAGCATGACACTTAGGAAAAATCAATTAAATCTTTTTGGGTTTAATGACAATTATTTTCTTAATACACAGTATATGCAAGAATATATTCTAGAATGGTTATATTTATTTATTTTATATTGTACTATCTTAAGTGCTAGAATTAATGACAGGTTAAAATGCTCACCTATGCCTTATCATACTCATTCCCTTAGGAATTGAGCAGTTTAGCAGAATTACAAGGTCAGTCCATTTGTGAATATCATCTTAAGTCAGAAATCCAGATGCCTTTTTAAGCTTGGGTGCAGTTTGATAGCAGAAAGGTAAATTTGCCTATGTCAAAATTTGAATTGAAAATCTCATAGACAAATACCTGAGACTGTTAAAACAAGGCTTATCGATATCAGAGTCAATTAATTGTTGTTCACGGTCTTTCTTTACGCAGCCTTTTCACTGACGGTGTAATTGCTGTACTTTTCCTCCAAATACCCACAAGCCTCCCTGTCTGCACCACGAGCACTTTCTCAGTGAAATCAACTCTAGCCACTCCACTCAACATGGCATTCCACCTGGCTCCCAGCATTGCCAGATTTTCGTACTCTATTTTTCTACCATCTTACAGAATTTTTATTCACTTAAATTTATTTTATGTCCTTTAAACAAATATGTGACTCATGAAGTTAATATGGGGGTCATTTTTATTCACTGATAAATCAGCAACTCTGAAACAGGGCCAAGTGCTTGGTAGCCCTCCATAAATTTTCTATATTGTCCAAACACCTGAATAAACTGTTTGCTTCATGAGTCAACAATGGTGAATCTTTTTCTATAAAGAATAGATGGTATAACTTTTACAAGCTTTATATGCTTTGTGTCTCATCTTCTTTAAAAAAAAAAAGTGTACATTTTCTTAGCAGATCTTCTAAAAACAGTGTTGGCCAGCACCAGCACATAGTTTGCCTACCCTTGGCCTAATTGAAGAGGGAGATGCATGGGAGAACAATACCCAGAAGATGATTCACCACAGAATGACTTGTTTTGACACTTCCAGGAGTTTTGTGATAATGTATGCTGTGCCCCCACTTCCTTCAACTCAAGAGGAAACACTCTTGTGGTAAGTTCAGTCAGGATGACTACAAAGTGTTCCAACATGCCAAGCCACATCCTCTCCATCCCCCAGTCAACTAAAATTATAGTTCTCTGTCTCCTATAAAATATTAATGAAGAACTAAAGTGATATTTGGTCTTTAGTTGTTTTTTTTTTTTAAATTACAACATGTACTCCATTTGAGAAACCAATGAAAGTTATAGACACTTTTCTCCACTCAAATTTTCATATAACCATCATTTTGCATGCTGATATTAGGGGTTCATGAAGTCTTAGAAGCCTGAAGTTAAGGACCCCTTTGCTCCCCCACTGTGTACATGATAGAACAAAAGGATTTGCTTTAAATGCTTTTCCTGTTCAATTTACTGTTATCTGACATAGTGAAAAATGTCAAAGAACTAATCCACAGCACCTAGTAATGTCAGCAAATATTTTAAAATGTTCTTTGCCTGAGATATAATTTCAGGCAGGTCATTTCTTCACTAACTAAAATTTAGTGAAATGGGAAAATTTATTTTTTGGTTGTTTTTCATGTTTGTTCTAAATAAGCAGTCTCATGACAGCCTTAGATTCCTCCAAGTTAGCAATACCCATGTACTTTCCTTTGAGTGTTTAAGTCTTTGCGTATTAGTATTATAAACGACAGTATAACATATGTTTGTATCTTTCATTTCTAGAATGGTGTCACAAAAATGATGGGATATGGAGGTTGCTTTTCCGTCTTCCTAAGACAAACTATTATCAAGTTCATGATGCTGTAGTCTATAAAAGACATTCAGAGATGTTCATTTTGTGATCCTGAGTTTTCAGTGTCATGCTGAGGTACACACTTTAGATACTATTAGAGGTAGAGTTCTGAACCTTGCATTGAAGACACTGCTGGGATATTATGTGTGTGAGAGTGACATGGCACACCTTATTTGTTGCTGGAAACGTTTAAAACATTGATTTTCTCAGTTGATTTACATTGGAAAAAGTTTAAATGAAGTTGTATGTGGTTATTGCTATAATAGAATTATACACATCGGCATTTAGTTGGGAGTTCATAAATAAATGGGAAACAGGGAGCTTCCATTCATTGCTGAACATTCTCCCATTTAAGACTGTGGCAGCATGCTGGCCATGGGGACATCACCTGAAAAGCATGTCTCTATAGAGCAAAACTGTGAAGATCACTGAACTAGAGAAATTCTCCCTCCATGTAGAAAATATACATTCAGTGTCCTTATTAAGGTAAAATGCTGCACATATTCACTAATATTAATGGGAAGCCTGTTTAATAATTCTCAGGGACATATAAGGTAAATCAGCTGTTTAGACTCAAGAAAGCATACGCTGAAAATTGTTCTCTTGCCTGGTTAATCACAGTCTACTTACTCAGGCTCCTTGGGAGGAAATGAAGATAAAGTTGCAGCAAACACAGCCAGGATTAATAATGTCAAGGTCAAATTCACACATTGCTTGAAAATGCTGGAAGTTAAAATAAGAAGAACTATGACAGAACTGGGATAGTGGCAATATTTTAAGTAGACATGGATTGTTACCAAAAAAAAAAAAAAAGAGTCAAACTGATTTTCTGTTTGATGATTCATAAATCCCATTGCCCTTCAAGAAGACATCTCTTAGTCTTGTTTTGTCACATTCTTAGATGAAGAAAAACCAAATACATCCCATTAACCAAATATGGATAACAAGAATAGATTAGTGTTTTAAATGCAAGCCAATCATAGGAGGCTCAATAAATTATAGGTAGAGGAGATTTTGAACAAGCTATCTCCTCTCCTTTCCAAATACAATAAATTTTTTAAGATCAGAGTGCAGATCACATGAAGTTAATAAAGTAGAAAATGACACTATTTACCTTCATCAAATAATATGTCAAGAAATTTATAGCTCTGCTCTTTGGAAAGCTGTCTTATTTAGCCTGCTGTTTTTGAAACATTTTAATAGCCAGAAGCAAACAGGGAACATAACACATGCGAAGCTAGCTTTTATAAAATCTTTGACTTCATTTGCTGAATCATTGTGTAATATCATGGTTTCTTTTTTTCTGCAATAGGCACCTATGAATACGCACGAATTAACACATATATTAGATAGTCGGAAGTGGCCAAGACTTAGTAGCTATTACATCCAACGAAGAAAGGATTGGTAGGATGGCTGCTGAATAACACTTGTCATTACTGCACATGTGTCTGCAGGTTCCTGCAGGTCTCCCAAAACACAAGAGTAAAGGTCACTGTTCAAAGAGAGCCCGTTTATCTGAGCATAAAGGAAAGGATTTCCCATTGCAAATCATATTTATGATCCACTTCGTCTCATATCCTTCCTAGAATAGTGGTAGGGTGAAGTTTTTTTTTATTTAGTAAATATAAATTTCCAAAGTACAGTTTATGGATTCCAATGGCTTCCCCCCTCCAAAATTACCCTCCCACTCACACCCCTCCCATCTCCTGCTCCCTCTCCCATTCCATTCACATCAAGATTCATTTTCAATTATCTTTATATACAGAAGATCGATTTAGTACATATTAAGTAAAGATTTCATCAGTTTGCACCCACACAGAAACACAAAGTGTAAGATAGTGTTTCAGTACCAGTTATAGCATTACTTCATATTGGGCAACACATTAAGGACAGATCCCACATGAGACGTAAGTACACAGTGACTCCTGTTGTTGACTTAACAGTTCGACACTCTTGTTTTTGGTGTCAGTAATCTCCCTAGGCTCTAGTCATGAGTTTCCAAGGCTATGGAAGCCTTTTGAGTTTGCCGACTTCAATCTTATTCCGACAGGGTCATAGTCAAAGTGGAAGTCCTCTCCCCCGTTCAGAGAAAGGTGCCTCCTTCTTTGCTGGCCCCATTCTTTCCACTGGGATCTCACTCGCAGAGATCTTTCATTTATGTCTTTTTTTTTTTTTGCCAGAGTGTCTTGGCTTTCCATGCCTAAAATACTCTCATGGGCTCTTCATCCAGATCCAAATGCTTTAAAGGATGATTCTGAGGACAGAGTACTATTTAGGACATCTGCCATTCTATGAGTCTGCTGTGTATCCCACTTCCCATGTTGGATCATTCTCTCCCTTTTTGATTCTATCAGTTAGCATTAGCAGAAACTAGTCTTGTTTCTGTGATCCCTTTGACTCTTAGACCTATCGGTGTTATCAGTTGTGAGCTGAAATTGATCACTTGGACTAGTGATATGGCATTGGTATATGCCACCTTATGGGATTGTATTGGAATCCCCTGGCATGTTTCTAACTCCACCATTTGGGGCAAGTCTGATTGAGCATGTCCCAAATTGTACATCTCTTCCCTCTCTTTTTGCCACTCTTATATTTCACAGGGATCACTTTTCAGTTAAAATTTAAACACCAGAGAATAATTGTGTGTTAATTACAGAGTTCAACCAATAGTACTAGAACAGAACAAAGAAAAAATACTAAAATGGATAAAGTATTACATTGTACATCAACAGTCAGGACAAGAGTTTATCAAGTCACTATTTCTCATAGTGTCAATTTCACTTCAACAGGTTTCCCCTTTGGTGCTCAGTTAGTTGTCGCCAATCAGGGAGAACATATGATATTTGTCCTTTTGGGACTGGCTTAATTCACTCAGCATGATGTTTTCCAGATTCCTCCACTTTGTTGAAAATGACCGGGTTTCATTGTTTTTGATTGCTGTATAGTATTCTATAGAGTACATGTCCCATAATTTCTTTATCCAGTCATCTGTTCATGGGCACTTGGGTTGGTTCCAGGTCTTAGCTATTGTGAATTGAGCTGCAATAAACATTAAGGTGCAGACAGCTTTTTTGTTTGTCAATTTAATTTCCTTTGGGTAAATTCCAAGGAGTGGGATGGTTGGGTTGTATGGTAGGGTTATATTCAGGTTTCTGAGGAATCTCCAAACTGACTTCCATAGTGGCTTAACCAGTTTGCATTCCCACCAACAGTGGGTTAGTGTCCATTTCTCCCCACATCCACGCCAGCCTCTGTTGTTGGTAGATCTCTGTATGTGAGCCATTCTAACTGGGGTGAAGTGAAACCTCATTGTGGTTTTGATTTGCATTTCCCTGATTGCTAGTGATCTTGAACATTTTTTCATGTGCCTATTGGCCATTTGGATTCCCTCTTTTGAAAAATGTCTATTGAGGTCCTTGGCCCATCTCTTAAGTGGGTTGTTTGTTTTGATGTTGTGGAGTTTCTTGATCTCATTTTAGATCCTGTTTATTAATCCTTTATCTGTAGCATAGATTGCAAATATTTTTCCCATTCTGTCAGTTGCCTCTTCACTTTCTTTGCAGTTTCTTTTGTAGTACAGAAACTTCTCAATTTGATGCAATCCCAATAGTTAATTTTAGCTTTGACTGCCTGTGCCTGCAGGGTCTTTTCCAAGAAGTCTTTGACGGTACCTATATCTTGTAGGGTTTCTCCAATGCTCTCTAATAATTTGATGGTGTCAGGTCGTAAATTTAAGTCTTTAATGCATGTTGAGTGAATTTTTGTGCAAGGTGAAAGGTAGGGGTCTAGCTTCATGATTCTGCACTTGGAATCCAGTTTTCCCAGCACCATTTATTGAATAGACTGTCCTTACTCCAGGGATTGGTTTTAGATCCTTGATCAAATATAAGTTGGCTGTAGATGTTTGGATTGATTTCTGGTGTTTCTATTCTGTTCCATTGGTCTGTCCATCTGTTTCTGTACCTGTACCATGCTGTTTTGATGACAACTGCCCTGTAGTATGTCCTGAAATTTGGTATTGTGATGCCTCTGGCTTTGTTTTCATTGTACAAGATTGCTTTAGCTATTCGAGGTCTCCTGTGTCTCCATATGAACTTCAGCATCATTTTTCCCAGATCTGAGAAGAATGCCTTTGGTATTTTCATTGGTATTGCATTGAATGTATAAATTGCTTTTGGGAGAATGGACATTTTGATGATGTTGATTCTTCCAATCCATGAGCATGGAAGGTTTCTCAATTTTTTGGTATCCTCTTCTATTTCTTTCTTTAAGGTTTTGTAATTTTCATCGTAGAGATCTTTAATATCCTTGGTTAAGTTTATTCCAAGGTATTTGATTGTTTTTGTAGCTATTGTGAATGGGATTTATCTTAGAAGTTATTCCTCAGCCGTGGCATTACCTGTGAATACAAAGGCTGTTGATTTGTGCATTGATTTTATATCCTGCTACTTTGCCAAACTCTTCTATGAGTTCCAATAGTCTCTTGGTAGAGTTCTTTGGATCTGCTAAATAAAGAATCATATCATCTGCAAAGAAGGATAGCTTGAGTTCTTCCTTCCCAATTTGTATCCCTTTAATTTCTTTTTCTTGGCTAATAGCTCTGGCTAAGACTTCCAGAACTATATTGAATAACAGTGGTGAGAGTGGGCATCCCTGTCTGGTACCAGATCTCAGTGGAAATGCTTCCAACGTTTCCCCACTCAATATTATGCTGGCTGTGGGTTTTTCATAAATTGCTTTGATTGTATTGAGGAATGTGCCTTCTATACCCAGTTTGCTTAGGGTTTTCATCATGAAAGGGTGTTGTATTTTATCAAATGCTTTCTCTGCATCTAGTGAGATAATCATATAGTTTTTCTTCTGCAGTCTGTTAATGTGGTGTATCACGTTGATTGTTTTGTGAACACTGAACCATCCTTGCATACCAGGGATAAATCCCACTTGGTCTGGGTGGATGATCTCTCTTATGTGTTTTTGCATTCTATTGGCCAGAATTTTATTGAGGATTTTTGCATCTATGTTCATCAGAGATATTGGTCTGTAGTTCTCTTTCAATGCTGCATCTTTTTCCGACTTAGGAATTAAGGTGATGCTGGCTTCATAGAAAGAATTTGGGAGGATTCCCTCTTTTTCCATTGTTCTGAATAGTTTGAGAGGAATTGGAGTTAGTTCTTCTTTAAATGTCTGGTAGAATTCAGCAGTGAATCCATCTGGTCCTGGGCTTTTCTTTGTTGGGAGGGCCTTTATTACTGTTTTAATTTCTGCCTCAGTTATGGGTCTGTTTAGGTTTTCTATGTCTTCCTGTTTACTTTTGGTAGGTTGCATGTGTCCAGGAATCTATCCATTCCTGATAGATTTCCCTGTTTGCTGGCATCAAGTCCTTATAGTAATTTCTGATGATTCTTTTTATTTCTGTGGTCTGTTGTTATGTTTCCTTTTTCATCACTGATTTTATTGATTTGGGTCTTTTCTCTTCTTTTTTTAGTTAGTTGGGCCAATTGCTTCAGTCCTTGAAAACAACGAGGGAAACTGAGGTTGAATTCCTTGATGCTGGCTTCAGCCTGACCCCGTCCCACCTGAGTAAATACTACAGATAAATATAAATATATGCACACACATACATAGACACACATACAGTTAGGGAGTATATCAGCAGATGCTTCCTTCTGTTTCTTTTATGTCCTCTCTTTTTGACTTTCAATTTTTTTTTTTTTTAATTTGTAGTTGCATGAGTATATGTCCCCAAATGACTATGGAACACAATGAGTGTTGGTTTAGGGATATGAAAAAATTTTATCAAGCAGCGAAGTTCTCAATTATGGAATGCATAAGTGAGGAGTAGCCATATCTTTTTACAAAATGAACTTCGCAAAAAGAAGTTAGTTTTTTTGGGTATAGAAATGAAGAGACTCAAAAACAAATATTACTCTATATCACACACGATTTTGTTCCTATATCATATATTTAAGACAGTCTGCTTCCTACTCAGCAACTAAACAGTTTTAGATTCTTATGTATTTATTTTTGCCATTCTGTTGTGTTTTCTACTTTTATGCTTTGGATTATCAGTGAACTTCCACTTCACTCTTTGATCCATCTTTTTCTTTTCTTAATGTGTAGCATCTTTTTATGTTTTTTCAGAGCTAACATCTTGTGAAGATATTGATTCTCTCAGAATGTTGTTACACATCTTGACTCTCAGAATGTTGTTATACATCTTGATTAATATGGTACTAAGTGTAAAACATTTAAGGAATTCTGAAATCACTGTGTATCAGAATTAAAGAAGTCAAAATGCTCACTTTTTTATCTCCTTGTAAAAAAATTCATGTTTGTGGAGTATAAATTCAGAAATGAATTCTTTATAACCCACTGTGAATTGTAATTTATCCTGAAATTTATACATAATCAATTAGGAGAAGTTGTAAATGTAAATGTAAATGACTAATATTGCTTATTTCTTTTTTGATTTTTAATTTTATTTTGTACATTGTATGTATGAAACACATGAAATCTGTTCTCTTTATATTAATAAAAATTTTTAAGAAATTAAAAACAGAGATAGTAATGTGTTAGAGTAAAGGATTCAAGACAATGATCTTAACATGGAAAACAAAGATTTATGTTATTTACATGGTATGATTCAGTTGAGCAATACTTATAATAAATACCAAATGATATGATGTCCAAACAGTTTTTATACTGTGTTACTTCCACAAATAAAAAAATATATAATGTTTTATGAGACTGGCTTATTTCACTTAGCATAAGCTTCTCCAGTTAGTTTTGATATGTCCTTGAATTCAATTAGCGAGTATTTTGTTGAGGATTTTTGCATCTATGTCCATTTGTGATAATGGTTTATAGTTCTCTTTCTTGGTTGTCTCTTTTTCTGGTTTTGGAATTAAGGTAATGCTGGTCTCAGTAGAAGAAACTAGGGAGAATTATCCTTTTCAATGTTTTGAAAAGCTTAAAAAGAATGGGGATTAGTTCTTTAAAAGTTGGATATAATTCAGCAATGAGGCCATGCAGTCTTAGGCTTTTCTTTGTTGGGAGGGTCTTCATTATTGATTCAATTCCCACCGTGATTATTGGTCTATTTCTGTTTTCTATGTCTTTATGCTTCAATTTTGGTAAATTTTAAGCGCCTCTCCATTGCTTCTAGGTGTTTCAATTTGTTGGCATGTAGCTGATTGTAATGTTTCTTTTTTGTATTTCTGTTGTATCAGTTAAAACATATCCTTTTCATCTCTTATTTTATTGATTTATGTAACCTCCTTCTTTTTGGTTATTTGGGCCAATGTTTTACCATTTTTTAGTTTTTGGAGAAAAACCGTTCTTCAATGAGCTTTTGAATGTTTTTTATTTCAATTTTATTTCTTTAATTTTTTTGTTATTTCTTTCCTCCTACTAATTTTCATTTTATTTTGTTCTTGTTTTTGTAGGTCTTTGATATGTATTTTTGGGTCAATTATTTGAAACCTTTCAAATATCCTTATGTAGGCACTTACTGCTAAAAACTTTCCTCTGAACACTAATTTTGCTGTATCAAATAAGTTTTGATGTGTTGTGTTGTCATCTTCATTTGTTTCAAGAATTTTTTTTTTATTTTCCTTTTGATTTACTCTGTGACCCACTGTTCATTCAAGGAGCATGCTATTCAACCTCTATTATTTTGTATATTTTCTAGAGTTTCTTATCTTGTCAAATTCCATCCTCATGTAATTGTGATAAAAGATACATGCATGGCTTCAATTTTTTTTTAATTTGTTGATACTAGTTTCATGGCCTAGCATGTAGTCTACCCTAAAAATGTTTGGTGCACTGATGAAAGCAATGTATATTCTGTAGCTGTGTTCTGGAATGTTTTGTAGATATCAATTAGAACCATTTTTCAATAGGTAGATTAGCTCTGTTGCTTCTTTGTTGATTTTTTTTAACTAGTTGATCTGTCCATTGATGAAAGTGGGGTATTGTAGTCTCCCATTATTATTGTATCAGAGCATATGTCCCTCTTTAGATCCATTAGCTGTGTGCCCTAGCAGAGTTCTTGGATCTATCCCTGAATCATTACTAATGCCCTTCCTGTCTCTTTTAACAGTTTGTTTATGAAAGTCTATTTTGCCTGATATTAACGATAGCTACTATTGCTTGTTTTTGATTTCTGTTTACATGGAAAGGCTTTTCTCATTCTTTCCCTTGCAATCTGTGGGTATGCTTGAGGTCAAAGTGTATTTCTTGTAGGAAGAAAACAGATGGGTCTTGCTATTCGATCCATTTAGGTATCTCCTAATTGGAGAATTTGGTCCATTTGCATTAAAGATTATTATTGGTAAATATTAATTGATGCTGCCATTTTCTATAAATGTTCCTATTGTTTGCTTTGGAATTATCTGTGCTATTATTTGGAGATTTTTCTGCCTTCACATTCTTTCATGATGCTGATTATCTTTCATTTTTTTTTTATGTGTGGTGCATCATTAATTATTTGTATGGCTGGCTACTGGTGGCAAATTATTTCAATTTTTGTTAACCTTGGAAGGTGTTCATTTACCGTAATTTAAAAATGAAAGCTTTATTGGGTAGTGTATTCTGGTTTGAGATTTTTTTTTTCTTTAATGACTGCGACTATATCCATTCTTTCCTAGCCTATAGAGATTCTAACCAGAAATAAGGTTTCAATCTAGTTGGAAATCATTTAAAGGTAATTTGACATTTCTTTCTTGCTCACTTTAGGATCTTTTATTTATACTTTTTTTTTGAAAGTTTGAATATAATATGTCCTGCTGAAGAGGTTCTCTGATATGTCAAATTGGGTTTCTTTGCAATTCCTATACCTTGATGTCCCTATCATCTCCCAAATTAGGGAAGTTTTCTACTATTTTTTCACTGAATAAATTTTCTAAAGCATTTTGTTTTTCCTTTCATTCAGGAATTCCTAAACATGCAAGTTTGGTCATTTAATGATAACCCCTGGATCCTGAACTCTATTCTGAGGTATTTCAAATTACTTATCTTCTAATTAGATATTTTTTCTGCTGATTTACAGGTTTTTTTTTAATTAAGGCTTCAACTGTATTTTTATCTGACATATTGAATTCTTCATTTCTAATATTTCAGTTTGTTTTTTATTTAGTATCTTTAATTCCCTGCAAAATTGTTCATCCATGTCAGTTTCAGATTTCTGTAATTCATGTAATTGCTTCTCTGTTTTTCAGTAAAATACAATCATTCTTTTGAATTTCCTTTCAGTCATTCCATCAATCTCCTCATCTTCACAGGCTAATATTGAAGCATTATTGTGTTCCTTTGGGGAGTCATATTGTCTTCCATGTTCATTTTTCTTTTATTTCTGTGTTTATTTTTATGCATCTGGAGAAGAACTCGTCAACTCCTCTGAAAGCTGTGTTCTTAGGCTTTGTCCACTATGACTTAGTGGAATGCCTGCACCTTGGGTGGATATCCAGAGGTGTGTGCTTGGCAGAGAGGGATCTGGGAGCTCTGGCCAGTGTTTGCAGGTGGGGCAAGTGACCAGAGGAATGCACAACTTGGGCATGTCAAATCTCTATCACAGTAGGGGTAGGGTATGATCACATGAGTGGCTGAACCAAGGTGAACCAGCTGCCTAGGTTAAGCTCCAGTGCCTGTGCACTCACCCACTGAGGCAAGGAGCCTCGCAGAAGATCTATGTGCTTCATAGCATGAGTGCTAAGCCCTCCACAAGGTCCCTCCCCAGCACTCAGGGAATTCTGCATTTCTAGAATCCAATGAGAAGATTGTCCAAAGGCCCAGCCACATTACACACCCTTCTCAGTTTCCCAACCTACATAGAAGACAACATCACATCATTCTGACAGTCACAGGTTGCTTGGAATGTTCTCTCTGCCTTCTTAGCCTCCCCAGTGAAGGGCCAGCTGCCCCTTGCCTGGTACCAGCTGCCTGATCAAAAGACAGCAGTTGGTATTCCACCTCAGAAAGTTAGGTATGGTTCTTGGGTGGTAGCAGGAAAAGGATTAAACATTCCCTCCTTCATAAAGCTAAATGGGAGCCCTGTCTCCCACCTGTCCGAGTTGGTGAGGACCACAGGGTTCCCCCTCAGACAAGATCACCAGTGGTGCATGGGCTGAGGCAGGCTCCTCTTCCCTCTCTCTGGTAGATGATTCCTCTCCCATCAGCAGTCATGGGGTTGCTGATAGTGTCCTGCTGGCTGCTGTGTGTTTGTGCACAGTCTTTGCTGCTCCATGGAGTCTTCTCTTCTGTACACTTTCCACTGAAAATTTCTCTCCCCTGGCAATGCAGTAGCTCCTCTGATCTTCTGGTATCTTCTGTAGTCAAAATCAGTGTGTCTTTTCCATATTCAGCCATCTTGGATCCTCTCATTTCTCTTTTGATACTAATATTACCCAAGACAGGATCTGGTCATTTCCTGGGCATCTCCCCCTTCCACAATAAACCTGCTTTATATATAATCTCCTGCCAGCAATATACTAGTCTATTTTAAAAGTTAAGAGAAAAATAGAAGTATATTTATCTTGCTCCAAAAATAGTGAAATCCACGCCTTGTTTTTTATCATATACATTTTCCATGAATATTATATGTGTCAATTTCAATTTATTTGCACCTCAAATGAAATTGTCTTTTAAGATAATTTCTATAATTTTTTTTGTAGTTTCCTCAGACATATTTTCACTTCAGGTGTCCATCTTCATCAAAATTTCCACCCCTGGTCCAGGCTTTCCTTACTATCTCTTAAATCTTGCAGAGGTATTTTGCCTACTTTATTTTTTTCCCAGGATTTTTTATTTACTTACTCTTCATTATTTCTGAAGTTTCAAATACAGCTCAAGAGTTAGTGAAGTAGCACAAATGTTGTTCCTAAGACCCCTAGGCTCTCTGACTTGAAAATAAAGCTAGTGAACATCCCTCTGATCTTTATACCCCTATCTTCACCCACACCTCTCTCCTTCCACCACTACAGATGATTAACTGTGGAAGTTACTTTATTTTCCTTTTCAATTTATGCATTGGGAATGCAGTGATGTTGGACAGACTTATCTAGTCCAAAGCCAGTTGATCAGTATGTTTTCCACTTCTATACACTGGCCAAAGGGAGTGCTAACTATGTCCTTTGGACTTTCTGTCTTCACTATTGCTGGACAAATTTATTGAACACAAAACGATATTTCCATTCATATTTCTATAGCCAAATTACCATAAATAAATCTATAAGAGAATGCATCAATAATGAGGAAAGTGAGACTAGCAATTTCATGAGTACAATTTCTTCTCCTCTCTGCTTCTTCATATCAAAATATAAGCCAAAACTCAATTTCCAAAGTTTTCTTAAATATAGAACTCCGTTATATAAACCCCTATAACTTCCACGTTCATGTAATTGTACTTGAGCAGTCTAATCATACATTAAACCAAGGAAGCAGAATACAACACTTTTAAGGAAGAGATGTTTTTATTAGTTTGATTTTAATGTACTAATTAATCGTGACAATCTTTATAACCAATAATAACCATATGTGATTTCAATAACATGTTTTTAATTCATTAAGACTACATTTCTATTTACCTGCTTTTCTCATTTTTTCAAGTTGCCTTAATTTCTTAATATCTCTGCTTTTAAATTAAAACTTCATAATATTTAACTCAGAGGTTAAAGTTTAATCTCAGAGGTTCTTAACTTTGGAAGTTGATTAAAATAGGTAGAAATCAACAATGTCCCCAGGCATGGGAAATTATTAGGGATAATACCCAGTTGTTCTCTCATAGAAGATGAAAGTAAAACTCCATAGAGGAAGATTTAAGATTTGTGTAAAACTACTGAGAGAATTAATTCTGAGAAGTGTATGACAAAATAGAGTGTATAAGCAACCTATGCATTAGATTAGCATCAAAATTATGGAGTTACAACATAAAGAGATTTATTTTAAAACTATGAAAGTACAACTTATAAACAGATACAGGATCTGTTCTTCCTGATAAATCATTACATGGCAACTTCTACCTCCTCAAAACTGTTAAAGCATATCTGTTGCCTCCATTTTACCAATTCTTCCCAAATGAGTTTTCAGCATTTTATACTCTGAGTTTAATTACTAAAATTCATCTAGAAATGGTTGTCACTAATTTTTGTCACTAACGGTTGTCACTAAATTTTTTCTAGCTTCATGTTACTTGAATTCTCTGTTACATCTGATATTTTTATCATCCCTTTTTGTAAACTCTCTCTTCCCACTTGTCCATGGCACCAAAATCTTCCCTTTTTGATTTAACTTTTAATCTTTTGATTCTTGATGCGCTGACATTTATCACTTTCACTGATTGTTTTGCTTGCCATATTCATAAATGTTTATACGCACTAATTTACCATCCTCAGTCATCTCCTTTCAGAATTATATATTTTCTTACTCTGAACTCTCATCTACTCTTACATCATCAGGTACCTCAGCTGCATTTGAGTCACTTCCTTTACGAAACACACAACGAAATTTACCCTGTCTTCACATTATCCATTGAATGTTGCAGACATTTCTAAAAATTGTTTTTCCCATCTTTTCTCTACTTCTGGGACATTAAAGTGTCATGATTAAGAGTTATCATATTTAATCATATTCTCAGTCTCCACTCTCTCTTCTTCCATTAGTGTGATATTTTTCAAAACAGAGCTAACTAACTCTATTACTCCTTTCAAAACTTCCACCTATTTCTTTTAGAATGCTTTCTAAAAGCTTATTGCAGCATTAATATCACCATCTAATCCATACCTAGCTATTATTTCCTAGTGCCACTTTCCCAGTTTTGATGACTTAGTCTATATTTGGACATTTTGTCTAAGGAGCATCTTCTACCTCGTTCCTTCTCCAGGCAGCACTCCAAATACATCTCCTCTCTACAAGTCCCTAATTCTCTTGACCACAAACCCTTCCTTCCTAATAAAGTTGCTTGCTTATCTGCATTTTTCAAACTATCATAGGGCTTTTCACATTTTATCATTTTTATTTGTGTTTATTTTATGCTCAAACTATAGTCTTAAAAGACAGAAATAATCTTTTCTCTTACATATTTTAGTAACTAGTCAATTACTTAGTATTATTTTAATTAGAGAAAATTAATTATAAGATAGTCTTTAAGCCATGATTTCTATACAGAAGAGGTTAATTCTTGTTTGTAAGGTGTTTCCATGTTGCAAGGAAGCTCTACCCCATGCAATGATTCAAAGACAAGGATTGCTACTCAAATCATGACTATGATGACTGGTGATGGAAAAATGATGCAACTGACAGAAGGGAATAAGTACGGGAAATTATTTCATGGATGATATTTTTGGAGAAAATCTCAAATCACATCTGTCTACTTCCAATTCGCTGAAATTCAACCACATACACACATAACCAAACCAGAGGTTGAGAAACACAATGTATCCTCTGAGAGAGAAAAGACAAGCATTCAGACAAGTAGCTGTCAGAATTTACTATCAGAGACGTGGTAGGGATCCCACAAAACATAACCACATGGAATGGCAAACCAGACCTTAGAATCAGAAAGTTGGATTCTGCTTATAAAATAATATAATGATTTAACCACTGTTATAAATTTCTGTACCCAGCTATTGAGGTAAGTATTACATATTTCAGGGTCATTCAGGTGATAATTCCATATAAACAGAATAAGGATTCAATAAGTACTAACAGAACAGTTTAAAGAACCACCCTAACAATAGACATAAAAAAGAGGAACGTGTAAGCCACAGAGTAAATTGGAGGATTTTTAAAAATAAGTTAAGCCCTTGAGACCAGCGCTGTGGCACAGGATGTTAATCCTCCGCCTGAGGTGCCTGCATCTCATATGGGCGCCAGTTCTAGTCCCGGCTGCTCCACTTCAAATCCAGCTCTCTGCTATGGCCTGCGAAGGCAGTGCAGGATGGCCCAGGTCCTTGGGGCCCTGCACCTGCTTGGGAGTCCTGGCGGAGGCTCCTGGCTTTTGATTGGCCTATCTCTGGCCGTAGCTGCCGTTTGTGGAGTGAACCAGCAGATGGAAGACTGACCTCTCTGTCTCTCCCTCTCACTGTTTGTAACTACCTGTCAAATAAAATAATAAAACAAAAATAAATAATTGATTACTGTGTAATTTTAAAAAAAAGTTAAGCCCTTAAATTTACAGTACCTGATTTATTGCTTATTAACATCTAATTAAATTAATATCATGTTCACATCTACAGAAAGTTTATACTTTTGTGTGTTTTCTTAAATTTTATGTAATAAATACAAATATACATGATCAATTGAAGAATATATTCACTAATAGAACTTATTTTATTTTTAATTTCCTTTTTTTCCTCTAAGAGTACCTCCAAAAATAATTAGAATTTACTGGGCATCAACACATACCATAGGATCAAATTCTATCTGTTATTCCTTGCTTTTCAATAAATTAGAGTAGAATATGATGCATAAATCAATAAATAACTTGAGAAGAGCATCAAGGTGCTTTAATGACAATAACACCTCCTTACACATTATCAATGTGTGTACCAGGCTTTATACTGGTTTAAGGTTCAATGTTGTGTTCCTCTATCACTTCTGGGCCACCTACATTGCCCAGTGTGAATATATTTATTAGAAAAGTCATACAGAAAAATCCATCTGCCCATTCTGTTTCCACAGAATTTTCTGGACTTCTTTTTTTTTAAGTGTTTTTTTTTTTATTATAAAGCTTTTATTTAAAGAATATAAATTTCCAAAGTACAGCTTATGGATTACAATGGCTTCCCCCTCCATAACTTCCCTCCCACCCACAACCCTACCCTTTCCCGCTCCCTCTCCCCTTCCATTCACATCAAGATTTATTGGACTTCTAGCAGCTAACTATAATAAATATCAAATCTAGAGAGGTATCATGAGCACAAAAATCCATGTTCATAAATAACAACTAGCTAAGCACTATGTTTGTGTGTGCAATGCAAATAATTTTGGTTATTTGACTGAAAACCATTAATAAGTAACTTAATTCTTCGTTACAGTGAAAATGAGGTATTCAAACTTTCCAAAGGTTGATTTTATTTTTGATAGTACTAGTATATTTCAAAGCCTTCAACACCATTTGTTGATGTAGGAAGATTTTGCTCGGATCTACACTGCTATTGAATTGTTCTCCAACTTACATAAAGAATAAGTGGGTGAAGACCTTTGTGAAGATTCCATTTAAACACACTTGCTTCATAGAGATATGATGTTGTATTGTCATTGCAGTCTGGAGGCTTGATTGGAAATGGATTTCTACTTTGTGTCTAGATGTGGTCTTGGAGGCCCTTGGTGAAGGACTGGAAGTTAACCATAATGAAAAGGCCAAAGGAAATTGTAAAAGATTACAGTAATGGAAGAGAAGAGAATCACATTTATTGTACATCTATGTGTCAGACTTTAGGAGAGTGCTTTGTTTTGTGTAAAAGCTGATACAATTATGATGAAATGAAACAAGGATAATTTCTAGAGAGACAAAATAACACTCAGCTGAAATATCAAGAAATAGAAGTTCTTTATTGGTTTCCTCATTTAAAGATCCAGTCTCAGAATTTTTGTTACGGAAATCCAAACTTTGGACTCAAGCGGAAATTACCAATGAAAAATAAACACAAATGAATATTAAATTTATAGTAGAATCAAACCATTTTCAAAAATATTTTATCAAATTGGGGATGAGAAAATTAGCATCTAGAACACTATTTTGTGTACATATAGAGTATACCTTCATGCATTGTTGATACAACCACTTACTAAAACAATCATTATTTATTGAGTTGACAACACATATACCTGAACACTCAATAATTCCATCTTTAGTTATATACTAATCTGAAACATAAATTATACAATAATGCCCAGAGGTATAAATCTGTAAATATGTTGAAATATTACATACCACATAGTCCATAACATTTTATAAGCATTACATGCTAATCAAGAAGTTTAAAGATAAAATTAAAAAAGAAAGTTCAGAGCAGCACCATATTTAAAAGTCAAAAACTGAAAACAGCACAAATGTCCATAAATAACAGAATATACAAAAATTGTGATATATTCACACAACGGAATATGCAGCTGCAATTGGTGAACAAATTATCAAATGAAGCAACATGTATAAGTTCATAAATATATGGTGCATGAAATAATTGGCACATGAAAATAAACAAGCTTTAAAATTCCATTTTGTAGGTTTAGTCACAGATGAAATGTATGTTTCAAGTTGGAAATTAGGATAAGAATGGCTTTTGTAACATAGGGAGATTCTAGAGTGCTGATAGTATTTAAAATCTTTATTGGGATACTGTATATACAAATGCTTCATAATGTCAAAATTTACTCAACTACACACTATAATCTATAGATTTCTCTGTTTATGTGTTACATGTTAATAAACTGATTCAAACATCTTCTATCTTCATGTAGATGTAGAAAGGAATACAGATAAAACAAGATTGTCCATGGGTTGATAACTGTTGGAGCAGGATTAATGAATACATGGCATTTCCTTATTCAGCATCTACTTCCTTTTATACATATTGCTAAAATGAAAAGAAACCAAACAGTACCTGGTTTTGCGGCACGGTTGCTAGGGACACCCACATTCCATATCAGAGTATCTGGGTTCAAGACTCATTCAGTTTCTGATGAAACTTCCTGCTGATGTGCACCCTGGGTGGTAGTGGTGATGGCTCCAGTACTGGGGCCCTGTCACCCATGTAAGACCATAATGGGATGTTGGGCTCCTGGCTTCTTTCTCGCCCAGCCACAACTGCTGAAGGTGTTTGGAACATGAACCAGAGAGTAAAAGTTCTTTCTCTTACTCTCTCTCTCTCTCTTTTTCAGTATCTCACCCTCTCATTGTATTTCATGTAAATAAAAATGAAATACCAAACTTTTGTATAAAAACAAACTACTTTCTAGTAAACAAACAATAGTAGTAAATACTTATGAATTTGTGTAGGTAATCACCTTTAATTCATAAAACAATCACAAAATAACAGTCTAATCATCTCAAGGGCTTAGGAAAACAAGAAGGAATGAAGCCAAAATTAAGAGGAGACCAGCAATAATAACACTCAGAGAACAAATAAATAAAGTTGAAAAAGAAAACAAAATATCAGCAAGAAGAAAAGCTATTTTTGTAGAAGACCAACAAAATAGAAAAATATTTAGCCAGAATAAAAAAGAAACAGAGAGAAAAATTTCAAACAAAAATGAGAAATGAAAAAGGAAATATTACAATTGATGTCACTGAAATAGAAAAGATAATAAGAAATTACTATGAATAACTATTTGCTAATAAATCAGAAAAGTTCAAAGAAAAAGATAAACTCCTGGAGACATGTAATGTACCAATATTAAATCAAGACTATGTAGAAAATTTAAACAAACACATAATAAACAATTAGCTTGAAGCAGTAATTAAAAGTTTCCCACAAAAGAAAAATCCTGGATCTGATGACTTTACTATTGGATTCTACAAAACATTTAAAAGGGAAGTACGCCCAAAACTTTTCAAATTATTCCAAAATATTGAGAAGGATGGAACTCTGCCAAATTCTTTTACGAGGCCATTACAAACAAAAACAGAACACAGAAAGAAAATTAGGTACCAATATTCTTGAACATGAATGTAGAAATTCTCAAAAAAAAAAATAGCAAACTGAATCCTGCCATAAATCACGATCAACTGGAATTTATCTGAGAAGCAAGAATGGTTCACCATTCTCAAATGAATATACATTATAAACCACATTAACAGAATGAACTAAAATCATACATCAATATATGCAGAGAAAGCATTTTATCAGATTCAACAATTATTTATTAAAGAACATATCTCAAAATTATAAAGGCTATATAAGGTAAACCAACAGGAAATTTCAAACTGAATAGAGAAAGGCTGAAGGCATATCCCCTCAGATCTAGAAGATCATTCTTAATCAATGTAGTATTAGAAATCAGCAAATACAAATAGGAAAGAGAGAGAAAAGGATGGAAGGAAGAAAAGAAGGAAGGAAGGGAGAGAGGGAGGGAGGGAGGGAAGGACATCAAAATTAGGCAGGAGGAAGTCAAAATATCAATGTTTGTGGATCATATGTTGTTATAAATGGAAAATTCTAAATTTTAGCCCACTAAAAACTACTAGAATAGATAAACCAATTACATAAAATCATAGGCTACCAAATCAATATACAAAAAGTCACATTTTTTCACACCAACAATGGTCCCACTGAAAGAGAAATCAGGAAAAATATCTCATTCAAAATAGCTACAAAAGAATCAAATACTTATATGAATAAATTCAACCAAACAAGTAAAACATCTCTAGAATGAAAATTATAAAATATTGATGAAAGAAATCTTCAAGAACATAAAAAATGAAAAGATATTCCTTGCTCATGTATTGAAATAATTAATATTTATAAAATGCCTATACGAACTAAAGCAATCCACAAATTCAATGCATTACCTGTCAAAATACCAGTGTCATTCTCAACAGGATTAGAAAAAACTATCCTAAATTTCACACGGAATCTCCAAAGACCTAATGTCAAAATGATCCTGAACAAAACATGAAGCTGCAGGCATCACAATACCTGATTTTAAATCATACTGCAAAGATATAATAATTAAAACCAGCTCATAAAACAATGGAACAGAATAAGGAGCCCAGAAACTGATCCATGGCCATAGAGTCAACTGATTTTTCATGGAGGTGTAAAGAACAAACATTGAAGAAACAATATTATTTTCAATAAATGACAAAACTAGATGTATATGTATACAAGAATAAAATTAAATCCCAATCTCTCACCATATACAAAAATTAACTCAAGATGGATAAAAGATCTATTTGTAAGACCTGAAACTATGACATTTCTAGAATAAAACATATGGAAATACTCAAAGATATTGGTGTAGATGACCTCCAAAAGCACAGACAACAAAAAGAGAACTAGACAAATGAGATCCTATCAAACTCAGAAGCTTCTACATAGCAGAGGAAATAATGCAGTGAAGAGACGTCTGACAGAACAAGAGAAAATATTTGCAAGCTACTTACCAAAGGATTAATCTCTAGAATATATTAGAAACACAAAAAGTGCAGCAGCAATAAAAACAATGAAACAACCAATCAAATAAAGAAATGGGCCAAAGACCTGAGTAAACAGTTCTCAAAAGAATATAAATGGTCAGCAAATATATGAAAGAACGATTCATTATCATTAGCCACCTGCAAAATGGACACCAAATCACAGAATGACTGTAATGAAAAGAAAGAAAGTAGCAAATGTGGAGAGGATTTAGAGAAAGGGGTAAACTTATACACTGTTGATAGAAATGTAAATTTGTACAGCCTCTGTGGAAACAGTATGAAGAATTGTTTGAAAATTAAAATACAACTATCATATGATTCAGCAATCCCACAATTGTGTATATACCCAACAGACATGAACTCATTGTTTCAAGAAGATACCTGCTCACCATATTTGTAGCAACAATACTCACAATAGCCAAAATATATACTCAACCAAGGTGTCTCTGATCAGATGAATGAGTAAATATATATATATATATATATATATATATATAATTTACATAAGATTCACTGATAGAAGATGATCCAGCTCTTAAAAAATAATTTCCAGTAAGTGAATGAAAACGGAGGACATCATGTTGAGTGAAATAAGCCAAAGTAAGACATATGTTAAATGGTCTCCTTTATATGTAAGAGCTAAAAGCAAAACATTCATTAAAAACAATGAATGTTGATGACTAGAGGTTGACAGGGATAAGAGGAATGAAAATAATTTGGATGAAATACAGCAGAAGCTATGTAAAGCTCCTTTATTATGACAAAGATACTAATATGATTATTAATAGTGGAAATAGGTATACTAGAACTCTTTGTAAAACTACCACACATTTCTGTGTTTTACAGTTTTAAACTATTCTGAAATAAAATGTTAAAAATTTTAAAGTATGGAAAAATATAAGTTGGGGGAAGACAGCCTAGTAGATAAGGTTAACTTGCCCATATCTCATAATGGAATACCAATGTTCAATTCTTGCCTTGTCTCCTGATTCCAGCTTCTTGATAATGTGGACACAGGAAGACAGTGGTAATTTCCTTCAACTTTCAGTTTTCAAACAGAGGGTACACACCGGAGTGAGTCCAGTTTGATGGGAATATGAATCTTCCAATATGTTTAGCAACCATTCAGTGACTATTAGGTAAAGAGATTTTTGTTTCTCCTAAGATATCTTATTTTATTTATAAGTAGATTGTTCATTATTTGAACATAACCTTATCTTCAAGTTTTAAGAAATAGTACATTATTTGATACAGTAGGAAAAAAGTGTAATATAAGTTTAAAAGAACTGTGAAGTTGTTAAAAATGAAATTTTATTATGTAAATCATGCCCAAGGGGTAAAGTAATGTGGCTAAGATTGTATATATGTTAAATTGCTGAGCAAAAACAAATCCAGATATGACCTTTTGTATATTTTACCATTTTCTGAAAGATGAATGGTTTGGAACTTAGAAGAAGCTAAATATTCTAAACATATTTCATCCTTTATAACATTCTCAAGATAAAAATTGGTGCAATTTATCTCAAAATTAAAATTACTTTTAAATGAACCAAATGTTGCCACCAACAAAGTGAGTGATGTTAAGAGACTTCCTTCAAATGACCTAGGATTATATGTTCTCAAGCTATAAAAATAAAGGAAATTATTCTATTGCTGTCTATTAAAATTCAATGTATATATGCTATGTAGCATGACAACAATGTGTGGCCAATAGCTGTTCTCTAAAGCAGAACCAGGCAATTGATATAGTATTTCAAAAGGCAAGCATTAGAAATTTTTACTACTTCATAAAATCAATTTACTTAAATATGCATTTCTGAATATACATTAGAAATACTTAAAGAAGAGGGAAACTTTTTTATGTGTAACAGAAATATACAGTTCTCTTAACAGCAAACATAAACCATGTTTTTAAAATAAATATTTGGAGATTTAAAAGTTTCACAGATGCGTATCAACACCATCCATTTATGCTACACAATAATTGGATAGCTGATAAAACTGACAAAACTTGTGAGCCTCATTTTTCTAAAACGTCCTTACCAGCTATAACTGTCCCATGTGTCTTTGAACCATTTGCTGCCAAATTTCCCCTCCTTATCAAATGAGATGGTAGACTACATGTTCTCTATGTGAAATTATTTATTATTGACACTAATTAAATAATATAAAATTAGCACAATTTGACTATTAACTTCATGCTACAAAATTACCACTCTGTAGGAAAAAGGTATATTAGGCCAAGCACATTCACAGTGCATATTGTAAAAATGTATTGGATCATGGGTTCATTTATTCTATGTTACTTTTTTCAAGGTTAATCCTCAGCTGGCAATTCTAAATTGTATTTTTAATGTTGCTATTCTCAAGCTCAAAATTATCAGTTTTCAAAAGTACCTGGTCAGAAGATGTTTGGCCTACTTTCCTTTGTTATTAATACAAATAAGAATAGATATTACGCCTTCTTCAGGCACAGTTCAAAGAAGACAATTCCCTCACAATCTTGCTCCCCCCAAGCTCCCTCCCTCCCTCATCTTCATCAGTTTTGCAAAGATATAATTTTAATCTACTTTATAATCCAGACTTAACTTGTCTCTAATAATAATGTTAAAGAAGTTAAAAAGAGGAAGACCATAGTTCCACAGGAGTATAAATAAAGGCTGAAAGTGACAATCCTGCCCCAAAATGAACACTTCATTTCTATACATTTTTTGGTATTCTATATTAACTGCCAAATATAAGGGAAAACATATATTTGTCATTTTTAAACTGGCTTATTTCACTAAGCATAATGGTCTCCAGTTGCATCATTTTATTGCAAAAGACAGGACTGCATTCTTTTTTATGGCTGAGTGGTTTTCCATCATGTATATAATATATACCATATTTTCTTTTTTTTTTTTTTTGACAGGCAGAGTGGACAGTGAGAGAGAGAGACAGAGAGAAAGGTCTTCCTTTGCCATTGTTTCACCCTTCAATGGCTGCCGCGGATGGCGCGCTGCAGCCCGTGCACCGCGCTCATCCGATGGCAGGAGCCAGATGCTAGGTGCTTTTTCCTGGTCTCCCATGGGGTGCAGGGCCCAAGCACTTGGGCCATCCTCCACTGCACTCCTGGGCCACAGCAGAAGGATGGCCTGGAAGAGGGGCAACCGGGACAGAATCCGGCGCCCCGACCCGGACTAGAACCCAGTGTGCCGGCGCCGCAAGGTGGAGGATTAGCCTGTTGAGCCACGGCGCCGGCCTATACCATATTTTCTTATCCAGTCATCAGTTGATGGATATCTGCATTGATTCCATATTTAAGCTATTATTGAGCTGCAATAAGCATGGGGTTACAAATGACTCTTTCATATAATGGTTTCATTTCATTTTGTAAATTCTCTGGAGCAGGATGGTTGCATCATATGATAGATTTATTTTCAACACTCTGAGAAATCGCCACTGCCTTCCATAATGACCAGACTGTTTACACTCCCACCAACAGTGAATTAGGGTGCCTTTTTCTCCATATCCTCATTATCAATTTTTTTTTTATTTTTGGATGATAGCCATTGTAACTGAGGAGTTATGATACCTCATTGTGGTTTTTGTTTGCACTTCCTTGATGACTAGTTATCCTGAGCATTTTCTCATGTGTTCTTGACATTTGTAGTTCTTTCTTTGAGAATTGCTTGTTCATATTGTTTACCCATTATTTAACTGGATTAACTGATTTATTTTTTTGAGTGTTGTGAGTTCTGTATATATCCTGAGTATTAATCCTTTATTGGTTAAAAAGTTTCCAAATATTTTCTCCCAGTGTGTAGGTAGCCTCTTCACTTTGCTGAGTGTTTCCTTTATTGTAGAGAAGCTTATTACTTGATGTAATCTAATTTGTCTATTTTTCATTTATTTCCTATGCTTCTAGAGTCTTTCCCAATATGTCTTTGCCTCAGACAATGTCTTGCAGAGTTTACCCAAGGTTTTCCTCCTGTAATTAAATGGTATCAGGTCATAGATTTACATCCTTAATTAATTTTGAATTGATTGTTGTATAAGGTGTAAGGTATGGGTCTTGTTTCATATTTCTGCATGGGTAGATCCATTTTCCCAGTACCATTTGTTGAAGACACTATCCTTGCTCAATGGATTGATTTCAGGTATTTTTTCAAAAATTAATTGGTTGTGTAACTGTAGATTATTGTGATGTCTATGACTTTATTTTTGTTGTTTAAGATTGCTTTACCTATTTGGGATATCTTGTGTTCCAAATAAGAATTTTAGCATTGTTTTTTTCTAGATCTGAGAAGAATGCCATTGTTATCTTGATTAGAATTGCATTGAGTCTGCAAATTGTTTTCAGTAGTATGGACATTTTTATATTAATTCTTTCAATCCATAAACATGGAATATTTTAGCATTTTTTGTGTCTTCTTCAATTTCTTTCTTTAATATTTTATAATTTTTATTGTAGAGAGCTTTTACATCATTCATTGAACTGATTCCAAGTTTTTTAAGGGTTTTTCATATCTATTGGGACTGGGGCTGATCTTATATATTCATTCTCAGCCATAATATTTTGTGTAAACAAAGGATATTGATTTATTGATTTTTATGTGTTAATTTGACATTTTGAAACTTTCCAAACTCTCTCATGTATTTCAATAGCGTGTTCGTGGATTCTTTAGGTTCCCCCAAACATAGAATCCTGCCATCTGCAAACAGTAATAATTTGAATTTCTCCTTATCAATTTGTATCCATTTGCTTTCTTTTTCTTGCCTAATGGCTCTGGCTAAAACTTGCAGGAGTATAGTGAACATCAATGTTGAAAGTAGGCATACTTGTCTGGTTCTGGATCTTAATGTAAATGCTCCCAACTTTTCCCCATTCAATAATGATGCTGACAAGTGGGTTTATGATATACTGCTTTATTTTGTCGAGGAATGTTCCTTCTATACTTAATTAGCTTAAAGTTCTCATGAAAGGAGACACTTTCTCTATGTCTATTGAGATAATAATATGGATTTATTCTTCTTTTTGATAATGCGGTGCATAACTTTTATTGGTTTACATATGTTGAACCATTTCTGTATACCACAGTAAACCTTGCTTAACTCTGGCGAATGATCTTTCTGATCTATTGTTGTATTTAGTTAGCTCGTACTTTGTTGAGAATTTCTGCATCTATGTTTTCTTTCTCTGTTGAATCATTTTCTGGTTGTGGAATCAAGGTGATGTCGGCCTCATAGAAGGAGTTTGGGAGAATTTCCTATCAATTGTTTTTAATAATTTGAGAAGTATGGGAATTAGTTCTTCTTTAAAGGTTTGTTAGAAATCAGCAGGAAGCAATCCAGTCTTGAGCTTTTCTTTGTTAGGAGGGTCTTCCTTACTGATTCAATCTTCATCCTGTTTGTCTATTTAAGTTTTCTATGTCTTCATGACTCAATTCTTGTAAAGCATATATGTCCAGAAAATATCCATTTCTTCTAGATATTCCAATTTCTTGGCATATAGTTATTTCTAGTAATTTCTGATTCTTTTATTAATGTAGTATTCTTCATTATAACTCATTTATCATTTGATTTTATTGATTTGATTCTTTTCCTTTTTTGTAGTTGGGCCAATGGTGTATCAATTTTGTTTATTTTTGCAAAGAAAGCAGCTCTTCATTTCACTGATCTTTTGTATTTTGTTTAAATTTTATTTCTTCCCTAATTTCAATTATTTCCTTCTTTTTACCAAGTTTGGGTTTGGTTTGTAATTACTTTCTTAGGGCCATGAGATGCCTTGATAGTCTATTTACCTTACACCTTTCCAATTTTTCGATATAGGCAACAATTGCTATAAACTTCCCTCTTAACATTGCTTTTGTTTTATACCATGAGTTTTGATAAATTGTGATGTCACCTCCATTTGTTTCTAGGAATTTTTAAATTTCCCTTTCCATTTCTTCTTCATTCAGGAGCATATTTTCAGTCCCCATGTGTTTGCTTTTGTTCAAAAGTTCTTTAAATTATTACCTTCAAGATTCATTCCATTGTAATCAGAAAAAAATACATGGTAAGATTTCATTTTTTTGAATATTTTTACTTGCTTATGGCCTAGCACATTGTTTATCCGAAATGTAACTCTATGCATTGATGGAAAGAACACGTATTCTGTAAATGTGGGATGAAAGGCACTGCACATACAAATTTAGTCCATATTTTAGATTAGCTATGTTGTTTCTTTGTTGATTTTCTGTCCAGTTGATCTGTCCATTGAAGAAAGTAGAGTTTTGAAGTACCCTAGTATTATTGTATTGGAGGCTATGTTTACCTTTAGATCGATTAACATTTGTTTTAAATAGCCAGGTGCTCTGGTATTGTTTGTATATAAATTTATGATAGTCATATCTCCCTATTGAATTGATCCCTGAACTGCTATATATGCTTTTTTTTTTCTTTTAACAGTTTTTGTGTTAAAGTCTATTTTGTCCGATATTAGGATAGCTACATTTACCCATTTTTTATTTCCATTTGTATGGAATATCTCTTTCCTTCCTTTCACTTTCAATCTGTATGTATCTTTGTTGGTGAGGTCTGTTTCTTGTATTCAGCAAATAGATTGGTTTCATTTTGAATCCACTTCACCAGTCTGTATCCTTTAATTGAAGATTTTATGCAATTTACATTCAAACTTATTATTCATAAGTAATTACTTGGTTCTACTGTTTTTCCATACATATTCTTATTGTTAACTTTGTATTTCTTTACACTTTTACTATGATATTTACTGCCTTCAAATTCTTTCATGTTGACAACTGTCATTCTCTGTTTCTGAGTGCAGCAATCATTTAAGAATCATTTGTAAGGTTGGACAAGTTTGGCAAAATTCTTTCAATTTCTGTTTCTTATGGAAGGTTTTTATTTCACTTTCATTAGCAAATGGAAGCTTGGCTGGGTACTATATTCTGGATTAACACTTTCTTTCCTTTAGAGCTTGGACTATGTCTCTCCATTCTCTCCTAGCTTATAGTATATCTTATGAGAAATCAGAAATCAATCTAACTAGGAATCCTCTGAAGATAGTCTGCTGTTTCCTTCATGTAAATTTTAGAATTTTCCTACTTGTTTTGCTGCTGAAAATTTGACTATAATGTTTCACACCAATGGTCTTTTCTGCTCGTATCTATCAGGAGTTCTATGTACTTCCTGTACTTGGATGTCCTTTCTTTCTCCTAATTTAGAAAATTTCCTTCTATTATTTCTCTGAGTGGGCTTCTAATCCATTATATTTTAGCACTTCTTCAGGAAACCCAAAAATACATATGTTTGATTGTTTGATAGTATCCCATAAATCACAAACACTGTTTTTAATTTTCCTAATTCCCTTCTTTTTTTGTTCTATTTTCAAAAATTTCTCTCTAGCTCAGATATTCTTTCTTCTGCCTCAGTAAATCTGTTGTTGTGGATTTCCACTGTATTTTCTATTTGAAATATTGAATTCTTCATTTCTAATATTTCAGTTTGATTTCTCTTCAATATCTGTATCTCTTGGTAAAATTTTCATCCGTATCATGTATGGATTTCTTTATTTCATGAATTTGTTATCTGTGCTCCTGAATAATGTTATGATCATTTTTAGTTCATTTTCTAGCATTTCACCAATCTCTTTGTCTTCGCATTCTAATATTAAATTTTAATATTTAATTCTAATTAATTTCTAATTATATTATAATATTTAATATTCTAACATAAATCATTGTTTTCCTTTGGGGGAGTATATTGCCTTCCTTGTTCTTGTTTCTACTATATTTCTGTGTTTATTTTTGGGCATTTGTGGGAACACTTACTGGCTTTTTTCTCTGATGGCTTTTAATCATTCCTCTGTTGCTTAACGGAGCGTCTGTTCTTGAATGTATATTCAGAGACATGTGCTGTGTGGGGCCAGGGGCCTGTGGTCAGTGCTCAAGTGTGGGACAAGAGTCCAGGGTGACATCCAAGATGGACATGGTAGCAGATCTTCTCTTTTGTCAGCAGAAGAGAGGGTATGATGACATTTGCTAGTGATAAATGTCTGAAGTTACCCACAGTGTCTACAACCCCCACCCATGCAGGCACATGAAACCCACATAGGATACGTGTAGTCTTTAGTGTGAGCCTGGAACCCTCTGGAACGACCCACTGATCTGTGAGCCTCTGTAACAACGAGACTGTGATTGCCTAGAGACCCAGCTACACCCCATGCCCAATCATGCAGACACAACATTCTCAGTCACAGCACACAAGGCTCCCACAGTTATAGTTACAATTGCAGTTACAGGGTGCAGGGGATCCACTCTCAACCCTATGGGAGCTCTCCATCCGTGGTGAGAGCAGAGGTGTTCCAGAGCTAGCTTGCTGTTAGTTCTCCACCAGGATAGTTTGAGCCCTACAGCCTGTGATGAGGGGAGGGGAGAAATGGAGGCACCTCACCATCTTAAGTGAGTATCCAACCCCCTGCCAACATTCTAGGTCAGACTCAAAATCTCTAAGGAATGCAGTTTTATGCCTCTGAAAAATTTTCTAGATTCAGAAGAACCACTGCAGCCTCCACTGGCATAAGATGGCCCTTTCTGTCTGCTGGTCATCTGGTGCCCTTGTAAGAAGATGGGAAGAAAGAGAAGTGCTTTTCTTTCATGGGGTTAGGTGGGTACCTTCCCCCTGCTAGGGCTTCAGGCCTGACTCAGTCAGTGTGGTATACAAAGTTCTCTCTCAGGCAAGATCACCAGCAACGCAGGCCACCACACTCTGCTCTCACTTTGCTCTCAGAAGCTGGAATCTCCTCTAGCCCTTAGCTACCAGAGTCTCAAGTGGTGTCACCACTTGCTCTCATGTGTCTGAGCTGCCCACGCTGCTCCACAGCATCTCTCCTCTTTCTGTAGGATTCCACTGCAAACTTCTCTCCAACTCTCCCCTGGAATGCACTTCCTTCACTTTGTTTTGCTATCTTCCCCTGTCAAAAATCAGCACTTCTCTTCCCTATTCCACCACCTTGAAAAACTTGCCTCATTCTCAAGACACAGTTTGGCATGACTGCATCACCTATCAGAGGGCTGGGGTTTGAGATCAGGCTCAGCTCGCAAATCCAGTTTCCTGCTAATGCAAATCCTGCAAGGCAGAAGATGATGGCTCAAGTAGCTGGAGCCTGACACCCATGTGGGAGACCCAGGTTGAATTCCTGCATTCCAGCCCCAGCCCCACTAATGGATTTTCAGTATATGAGGAGTGAGCCAGCAGATGATGGAATTTCTCTCTCTCTCTCTGTATGTGTGTGTGTGTGTGTGTGTGATATATATTGCATATATTTTTTTTCTGTCTTGGCCTATAAAATTTAAACCTGTGTGCTTGTGTGTGTGTGTCTGTGTGTGTGTATGTATCAAATTGATAGAGAGATAAAAATATGACCATAATACAAAATAAGCAGGTGCTGGAAACAGAAATACCCTACAAATGTTATATGAAACTTAACAATGACTTCCTGTTTTCTGTAATAGCAATTTTTCTTTATAGGATCATTGCTACTGATATGAAATATGAATATCTACACATTCTCCTATAATCATTAGTGTATTTTCCACTCTATTGGCCCTAGGCTCACTTTACTGTGCTTACATTATTCAAGCTTTCAATAAGGTTTGATAATACTGTACATTATTTTTTTCTCTTAATGATTTTGAGGTTTTGCCTTATTTTTTCCTTTATGTAATTTTCTCCAGATATCCATATACCTTTATCCTAGCTCTCTTTCCTTATTGGCTACTCCTTCTCAGTCTCCTTTTCTGGCTTAGCCTCTTCTACCAGATTGCTCATACTTCCTAGCCATATACTAGGACCCATTCATTCCTTCATCTGAGTTAGCTCCTAACTTTAAATGCATTGATTAGCCCTTTAAATGCATTGATTAGCCTTTGAATCCAAATGTATACATTTATTCTTGGAGCCTTCTCTGAACTGCAAATCCACTTATACTACTGTCTATTTAGTTCATCTACATGGGTTTCTAACAGGTATCTTATAATTAACATGTCAAAAAACTGTTTGTCCTTCATCCCACTTGCTTCTCCAACAGTTCTGATGAACCTAGCCTCTCATCATCCTCTCTGTTCTCACTCAAGCCATCATCTTTCATCGAGCTTATTCCAAGTGACTTCTAATTGATTTCTCTGCTTCCACTCGTGCCCCTTCCAATACAGTCTCAACAGAGCAATCAGAGGACCGTTCCAAAATGTAAATCAAATTGTAATGTTCCTCTGTGTAAAACCAACCCAAGGCCTTCCATTACACTAAAAATAAATGCGCATACTCATACAGCAGACCTCAATATCTAACCCCTGCCAACTCCTGTCGACATCACCACTGTGCTGCCCCTTGTTCAATATATTCTGGCTCTGCTGCTCTCCTTCCTCTTCTTCACATAGATCAGTGTCATCCAACCTCAGGGACACATCCTAGGATGTTGAATGGCTGCCGCCTCAAAATTAAGGTACACTCTTCAATGTCATCTCATTTAGGCCTTTTCTGTCAACTTAATCCCAAGCACATGATCGTATTTCGTGCTCAAAGCATCGCAATGATTATTTTGTGTTAGCCTCGTTGTTTATTTTCTATCTTGGTACACTAAATAGGAACACTGGATGTTGGGCATTGCCTAAAATAGTCCCTAACAACATGGTGCCTGGCGGATGATTGGGGGGGGGGGCATGTCTTCGGCCGCTGCGATTAAACCTCACGAGATTGGACCACCTGCAGGGATAGGTCCAATTTATTTCGAGACACGTGGACAGTGCATGATCCCTATACCTCGCTTAAGGTGCCCCTATGCGTGGTCCACCTGTGCCTGTGTGACCTTTTCGCTGATTGGCTCCCCTACTGTGCATGTCCTTCGTAAGCTTTATAAGCCTGTACACTTCCTCAATAAAGTGGTTCTTGCTTCGACAGAACCCACGGGTGCTTGTGGTGTGTTCATCACCCGTTGACGTTACCCTTCCTGTTCATCTTGTTGGGGAGTATCTGTACTGGTCCCTGCTAGTCAGGGGCCAGCCTCAGACTTGAGACCCCGACAACTGAACAAAACCTCATCTATTATATTCAATTTTCTATATCTACTGCTTAGAAGTGTTTGCCTCAAGGGAGACTCTCAACATCTATTAATGATGACTGTGAATCTATATAGATGTACCCATTCACAATAGGCACACAAATGGTATCAGATATTTTACTAGGTCTCTTTGTGAAATTAAAATAGAAGTATGGCTTGGTCTTAAAGGAGATTGATGAAATTTGGTAATAAACAGAAATCAACTTAAATACTTGTGAGTGGCATACAAATAAGGAATTGTGCCTCTGGAACATGTGTATATTTTATGATCAGTATTTTTAACACACCAAACAGCTCTTGCCAAAGAGCAGCTACTAATAGCCACAGGCAGTAGAGAGAAGTGGTGTCTGGAAGTCATGAGTTGCTGTCTGCTGTTGTGGTCCCATAACTGCAACCTTCAGTCAGTGAAGTCTATGACTCTAACTTAATTTGGAGAGGAAGAACTGAATAAGACAATGTAGTACACCCATTACTACACAGATTACACAGATAAACGGTCCTGGAGAGCTTCAGGCACAGGCTTGAGAGCTCTATTATTTCAGAGGTCCATTATATGTGGCACTCAACACAAATTCTGGGATATGGGTTTAGGCTATGTTTCCTAGGCCAATGGTCAACTCTTCCATTATTTTTTGAAAATACTAAGATAAATTTTAATACTTCATGCTACTGCAAGGATATTTTTAGTGGTTATTAACATGAAGGAACACTACTTCTTTAGGAATAATCTAGAAATATTTCTGTGGCTAACCTTATGTATTACAGACCACATGTGATGAAGTCTGAGTGTTTTTAATCAGCCCAGACCCACATAGCCCCTGCTGTGCAATTCATAACCACTCCTGGTAAAGGAAAACATGACCAGAAAAAGGTTTTTCTTAAGTGACATGAATCTTCCAAGTACTTCCTTGAGTGGCAGCCATGAAACAGGAGCTTCCTCCCTGTGGGCTCAGAGACATTTGCCTACTTGTAGATTCTCTTCCCTGCGGATGCCTCACTTTTAAACCACGACTTCATTAAGTCTAACAGGCCAAGGCCACCCACCTTTTCTATTCACAAAATATTTCTTTCTTTGCTTCCTCTTTTCCTCAACAGCAAAATAAATCTGTTAATAGCACTGTTTTTTTTTTTTTAATCAGGTCCAGACTCATTTATCACTATGTGTGCTCTCATTTGTGTTTTTTTAATTATTCTCCATTTTGCTAATTATGATTATCTAGAGTACCACAATTTATCATATTCTCTACCTCTTAAAAGGCTCATTTACAGCTCTTGTTCTTTCATGGATTCTTATTAACATTTTTAATTGTAGCTGCTTCAGAGGCTTTTCTATACCTCCTTCTTCTGCAAGTACAGCAATGTTTGTCTTTCACGTCTCTAGTCATTTCTCTCTAACATGCTATTTCAAGTTGCCTTTGCAAATACGTTTTTAATCTAGATTTTCTACATAGGAAATAAAAACCAGTCACGATTTCCTGTCCAGACAGTAATTGCATGAATGTCACCTTGTGAGAGAGTAAAGGTAGATAACTTAAATATTTTATTTAATAACTTATCAAATGAATTGGACACAATTCAATGAGTTGGATTAAAAATAAAATCCAAGTAAATAATTAAACAATTATGCTCTGTAAACAAAGCAGACTTTTTTGTAATAACTCAGCATGTAAACTTTCTAACATCTTTTCTTGGATTTCTCCCATATGTATGTAAGAAACCTATATTGTTCTGCCCAAGTGATTCTGGACACTATATACTATTAATCTTTTTCAAAGGAAAAGTTGAGAAGACAGACAGAAAGATACAAAGTTCTCATCCATTGATTTACTCCCCCAGATACCTGCAATGGCCAGCACTGCGCAGACTGAACCCAAGAGACAAGAATTCAATCCCAGTCTTCCATGTGGGGAGCAGAAATCCAACAATTTGAGACATCATCATTGCCTCCCAGTGTGAACATTATCTGGAAGCTGGAGTCAGGCTC
The DNA here is from genome assembly GCA_949820135.1 of Sylvilagus floridanus. Classification (NCBI taxonomy): domain Eukaryota; kingdom Metazoa; phylum Chordata; class Mammalia; order Lagomorpha; family Leporidae; genus Sylvilagus; species Sylvilagus floridanus. The sequence goes on along the minus strand of OX463238.1, from coordinate 109,657,816 downwards.
CAGAGCTGGGGATCAGTCCTTCTTACACTACCATGCATAACAGATGTTTTAACTAGCTTCTTAAACCTTAAACTAGATGCCGACACCAGAATGCTGTCCTAAGTGAGGATAAAAATTAAACAATAAGTCCCTATATTATATATGTAGCATACTATAGTATTAATAGGATATTTAGAGTAATACAACGAGGAGACAATGTGCTTTCAATTACTGGGAAGGAAAAAGTGTTTCTTTTAACTTGGAAGGAAAATCATGGAAGATATTAAGAAGAGAAGACATTTGGTTGGAATTCACAATTCACAATATTTCATTTAGTAACTAAAGCTATTACCCTGGCAAAGCACAGCTTATGAAGATACAAGGTGTGTTTCAGGACAGCAGTATAGTAGGGATTGAAGAAAAGGTCTATAAGAGGATGGTATGGGATCAAGCTTAAGTGTAAGTTGGGCTTAAATATCACAGAATTTGAGATTAAAAATTGAGCCCTAATATGTAATACAAATGTATGCAACAATTTAAGCCTGGGAAGAATATGATTACTTGTATAATGTGAAAACAAATATTACAATGGAAGGTGCACTAGTTATAAGGCTATTACAGTAGACTATGTCAAGCTTGAACTAACGTGGCAGAAGGGGAAATGGAAGTAATCTTGATTTAATGTTAAATTTAGCGGATAGATTAAACATAGTCACACTAATTAAATAAAAATAAGGCTTAACTCAAAGACGTTCAAGAAGTTGCACTCATGGTACTAACAACAATAAAAGCAATATCAAACTCTAACTTACAGGTTGCTAAATTTTAAGTACCCCAAATATACTCACTGATTTAATTCTCAGCCCATTTTAACGAAATGGAAGAAGAGTTTGCGAGTTATTTGATTAGAAATTTTGATAGAACAATAGATAAATGGATTAATAATAGTGAGTTCTGGTTTAGTTGTGTGGCTTTAGATATGGTTTTAGTCAAGAAGGGCAAGTGTGCTGCTTAAAGTTATCTTTCATATCTAAAAATTCAAACCTAGCAAATCTTTATTTTTCAGTGCCAGACATGTCCCACATAGATTGTCTGGGGACTCTGCCTATATACATTCTCACAATGACAAACATTCTCCCTCCTTTTTTTTTGACACATAGAATTAGACAGTGAGAGAGAGAGAGACAGAGAGAAAGGTCTTCCTTTCATTGGGTTAGCCCCCAAATGGCGGCTACAGCTGCAGATACACCTATCTGAAGCCAGGAGCCAGGTGCTTCTCCTGGTCTCCCATGCGGGTGCAGGCACCCAAGCACTTGGGCCATCCTCCACTGCACTCCCGGCCACAGCAGAGAGCTGGACTGGAAGAGGAGAAACCGGGGCTAGAATCCGGCGCCCATATGGGATGCTGGCACTGCAGGCGGAGGATTAACCAAGTGAGCCACAGCGTTGGCTCATTCTTCCTCTTTAAATAATATCTACAGCATAGGGCCTTTGACTTGTCCATGAAAGAAAAAAAAATAAGATTGGAATAGTTATGTGCTTTTGGTTGTATCAACCCTGACACCATCCATGCCATTTGATCTCAGCATCCTCTATATAGAATCAACCACAAAGTCTTAACATAATTGAAAGAGAGGACAGGAAATGCAGGGGAGCACTTACACCCATGCTACAAGCACCACTCCTTTGTTCAAAAAGCACACATGTGGTAGAAACCAGGTCTAGAACTAAGTACAGAGTCCCCAACTCACTTTTCCAACTCAGGGTTAGACTAACCCAGGTACTGGTCCTGGAACTCCTTGTTTTCTCACTAAATTGTTTCCCACCATGGGAGCCCTTGCTGAAGAATTCCTTCCTTCCTTCTTTACACAGTCAACCTTATTCATTCTTCAAAATACAGCTCAGAATATGCAAGTGCTAAGGAAATCCAAGAGCTGAGGTCATCTTGATCATCTATAGCAAAGGAAAAAGCTCATCGCAAATGGAAATAGATTTTGAGGGAAAAAAATAAACATCAATTTAAAAATACATTTCACACAAGAAGAATACATGGGTTACTATTCTGAATGAGAAGAGTCACAAAAAATTGATAAAACCACATGACTCTAAACTTTATAGGCACAAAATACATTGAGAAATAAAAAATGTGTGAAACATACTTGCAAAAATTAATTATTTTAAAAACATCACAGTCCCAAAGCAAACACTGCAAAGGACAATAAAAAGTATAATACATGTAATTAGCCACAGGAACTTTTTGAAAATGAAAACATTATAAAATTTTAAATGAAAGTAGCAGTGATATGAACTTCTCCACATATAAAATTAGCAACTGGGAAGTCTTACATGCAAGATGAAAACTCAGGCACTTTTGTATCATTGCTTGGAGAATACATCTGGGAAATATTTACTGAGTTCATTCACTCATTCAGCAAATATTTACTTACCAGCTCTACACAGAACACTGTTGCTGGCAATTGAGAAAAAGTAATTGAATGTAACTCTAAATGTAAAAATAATGGCTCTCTGCCTCCATGAAACGTGATATCTTAATTTGTGTTGCCACAGAAGCAGATCTTGAATAAAGGATTTGCATGCAGATTATTTAGGAGTTGATTATTTGCAAGGTGTGGTACCAGGTAATTGATCCAGGGATAGGAAGACAGCAAAGCAATGATGAACTATTAAGAAATCTTCCATGGTGGGAAATTACCACATAGTCTTGCATGGAAACTCTGGAAATGAGCTCAAAACACAGACTTGAGAATTATTCACCACAGGATTGAGGGATCTGGGAAATTTACAGACTAATTCATGTGAGTCTTGGAGGAGAACTGCTTTGTGGGTGTTACTTTCACCACATATTCAGCCTGCCACACACAGAGCAGCCGTCTGTTGTTCCAGAAGAGAGCCCTACAGCATGGAGGTGTAGGCAGTGACACCTGCGAGAAAGAAGGAACTGTAAAAGGTCAAGGGGGCATAGTAGAGGACCGACAGAGACGCAGCACCTCGAAACAGAAGCAGCAGCCAACACACTTAGCAGAAAAGCAAGTTACAACTGTGTTAGCAGATGAAAAAATGGTATTGGCAAAAAAGTAAAGGGATGTTATTTCTAGTTAGTGGAAAGGCTAGTTTTCAGTGTTAAATAGGGAGATTGGGGTGGACTGCACAGAGCAGAGAAGATTTGTGCAAAGATTAAGGAGGAGTCTGGTAAGATTATTACAGAGGGAATACCAGAGCAAAGGGCACACTGGATTTTATCTAGAAATTGTGAGGAACAAAGGTGTCATTATGACTGGAGCGATGCAAGCATTGGTGACATTGGGAATGAGTGGTTGTGGGGGGACAGCAGGTGAACTCTGTAGGACACTCAAGACATTTTATTGTAATTGAAATGGAGATTCACAGCAAGCTCTGAACAGAGGGGACCATACGATGTTTTCTCTTATAGAAGGATTACAGCAGTGTTTTCACTTCCAGCCATGAGGAGACAACTGGCTCAGACAGACCCTCCTGGAAAATACACAAATAAAACACAAGTCCACATATAGGAGACTACTGTCTTCAGACGTTGTTCTGTGTTTCTTGGGGGTAAACTGAAACATAAAAGGTCACAGCTCACATAAACCGCTAACTAATAACATTCATGAAAGGAAAGCTAGTCCCTACAGTAAAAAGTACATGGCTGGGGCCAGCGCCATGGCTCACTTGGTTAATCCTCCGCCTGCAGTGCCAGCATCTCATATAGGCACCAGGTTCTAGTCCCGGTTGCTCCTCTTCCAGTCCAGCGCTCTGCTGTGGCCGGGAAGGCAGTGGAGGATGGCCCAAGTCCTTGGGTCCTGCACCTGCTTGGGAGACCATGAGAAGCACCTGGCTCCTGGCTTCAGATCGGCGCAGCACCAGCCGTAGTGGTCATTTGGGGAGTGAATCAACGGAAGGAAGACCTTTCTCTCTGTCTCTCTCTTTCACTGTCTATAACTCTACCTGTCAAATAAAAATAAAAAGTACATGGCTAAGAGAGATTAAGAGTGGAGACATGTGGCCAGCGCTGTGGCTCAATAGGCTAATCCTCTGCCTAGTGGCACTGGCACACTAGTCCCGGTCGGGGCACCGGATTCTGTCCCAGTTGCCCCTCTTCCAGGCCAGCTCTCTGCTGTGGCCCGGGAGTGCAGTGGAGGATGGGCCAAGTGTTTGGGCACTGCACCCCATAGGAGACCAAGAGAAGCACCTGGCTCCTGACTTTGGATCAGCGCAGTGCGCCAGACGCAGCACGTGACCACTGGAGGGTGAACCAACTGCAAAGGAAGACCTTTCTCTCTGTCTCTCTCTCTCTCACACTGTCCACTCTGCCTGTAAAAAAAAAAAAAAAAAAAAAAAAAGAGTGGAATCATGTACCATATACATTGACTAGAAGATTTAATACTCTTCATATGTAATGCTCCCCACATGTGCATGATTTGATGTATTCTCAAAGACGAAAAATGAAGTTTAGCAGCATTGAGTCTGGGCGCTCAAAGCATCATGGCAGCAGGTAGGAGAGTAGGAGAGACTATTGCTAAAACAGGCCTCAGACACACCTGCAACTGAACTCAAACTGGGCTGTTTTGCATAGGCTCACTTGTACGCATGCAGAGCTTGTGAGCTGGACCAAACTATTAATCTTGAAACAAGATTCACAAACCTGTGGGACAGTTTGTGAAATATCCCTCTTGCTTTCTATCCAATCCCTTTCTTACAAGACAGTTTGACCTTTACTGCACAGATCATAATTCCTGACAAAGAGGAGATGCAATTAACACCCTCCCTTGAAGTTTAGGCTATAAAATTAGCCATCCTTTTGCAAAATTTCAAAGCAGTATAGGCTACTTGAATTTCTGCCTCCCAGTTTGCAATCCTAATAAGCCCCAAATAAATGCTGTTCTCTTTGTTCTCAGGGAGGTTTGTTTTATCTTGCTCAAAATCCCAATCAAAAACACAATAAGCTTTTGATAACAATTTAGAAGCTGATTCAAAATGCATTTAGAAATATAGAGACATACCATTAACAAAACTATTTTTAGAAAACAATGTATTGGGACAATTGTCACTGCCTGATATTAAGAAATTCTAAAAAGCTATTATACCATGGCATAGTATAGGTATAAGGAAACAAATTCAATAGTCCCAAATAGACAGTTTAGAAATAGAATTCACAGAAATTTGATTTTCATGGAAGTTTCACTGCAGTCCAATGGGGAAAGGAATCAACAAATAATTTTGTATCTATGAAATGGATGTGAAATAAGATGAACTACACAAAAATAAATTTTTTATCATAGACCTAAACATGAAAGCTGAAAGAATAAACTTTTGTTGAGATACATATGAGAATATCTTTATGATCTTTGAATAGGCAATGACTCCCTTTAAAATATGTTAAATTTTAAAAACCATAACAGATAAATTAAACTTCATCAAAAATAAAAAGTTTGTCTTTACTAATTAACTAATTAATTTAATGACTATCTGTTGAAGTACAAAATGATAAAATAGTGCTACTTCAGAAAATTTGTTCTTGTGACACCTACTCTAGGCCCCAATAATTCCACCTCTTATGTGTTTACTCAAATTAGATGAAGAGAGATCTACATAAAAAGAGTTGGGCAGGAGCTGGCACCATGGCGCATATGATTAATCTTCTGCGTGTGGTGCCAGCAACTCATATGGGTGCCAGTTCTGGTCCCAGCTGCTCCACTTCCAATCCAGCTCTCTGCTGTATCCCGGGATGGCAGTGGAGGATGGCCCAAGTCCTTGGGCATCTGCACCCACATGGGAGACCAGGAGGAAGCACCTGTCTCCTGGCTTTGGATCGGCACAGCTCCAGCAGTTGTGGCCATTTGAGGAGTGAATCAAGGGAAGAAAGGCCTCTCTCTCTCTCTCTCTCTCTCACTGTATGGAACGCTACCTGTCAAATAAATAAATAAAATCTTTAAAAAAAAAAAAAAAAGGTATGATATTAAAAAAAAAAAAAGTTGGGCAAAACGCCATAGCTACTTTGTTTGCAATACTCACAAACTGGAAACAACCCAAATGTCCAAAAAGTGAATGGACAACATATTCTGTTGCATGTGAGCATTATAGCGATACTGAGCAATTCATCAACTACTACTTCAGTCAACGTGAATCTGTAAAATGCTAGGTTCAACAAAATAAGAAATGTTCTTTCATTGTGATTGAACGATATACACAGAAAGAATTCAGAATACCCTATGACATGAACTGTCCGTGATTGCAGGTCAGTGAGGACAATGACACAAGACAGCTATAGAGCATTGCATAACGCTCTTTCGGATTCCATTATGCTTAGCACAGTGCTTTTCATCTCGGCGATTGTGATGTCATAGCGAGTCCTGAAGCTGCCCGAGAGAAAGGGCAGAGGTTATATGTAGTTCAGTGTCTTCCCGCAGAATAACAATGCTTTCACTGTGTCTAAAATCAACCGTGCCTCTGGAATGCTCTGAGAGCTTGACCTGGAGGACCTCGATGTTGTTTTGTGGTTCTGGGTGTAAACACAGGGAGTACGGGAGGGAAATACAAAGAGGGGTAGATGAAGCCCTGAGAGGGAATCAAGACTCTGAGTGGAACTTAACAAGCCCGTGGAAAAGACATATGAAGAAACACTATGCGTGGATTTCAAAACCTTTTGTACTGAAATGAATTTTATTTTTTATTTTGTTTATTTGAGAGAGAAAGAAGCAAAGCAAAATGAATAGAGTTTCCATCTGCTAGTTCCCTACCCAAACACCTGCCGTAATGGAGGCGAGGCCAGGCGAGGACAAAGCCACAACACAGGAACTCAATCCAGGTCTCCAATACAGGTAGCAGGAATCCAATCACTTAGTACAGCGCCACTGCCTCACAGGGTGCATAGAAAGAACTAGAAGCAGAGTTGAGAATCAAACTCAGGAACTCTGGTGGGACATGCAGTTGTCTCAGTCAGCATTTAACTGCCCTATCAAACACCCAACCTTGAACTTGCCTTTTAAATATACTTTTCTAACAGGCTTTCTTGAATACCCCTCTCAGTATTAAGTTTAGCCAGTTTTTTCTTCCTTGCTAAAGTGAATATGACTATTCATTTCACCACAGCTCATGTTTGGGTTTGAGTTTCAGAGAAGGCAGAAGATGTAATATGCTTTTGTTCATAAGCATGTAATTATTAGGCATAGTTCTCATCACAAAAATAAACTCCAGATGAACACTGTGACATTTTATAAGAAGAAATTTCTGCTGAAATTGGAAATATCAGTTCCTACTAAAGCTTTACTAAGGTTTGACTAAAGTTCAGACCTTCTGTATTCATATATCTCCATTAGCAGTGAGCATCTCTGTTAGAAATTAAAACTTTCCTCATTTCCTTGCCCCCACGCCTATCCTACCAATGATATTAATTGGGTAGGGCCAGAATTTATGTCAATGACCCTAAAATCCAGGGACAAATGCCAACATGGAGTTTGAGGACTCTCCTTACAGCTCAAGCCTAAGCCTTTGCCTCAGCAAAATCATACGTTCTTTTATTCTGCCTGATTTCAGTTCGGATGGGGAGGGTTTGGGTGGTAAGTAGAGATTATTTAAGGCACAGTCTGTTACCTTCCTTCTATAGCCCCAAATACCTACAACTGAGGATATAAATTACTTTTGATTCCAGCAGCTTTGGTTTGTCCACTAGTTCCTGTATCTTCCAATTAAAAACCTTTACTCTACGAAGCCTCCAAATGAATCCTATATAATTCCGACAAATTATGCAAATGTGGCTCATCTCATTAAAACTTAAAATACTAAAGAATAACATCACAAAGAAAGAAATAAGAACTCACTGCTGCAGCTGACTATAAACTCTGGGAAAATACGTTAAGTAGGTGTCCTTACAAGGAGCAAATGGAAACACAAACTGTGAACACAACAGGGTTTTGTTGTTGATTTCCTTATGTTATTGGCTCTTACTATTTTTAGGGCTACAGGTACACGCACAGGTGCTGCATCGAGAAACAGCTGAAGCAGAAGAGTTCCAGGGTAGACCGGAGGGTATCTGAAAGCCTCACAACCCCATGAACACAACTCAGAAATTCCCAGGGCTTAGCACTGTCAGAAACCGTGTTGTCTTCACTGAGGGACCCAGAGGCAAGTTGTTCATCTTCTGATGTGCTTCTCTCTACGGTTCATTGCCAGTGATTTTGTGGGAGTGCAAGGTCATTGTCATGGTAAACAACATACAAAATGATTTATTATTTTTGCTATTACGTGTTATTTCCAAAAGCAAAGGTTTTTGCATATTCTGAGGTCCAAGATGACCTGAAACAGAAACATAGAAAAGATGAGTTACTTAAGGTGATTTTAATTCCTTAGTAAGGGGCTACAGAGGATCACCAAGATCGTCTTCTTTTGAAGTAGAATTTGGTCTTCTGAAATCATCATTTTTCACCTAATAAAAGAATCAAAGAACTTTCCATAATTAGAAGTACTATGGCAAACTCCAATCCTCCACCCTCAGCAAACATGAACTCAAATTATTTCTGTCCTTCCCCTCCTCCTTGTCCCTCTCCTGGTGAAAAAGTGTATTAGTGCTCATTGACTCATTGTTCTCATTCTCTTTCTCCAGCTCTCTCTCTCTCTCACTCTCTCACTCTCTCACTTGCGCTCTTGAATATCCATACAGGTATCTCTCATCTTACATCTTACAATGAGTTCAATCTCAACAAACTCAGGAGTTGAAAATATCATTAGTAGAAAAATGCAATTAGTTCATGTACCATAGCAAGCATCCTAGATCAGCAACACAGCAAAGTGCAGGGAATCAGCTATCACATTTTCGATCATGGAGTGATCTCAAAGCTATGGCTATTGCCACTGGCCAGATAGAGAACTGCATGGCCCTAGCCTGGGAAAAGATCAAAATTCAAAATTTGAAGTAGGGTTTCCACTAAACATGTTTCAAGTTCCCAGCATTAGAAAGTTGAATAATCAAATTGTAAATAGGGACCATCTATACATGATACCATTAGTTTTCACAGCATTGATATTTTTTAATTTTTTTGTTTTTAGTTTTTTTGAAACACAGAGAGACACACAGAAAGAGAGACAGAGACAGACTAACAGTGAGGCTGAGATCTTCCATCTACTGGTTCACACTCCAAATTTCCCCAAATGCTTTGACGAGGCCAAGCTAAAGCCAGGAGCCTACGACCTGATCTGAGTTTTCCAGCTAGGTTATGGGGACCTATGTCCCTGAGCCATCACCTGCTACCTCTCACAGTGAAGGAGTAATTGGGAAGGAAGCCAAGACTCAAACTCAGGCAGTCAACTACTTAATACATGACCTGCTGCCTTCTAAGGCACACATTAGCAGGAAGCTAGAATTAGAAATGGAGCAGGGGCTCAATTCCAGGTAGTCCAAGATGGGATGCAGGTATCCCATGCAGTGTCTTACCTGCCATGCTAATCACTGGCCCCAGCATTGTTCTTTAAAAAGGCACAGATAGAATAGATCAGTAAATATACCACAGTAATATCCTTTCATTGCAATAATATGTGTTTTCCCAGTCATCTGACTTGCAACATCAAACTCCCATAGGCATTGTTCTGGTTTTCTTCAAAAGGTGGCAGTAAAAGCAACGCTATCATCCCTTCTATTAACTGTTCAGTTTTGTGCTAGGCTAAGACACAGTATACATGCGGATGTGGACAGGGACTTGTGCCTAGTCTTGGCCAGTGTGAATCCCATTACAGAGGATTAGGTTGACACTAATGGGGTTGATTCTGCAGCCTGTTCATCCTCTGTCTGCCAATAGCCAGAGTGAGGAGCCAGAGAACAGAATATTTGTGTTTCCATGCCAAGACTACTGAAGAACTGAGGCTTGCTGAAATCAGCGATGTTCAGAGTAGAGGCAGAAGGTAAGGCAGACAAGGGGACAGCAACAACGAGGCTTTAGTTGCACCTGGCACGAAAGGGCTGAGGATGTCAGGAGTCATGGTCGGCTGTCAACACCTCTTGTATAGGAAGTGCTGGTCTTCACCCAAGTCTGTGTGTCATGTTAGAAAGGCTGATTTGGGGAGAGGCCCAGGATTATCACAAGTACAATAAACAATGTTCTCTGCTATGCTTGCTGTGCAATAGATAAGGATTGCATTCACATTTTTTTCTAGCGCAAAATCTGGCAAAAGCAGTAGAATTTGCATCCTCAATGGAAAGCTGCTACATATTTCCACAGGAGCCTTCTTTGTCACCATGGCTCAGCCACACCTGCTGTCTACTGCAGATACCAAAAGCTAACTCGTGGAAGAAAGGTGGTGAAATGATGTCTAAAACCAGGTCCTGAATTTTCATGCCCCAAACTCTCAGGATATCACACAAGAATCTGACAATTTATAGTTCTTGATTTTTAAGAAAAAAAATAGTTTTTTTTTTTCCTTGAAAGTCAGTGATACAAGAGAATAGCATTCTGATTGTGCAGCTGGCATTTTAGTGTCAACTCCTCAGATGTCACTGTTTGTCGTGTACCTGCCCAAACTTCACAGAAAATAGAAACCATCACATCATCCTATAAATATTTCTTCAATCTATATTAATAACAATAGATATAACAATAAACTATGTTTTTTTTGACAGGCAGAGTGGACAGTGAGAGAGAGAGAGACAGAAAGGTCTTCCTTTTGCCATTGGTTCACCCTCCAATGGCAGCCACGACTGGCGTGCTGCGGCTGGCGCACCATGCTCATCCGATGGCAGGAGCCAGGAGCTTCTCCTGGTCTCCCATGGGGTGCAGGGCCCAAGGACTTGGGCCATCCTCCACTGCACTCCCGGGCCACAGCAAAGAGCTAGCCTGGAAGAGGGGCAATCGGGACAGAATCCGGCGCCCCAACCAGGACTAGAACCTAGTATGCCGGTGCCTCAAGGCGGAGGATTAGCCTATTGAGCCGAGGAGGCGACGGCCCAATAATATATGTTAATAACAATAGATACTAACAACTTTAATTTCAATATGTTTGTGTTTCTTAAATTTTGGATTCATTTTATCAAAACAAAAATATAAATATCTATATTTACACCTGTATTTGAATTGCAAGAAATCTTAAGATCATGTGTGTAATTCTCACATTTGAGGTGAGAAAGAATTAACAATCTAAAAAGAATACTAACATGCCAAAACCCTATTACACAATTTAAATTCCTTAAATACACAATTTAAATTCTTTTAAAAAAAATCAGGTCTACCTAAATAATTTTATTGATACAGAAATTCATATTTCCTAATATTTTAGTTGGATAATTCCACATTTCTGTCAATATACATATCACATAAGAAGGAAAAGAAAAACAATATTGCTGTTGGAGAAGCAAAAAGGAAGTACACTTTTTAAAATATTTTTAAAACCAGCCACCACTACTGATCCATTTGCCAATCCTATAATGCTTTCCTCACTTTTCTTTCTGAGCTGCATTCTTACTATGATGTATATCACTCATCCCTTCTGCAAGGAAGAGGCTGACCAGACAATTCCAAGTTATGTGGATGTGTGGTGAGCATGAGATCACCATAAAGAGTTGAAATCTGTGCCTTTGAGACCAACATCAGAAGGCTACTTAGCTTTTTCCTTCAATAACTCTGAGGGCTTCTTTGGGAGCTGAAATATAGCCTTGTCTTTTCCTTAGACATTTTAATTATCCAATGACTCAGTCGTACTCTGTTAGTCAGAATCCAGGCAGGAGATGGAAGCCACAAAATGTATGCTAATGGATAGAATTTTATAGGAGCCAGTCAGAGGACTGAAAAGGAGCAAAGGAAGGTTCAGGTACAGCAAAGGAGTAACCACAGGAAGCAGATACCAACTCAAGGCTGGGAATGTGAAGACAAGATTGGATCCAGTGAAGTTTAGAGCGTTACAGAGATGGCCTGGGAAATTGAGAAGAGCTGCATGGATATCTTTAAAGCCTCAGCAATGCAAAGTGGAGCCTCGAAGCAGTTGGGACTCACAACACTAGTTAAGCTGTCTCTGACGGGGATGGTTCAGGGGAAACTGCTGCCTGGAATCTGTAGCTTCTATTGCAATTGCTGCTGCTGCAGCTGCTGAGAAAAACAAAAACAAACAAACAAAAGAACTACTGCCCAGGACATGCTGACAGCAATCGAAAGGCCCTCCCTTCAAACTTTCAGTCTCCCTGTACCACCTCTCAATGGCAAAGCCTCACAGGATCCAGTTGGTAAAGGGGAAAACAAGGGTAGCAGTGTCTGCCCCCACTCTTCCCCAACCACACAAGCTCCATATGAAAGAATGGGTCTGTAGGTGAAAGAGGGTGGTTTCATGCACTCAACGTAACCCAACTACACCCAACAGTTCATCTGTGTCCCACTACGCTAGTTCATGCAGGGTCCTGCTTATAACACACGGGTAGTTCAGCTTAGTAGGGGCTGCATCCCACAGGATCTAGCAAATTGGAGTGCTGACACTGTCAACATTAGAACCCACCTGCCTCCCCTACGCCCTTTTCTCCTGCAAATCAAGGCAGCACGCACCAACGTCAGACTTGTACAAACACCAGCACTGCAGCTTAGCATTCCAGGTCCCTGACCCTGCAACCACCAGTGGAACTGAGAGCAAATCTTTGCACAATCCTTCTGCTTTCATAAATTATATTTGTAAAAGCTATGGGGAGGTTGCACTACAGCATCTGGTTGGCACCAATGCCAAGTAGACAAATGCCAACACACATTGGCATATCTTCAGGAATAAATGTTTTTTAACCATGGAAGCCCCCTTTAATAGTGGTAGAGGAAACAGATCTGCCAGACATGACACAATAAGCATGAAAAAGCCAAGCATTGGGATGCTTCAAATGGACACAATAACTCTTAGGCAGTAGAACTCAGACAAAAGCAACTGATAAATAAAAAAATTCACAAGAATGATTATAACAAATTCAATGAGATAGAAGAAAATACAGACAAGATAGTTCAAGAATTCTCAGAAAGCAACTCATGGTGTGCATGGAAAATGCAATAAGATAGCAATCTTCAATAAGAACCAAACAGAAATCTTAGAAATAAAGGATTCAATAAACAAGGAAATAGATGAAAGCCTCAACATCGAAGTTGAAGACAGGTCTTTTGAAATATACCAGTCAGATAAAATGAAAGAAGACAAAGAAGGAGAGGGGAAAGAAGAAGCAATAAAATGGAGACAAAATCTCAGAACTTTAGAACACCATTGAACAAGCAAATCAACTGTTAGAAGTTGTAAAGAAAATGAACAAAGAACGAAAAGCATAGAAATTCCTTTAAGTGAAGTATTAGCTAGAAAATCCCCCAGCCATAGGAAAGAAATTGACATCCAGACAGTCCCTTCCTTTTACTAAACAAAAGCCAACACAAAGCAGATGAAACTACATAAAGAAAATGGGGTAAACATTTCAAAGCGTTAGTATGTGTAATGATCACTTGTTTAAGACATTAAAAGTCAGAATAGCCAAAACAAATGAGATTGTATCAACCTAAGAAACTTCTGTACAGAAAAGCAAATAATCAATAAAATAAGTGACAATTCACAGAATGGGAGAAAATATTTGCAAACCACTCATCTGACAAAAGACTAGTGTCTGAAATTTAGAAGAAACAAAAAATTCAACGTAAAAAACTATGATTTTTAAAATACATAATCTGAATAGAAATAATCAAAATAAGAAATATAATTGGACAGTAAATATATGAAAAACACAATATCATCAGCCATCAGGAAAATGAAAAATCAAACTCGTTAAGAGATATTATCTAATCAGAATGGCTATTTTCAATACAGCAAATGATAACAAACACTACTGAGAATGAAGAAGAAAGAAAAATTATATACTGTTGATGGGAATGCAAAAAATATCGTATGATTATCATGGAGAAAAGTATAGAAGTTCCTCAAAAAGCTAAAAAGAATTCTACCATACGATCCAATTATCTCACTTCTGATTATATATTTTCATGAGAAACAAAATCAGCCTTTCCAAGAAATACCTGCACCCTCAAGTTTATTGCAGTATTATTCACAACAGCCATATTATGGAATCAACCAAGTTGCCCATCATTGATGAGTAACCAAGACTGGGTATCCACTGATGGATGAATGGATGCATACATTGTTGTATACACGCAAAATGAAACATCAGTCAGTGGCTAAAAAGAATGAAGCCCTGTTATTTGCAGCAGCATGGATGGATCTGGAGACCAAGCTGGAAGTGGAATAAGTCATGCAGAGAGGTGAGTACAGTTCACAGTACACTATTACATATATAATAAAAATTAGAAGGGAAGAAATCAAAGTTTCCAAATATAAAGAAAATAGAAATGTTGGTTAACATTTTTCCTTCAGGACCTGATGAAAGCATGTGTTGAAATAGCACATGGTGAACCATAATGTGTGCTGTAATTACGTGGTAATAAGCATTTTTAAAAATTGAAATAAATAAAAAGTATTGATTATTTCTGCAATTTTTGATTTGATTTTTACTGTAATTGACTTGGTTAGCTGACACCATGAAAAGCAAAACTTCAGAAAAACAAGGGCTACTTTAATGATAAGCATATGATTTTATGTGTGTTAACAGTTTTTCCTGCTGCTGGTAAAATAATATTTTAGGAAAATCAATTCTAACTAATGGATGCAGAATAAATTTGCTGTAGATGAATAGGCAAAGATAGCATCTGAGCAGATGTTTTAGTTAAATCTAAGAAAATTTGTAATTTTTGAAGAACAAGGAGAAATTCCATGTGTCCAAATTCAGCAGAAGTTCAGGGGAAACATCAGTTATTCAGCCAATTCGTGTACCTTCAAAGGCCAACAATGAATTTGAACTCTACTCAATGTGTGATGACAAATGTGTCATTTGAGAAGTTTTAACAGGAAAGTGACATAATCTAGTGTCCACTTTAAATGTCATTCTGAATGCTTTAGTTGGGAGGAAGAGGATGACAAGTAGTAAAGGTGATAAGGAGTTATCAAGGTGACAGCTGATAGTGGCTCAAACCAAAAGTAGTTGTAGAGGTGGAAATAGGTGGATAAATGTGAAACATAGTAAATAATAAATGATTTAAATGGAAAATATATATGGTTTGAGTAATTAGGTATAAAGTTACATTTTATTAAGTTTAGATATTGAGTCAGATAAAGCATCGGAGAAATTATTAAATGTTTAGTCTACTTCTTGTCTTAGAGCATACGATAGTACACTAGCTTATTAAAGAGCTTTTCAATGGGAGAGCAGATTCTAAATTATGTATCTGAACTTCTTTAGCAGATAACGGTAACAGGCAATATTGACAACTATCTCTACAGGGGTGCTCATTACAACATTTTGTCTGTAATAAAAATCTTTGAAATTACTGTGACAAATATTAGTAAAAATATAGCACAAACAGAGAATCAACTTGATATCTATTCTATAGCAACAATCCCTATTAATAACCATTGTGTAGCTCAGAAATCCCATTTGTTTGTAACTAGGATCCCTGTGGCTAATAAGTGAATGATTCCCATAAATACTATTTAAACACTAAAATTAGAATGTGACCAGTACTCACAAAACATTTGTTGTAAATACCAAACTGCTATCTATGCATTGATTCATCACGATGAGGGAGATGTTCACTCTCTCTGCCAAATCCTGGTCAAGGTTATGATTCAGTAGCAGTTAATGAGAGTCAAACTATTAAGTCCTACTACTCATACTTAGGCCTAATTATTCCACTCCAACTTTGTCTATTTTCCTGTACTCCTTTACTTGGGATTATTCCTAATTGAAAGGTTTCTGATCAGAGGAATGAATTATATAACTGAGTCATATAGTTAATATCTAAGTGTTATATATTAACCTTGCCAGTATAGCTGATCTGTCAACAGCATCAGTCAATGAAATTCTCATGAATATTTTCCTTTAATACAAATAACATAATTCAACTTTTTTTACTTTAAAAATCCATACCTGACTTCAAAAGTAAATTACTTACCAATTTGAAATAAATCTAGTTGAAATAAATTCAATTACTTCTTAATTACATATCTGTAATGATTTTCTTTCATCACATTTCAGTAGTTAGATAAGATTTATAACATCTTCATACATATATCTGCTTTTATTTTTATTAAACTATTTACACAAAATAATTGATTTTTAATTATGTTTGTATGGATATCACAATATAATAAAAAGTATTTCTAAACGCCTAATATAGACTTTTTTCATCATAGCAGCCTGTTACATATATAAGCAATTTAGTTACTATTTTGCATATTACTAAAGAAATTTCTGCCCTCCCTCTTAATGTTCAGTAATTATAGAGGTAGAAATAATTTTGCATACTCTTTCAATATCAGCTAGAAACCATTCGTTGTAAAATACCTTATATCAGCCTTTTCTTTGCAGTCAGCGTGGCTGCTACCCACTTCTTGATTAAAATATTGACCCAGCCTTACAGACTCCCGGACAAAAAGTTCCTTTCTCTAAGCAGACAGGAGGCTTCCAAAGAATACAAACAGAAGGCATCCTTCTTGTTAATGAGCTTTAAAATATTCACAATGAATTAATAGTGAGCTGTAATAAAAATAATTAGTAAAGAAATAAACATGAAACATTGGAATCTATTTAGGGTTTCCGAGAGAGTGATTTCTTTTTCTGATAGTCTTTTATCCATGTTCTCCCCAAGATACCCAGAGTCTATCTAATCCTCAGAGAAGAGAAAAGAGATAAAATAGAAAATGTCTTCTTTATCTGCTTTATTTTAGATAGTACAGAAGCAAGAAAGTCAGAACCAAATTGCCTTTTATTAGTCTTGTCCTTTAAAAAAAACTCACCCTCCCTGTTTCTTACTTGCAGCTTTATAGACAGTACTAATGATAGTTTCATTAATTAGTCACAGGAGGCACGCAGTTTACTTTTAGTATTATATTTTCTCTAACCTGAAAACTACCTTACTATTTACAGAAGGCATTTTCTACAATGGAAGCAAAAAAAAATTAGTAAATATATTCATACTCCGTGGCCTAGTTCCTTAAATTAGTCCTAATTCTCTGTCACATATCAGATATATAACAACCTGTTTTCCTAGGAAATAGAAATTCTTACATGTTTTAAAGAGAAGAGAATGAGCAAGTTATGTAAAAAGAGAAATACTCTCTTCATGATATCAAAAATATTGAGAACCCATCATTCTATATATATACAGGTGTCACATAGAATAATCCCTTAATGATAGCTTAGTCCATTGATTCTTTAATAGTTTTCTCGTCAATCATTATATTGAGCCCTAAAAGTTCTGAATTCATTCCAGAGTCATGAATATGTTGTCACAATTGTCTTAATACACTGTTCAAAAGTGCTCGATATCTAAAAACCTCGTAGCTTGCAGAGGAAATTACTGACAATATTGTAGAGTTAATTTTATGAACTTCCAAATAGGATATAAAAGGGAAAAGAAAAAAAAAACTGGAAAACAATTCTTCCTTAAATTATGTTGAGACCATAGAAATGTTTATTATTTCTAGTGGAGCAATGATGAATGTGAAACTTTCAATTCAGTGAAATATTTGTTCATGTATTCATTCATTTGCTGAATGAATTCAATAGGGACTACTAGGCTCATTTTCTGCACACAATGTGGAGATAATTTTCCTTTTTGCAAATAGCTTAAAATCCAGCTGAAGGGACAGGTGTTTAGTCTAACAGTTAAGATGCCTGGATCCCACTCTGAAATACCTGGATTGGATCCCTCACTCTGTGTCCTAACTGCAGCTTCCTACCAATGCAGACAATGGGAGACAACTGTCATGGCTTAAGTGATTGGGTTCCTGGCACATATGTGGGAGGCTTGGGTAGCATTTCCATCTCTTCACTTCAGCCTTGGACCAATCCCAGCTGTTCTGGGCATTTGAAGAATGAAACAGTTAATGGAAGCTCGCTTTCTCTCGTTCTCTCTCTCTCTCTCTCTCTCTCTCTCTCTCTCTCTCTCTCTCTCCCTCCCTCCCTCTCTGTCTCTCAGTGTGTGTGTGTCTTTCTATGTTTGTCTCACTCTTTTCTTCACCTTCTCAAATATATAAGTAAATATATTAAAAATCCATTTGAAGAATCAAAATATTTAAATATAAGTAGATAACTGGAAAAGAATAAATTGACACCATAAAAATTACACATATTGTATATTATGAAATTATAGACCTAGAATTAAACGTTTGCCCTAAAATAGACTTACCTTCTAATTCCATTCCCCTTGGAATTTTTGAAGTACCCTCATGAGTATATATGAAATGTCAGGTAACAGATGATTATTATGGATTGAAATTCAAGATAAAACAGTATCTTTAAGAAGTAAATCTAAGATTTGTTCCTCCATATAATCTACCACATTAAATCTAACTTTGACTATATTTGATAATTTTTGCATATTTTCAAATGAAGATAAATGAATAAAAAACAATCTCTATCCTATACCTGTAAGCTAATTCTTTAGCCATTTTTTATGTGCCACATTGGCCTATGAGCCAGTAAATAAAGAATTTCAGGTGAAAAACTATTTAGATATTTTAGATATCAAAAGAGCATCAAACAAAAAATCACTCTAGCTGCTTGTAGTGATGACTAGGGGAGCACCATAAACAGAAGAAATCACAAGTAAATAACAACTGAGCATATATCAGGGTGGTCTCCTGGGGGATGCAGAAGTATTCCAAATGCTGGGAAGATAAGCAGAATTGGGTTATGTATCTTTGTATTCAATATGAAGAATTCCCAAACGTATCCTATGAGCCCTGCCGAATCACCAAAAGACCTTAGGGCTGGATTGGTAGAGCTTGCAATTCAAAAGTCAGGTTGCAGACCCTGTACAGAAGACTAGATAAAGGAAGGGAACAACATCAGGGTTGCATGGAACACCTCTTAGAAAATCCTTCAGATCCACTCTGGCTCAGTGCTCTCCTCCTGGGCTGACATTTGCATCCTATTAATCTAGTTGTAAGTCTTGTGCCTCTTGGTCCCCTGGATTTCATATTGACCTACATGGTGCCACACACTTGGAACCAAAAATTGTGAGACTATAGAAACCTTGGGGCAAATCTTAGACTGATAAGAGCAAGCTGCTGAGCTCCTCCAACATTTCTGAACCTCTCCCCTATATATCCCATAAATGTACATTATAGGACTTGTAGGGGAAGCATTTTTTTAGCATCTGACAGTCGTTACCAACAGCATTCAGGTGGATTCTGTGTCGACTTTCTCAGAAGTCAACAATTCCTATCTATGGCCAAGGAAAATGGCAGTCTCAAGGCCTCCAAAATTATTTGAAATAATTAAATGACAGCTTTTAGCAGCCTCCAAAGACATTCTATAGAATTAAAAGGAAAAATACTCATTTGCCAAAGAAATTAATAAGGAAAAATTTCAGTCAATTAGCTGTTAAAAAAATCTCCATCTATTGTTGCAAATTAATAGGACTTGAAACCAAGAATAGAAAATCAGTAATACTAGACAAATATTAAAATATAAATATCAGAATATGGTTAATCTCAGATTCATTTTTTTCATTGTAGCATGTCTATTTTTCCTCCAGAAACCTTTTATTTAAGGTATAAAAGCTATATGCATTTCATAAGTACAACTTTAGGAACATAGTGATTCTTCTCACCATATTCACCCTTCCACTGAACGTGTAGTATTTGCATATAATCTATACACATTTATAGATTTGATTATATGTAGATTACTTATAAGATTTAATACAGTGCAAATAATATGTAAATGATTTTTGGACTATTTTACTTAAAGAATAAAGACAAGGTAAGAACAGTCGGTTTACGTTCAGTATAAATGCAGTCCTTAGTTGCATATTTTCAATCTTTGGTTAGATGAACCCATGGCTGCAGAGTATGGAAATGGAGAGCCGGCTATCCATCCTTTCAATCTATTGCATCCTCTATCACAGAGACAGAACTAAGACTCCTGGAAATATGAGTATGCAGTTCAGAAAAGATGCTGAGCCTAGGAACCCCAATTTGGGAGACGTGAATTTAATGCTGGCCGGGTGCACTCATGGTTAGAAGATAGGAGGCTGAAGCATGGAGTCTTGATGCACTCTATGAAGAGCTGTGCAAAAAGAGAAGTCAGACACAGTTGTATACACAGTTTCCAGTGATGAGACAAGAGAAAAAGAAACTGCACAAGCTTTGAAACCAAGGAATCAGTGAATTGCAAGACGCTAAGGCTCAACAGTGCTCAATGTGGCAGATATTAAATATAATTAACCCAGTGGAAAGTGTGAACCGGATTGAACAATGATGTCATTGTTGACTTAAGAGCACTTTCAGAAGTAGAAAAGAGTGGAAGAAGTAAGTCCATAGAATAAGAACAGTAACTGGGAAAATTAAATGAACCAGGAACAGGAAAACTATAAAAATGTGAGGGTAAATACGTATATAACAGGCCTGTCCTTGCTTCTCCGCCTGGTTCTATCAGCACTCTTCCTCCACTGTGAAACTTGCAGACATGAAAGAACAGAGGCCCGGCTGGCAGGCCCCCACTAAAAGCACAAGGCAGCCAAAAGCTTCCCGTTGTTCTCCCCAAGCTACATAAGACTTTGTCTTCTATTTTCTACGTATAAGAGTTCGTGCTTTCTTGTTGCAATGCCTTGTCTGAAATGGTGGCATCACGATGTCTCTGTCACTTCTGTTAGAGAGAGTGCAAAATTACCTGTTGAGGTAGCATTCATAAATTTGGGCATTTATTCACAAGGACTATTTTCAGGGACACTGGGAAACTATTCACCCCTTGGGCAGTACTTCATTGAGACAGCCAGCCATTTCTCACAACTGCCATGGAAATGTAGACCCAGAATATCCCCAAAACTCTTGGAGAAAGCAAGCTTCAACCACCACCTCCTTCCCCCTTATTCCTCCCCTCAAAAAATAGTAATAATAAGCCATCAAATTCATCTCCTTCTCTTTGCCCCCTTTCCCATGTGTATTTTGCTGTCACTGTTCTAATTCAAGCATGGTTACCCCATTTTTGTGATCAGTTCACAATCAAGCAAGAAGAGCCTGAATTAGTGAGACTTCTCTATTAACATGGGTAAACAATACTTATTTCTTTTATGGAAAGATTAAATTTCTTGATAAGTCAGAGGGATTTCTAATATTTTAACGTAATTCAGAATTATCAGATAATATTTTTATGCAAAGTTGAAATCATGAAAGGAGGGATTCATTATGACTCCGAAGTTATTGTTTCAGTAAAATTATGCACTTCTCATTGAACACATTGGACTGACATAAATTAACACTGTCTGTGTTACAAAGGCAGAAGAATAAATATTGAAGTTTCCCCCTATAATTTTTTCTGCCCAAGAAAAGGAAACCCTGTACACATCAGTCAGTCAAAAACTGTGTTTAGAACATGCAGGATCAAGTTTAGCACTAATTTACAACTATTACAATAATATTGCTAGCTTATCCTACCAAAATGGGAAAATTTGACCCAAATCTGAAAAATATATTCTAAAGTGTTCTTAAATTAAAAGAAATGAGAAACAAAATCTAAAGCACAGGTTAGATAATAGGGAAAAATACAGGAGAAGCATGAAAAAATTAGTTTGACTTGCTCAGGAATGAAAATGAAAATTAAATACAGATAGTTGTGAACCGTACTAAAAAACTAGAAATATACATAGTTCAATAAAAAATATAGTTCTTGCTTAGCAAAGAAGAAGCATGATTCACATTTTTGACATAGAGGCATGTACCTAATTTGTGCGCTAAACCAAGACTTAATGTAAATACAGTGAGCTTTTTAAAAAATGTCAATACTGGGAAGCCACTGCCAGAAGTATTCAGCACAAACCTTCTGAAACATTTCATATGAGTTGACTTGCAAAAATATTCAACAATATTCAGGTAAACCTAATCTGGCAACATTTTAATTATTAGATATCATGATGAAGTGGGATTCATCTCAAATGCAAGGTTTGTTCAGCATACACAGCCACCCATTGCAAAACACCATATGATGAGACTGAACATAAAACACACACACACACACACACACATCATTATCTCAATAAATACAGAAAAAATCATTTGAAAATACCTTACACCCTTCCCCCCACCCCCAAAAAAAAAAATCAAAGAAACTCAGAGTGGAACTCCTCATCTGACTTCTTACTGAACATTTCAGAAAAACTCATAGCTAGCATCATACTGAGTGGAGAAAGGATGAAAATGTTCTCCCTTTGTTCAGAAAATATATGAGAATGTCTATTCTTTCCACTTCTATTTAATACTATTTTGGACACTCTAACCATGGCAGTAGGCAAGAAAAGGAAATAAAAGACACCCATGTTGGAAATGCAATAACACCTCTATTCACGGATGACATAACATTGTGTACAGAAGCTATAAAGAATTCACATGAAAACCATTAGAACTAATAAACATATTCATATTGCAGGATAGTAGGGCAATATATAAAAGTGAATTGTATTTCTATAGAGTAGCAATGAAAAATCTGGAAATGAAATTAAGAAAGCATTTTCACTTCAATAATTTCAAAAAGTATTAAAAATTAGGAATAAATTCAACAAAGTGTAAGGCTTATCCTCTGAAAAATGTGGCATTGTCAAAAAATCTAAGGAAGATCTAGA
Source organism: Sylvilagus floridanus (assembly GCA_949820135.1). Taxonomy (NCBI): domain Eukaryota; kingdom Metazoa; phylum Chordata; class Mammalia; order Lagomorpha; family Leporidae; genus Sylvilagus; species Sylvilagus floridanus. The sequence continues at coordinate 109,635,140 of OX463238.1, read as the reverse complement.
TAAGTGAAAAAATAGTCCATGTTCAAGGAGTGCAAAAAATGAATATTGCAAAGTTGGTTTTATGGCTTGAAATATGTCCTCAGAAATTCCTGTGTTGAAGTCCCAAGCCTCAGTTCCTCAGAGTGTGATCTTATTTGAGAATGGAGTCACTGCAGTTGAAATTGCCTAGGTTAAAATGAGGTAACGCTGGTGTAGTTGAGGCCCCAACTCAAGATGGCTGATGGATGTCCTTACGCCAAGTGCAGCATGTGAAGAGAAAGAGACACACGTAAAGGGAAGACAAAATGGAGACACAGGAAGAACAGCAGTGGCAAGGACTCCCACGGATTCTCAGCAAACCAGAAGCTAGGAGAGACGAAAAGGATAGATTCTTGCTTGTCACCTTAGAAGCAACCAATCCCACCAGCAGCTGGATCTCAGACTCCCGGACTCCAGACCTATGAGAATAAAATTGTCTGCTGTTCCTGCCACTCAATTGTGGTGCTTCACATGCCAGTCCTGGGAAACTAAGGTCATTATCAATACTACAAAAATTGAGGTACTTATTCAGTACAAGAGATATTTCAGCTCAGTATAGATAAATGTTCAGACATTGACAAAGAAATCCAAAAATGCATGCAGCAACCCAAGCAGACTAGTGTATCCAAAACAATCTGAAGAGGAAAAAAATAAATTTAAAAATTAGAAATTCATACTTCTGGATTTCAAAACACCATACAAAGCCACAGCTGTTTGGGCAGTGTGGCGTGGTCATAAGGGTGGACATAGAGATCAACAGAATTGACTGTACACCCAAAAATAAATGCTTAAATATTTTATCAAGTATTTTCCACAATAGTGCCAAATAATTCAAAAGAAAACATCAACCCTTACAAAATATCCTGTTATATCCATATCCTTCCTTCACAAGGTATACCAAAAAAAAACTCAAAAATGATTCATGGAAACAAATATAATAGCTGTGTTATTCTGAATTTTCAAAAAAGGGAAACAATTAAAATTAATAGCAATTGTTGAACAAATGAATGAAATGTACTATATTAATACTGATGGAATGTTTTTCAGCCTTGAGGAAATGAAGTTACGATGCTAGTTATATGAGTGACCACTGAAGACATTAAGCTAAATGAAAGAAGTCAGACACAGAGGCCATATGTTATGTGATTTCATTTATATGAAATTCCTTGAATAGGCAAATCCTTATAGTCAGAAACCAGATTAGTTGGCAGGGACTCGTAGGAGGGAAAATGGGAAATAGTGACAGGCAGGAATGACAATATTCTGAAAATACATAGTGGCAACAGGTGTATAACCTTGTGTATATTCCAAAAAATAATAAATTTTTCAACTTACAAGTTGTCATTTACACACAAATAGATGGGCCTATTCATGATGCAGTAACTTTAAAACATCTTTGTCTTTTATCAAGATTTATTTTTATCTTAAAGTAAAAAGGTTATGAGTGTTAAATATGTTTTAATATACCCCAGACTACTCTCATAGCAAAGTTATTTTTGTTTAACACCTCCCTGAATACTTCTCCTTTTTAAAATAAATACAATTATGGCACACGCAAATTATAAATATTTTATTTTGTTATCACACAGTTATGATGTTTTGTAGTTAACAAATTAATCAGTAGTAAATTTAATATTTCTATAATGTAAGATATTGCTAATTTTAGAATCTCATTACATAGATTATTTTTGATATAGATGTTTTTTCCTGATTTTTTGCCTAGAAGTAGGATTATGTGCCACTAAAATACTACAACAGAGGTATTTAGTATTTTAATGGCATGCAACTCTGTTTATTGAATCATATTAATATATACGCCATTGGTGTTAACATGAAATTTTTGCCCCATCTCACCATTCTATTGTTTCATCACAGTAAATATTTGTTTTTGCTGACTTAATAATGTTACAAAATTGCTTAAAGGTCAATGCCCTGTTTTTTTATTGTTGTCGTTGTATACTCAGGAGTGAAGTTACACTCTCCTACTGCGTTTCTCATCCAGTGCCAGATGATAACACGCAACCACAATAGTAGGTTAATTAAGCTAGCAGTACTCCCAAATGATTTTTAATTCCATCTGTTTTGGGAATCATCACAGCTGAACCTTGCAACCCACATACTAAATTCACAAAATCTTCATTAATGGGTCACATTGAGTTTACTTGATAGCCGCCCTGTGGCACTCACAGAGTGGTTCAGATTATGAAACTCTTAAGAAATTCCCTCACTCAAAAAAAGGCCTTCCCACCCAATGACCCATGTCCCCCAACCCCTCATGTCACCTTTATGTCCATTCTCTATCACACTTTATAGCTAAAGGGTGCACATTTATTACAAGCACGACAATTCAAAAAGAGATAATTTTTTTTTTTTGACAGGCAGAGTGGACAGTGAGAGAGAGAGATAGAAAGAAAGGTCTTCCTTTGCCTTTGGTTCACCCTCCAATGGCCGCAGTGCACCGCTGTGGCTAACGCATCTCGCTGATTGGAAGCCAGGAGCCAAGTGCTTATCCTGGTCTCCCATGGGGTGCAGGGCCCAAGCACTTGGGCCATCCTCCACTGCACTCCCTGGCCACAGCAGAGAGCTGGCCTGGAAGAGGGACAACCGGGACAGAATCCAGCACCCTGACTGGGACTAGAACAAGGGGTGCCGGCACTGCAGGCGGAGGAGGATTAGCCTATTGAGCCACAGCGCTGGCCAAAAAGAGATAAATTTTAAAAATCACTTATCCATTCCTCACCATCATTGTTCCCGTCAAACATCAACACCATGATGACTAATATTAACAGCCTAGGAAGTGTTCTTGAACTCTTCCCTCAGTGTCCATACAAGTGTGAGAAAAAAATAATTAACAGTTTTTTCTGTATTGCTGATGCTTTTCAGTTATTTCATGAGAATCCCACTAAAAATATTCTTCATTCTTCATTTTCTTTATTGACAAAATCTCCCAGTAATAACTTAGGGTTAGCAGCCCCAAAAGCTTTAAAGTGGAAATAAATTTGAGAATCAGAATCTCAAGCACTGATCACATTGGAAATTAGACTGTAATAACAGAATCTCGAGAACCGATCAGCAGATAAAAGAGGATCTTGGGTATTTGAGGCAGGAGAATTGTCATCACATGGCCTTCTAGAAACTCTGAAACATATTTGAGTTTCTACCCATTTCTTTAAATAAGGCAACAGTTGAGCAATTCTTATTCACTAAACCTACATGATATGTAAATTTTCAGTATGTAGGAAGATGTTGGCATAAACTCACTATCAGATGCAAACTCAAATATGCACCCAGTTACCCTTTCATCCACCTTCAGTAGAGACTAGTCCTCGCTTGTTACCCTACATGTTCATGAGTGAAAAGTGTCTTTGTTCTTTATGCAATGATTTTTTTATATGAGAGTAAGCTAAGTGGGAAGTAACATGTAACACTTTAAACAATAACGATCATTATGAAATAATAGAAATTAATGAGGAAAAAATGAGGTAACACAACAGCACTGTGATGGAACTGCCCTCACCTCATGTGCCCCAGGATATATGTGGGAGAACGAAATGCAGGCGATGTCTACGCTTTACCTTGGTCTGCATCTGAAGTTCACACCTGTTTATTACATCAATGCACCTTCAGCTGTACAGCTAATTGAAGCAATTACTTACTGGGACTAGAACAAATACAAAGAAAGCTTGTCAGCACTACAGACAGAGCATTAATAGTCTTCCTGGTAATGAAAACAGAATTCCACAATATCTTGGGAAAACACTGTGATTCTGAAAATAGTAATGAAGTAAGCATTGAAATGAATTCTTACCAAAAGTCATGGGAACATTGTTTAAAGACTCTCAAGATAGATAATATTATAAAAGAGATTTTTAACATTTTATACATTCCTCTAGGAATATTTTTGCATTTCTCATGAGAAGGAACTGAAACCATTTCATGTACTAATCAACTAATTTATTCTACCAACATAACTCAATATAACCTTCTGACCTTAAAGACAAGTATGTTCACTTTGGTCATATGTAATTACATTTTAAGGCTCTCAAAGCAATAGTTCAGTATTGGAATCTATGGCTTAATATTGAGAATTATCTCTCCCAGAATACTGTTGCATGCATTGATGATGCATCTATTTTTCTTTCTTCTCACTTAATAAAAATGTACTTCATTTCAAGGGAGTTTCTATACAACATAGTCCTAGACAGAAGCCAACTATGAAGACAAGAAAAACAGCTTTAAAATCAAAGTAAATACAAGATGCTGGAACTATTCCTTGAGAGTGGCAGGCAAGGATCTTGCAAATAAGTTGGGAATGTGGCACAAGGCAGAAAACGGTCTTAGTTTGCACTGGTGACTGGTCGTACTAAAAAGGAGGTAGAAGGTAGATTTTATTGCCTGACAGTCAACAGCCCTAGGAGGGAGCTTTATGGCTTACTCAGGTGATTTCTCTGCAAGCTTGTACTATTTTTGAAAATCGACTACTAAACTAATCTGTCCTACTATTTTATTTCCATTAATATGTTACAATTGATTTAGTATATTATCTTTGGAAATAGAAATAAAATATGACATAGAGTTAAAGGTTGAAGGCAGGAAATAACTCATACATGAAGTAAGACATCCAAAAGGTAATTCTAGGGCACCACAGATAATTGATATCTTAAAGAAAAAAAGCTAGGCTTGATCACAGTACCTTTCTCTGCCCCAAAATACATTCTCACACAATTTTTACACTGTAATAAATTTCCTGGAAAATTTAGAACCACAAATCAGCTTAAAAATGTTTTCAGATTACAAAAAGAACCTGGAAAAAGGAAATTTAAAAAAAAATAAGCATATGGTTTTTAGGATCAAACATGAGGTTTTAATATAGTCTCAAAAATTCAACAGAAAATATTGCAAAAATTTTAAATGCTATTACAAACTGGCTTGAAAACAGAATAAAATATGCATAAAATCCAGTAAAAGTCTCCAGGACAGTACTGAATTCATGACATGAAAGAAGTAAATAATTTAACTAGATGATTCAGTATCCACTGGCTTCATACAGAAAAATATACAAGGCTTGTGTTTTATAGGAAAGAGAAAAAACTTCTATTTTCTGGTCAAATAGAATTTTCTAAATTTTAATTTACTCTGACCTATGGGAGGATAATGAATACCAAGAGATCAATGAAAAATTACCATTAGAAATGTTAAATCTTTGCATGTTTTTAAATTTTAGGCATTTAATCAATGGACCAGTAAAATGAAATGGTTTTTAATTGCTGAAAAATGAAATGTTAATTGTATAAATCAATTTAAAATATGCTAAAACATTTCTAGTTTTGATGAGCTAAAGAGGTTAGTCTATATTTTTGACTTTCAAATTTCTAGTTTTGCAATCTTATTTTTAAAAAATTACTTGTATTTCTTTTTCAAGAAATTAAAATAATTCATCACAATAGTCATTAATAAAAGTTTTTTATTTTTTTTGACAGGCAGAGTTAGACAGTGAGAGAGAGACAGAGAGAAAGGTCTTCCTTCTGTTGGTTCACCCCCCAAATGGCTGCTACAGCCAGCACTGCACCTATTGGAAGCCAGGAGCCAGGTGCTTCCTCCTGGTCTCCCATGGGGTGCAGGGCGCAAGCACTTGGGCCATCCTCCACTGCACTCCCGGGCCACAGCAGAGAGCTGGCCTGGAAGAGGAGCAACCAGGACAGAATCCGGTGCCCCAATCGGGACTAGAACCTGGTGTGCTGGTGCTGCAGGTGGAGGATTAGCCTAGTGAGCCACAGCACCGGCTGATTAATAAAGTTTTAAAACATTGTTTGTTCCATGCCAAAGCATTGTCCTACCATTCTCAGGATCTGATTACATGGAATGATCTAAAGAGCTTAAAGGAAAGGTGTTCTCACAGCTGATTAATGCTTGATAACATTGCCCTCGCTTACTGCATTAAAACTCCACTTTCACAGTGGGTGTAGAGGAAAGGACATTCAACCACATGCTCCCACTACTACAAGTAGAGAAGCCTGAGGTATGGAAAAGGGAACTGAATCTTGGACTATAATTATCTCTACAGTGAATGAGTTGGATAAAGAACCTATTAGGATAATCCCAGCAGAATTAATAAAGAATCAAACAATTAATGAAAAATTACTGCAGGAGACAACAACTTGGTTTAATACTTTTTCATACACCAGAAGCTTCCTACTAAATTAACCAAGACAGTTTGTAATGGAAGCAATGAATTACAATGCTTAAACTTTGTTAGTTGTCTAGCATATTTTTAACCACATAGTTAAATGTCAGATACTGTGAGCAACATATAAATGTAAACTTTTTCAAATCTGAGATAGAGCTTCAAAAACAAAGGTCTGTGAGTTGAATCTCATCAACAGTTGGTGTATCCTTCCCTTATGGTGTTTGTTGAAAAGAAAACAAATGTATAAACTTTTTAAATTCAGAAACATAATTTTAATAGATTTCTAAATTCTTCAGGGGAAAAAAAGGAGATTTGAGATTTGGAAACCCTGGTTCAATGACCACTGCAGAGTAACAGTTGGCTGAGGGTGAGTAGCTGGAACTCTTCACATAGAGCATTAGTTACTGTCTGAGACCCCAGCCAGCCTCATTTTCTCATTTACTGTGTAGGCGTTTGGCTGCTAAATCTTAATCTCTCTATTTCATGGGCTCATCCAGGAATGAATCTGAGCTGAAAGAATCAAAAGACCTGAGATCTGGTGCTAGAGTGTTTTACACAAGAAGCCCCCTTCTTGACTTGGAATCAGCTATTTTACAGTTACCGTTTCTTCTATTTGTTTCTAAAAAAAAAAAAACGTATAACAGAAATACGCATCAGTAGGTCTTCCCTTCAGGTACAAGCAGACTAAAGAGTCATGGCCCTCTCTTTGTGTTTGCTGCCTAGAATATACAGCGCCTGAGCGGCACATACTTTTTAATTGTAGCAATAAAAAGCAAGCTGAATGAACACGAACCAACAGACAGACGGTGCACTCTATTTCCTGCTCATATGTTGTCTCAGCTGTTTTGCACTTCACAGTTTCAGCTGAAGAATGTCCATTTATCACGTAATGCTAATCAGTTATCATTCTACTCTACATTTTGTACAAAACATTGCTGGGAAGTCTGTTCTGGATTTGATGGATAGCCAGAACGGGACAGCACATAACCAAAAAAGGCATAAATACTCACAGATGTCTGGTCATACAGATGAGCTGAAATCAAAGAAAATTAGAGCTGGATCAGGCAGACGTGATCGTAGTGTACATCGGGGGAGTATAAACTTGCTTTTTCTTCACCCTTCTCATCCAAATGGGGTTTTTTTCTCATTAAAATAAATATTCAAACCAGAAGGTCTTCATTTGTTTCCTTAAACTAGTGGATTTTTTTCTCCAGATGTAAACGTCACATCAAGAAGACAAAAAGCAGATCCTGTGTATGACCAAAGACATCCAAAAAGCTGTCCAAATCCAAATTAGAACAAACGGTGCAAATTCCCTCACTCAAATCCCCCAATATCCCTCATTCTACCCCTCATCCCACCATTGTTCTGGCTTGCATTGTATGTTTATATTCAAGAATCACTTAAATAACATTCTTTTTACTGTGCAAAATAATAAACCAGCTAAAAACGAGACTGTAATTATACTTCTTGTCACATTAGCGATTTGGTATTACTTGTTGGGTGATATCTGAATATTATCAATAGTTTGCATGTATTACTTTACAAGGTATTTACTTTATAATGGTTAACTAGGTCTCAGCCTTTTGTTAGTCCACTTCAGTGGCTTCTTTTAAAAAAAAACTGTAATTATTTTTAAGACAGAGTTACAGAGACACAGAGAAAAAGAAATCTTCCATCCGATGGTTCATTCTCCAAATGGCCACAATGACTTACGCTGGACGAGGCAGAAGCCAGGGTCCTCAAACTCCATCCAGGAATTTCCTGTGGGTGGCGGAGGCTTAAGGACTTAGGCTGCCTTTCACTGCTTTCCCAGTCCTATTACCAGGGAGCTGGATCGGAAGTGGAGCAGCTGGTACCCATACCAGGGCTCATATCTGATGTCAACTATACAAGCTGCAGGTTAACCTGCTACGCTGCAACAATGGTCCCTCAATAGTCCTCTTTTTCCACTGAAATTTGATCATCATTCTGATAGCATCCTAGGAAAATTTATTCCACATTAGCTAGACTCACCCTGAACTTATTTCTAAGTCTTTGATATTTTTACTCAAGGTAGAGGCAAATAATCAGTGCTGTATTTCACATCCCATTAACTGATGAAAATTTAGAACCCAGAATGGTCATTTTTCTTCTCAGTAACTTTTTTTCCAAATTATGGCATTTAAAAATATAAAGGACAGATTTGATATTTGGATATTATATCACATTTTAATTTTAATTCATCCATAAATAATGATATTGTTCAAATGTGGTTTGTTTCCGTTTCTCGTGTTGGAAGCTTGGTCCAGTGTGACAATGTAATTAAGTGCTGGGATCATTAAGCTGGTGCCCAGTGGAAGAGCCTTCGGTCAATGATGAGCATGTCCTCAATGGATTTAGGGCCATTCTCCTGGGATGCCTGGGTTAGTTCTCAAGAGAGAGCTGCTGTCAGAGAACACGGCTGTCCAATCCCAGTGCCATGCTGCTTCAACTGTCAGCCTCCAAAGCTGAGAACTCACTAAAGTGAGTTTCTTTATAAGTCTCCCAGTCCTAGATGTTTCATTTTAGTAACAGAAAACAGATTATTCAGAAGATCTTCATAAAGATAATGGAAATGTGTATTACAAACAAAAAGCTATACATAGATTTCAAATTTTTATACCAAAATAAACTCTTTAATTTCAGCTTTTCACAATCTTTTTGAAATTCCTTCATAAACACAAATTCCACCCCCTAGAAGTTAAATTGATTTTCATATTTCAAATAGTATTATATCATAATATTATTTAACTATATAGGTTAAGGTTTAGATATTTGTTTAACCGATGTGAGAAATATAACGAATAAGAAGAGGTAATAGCAATCCAAAATAAAGAAAGAAGATCAGGAAGAGCATTGCAGATTTGAATTCCTAATATTATAATTCTCTAATTTGTATTTATTTGTAGATTTTTACCTGAAATACAGAGAGAGGTAGAGAGATCTCTCTTCTGCTGCCTCACTCCCCAAGTATCTAGAGCAGCAAGGAATAGGGCAGGACAAAACTAGGAGTCAAGAACAGTCTGGGTCTCCCATATGGGTCAATTAATTGAGCCATCATCTGTGCTTCCCAGGTGCACAGACAGCTGGACTCAGGAGTGGAACAAAGACTCAAACACGCGTGTAGAATGTAAGCCTCTCAGCACAGCAACGTATTTGCTATACCAAACGTCTATCCCCAAATACTAGATTTGTAAATGGCAGTCTAATCACTTCAGTAGTTGAAAGATAAAAGAAGTATGATAGAGAAGACTAAAAAAAAAAGCATTCACTTTAAAGTTTTGAAGTCATTTTTTTAGGGTAGAATTGGAGATATAAATTTCCCTGTATTTATTTTTATTTGAAATTGCTAGTAGAAAAATTGACTTTAATATATAACCATGCTGGTTTTCAAGCTAGAATAATCCCAACACTAAGCAGAAAAACAGTACCGTTTCTAAGATCTAAAAGCCCATTCCTCACATACTTACCTTTTTTATTTTATCTTCATCCCGTTCATTAAGTTCAACAATCTTAATAAAAAGATAAAAATAAATTTGAGTATTTTAAATGCCGATGTAATATTCTACATGTTGAACAACAAATGAGAAATATAGCAAATACAAAGAATAACTTAAGAATCTAAAGCAAATAACAAAAGTTATAAATTCTAGACTCTTTTTAAACCTTGAAATAGTGTTTTGATAATTTATATATCAACCTAAGACAGAGGCTGCCTACTTCATTTATTCATTTTAATTTAATGAATTCAACATCTAATTTTTTTGTAACTCTTATTTGCAAGGCTTTCACTAACCTATGAAAACTTCCTGATGGGACTTCAGGACTATAGAGCCAAGTCAATTTAATTTCAGCTTCATTAGAGAACTCATAGGACATGCACTATCTGCCTCCTCAGGTGACACAGAATAGGATTGTAGAAACCTATAATATAAATTCAGAATTGATTGTAACTCACTAGCTTGAGATTTGTCACCAATATCAGTCCATATGGAAAAAAAGTGATACACTTAAATCTATCACAAAATTGAAGGAAAAACATATAACTAAATTGCTCCATAATACTGTTTTATTGTTATAATAAACACCTGGAATTGTTAATTCATTGTTCATTATTTCATATCTATTTATGCAATACCTACAATATGACAGATTTCTATGATAGCTGTGATAACAATAAAAATCCAATAAGTCAGCAAGAAAATGTGAACCTCCTTACAAGTGCTAAGAAGAGACAAAGGGTCCAAAGATTGGGTCATGGGAACACACAGGAAGAGCAGGTAGGTGGTTATGAAAAATTCACGAGGCATCTCGGAGAATAAGCAGAACAGAGAATGTTCTGGATATTCTCAGCAAATATTTGACAAATTGATAACAGAATGAATCTGTGAATGAGTAATAGATTAATATCTGAAAACTGGAGAAGCGCATATGTCAAATGAATAAGATAACTTTAGGTGTAGAAAAGATAAGCAAATTTGATGAGTGCTCATGTCACTGGACGGATGACTCTTAGCTTGAGTGATGAATCTGAATCACCCTACAGATTCCTCAGTAGCGACTGAAATAGCCTCCTCTTCCATTTCAACACCAAGTTGAACACGTTAGCATATCCTTTCTACCTATTTTTATTTCTCTCAAATGAAATAAGTTGTGTTTTTCATGCCATGGAACTCTCATATTGAGGGATTCTAGATTTTATCCTGTAGACAATAGGAAGGCAGTGCAGGTACATAATCTGTGAAGTAACTTAATATGTTTTGTATTTAAAAAAAAAAGATTATTTGAAAATTATTAACACTAGAAGCAGGAAAAGCAGTCGGGAGATTCTTTCCAGACACAAAATGAAAAAGAATAGTTATCTGAACTTAGATTAAGATTATAAAAACATAACCTACTTTATTTGAGAGAAAACAAAATAGGTACAAAGGATACAGTCCTACAGACTTACTTCTAAGTAACCTTAGAAGCTTAAAAATTCCCATGGGACCCCAAATCCCTTTAAGCTGGGTGGTAAAAATAGAATTCTGTTACACAGATCATATGGATTTTAGTGTTAAATTGATCATATAGATAGGATCAAGTGTTAAAGTGATCATATAAATAGGACAGTGTTTGGTAATAATAATACATAGAATTAAAATGGAGTGAATGCTCCAACATGGAAAGCAGTCCATAGAGCAGACTTATAGAATGACACTCATGTTAAGTAGCATTCTGACTTCAGAATCAACTTTTAAGGCCTTCTGGTTTGGTTGAAAAGCCGAGGGGAGCATTTCAGGTATGGAAAGCCAAAACACTATAGTGAAAAATGATCTACATGAAGGACCTCCGTGGGCGAGACCCCAGTGGAAAGAAGTGGCCACCAAAGAAGGATGTAATTTCCTCTGAAGGGAAGAGAGAGCTTCCACTTTGCCTATGGCCTTGTCGAAATACTGACAGTTTGTGGATTCAAAAGGCTTCCATAGTCTAGGTAGCTCTTGTCAAGAGCCTTAGGTGATCATTGACGTCATACATAAGAGCATTAATTGTTAAATAAACAGCAGAGGTCACTGTGCTAACTTCCTATGCAGGACCTCTGCCCTCAAAGTGTTGTATTATGAAACTTAATAAAACTTGTTATCAAGGAATTACTTCATTTTAGTATATTAAATGGAGGATATTCTTATGTCACATGAATTATAGCTATGTCTAAGTACTTGCAAAAGATGTGTTATTCTTGTGTTCCTCTTTAAAGATAATTAAGTTTCTAAAAAAAGTGAAATCACTATCTAGATACTTTCTTCAATGACTTTGAACAGCACTTTTCTGGACTGTTGTTATCACAGCTATCATAGAAATCTGTCATATTGTAGGTATTGCATAAATACATATGAAATAATGGTCTTTGTTTTTTATGCTTTTTGTTAGTAGGTGTTTTTCTTTCTCTCTTTAATTTTCTTCCTCATGCAAAATGTTGAACTCTTTAGCTAGAATAGAGATAATCCTCTATGTTTAAGTTTAGATGAAAATAGGCCTTTTTCAACAAATTTTTTTTCTAGTAGCCATTACATTGTTATTATTCAACTGAGTGTGGGTGGGAGGGCAGGTACGGTGGGAACAATTATTATGTTTCTAAAGTTGTATTTATGAAATGCACATATATAAATTTTTTTAATTTATTTTATTTTAGTTTTTATTTAATAAATGTAAATTTCCAAAGTGCAACTTTTGCATTGTTGTGGCTTCTCCCCACAACCTCCCTCCCTCTCATAGCCCTCCCATCTCCCACTCCCTCTCCCATCCCACTCTCCATCAAGATTCATTTTCAATTAACTTTCTATACAAAAGATCAACTTAGTATATACTAAGCAAAGATTGTAACAGACTGCACTCACACAACCTCACAGATACAGAGTAGCATTTGACTAGTAGTTTTACCGTTAATTCTCATAGTACAACACATTAAGGACAGAGATCCTACGTGGGGAACAGGAGCACAGTGACTCCCGTTGTTGATTTCACAATTGACACTCTTATTTATGACATCAGTAATCACCCGAGGCTCTTGCCATGAGCTGTCAAGGCTATGGAAGCCTCTTGATTTCACCAACACTGAACTTGTTTAGTCTAGGCCATATCACAGTGGAGGTTCCTTCCTCCCTTCAGAAAAAGGTGCCTCCTTCTTTGATGGCCCATTCTTTCTGCTGGGATCTTGTTCACCGAGATCTTTCATTCAGGTCATTTTTGCCACAGTGTCTTGGCTTCCCATGCCTGCGAGACTCCCATGGGCCTTTTAGCCAGATCCGAATGCGCCAAGAGTTGATTCTGAGGCCAGAGTGCTGTTTAGGGCATTTGCCATTCTATGAGTCTGCTGTGTATCCTGCTTCCCTCGCAGGATCATTCTCTCCCTTTCAATTCTATCCTTCATTATTTGCAAACACTGGTCTTATTTGTGAAATCTCTTTGACACTTAACATATCTCTTTGATCAATCACGAACTTAAACTAATCACTTTAACAAGTGTGATGGCATTGGTACATGCCTCCTTGATAAGAATAAATTGGAATCCCCTGGCACATTTCTTGCTCTACCATTGGAGGTAAGTCCAAGTGAGCATGTGCCGACCTGTGTATCTCCTCCTTCTCTTATTCCCACTCATATCATCGATCAGGGAGAACATATGATATTTGTCCCTTTGGGACTGGCTTAATTCACTCAGCATGAAATTTTACAGATTCCTCCATTTTGTTACAAATGACCGGATTTCATTGTTTTTTTACTGCTGTATAGTATTCTATAAAGTACATATCCTATAATTTCTTTTTTTTTTCTTTTTTAAATAAAGCTTTTATTTAAAGTATATAAATTTTCAACATACAGCTAATGCATTACAATGGCTTCCCCCCCATAACTTCCTTCCCACCCGCAACCCTTCCCTTTCCTGCTCCCTCTCCCCTTCTATTCACTTCAAGATTCATTTTCGATTCTCTTTATATACAGAAGATCAGTTGAATACATATTAAGTAAAGATTTCAACAGTTTGCCCTCACATAGGGACACAAAGTAAAATATACTGTTGGAGTACTAGTTATAGTATTAATTCACAATGTAATGCACATTAAGGACGGAGATCCTACATGAATTTTTTTAAAAATTGATTAATTATCTATGCAATTTCCAATTTAAAACCAAGTTTTTTTTTTCATTTTCAATTATCTTTATATATAGAAGATCGGTTCTTTGCACCCACACAGAAACACAAAGTGTAAAAATACTGTTTCAATACTAGTTATAGCATTACTTCACATTGGACCACACATTAAGGACAGATCCCTCATGAGAACGTAAGTACACAGTGACTCCTGATGTTGATTTAACAATTTGACACTCTTGTTTATGGCGACAGTAATCTCCCTAGGTTCTAGTCATGAGTTGCCAAGGCTATGGAAGCCTTTAGGGTTCGCCAACTTTGATCTTATTCCAACAGGGTCATAGTCAAAGTGGAAGTTCTCTCCTCCCTTCAGAGAAAGGCACCTCCTTCTTTGATGGCCCTGTTCTTTCCACTGGGATCTCACTCGCAGAGATCTTTCATTTAGGTCTTTTGTTTTTTCCAGAGTGTCTTGGCTTTCCATGCCTAAAATATTCTCATGGGCTCTTCAGCCAGATCTGAATGCCTTAAGGGCTGATTCTGAGGCCAGAGTGCTATTTAGGACATCTGCCATTCTATGAGTCTGCTGTGTATCTCGCTTCCCATGTTGGATCATTCTCTCCCTTTTAGATTCTATCAGTTAGTATTAGCAGACACTAGTCTTGTTAGTGTGACCCCTTTTACTCTTTTTTGTTGTTGTTGTTGGAGTACTAGTTATAGTATTAATTCACAATGTACAGCACATTAAGGACAGAGATCCTACATGATTTTTTTTAAAAAAATTGATTAATTGTCTATGCAATTTCCAGTTTAACACCAAGATTTTTTAATCATTTGCAATTATCTTTATATAAAGAAGATCGATTCAATATATACTATGTAAGGATTTAATCAGTTTGCACCCACTCAGAAACACAAAGTGTAAAAATACTGTTTCAGTACTAGTAATAGCATCACTTCACATTGGATAACACATTAAGGACAGATCCCTCATGAGACGTAAGTACACAGTGACTCCTGATGTTGATTTAACAATTTGACACTCTTGTTTATGGCGTCAGTAATCTCCCTAGGCTCTGGTCATGAGTTGCCGAGGCTATGGAAGCCTTTAGGGTTAGCCGACTTCGATCTTATTCCCACAGGGCCATAGTCAAAGTGGAAGTTCCCTCCTCCCTTCAGAGAAAGGTACCTCCTTCTTTGATGGCCCCGTTCTTTCCACTGGGATCTCACTCGCAGAGATCTTTCATTTAGGTCTTCTGTTTTTTCCAGAGTGTCTTAGCTTTCCATGCCTAAAATATTCTCATGGGCTCTTGAGCCAGATCCGAATGCCTTAAGGGCTGATTCTGAGGCCAGAGTGCTATTTAGGACATCTGCCATTCTATGAGTCTGCTGTGTATCCTGCTTCCCATGTTGGATCATTCTCTCCCATTTTCATTCTATCAGTTAGTATTAGCAGACACTAGTCTTGTTTGTGTGATCCCTTTGACTCTTAGACCTATCAGTGTGATCAATTGTGAGCTGAAATTGATCACTTGGACTAATGAGATGGCCTTGGTACATGCCACCTTGATGGGATTGTATTGGAAACCCCTGGCACAATTCTAACTCCATCATTTGGGGCCGTTCCGATTGAGCATGTCCCAAATTTTACATCTCCTCCCTCTCTTATTCCCACTCTTATATTTCACAGAGATCACTTTTCAGTTAAAATTTAAACACCTAAGAATAATTGTGTGTTAATTACAGAGTTCAACCACTAGTACTAGGATAAAGAAAAAAAAAATACTACCATGGATAAAGTATTACATTGTACAACAACAGTCAGCACAAGAGCTGATCGAGTCACTGTTTCTCATAGTGTCCATTTCACTTCTACAGGTTTCCCCTTTGGTGCTCAGTTAGTCATCGCCAATCAAGGGAAACAAATGATATTTGTCTCTTTGGGACTGACTTAATTCACTCAGCATGATGTTTTCCAGATTCCTCCATTTTGTTGCAAGTGACCGGATTTCATTGTTTTTGACTGCTGTATAGTATTCTGTAGAGTACATGTCCCATAATTTCCTAATCCAGTCTACTGTTGAAGGGCATTTGGGTTGGTTCCAAGTCTTAGCTATTGTGAATTGAGCCGCAATAAACATTGCTGTGCAGACGGCTTTTTTGTTTGCCAATTTAATTTCCTTTGGGTAAATTCCAAGGAGTGGGATGGCTGGGTTGAATGGTAGGGTTATATTCATGTTTCTGAGGAATCTCCAGACTGACTTCCATAGTGGCTTCACCAGTTTGCATTCCCACCAACAGTGGATTAGTGTCCCTTTTTCCCCACATCCTCTCCAGCATCTATTGTTGGTGGATTTCTGAATGTGAGCCATTCTCACCGGGGTGAGGTGAAACCTCATTGTGGTTTTGATTTGCATTTCCCTGATCGCTAGGGATCTTGAACATTTTTTCATGTGTCTGTTGGCCATTTGGATTTCCTCTTTGGAAAAATGTCTGTTGAGGTCCTTGGCCCATCTCTTAAGTGGGTTGTTTGTTTTGATGTTGTGGAGTTTCTTAATTTCTTTGTAGATTCTGGTTATCAACCCTTTATCTGTTGCATAGTTTGCAAATATATTTTCCCATTCTGTCGGTTTCCTATTCACTTTCCTGACTGTTTCTTTTGCAGTACAGAAACTTTTCAATTTGATGCAATCCCAGTAGTTAATTTTGGTTTTCAGTGCCTGTGCTTCTGGGGTCTTTTCCAAGAAGTCTTTGCCAGTACCTATGTCTTGCAGGGTTTCTCCTATGCTCTCCAGTAATTTGATGGTGTCGGGTCGTAGGTTTAAATTTTTAATCCATGTTGAATGAATTTTTGTGTAAGGTGAAAGGTAGGGGTCTTGCTTCATGCTTCTGCACGTGGAAATCCAGTTTTCCCAGCACCATTTATTAAACAGACTGACCTTACTCCAGGGACTGGTTTTGGATCGTTGATCAAATATAAGTTGGCTGTAGGTGTTTGGATTGATTTCTGGAGTTTCTATTCTGTTCCATTGGTCTATCCATCTGTTTCTGTACCAGTACCATGCTGTTTTGATAACAACTGCCCTGTAGTATGTCCTGAAATCTGGTATTGTGATGCCTCCGGCTTTGTTTTTGTTGTACAAGATTGCTTTAGCTATTCAAGGTCTCCTGTGTCTCCATATGAATTTCAGCATCATTTTTTCCAGATCTGAGAAGAATGTCCTCGGTATCTTGATTGGTATTGCGTTGAATCTGTAAATTGCTTTTGGGAGAATGGACATTTTGATGATATTGATTCTTCCAATCCATGAGCATGGGAGATTTCTCCATTTTTTGGTATCCTCTTCTATTTCTTTCTTTAAGGTTTTGTAATTTTCATTGTAGAGATCTTTAATGTCCTTAGTTAAATTTATTCCAAGGTATTTGATTGTTTTTGTAGCTATTGTGAATGGGATTGATCTTAGCAGTTCTTCCTCAGCCGTGGCATTGTCTGTGTATACAAAGGCTGTTGATTTTTGTGCATTGATTTTATATCCTGCTACTTTGCCAAACTCTTCTATGAGTTCCAATAGTCTCTTAGTAGAGTTCTTTGGGTCCCCTAAATAAAGAATCATGTCATCTGCAAAGAGGGATAGTTTGAGTTCTTCCTTCCCAACTTGTATCCCTTTAATTTCTTTTTCTTGGCTAATAGCTCTGGCTAAGACTTCCAGCACTATATTGAATAGCAGTGGTGAGAGTGGGCATCCCTGTCTGGTACCAGATCTCAGTGGAAATGCTTCCAACTTTTCCCCATTCAATAGGATATTGGCCGTGGGTTTTTCATAAATTGCTTTGATTGTATTGAGGAATGTGCCTTCTATACCCAGTTTGCTTAGGGTTTTCATCATGAAAGGGTGTTGAATTTTATCGAATGCTTTCTCTGCGTCTAGTGAGATAATCATATGGTTTTTCTTCTGCAGTCTGTTAATGTGGTGTATCACGTTGATTGTTTTGCGAATATTGAACCATCCCTGCATACCAGGGATGAATCCCACTTGGTCTGGGTGGATGATCTTTCTGATGTGTTGTTGCAGTCTATTGGCCAGAATTTTGTTGAGGATTTTTGCATCTATGTTCATGAGGGATATTGGTCTGTAATTCTCTTTCAATGCTGCATCTTTTTCTGGCTTAGGAATTAAGGTGATGCTGGCTTCATAGAAGGAATTTGGGAGAATTCCCTCTTTTTCGATTGTTCTGAATAGTTTGAGAAGAATTGGGGTTAGTTCTTCTTTAAATGTCTGGTAGAATTCAGCAGTGAATCCATCTGGTCCTGGGCTTTTCTTTGTTGGGAGGGCCTTTATTACTGATTCAATTTCTGACTCACTTATGGGTCTGTTTAGGTTTTCTATGTCTTCCTGGTTCAATTTAGGTAGGTTGCATGTGTCCAGGAATCTATCCATTTCTGATAGGTTTCCCTGTTTGCTGGCATACAAGTCCTTGTAGTAATTTCTGATGATTCTTTTGATTTCTGTGGTGTCTGTTGTTATATTTCCTTTTTCATCTCTGATTTTACTGATTTGGGTCTTTTCTCTTCTTTTTTTAGTTAGTTGGGCCAATGGGGTGTCAATCTTGTTTATTTTTTCAAAAAACCAGCTCCTCGTTTGGCTGATTTTTTGTAATGTTTTTTTGGATTCAATCCTGTTGATTTCTTCTCTGATTTTGATTATTTCTCTTTTTCTACTAGATTTGGGTCTAGTTTGCTGCAAATTTTCTAGATCCTTGAGATGCATTGAAAGCTCATCTATTTGGTGCCTTTCCAGTTTCTTGATGTAGGCACCTATTGATATAAACTTTCCTCTTAACACTGCTTTTGCTGTATCCCATAAGTTTTGGTATGTTGTGCTGTTATCCTCATTTACTTCCAGAAAATTTTTGATTTCTCTTTTGATTTCTTCAGTGACCCATTGTTCATTCAGGAGCATGTTGTTCAATCTCCATGTGTTTGCATATGCTCTAGGGATTCCTGAGTTGCTAATTTCCAACTTCAATCCCTTATGGTCTGAGAAGTTGCATTGTATGATTCTAATTCTTTTGAATTTGCTGAGACTTGCTTTATGGCCTAATATGTGATCAATCCTAGAGTAGGTTCCATGTACTGCTGAGAAGAATGTGAATGCATTACTTGTAGGATGAAAAGTTCTGTAGATATCTGTTAGATCCATTTGGGCTATAGTGTTGTTTAAATCTACTGTCTCCTTGTTGATCTTCTGTCCTGTCGATCTGTCAATATCTGTGAGTGAAGTATTGAAGTCCCCCAGTACTATTGTGTTGGGGTCTAAGTCTCCCTTTAAGTTTCTTAACAAATTTTTTAAATAAACCTGTGGCCTGTAATTAGGTGCATATACATTGAGAATTGTTATATCTTCCTGTAGTATTGATCCCTTAATCATTATATAGTGCCCCTCTTTGTCTCTCTTAACAGTTTTTGTGTTAAAGTTTATGTAGTCCGATATTAAGATGGTTACACCCGCTCTTTTTTCATTTCTGTTGGCGTGGTATATCTTGTTCCATCCTTTTATTTTCAGTCTGTATGGATCTTCGTTGGAAAGATGTGTTTCTTGTAGGCAGCAAATAGATGGTTTTTGTTCCTTAACCCAATCAGCCAATCTCTGTCTTTTAACAGGACAGTTTAGACCTTTAACGTTCAATGTGACTATTGATAAGTGGTAAGTTTGCCCTGCCATTTGCCAGATATTTTCTAATGTATGCTTTGAATTCCCTGTGATCTTTTGCCGTGAGGTTCCCTTCGTTTACCTTCTTTCATGTTGATGGTCGTGTTTCTGTGTTTCTGTGTGTAACACGTCTTTAAGTATCTTTTGCAGGGCTGGACGAGTGGCAACAAATTCTTTCAATTTTTGTTTGTTATGAAAGGTCTTTATTTCACCTTCATTCACAAATGAGAGCTTTGCAGGGTATAATATTCTGGGCTGGCAGTTTTTCTCTCTAAGTACCTGGGCTATGTCTCGCCATTCCCTTCTAGCTTGTAGGGTTTCTGTTGAGAATTCAGCTGTAAGTCTAATTGGAGATCCTCTGAGAGTAATCTGACGTTTCTCTCTTGCACATTTTAGGATCTTTTCTTTTTGCTTCACTGTGGTGAGTTTAATTACAATATGTCGTGCAGAGGATCTCTTTTGGTCATGTTTATTAGGGGTTCTATGAGCTTCCTGGATTAGGATTTCTCTGTCTTTCTCCAAGCCTGGAAAATTTTCTGCTAGTATCTCCCTAAAAAGGCCTTCTAATCCTTTCTCCCTCTCCATACCTTCAGGAACACCTAGAACCCGAATGTTGGGTTTTTTAATAGTATCCTGTAAATTCCCGACGATATCTTTTAGTTTTCTAATTTCCTCTTCTTGTCTTTGGTTTGACTGTTTCCTCTCCTGTTCTCTGTCTTCTAGGTCCGATATTCTCTCTTCTGCTTCACCCATTCTGGTTTTAAGGCCCTCAAGATTGCTTGTCACTTGATCTATTGAATTCTTCAATTCATTAAGATTTTTTGTCACTATCGTAGCTTCTTGTTCTACTAGTTGTTTCATTTCGTTTTGATTTCTCCGTAGTACTTCATTCTCGCGAGAGAGATTTTCTATCTTATCCATTAAGGATTTCTGTAGTTCAAGGATTTGTTTTTGAGAACTTCTTAATGTTCTTATCAATTCTTTGAGATCTGCTTCTTGCATTTCTTCTATCTCATTATCTTCATAATCCTGACTTGGGGTGTCTTTTCCGTTTGGGGTCATCATAGCGTCTTCCTTGATCTTGCTCCCTCGGAATCTGTTTTTATTTGGCATTTTTTTTTTTTCCCCACACTCTTTCTCTGGGTTGTCAAGGTAACGGAGTTTGTGTGCGCGGTGTGTTCCCAGTTTTTGGATCCCCTTCAGGTTTCTACAGCCTCGGGTTTTTGGTTCCGTCTGCCTCAGTGATGGGCGGGCGGGCGGGCGGGCGGGCGCGCCTTGTCCCACTGCGTTTAATCTAGCTCGAATTAGCAGGGTGGGTGACGAGAGAGACTAGTGTCTGTGCAGGCTCGCCTCAATTGTGCTGTTTCCCCCGTGGGGGGTCTGCTTCCCCCCACCAGTGTCTCGGGATCCCTGTATCAGCCCCCGTTCAAGCGCTCAGTTCCAATGGCGACTGTGTTCCGCCCGGCTTCCGGTTCAGCCGGCGGGCGCACGCCGTCCCACTGTGTTCAGTCTAGCTCGAGTGAGCAGGGTGGGCAATGAAAGAGGCTAGTGTCCGTGTGGGCTCGCCTCAATTGTGCTGTTTCCCCCGTGGGGGGTCTGCTTCCCCCCGCCAGTGTCTCGGGATCCCTGTATCGGCCCCCGTTCAAGCGCTCAGTTCCAATGGCGACTGTGTTCCGCCCGGCTTCTGGTTCAGCCGGCGGGCGCGCGCCGTCCCACTGCGTTCAGTCCAGCTAGAATTAGCAGGGTGGGCAACGAAAGAGGCTAGTGTCCGTGTGGGCTCGCCTCAATTGTGCTGTTTCCCCCGTGGCGTCTGCTTCCCCCCGCCAGTGTCTCGGGATCCCTGTATCGGCTCCCGTTTAAGCGCTCGATTCCAATGGCGGCTGTGTTCCGTCCGGTTCCCGTCCCTCCCGGCAGCTCCCGTGCCACTAAGGCACGATTTGCCGTTCGCAAACTTACTTTCCCCTAGGTCCTCTGCGTCTCATTCACTGGGTCCGGAAGAATTTCCACTGCATTTTTTTCCGTGAGATTTTTCCTGAGGCTACAGTAACTCTGTTTTTATTAAACTATCTTTTTGCGGACTGCTAGTGCGCGTCCTCACTATTCCGCCATCTTGGCTCCGCCCCCATATCCTATAATTTCTTTATCCAGTCATCTGTTGATGGTCATTTAGGTTGATTGCATGTCTTAGCTATTATGAATTGAGCTGCAATAAACATTAAGGTGCAGACAGCTCTTTTTTTTCCAGTTTAATTTCCTTTGGGTAAATTCCAAGGAGTGGGATGGCTGGGTCATGTGGTAGTGCTATATTCAGGTTTCTGAGGACTCTCCAAACTGTCTTCCATAGTGGCTTTGCCAGTTTGCATTCCCACCAATAGTAGGTTAGTGTCCCTTTTTCCCCACATCCTCTCCAGCATCTGTTGTTGGTAGATTTCTGTATGTGAGCCATTCTAACGGGGGAGAGGTTAAACCTCATTGTGGTCTTGATTTGCATTTCCCTGATGGCTGAGCATTTTTTCATGTGTCTGTTGGCCATTTGGATTTCCTCTTTGGAAAAATGTCTATTGAGGTCCTTGGCCCATTTTTTTATTGGGTTGTTTGTTTTGTTGCTGTGGAGTTTCTTGATCATTTTATAGATTCTAGTTGTTAATCCTTTATCTGTTGTGTGGTTTGCGAATAACATCTCCCATTCTGTTGGTTGCCTCTTCACTTTCCTGACTGTTTCCTTTGCTGTAAAGAAACTTTTCAATTTGAGGTAATACCATTTGTTTATTTTATCTTTGATTACCTGTGCTTCTGGGGTCTTCTCCAGGAATTCTTCGCCTGTTCCAATGTCTTGAAGGGTTTCGCCTATGCTCTCAATTAGTTTCATGGTGTTGTGGCACATCTCTAGTTCTTTGATCCACGTTGAGTGAATTTTTGTATAAGGTGTAAGGTAGGGGTCTTGCTTCATACTTCTACAAGTGGACATCCAGTTTTCCCAGCACCATTTGTTGAAGAGGCTGTCCTTGTTCCAGAGGTTGGTTTTAGGTCCTTTGTCGAATATGAGTTGGTTATAGATGTTTGGATTGATTTCCAGTGTTTATATTCTTTTCCATTGGTCTATCCATCTGTTTTTGTACCAGTACCAGGCTGTTTTGATTATAACTGCCCTGTTGTATGTCTTGAAGTCTGGAATTGTGATGCCTCCGGCCTTGTAAAGGATTGCTTTAGCTATTCTTGGTCTCCTGTTTCTCCATATGAATTTCAGCATTATTTTTTCTAGGTCTTTGAAGAATGACTTTGGTATTTTGATTGGTATTGCATTGAACTTGTAAATTGCTTTTGAGAGAATGGACATTTTGATGATATTGATTCTCCCAATTCATGAGCATGGCAGAATTTTCCATTTTTTTGTGTGTCTTCTTCTATTTCTTTCTTTAATATTTTGTAATTTTCATCATAGAGGTATTTGACATCCTTGGTTAAATTTATCCCAAGGTACTTATTGTTTTTGTGGCTATTGTGAATGGGATTGATCTTAGACGTTCTTCCTTGGCCACGGCATTGTCTGTGTATACAAAGGCTGTTGCTTTCTGAGCATGGACTTTGTATCCTGCTACTTTACCAAACTCTTCTATGAGTTCCAATAGTCTCTTATAGGAATTCATTGGATCCCCTATATATAGGATCATGTCATCTGCAAATAGGGATAGTTTAACTTCCTCCTTTCCCTTTTGTATCCCTTTAATTTATTTTTCTTGCCTGATGGCTCTGGCTAAAACTTCTAGGACTATATTGAATAGCAATGGTGAGAGTGGGCATCCCTGTCTGGTGCCAGTTTTCAGTGGAAATGCCTCCAACTTTTCCCCATTCAGTATGATGCTGGCCATTGGTTTATCATAAATTGCCTTAATTGTGTTGAGGAATATTCCTTCTAACCCCAATTTGCTTAGGGTTTTCATCATGAAAGGGTATTGTATTTTGTCAGATGCTTTCTCTGCACCTATTGAGATAATTATATGATTTTTATTTCTCAGTTTGTTAATGTTATGTTTACATTGATTGATTTTTGAATACTGAACCATCCCTGCATACCAGGTATAAATCCCATTTGGTCCAGGTGCATGATCTTTCTGATGTGTAGTTGGATTCGGTTTGCCAGAATTTTTTGAGTATTTTTGCATCTATGTTCATCAGGGAGATTGGTCTGTAGTTTTCTTTTTCTGTTGTGTCTTTTCTGGGCTTAGGAATTGAGGTGATATTGGCTTCTTTGAAAGATTCCCTCCCTTACAATTGTTTTGAATCTTAAAAATGTAAATGAAAAATTAAATTAAAAAAGAAAGGATATGATAAAGTGATCAATTCAGTGTTGAACTGGAAGAAGAGACTATTTCAGTTACCACTGTGGAATCTGCAGGGTGATTCAACTTCATCACTCATATTAAGACTCATCCATTGGGGCCCGTGCTGTAGCATAGGGGCAGCCAGCAGTGCTGGCATTTCATATGGGTACTGGTTCAAGTCCCAGCTACTCCACGTTCAATCCAATGCTCTGCTGTGGCCTGGGAAAGCAATTGAAAATGGTCCAAGTCTTTGGGCCCCTGCATCTGCATGGGAAGACCCAGAGGCTCCTAGCTTTGGATTGGTGCAGCTCTGGCCATTGCAGTCAATTGGAGAGTGAACCAGCAGATGGAAGACCTCTCTCTCTCTCTCGCTCTCTCGCTCTCTCTGCCTCACCTTTTCTCTCTGTGTAACTCTGACTTTCATATAAAACAATAAATCTTTAAAAAAGACTCATCCATCCTGTGATATGAGCACTCCTCGAATTTGCTTTTCTACACCACAAGTTGTCTTATTAATTTGATATATGTTCTCCTCCAAATTTAAGATGTTAATCTATTAGTCATTCACAAGTTATCAATTTGTCAAATATTTGTTGAGAATCCCCAGAACATTCCATCTTGAGTTCAGATATACAAGACAAATCTGGTTGAAAAGTGAAACAAGAACAGTGGGAAATCAATGGGCAAATGCACAGTGGACTGAAGGAAGGAAGCAAGACTGGAATTGAAAAAAGCTAAGGAAGTATGACACAAACAGGAGTTGCTGAGAGACCTCACAGAGTCTTGTGCTGAACACAATCTGAACTGCCATTAACCTAAGGAAAACTGACAGACTTCAAAGAAATATAAACAGGAGAGAAAGGTTAGTGACATTACTATATTTCTGTTTTGAAAAGTTTATTCTGGCTGCAATTTGGAAAGAAGGCTTTGGGTTCCCTAAGGATATAAATGAGAGGGCTTATTTAGAGCTTAAGGTGATAGCAATCAGCATTAGTGGAGTAACAAGAAGGAGATGGGGGAGACTGAGATTTTGAGAAATTAAAAGCTGGAGAACTTTGGGGAAGAAGTGCCGAAAGACCATTAAAGAAAACAGACTGTTTCGATTGCTGACTTATTACTGTGTGGCTAAAAGTACCATTAGAAGCAGAACACTTAGATTTGAGGAAATGTAGGAAATGCTTGAAGCAGCTTTCAGTGAGACACACAATAAGCTCCAAATAAAGGGGAGAGATGAGGCATTCTAGTGTCTTTTGATGTAGAGAGAAGCTCAGGGGAGAGCCAGGGCAAAAGGGAGGGTGGAGTTTGTGTTGAGTGTTTAACAGTTTTAAATCGTTTAGTGAATTAGCCAAAAAATTAAGTAATTTTGACAAGCTATGTATGTAGCATGATTTTGTAATGTAATTTGCTTTTACTGGACTTTTAAGCACTTGGATAAGGACATAGTATAATTGGGTTGCTCAGTCATCCCTGGGAAGTTGTCATAAAAGTGTGACAAAAAAAATGAGACCAAGGAATTGAATATTTTAGTGAGCATTATTGAAATTATTAACCTTGAAATATAATTTGAGTAAGAAGAAAAATTCAGAAAGAATCCTGAAATATTGGCAGAAACAAGTTATTTTTTTTTTTGTCATCATGATTCAGAAGGGTTAAAATCACCCTACTGGAAAAGAATACTTGAAATCCTGCATTTAGAGCCTTTGGAGATAGAGAACAATAATGGATAATGTTAGGGTTCAAAGTGTGATTGTAGAAGAGAGAAATGAAAAAATCAAAGAACATATTTTTGGAGGGTGATACATTGTCACAGCTGTGAAATTATTCAAATTAGAATAATTTTGGAAATCATATATGTAACATTTTTCTATATAAGAAAGAAGAATCAAGTCAGGGGTTATCAGCAACCAAGAGAGAAACAGTCAGTAGATGCTTGATTTTCAAAGAATGATCCAGGGATCTTATGGTCTGAATTGTTTCCTCCAAAATCTGTATCATAAACTTCTAACACCAAGTGCCTCAGAATGCGAGTTTTTGAAGGTCTTTCAAGAGGTATTTAAAGTTACATGAGGTCATTTGGGTAGACCCTAAGCCAAAATGACTGATTTTCTTATAAGAAGAGATGATTCAAGGGTACTTCAAAAAATTTTGAAAATGTGCATATGAAACAGTACGCTTGGATTTCTTTCTTCCTTTTTTTTTTCTTTTGTTGGCAACAGGGGTTTCAAATTTTTTGCAGTACAATAAACTTGCCTTTTAATTTGATTTTTCCACAAAATTTGTCAAGTATCTTCTTACTGTAAGAAAGTCACATTTACATGGCAAAGAGAGAAGCCTCAGAAGAAACACTCTTGCTAACAACTTGATCTCACAGGAACAACCTCCAGTATGTGTGAAATTGAACTTCTGGTGTTTAAGATGGCAAATCTGTAGGATTCTGTTTCATTAGTCCTGGAAAACTAAGTCAGAAAATAAGCATCAATAAAGAGATACAAACTCCTATTCTTGGCCTTAAACATCACAGGGTAGGGACTGGCAGCACGGCACGGTGGGTGAAGCTGCCATTGTAAGGCTGGCATCTGTGCTTGAGTGCTGGGTGGAGTCCTGGCTACTCCACTGCCAGCCCAGCTCCCTGATAATGTGGCAGAAATCAACAAAAGATGACCCAACAAAAAATGGCCCTACCACATTTGTGGAGACCAGAATGGGGTGCCTGACTCCTGGATTAGGCCTTACCTAAACCTACTGCTGCAGCAATTAGGAGAGTGAACCAGAGGATGAACCAGAGGATGGAAGGTCTCTCTCTGTCTCTCTCTCTTTCTCTTTCTCTCCTTTCTCTCTTTCTCTCTCCCTCCCCCTTTCTAATTCTCTCTCAGCCCCTTTCTTTTTTTTTATTCCAAAGGCCGATTTACAGAAAGGCAGAGGCAGAGAGAGAAAGGTCTTCCATTCCACTGGTTCACTCCCTAAATGGCCACAATTGCCAGAGTTGGGTTGATACAAAGCCAGGAGCCAGGAGCTTCTTCTTGGTTTCCCATGTGGGTACAGGGTCCCAAGGACGTGGGCCATTCTCTGCTACTTCCCCAGGTATAAGGGCAGTGAGCTGGATCAGAAGTGGAGCAGCTGGGACTGCTAGCATGGCAGGCAGTGGCTTTATCCACTACACCACAGAACCAGCCACTCCTACCCTTTCAAATAAACTTTATATAGTTTTAAAATCACAGGGTATGTGAAGAAAGAAATAAAACTCAAAAGTACTACAGGAGAAATTGGTTCTCAAAGTCTCAGTTTTCAACTGAAGGAATCCTACTCAGTAAATTGGGAACATAAAATATTATTTGGTATCCTTTTACTTCAAATAATTTGAATCAAATTCCAAGAAAGAAAATCAAAAAGAGAGCAAACTGCTAGCGTCTGAGTTCAGGATGTAAGACAGAGGGTGTCAACAATTCTAATAGGCACTGCAAGATACACACTAAACAGTTTCATTAAGCACATAACTCAGATTGATTCAGATTGAGATAGTCGATTTAAACAGCAGTCAGTCTACACCAGATAAAATTTTAAAGAAACAAAGATCTCTGGCTTTTATAACACTTCTATTTTCATATAGACTAATTTAGGATTTTTGTCTTCTTTAAATTTTATTTACATTATACAAATTTAATGTATCTCATATATATATATAGATTCAAGAACACAGTGATACTTCCCACTTTACCCTCCCTCTTGCCCACGCTCCCACTCTTCTTCCTCCTCCCTATCCTATTCCCACTCTTAATTTTTATGAAGATCTATTTTGTTTACTTCCATCTCATAAGGTTAACCCTACACTAAAGAGTTCAACAAGTAGTATGAAGAAGAAAAAACATTGTTCCCCAACAGTCCAGACAAGGGCGGTAAACAATCATCGAATCTTGAAATGTCTATTTCACTCCTACACATTACCTTTTAGCCACTCTATTAGTTACCCCAGACTAGGGATTTATTTATTAAAGATTTATTTTTCACTCTCAGTAATAATAATGGGAAAGAAAAAATGAAAAAATACATTAATTTACCTGTAATAAGAGAGAAATTTGCTTTGGAGAATGACTGAAATCTTGGAGCCCAGGCTAGAAAAATGTGAAAAATAATCAACGGTATATTCCAATATGAGTGGTTTTAAAGATGGATTTAGAAAAGTAAATAGTTTCTGATTTTTTGGAGAATGTAGTCAAGACTCAAGTTGATTCAAGAGAATGGGAAGATTTCATAAAGTCAGTTGAATTGACTCCTAAAGAGGGACATAATGAGGGCTCTTTTAAGGCTATTTCTGAAAGCAGAGATTGAGTTATTAATTAAGTCAACTGGGGAGTTTATTTTTGTTTTATTGTTTAATTCCTTTAGATGTGAATCTTATTTTTTAAAAAAATGAAAGTTAAAGATCAGGGAAGAATACTTCCAAATAATTCAGTAGTTTCAAAATATACAGTTGCAGTACGGAGGCAGTTCCCTCTGCAAAGGTTAGGGTAAGTGGAAAGAAGGCAAAATTTGCAAATAAATAAATAAATACAGCTGGTCCACATAGTTTTTGAAAGCCTAATATATGGTACTTCCCTGGAGTGGAAGGATGCCCAGGTCAGAGCCACAGACCTTGCTGGCTCCAAGCTGAAAAGCCCTTCACTCAGCCCAGCTTCTAAAGTGACCACTGCTGCTGAGAGGTCTGCCACATAGGGTCAGTAACACTGCAGGCAGAAGATGTCACCTGCCTTTCCCTGGCCACTCTCCTCCCAGGAATGGAAGTCAACAGAGTGCCTTCCCCAGGAGGTTCACATCTCCCGTAGGAAGAGACTGGTAGGTCTGGGCCTCTTAACTGACAAGGCCTTAAAGCCCACCAGATTACTATCAAGACCTGTCTGTCAGTTTCCATTTGCCTCTAAATCAGAAAACTTAGTAGTGGCTTAGAAAGCACTTTTCTTTGGTCCTCTAGTAGTGACTCTGTCCTTTGTTCGAGACCCTGTCTAGCCCACTTGGAGCCTCATTGTTTTATAATCATAGCTTCTACTCTTTCATCAATGGCTCAACTCCTGACCTGTGTGTATTGATGGTCCTCTCCCTCACTTAATGTTGTGTGATTGTTCATAATTTCTCCACAGACATACCTGTCTACCCACAAAAGATGAGTGGCCTTTCTCCTGGTCTTGGTTGGGATCAGCTTTAAACCATGTCCATCAAACAGTCTTCACAAGGGTCCAGAGACCCCCCTCATTTCCTCTCCTCTATGATATCCTTTCATTATTTAGTTAATGCCACTCTTAGAATAATTGGTTGCTATTCTTACCCTGTCTTTATACAACTATGCCTGCTTAAGTGTTTACAAGAATTGATAATGGAATGAACCAAGGCCGTCAGCAACCAGGCGGTCAACCAAATGCTGCTACACAGATGTACTTGGCTCCCCACCCAGGAGACAGCGGCTTGAGACATTACCCCATTCCAGCAGAGTACCTTGTCACCCCGTGTCAACAGGAAGTAGCTCTAAAGACAGCTCATTGTCCCTCTACCCCTCCTGGACTTTTGGGGCTAATGTAATCCCAAACAACTCCTGCCTTATAAAAAACAAAAGGAGATAGGTTAGTAAAATGGCATAGTCTTATCTATGGTGCAATCTACACCCCGACACCATCCTAGGCCCCAACCCCTGCCACCATTGCTAGAATCCTGGTGGTTACATGACCCAACAAATGTCAGTCCCACCCCCATCCTAATGGGATTCACTGCTCCTACTTCCCTGACCACCCCCTAGCAAAGCTTTAAAACGTGGTTCTCTTTCTCTCTGTCTCCTGGTCTCTCTGTCTCTTGATCTCTGTCTTACACTCTCCTTCTCTCTTTTTCCTTCTTTGCCCCTTCCCTCCAGTCTGTTGGGTTTCACCCAATAAACCCTTTCCCTTAATACAAAAAAAAAAAAAAAAAACCTATTATAAAAGTCTATCTTGTGCCTAAAAAAACTCACAGTCTGAAGAGGACAATGGGAAGGTTTCTTGTTTTGATTTGCTCTGTTTCAAACATAACAAATATTCTGGGGGGACCTGCTACTTGCACTTAATGAAAAAAAGCATTTCTAGAAAAATATCTAAGCCTGAAACAAAGAAAAAGTTAAAATTCCAAAAACCCAGAATCAGTACTATGGTATTCTTCTTACCAAAAATGGGGGGATGCCAAAAACTAGTTTATATTTTTAAAAAAATTATTTGGAAATTTGGGGGAAATTAGGATAAGTCAAGGGAAAAGCAAAATTTTGAGAAAGTAAACATTTGCTTTTGAAGTAATGGAGATAGAACACTTCTTTTTGTTTGTTTTTATTTATACTTCTGCAACAGCTAATAGACACAACTTGAGGCTTGGAAACTGCAGAGTGGGGAAAAATATTCCATCAATCCTTGAGTCTCTGAAAGCTCACATTTAGAAAGGTAAGTGACAGCATCTGAAATGCAGGCTCTGCTGATTATGGCCATCCAAGTAATTTAGTGAGGTCGCCAGATGCCAGATACCAAAGACAGTAGGAAGAGAAACTGTGGCATGCCCGGGGGGGGGGGGATTACAGACCCCACTGGTGCTTTACAAAGAATAAAAAAGGGAAAAAAGCCAGAGACAAGAAGATGAGCACAAATCACATGTGGATTGCAGATAACACTGGAATACTTGAGTGCTACAACTGTGATGTATCCTACTCTCAAGAAGGAAGGAAGGTCTAACGTCAGAAAGAATTCGCGAGAAGTCACTATCGGAATGAAGCTGGTGGAAAACTATTTTTATTTTAAAGTCATCCACAGGAATTTTGAAGTAATGAAAAGCATGAAAGATTTGGGTTTAGAATAATTCTCCTTAAGAAAGAAAGACTATTCGGGCTACAGCTATTGCTGTTAGTAATATTAGGCGTGTAATTATGACTTCTATTGCTTGGTTATTGATATATGTGAAATTAGGGTTTAACATCTTCAAAATTTTAATTTTCCTAATTAAGAGGAGAATTTTATTTTTTATTTTCATTTGTCTCTAAAATTGTAATAGTGAGGTGTGATTTATTTTGTTAATGTCCCCATTTACACATTATAATTGGATTCATTTCTCAAATCACAAATCTGCTAGTGTAATAAAATGGATAGCAACTCTTCAAAAGGTAAAAGTTGAGTCAAATGAGGGTTAAATTTCAGCTAAATATGTAAAATCATCTGAGAAAAATAGAGCTACCTACTTTAGTGACTTCAAGCGTAAAGATATAAAGTTGAACAGATATATACATACGCACATGCACACATGCATCTATAGATTCTGGATACATAGAGAGATAAGTAGATAGATGGGGATTGGAAGCTTACCTCCAGGCCAGTCTGTGGTGGGAAATGGACTCTTTGACTGGGTTTACTCCAGCTTCTTCCTTTGGTGTGTGAATGAATTCAAAGATGAGGAACAAAGCTGTACAAGAAGGCAGGATTTATTTATGGCAAAGCAAAAGTGCACACTCAGTAATTACATCTGGCAAGTGAGTGCAAAAGCTAGAGAGCAACAAAGGCAGGGTGAGTGTGCGCGCGCGCACGTGTGTGTGTGTGTGTGTGTGTGTGTGTTTAGCTGGGGCGTGGGGGAGGATGAACAAAACGTCCAAAACACAGAAAAACCAAAACTAAGAAAACACTCCTACAAAGACCTCTCCCGACCCTGCTGCCAACAACGTGTGACTAGACCTTTACACTATCAGGAAGGCAACCAGTGGTGATGTCTGGGGAGGAGCTTAATTGAATATTCAAAGGGCCAGAGGGGCAGAGGTTGTGACAGGGCTCCAGCACCACTCATTCCCGTGCCCTTTCTTGGAAATATCAGAAGAATCCTGGCATCAGGAGCCCCCATGGTAATTTTATCATAATACCATTATGATCTAAAGGGCAATGGTGGGACACATCCTACAGCTATGCTGGATATTTCCAGCTAGCACTGATTTATGTTCACAACATTGTGGATCTTGCTATTTCTGCCAGAGCTTAGCTTGGTGATGCATGCAAGGTGGGCCTGATTGTGCACAGAAAGGGAGACTTGGGTTATGCTCAGAAAGAGTTGTCACCTGGGCCAGGCCAGTCTGGGCTGTCACTCAGGGGTCAGCTGCGCTGTCCCAAGATGAGTTGGCTGTGGCAGTGAAACCACAGATACCTGGAACTGTCAATCAGCTACCTGTACTGCTGCCCAGGTTGATGTAGGTCAACCGGGACTATTAATAGGTGAACGCACTGCACCACAGGTCACCTGGAGCTGTCCAGTGGTCTGGCCTGGGCTGTTAGAACTCAGCTCCTCCCCTTATACCTGCCTCCCACATCAAATCCAAGAGTCTCTTTAGGGAGTCCCGGACTCCTCTCCCAGCCAAAAGAAGCACCACGTTCTGATTGACTGTTGTCTTTATGGATTATCCCATGAAGAATACAGAATTCTTGGGAGTATTGGGGAAGAATATTTAGCCCCAATCATAGTTTAGGATAATGGATAAGAGCCTAATAATGATGGCCTCCAATTGTCATTGTTTTGCTGAAAATGATATAATTTTATTTTTATAGTTGAATAATTTCCATTGTATTTTTATATGCCGACGTTTATTTATCCATTCATCCAATGACAAACAGCTTGGTTGATTCCATATATTGGCTATTGTGAACAGTGCTTGTAAATATGGTGGTGCAGGTATCTCTTTGATACAATGTACTTAAGTATTTTGGGTATATATCCACTAGTGGAATTTCTGGATCATATGGCAGGTCCATTTTTGCCTTTTTTTTAAGAAATGTTCATGCTGCTTTCCAAGTGGTTTCACTAATTTATGTTACCACCAACAATGTTAAGAGTTTTCTCTTTATTCTCACCAGTATTTGTTACTCTTTGTCTTCTGAATAATAGCCATTCTAAAAAGGGTGAGGTGGTATTTCACTGTTTTGATTTGCATTTCCCTGATGGCTAGTGATGCTGAACATTTTTTCATATATTTCTTGGCCATTTGCATTTCTTTTGAGAACTGTCTATTAAGGTCCTTTGCCCATTAACTAGGTTGCAAATACAATATTTTCTCAAGCTCTGCTTTGAATCTTTGTCAGGCAAATTGTTCAGTTTTATACTACTGTAGTGTAGAATACTTGTGAATATCTTTAAGATTACAGTATAAGGGTGAAGTTGACATCTTTTCATTTGATGCTTTATTATGGCCCTTGTATGTGCTCAGGCTGAACTTTGGTCTCTTTGCTTTTTGTTTGTTGAACTCCTTATTTAGTGAAGCATTGAACCTTTTGCTATAATGTAAATTGAAAATGTGTTATCTCAAAAAAATTAAAATAAATTAAATAAATAGGGGCCAGTGCTGTGCCGCATCAGGTTAACACCATGGCCTGAAACGCTGGCATCCCATATGTGTGCCAGTTCAAGACCCAGCTGCTCCACTTCTGATCCAGCTTTCTGCTATGGTCTGGAAAAGCAGTAGAAGATGGCCCAAGTCCTTGGGCCCCTGCACCCACGTGGGAGACCTGGAAGAATCTCCTGGCTTCTGGTTTCAGATTGGCACAGCTCCAGCTATGTGGCCATCTCGTGAGTGAAACAGCAGATGGTAGACCTCTCTCTCTCTCTCTCTCTCTCTCTCTCTCTCTCTCTCTCTCTGCCTCTCCTCTCTTTGTGTAACTCTGACTTTCTTTCTTTTTCTTTTTTTTTTTATTTGACAGATAGAGTTAGACAGTGAGAGAGAGAGAGAGAGAGAGAGAGAGAGAGAGAGAGAAAGGTCTTCCTTCCATTGGTTCAGCCCCCAAATGGCAGCTGCAGCCAGTGCTGTGCTGATCCGAAGCCAGGAGCCAGGTGCTTCTTCCTGGTCTCCCATGCGGGTACAGGGTCCCAAACATTTAGGCCATCCTCCACTGCCTTCCCGGGCCACAGCAGAGAGCTGGACTGGAAGAGGAGCAACTGGGACTAGAACTGGCTACCATATGGGATGCCAGCACCGCAGGTGGGGGATTAACCAAGTGAGCCACAGCACTGGCCCTGACTTTCAAATAAATAAATAAATCTTTAAAAAAAAAATAAAGGGTATAGTAATAAATCCTAATTTCAAAAGTAAACATTTTGACCTTGATTGAGTTACTTAGCCCACCCCATGCCTTGGTTGCTCATCTTCAAAACAAGTTTAACATCAAACAACTGAAGATTAAAAGAAGGAAGAAAAGGAAAAGCCAGGGAGCGGGCTCACTAATGAAAGGAGGACTCAGTTGGTGTGGCAGAAGATTACAATGACTGTGGTGGAATAAGGAGGTGAAAAGGTCATGCCAAGATGGACGCTGACAACAGAAACTGCCTGGTAACAGGCTGTGATTGGATGGCTTTGGACACCACATGACAACAGAGGAAACCACATGGCAACAGAGCCTGACTGACAGCAGGCCATGATTAGATGGTTTCAGAAACTGCCTGGCAACAAGAGCCTGACTGGCAATAGTCTGTGATTGGATGGCTTTGGAGTCTGCCTGGCAACAGACTGTGATTGGATGGGGCATAGAATGCCCTTTGAACGGATTGGCTGCCTTGGCTATATAAGAAGCTGTAGCAACTGAAATAAATGAGTCTGCGGGCTGCTCACCTCTGGCCTGCTTTCACCCAACTCCCGGGGTCTGTGTGGTGACTCTGGGCCTCTTGCCCCCACCACGCTCCTCCTCTCAGAAAGAATCCTCCCAGAAGAATTCAACTTCAACAAATGACTGTCTCGGGTTATGTGTTACTTCCTTCTGTCCGCCTATGCTGAACGTTCTTCTATATCCCTCCCCAGAGTCACACTTACCACCCGGAGCCAAACTCCCTAAATCAAATCTGAATTCTTAATATTATTTTGGGAAAGATCCCTCATTGGTCTCCAGTTTTCACCTGTGTACGGACTTACCTTGCAGTTTGTTAGGGAATTTAATTGATATATATGAGGTGCTTTGAAGATACCATGTAAATACGCTGCTTGGTGGAGTGGATAGGTACACCCTGTAGGTATTACTCTTGTCAGTATGGTTGATGAGCACCTGATGCATCACATTGAAGTACCTGCGTCCCTTCTCCATGCCTCCTCTTGAATTGTGTGCTCACTGCGTGGCTGTCGGAGTACAGGCCACCTTCTGAGGAAGCCCTGACTTGATCTGAGTCTACCTGTGTCCTCTTAGTCTCAGTGAAGTAAGACTGGAACAGAACAGCAGATCTCACACCCCCACTATGCCAACTCTGACTCATCCTTTTCCCCATTAATCTGCATTAGAGGATTAGGAAATTATGAAGCTACTGAATAGTCTGTTCCAGAATTAACTAATTAAAAAGTTTCTTTATGAACCTCATATGAGTAGAAAGAGAGGTATTGGGCATTATTCATGGTTCAAGAATTTCTGAATTCCTAGGGATTAATACAACAATACTAAATCCTTATCCTTCAATGCACACAAAAAAATCTCTGGTCTTAAGCTTGTTTTAAAATATGTGTTAAATTATGAAATATCATATAGTAATATAATATAAATCTATATATATAGTTTAAGATCATTAATTCAATTAATTTCTAATCTTTTCAACTAATAAATAAATATAAGTCTTCCATGAAACATTATTTTGTTACTTTGCTTAGAAATATAGCATTCACATAAAATGGTCTCCCCATCTTCATGAAATATCACCATTAATATGTATCTAAGTGATAATAGTCCAATTAAAATATGAACAGTAGACTGAAACTCAGCAGTTCACAATATTGAACTACTACAGATTTTTTACATTCTAGCTTTCAGTTCTTGATATCTACATCAAGTACTTTGGTCAGACTATTTCCCCAAATGCTGGC
Organism: Sylvilagus floridanus; assembly: GCA_949820135.1. Taxonomy (NCBI): domain Eukaryota; kingdom Metazoa; phylum Chordata; class Mammalia; order Lagomorpha; family Leporidae; genus Sylvilagus; species Sylvilagus floridanus. The sequence goes on along the minus strand of OX463238.1, from coordinate 109,599,394 downwards.
TTCTTTCATTTTACATATTTGAAACTTGAATCACTGTAATTCATTTAATTGTCAAAAACCACATTAAACACCTGCTCTGCTGACAGTTCCTATGCTTATCTCTGCAGAGTTTCACCCTCAAACTCATGAACTGTTCAATGGTTAGCAATGTGTAAAATCAAAGGTAAGTGCTGAATTGCAAAATGAGTCTGCCACTGCGACTTTTAATATCTTCTCTTTTTATCCAGCTTGGGCAAGGCCCAACCTGCATGAGCTCAAAATATGCCTGAAAAGTTGAAGGTAGATAATCCAACAGCTTCCTCAAATATTTGGATTGTCTATTTAAATGCTTTTACTACTTTGTTTCAAATATCTAAATGGGTTAAAAAGAAAAGGCCTTCTTCCAAAACAACTGCAGACATATTTTGCACCTCCACTTTTAAACACAAAGTGTCTTCCTGGATTGAAAATTGATTATAAGTAATAAAAGAAGAATTTTTTTGTCTTGACAGAGCAACTCAAATCATAAAAAATTGAAATGAAGATTCAGAAAAGTGTGCAAAGATATAGATGGTCATTATAGCCATTTTGTTGCTTTTTGTTGCTTCCATTGGCAATGTAAAAATAATCTAAGTATCTGTTAATAGATTAGCTAATTAAATGACAGTACCTTTATATAGTAATATTACGATGTAGTTAAAATAATTTGCATGTCAAAGCTGTATGACAAAATTTGAGTTTGCTAGAGCGAGGATGTCTCACCTATTCCAGTATTCTCTCTTCTGTGAAGCAAGTGGTTATATAGAAAAACAATGTAAAAAAAATCAAAAAATTGAGATTAACTTGTACAAAATAGATTGGAAAGATTCCAAAGAACACATATAATTATCAATTTGCTTTTATTTTTGCCTGTGAAAAAAAGTTGAAGGAAGACATTCAATTTTTAACATGTGCTATCATTCAGAGATATAAATGTAAACTTTACATATTTTTAATATTTTAATATCCTCCAGTGAAACAGAGGACACACACACACATACACATACAAGTTCAAGGAAAATGTAATAAAAGTATGTTATTTTGTGCTAAAACATCATGAAATCCATGTCGAGTTTTTCATAATATGTATTTTCCATGACCTTTTGAATTTTTCTCATGTGTGGATTTCAAAAATTTTAAACCAAGATAATCATTTAAATCTATTTTTTCAGAACTTTTTGAAGTACCAACATTTGCGTGTTTGTACTTGTGTGTGTGTGTATTGTCCAACAGGAAAAAAAAAATCAGGAAAGACACAACTTCTTTCCACAATTCTCTACTGACATTCACTGACATTCTAACATGGACTATGTAAAATTAACTAGTCAATATTTAAAGTACTTTTACAGTCTTTGAAAGATGAAGGAAAGAATGTAAAATAAATCAATTTATAAAAGAGCAAGGAAACTGAATAATTGATAGTCATTGGTGAACAAGACAGAACTCAAAGAAAGACATACTATGATATTAACTGGAGCTCTGAAGACAATTTACCTAAGTCCCAATTTTGGCCTATAGTGAGACTTATTATTTCAACTTCTGAGTTTATTTAAACATAGGAAGTAAGCTCTGCAGAGCTAGAATTAAGGTATAAACTACTGCTCATCTCAAAAGCATAAGATGACCTTGTATAGCTCTGTTTTTCCTACACTAGAGGTGACGCTATTTAAATTGTTATCTCACTTTTGTAACTGCTATTAGAATAGTTTTCTATAAGTGGCACTTTTTCTAATATCCAGAGTTAGCACTTAACAATTCTCTAGGCATTTTCAGTAATAAAACAACTTCGAGCCATGTAATCACTGTGTTAAAAAGTCCAAAGATACAACTAAGAAAAGAATCTCAGGCACAAAAGCAAACATAGAGAAAGGTCTCTCTCACCCAACCATCACTCTCTTCTCATAATTCATTTCCATGCACCTTCTGCGCTGTTACCTAACCTTCAAAAGTTCTACATCTGAAACTTAACATAACCTTAAATTAAACTAAACACATGCAACTAAATGTTAGACTTTCACTTCCTATAACTTCGACATTTTATTGCTTGTCCTTTGTAACAACTGTTTTCCATTGTTGCTAAAGGACTAGAATTGAGTTCTCTTTATTAATCACTTCAGGAGTGTGTGTATGCGTTTGTGTGGGTGCGTGTGTGGTGTGCTCAATTTATTCCATAGGATAGCACTGAATATGCAAGAAAACATAATCACAGTGAACACAAAGCCTAAGAAACTCATGGTTAACCATTCTACTTCTGTGTCTGAGCGACTTTGATTAGTTAGTAGATTTTATTTACACCTGTTCATGAACTAGTCTTCATATCTGCTTTTCCATTCCAACCTGAAAAGATAAGCAAAAGTTTTCTCATTCTGAAAGTTAATGGACATTTCTGGGTAACTGTTGAACCTGTTTTGGTACAGCCAAAAAGTACAAATAGTCCCACTGGCAGAGGTGCCTCTGAGGATTTTAAAAACCACAATTTGTTGCTTTTTAATTCTGTCATTCTGGCATAAAATAAGACACTTTCGGAATGGGGAAGTTTATAACCTATCCATTGGACTATTGCCAGAAAAAGAAGCATATTTAATTTCATTTAACATCCAAAATAGCACTCTTTATGAGAAATATAGTCCTATTAAAATTATATGGCAATGTTTAGTTCAGTTTGAAATCTGCAGGAAGAGCTCATTCCATTGTATATTTGTCTAATTGAATATTTTCCACTAACAGTCAAACACAGATTGTATTATTTGGCCAATAGCCAAATGTAAACTTTAGAAGTGTTGTAAGTGTCATGCTCAGAGCACTCCAAGATTGCAGTAAATTTTCACGGCCAAGTCTTGCAACATGGCACGGACTTAGGAAATCTACAGTTGAACCTCAACAATTTGTGGGAGTATCTGCACTTTTGTCAATATTTGAGCTACGTTACTCTAGACAGTTATTTACTTTATCATGTGATTATCAATAGTGATGTATTCCAACAACCAAAAGAAATTCTGAATTTTTCTCTTGGTAGCATATTCCTGAACAACAACAATAACAAAAAAAAATATGTATCATTCATACATAAAACCATCCCCCATGCTTGTAGCCATAATTTATGGAGATTTACATGTAGTAATGTTCAGATATATAAGCTAGATGAAACCTAACTCATAAAGCTTGTGGAAATGAAATTAAAAGCTAAGTTGATTTTGGTGCAATTTTTTGAAATTCATATAGATTTTTTATATTATGCATTTCCCATTAACTTCATTGAAGACATGAATTTCAAAAAAAAATTGCATTGAAATAGTTACTTCTTAATTCTATTTTCCATGGACTTTTGAAGTACTTTTATGCATTCTCAAAAATCTGGTATTTTTCAATATATTTTGAAGTGTGCATATATGTACATGCATGCACACACACATACTTGTATATGCACTTATAATTATGGAAGGATACACAAGAAATCATTACATGAAAAACATTCTGGGATGTGTGACTTGGAAGGTGGGGGTTTATGAGAAATCTTTATTTTTCACCATATGCCTTTCCAAACTGCTCATTTTATTTTGAGCATCATTTACCATTTTATAATTTCTAAGTTGGTTTATAAATATTTGTGTAACAAATTAAAGAAAATATGTTATCAATCAAAATTTCAGAAAATATACAATTAATTTTCTAAGAAAACCAATAAAATAATTGTGATATTTGTAGATCTAACCTTCTCAAACAAAAGTTCAGAGCATAATTTCCTTATGTTTATATATATATATATATATATATATATATATCCTTAGTAAAATTTAACTTTAAATAAAACTTTAAAAGACTTATTTATTTGAAAGGCAGGGAGACAGGGGGAGAGATAAAGAGAGAGAGAAGAGAGATAGGTATCTTCTATCCCTTGGTTCACTTGAAGGTAGGGACTGGGCCAAGCTGAAGCCGGAAGCCTGGGACTCCACTCCATTCCACACTTTCCTAGTCACATTATCAGGGAACTGGATTGGAAACAGAGGAGCCAGGGTGTGACTCAGCAAATGGGATGCCACTGTGGAAAAGGGCAGTTTAGCACACTGCACCATAATGCCAGCCCCTAGATAAAAATTTCTATCGTGGGTTATTTTTACTGAAAGAATAAAGATCTCATGCTATTCTGTACACTCAATAACAATGTTCTCTTACTCTCAGCTAATTTCACCATATTTTAAAATAGCCAAGTGTTTACTCCTGCCCAACACCGGAAACTCCATCTCCTTGCTTATTGTGCATATAAATTCATGAGAACCAATAATGTCTGCAATAATAAACAATTTAAGCAATCCAAGAGTTGTTCCAGTAAGAAGTTGCTAATAAAAAGAGGTACACATGGTCAGAATTTGGAGAATTCAAGGTATCTCAGATATTTTAATAAAAAATCCTGAAGGCTAGAATGAAGGCAGAAGTCCAAAGGCTCTGCCTCAATTTCATGGAATACGCTCTTTGCTTTGAGAGTTCAATGAGGAACATAAAAGTTATTTTCCTTCAGATAATCCATGAAGATAGTGTTCAAAGTCCAGCAACAAACACAAAAGGAGAGTTATATCCTGTGAAGTCAAGAAACTAGATTCTATTACAATCGTTTGCAATGAGATTGTATTACTAGGAAACCCAACCTAGAAATTAATGGTACTGGTAGAATCCAGAACCTCTATGTCCATCAACAATGTGCTTCAGACCTTATTTCCACCTAACAAGGCCCAGATTTCTGCATCATTTTCTCAAAGAATTCCTACGTATCCCTTTCCCCCCCCACAATTTTTCTCTATTACTAATATAGTGCATTAGTATGGTATTAGGTACAACTACAAACCTGTGTGGATGCATTGTTATTAACAAAAGTCCATAGTTCATACAAGTGTTCTCTCTTTGCATTGTGTGTCCTGTGTGTTTTGGCAAATGAATGACAGTATGATCCATTACTATGATGTCACATAGAACAGTTGGAAGAGTTTTACTGTCCTAAAAACATCTTTGCTCTGTATATGCATACTTCCTCCACCCTGTAAACATCTACCTGTCATTAATCTTTTCATTGTCTGCAGAGTTTTGCCTTTCAATGAATGCCTGCAGTTGGAATCAAATAATCCATAGGCTTTTGTTGTTGTTGTTGTTTGTTGTTTTGTTTTTGTTGTTGTTGTTTGACAGGCAGAGTGGACAGTGAGAGAGAGAGACAGAGAAAGGTCTTCCTTTTCCGTTGGTTCACCCCCCACCAGAAGCCAGGTGCTTCCTCCTGGTCTCCCATGTAGGTTTAGGGCCCAAGCACTTGGGCCATCCTCCACTGCACTCCCAGGCCACAACAGAGAGCTGGACTGGAAGAGGGGCAACCGGGACAGAATCCGGCGACCTGACTGGGACTAGAACCCGGGGTGCCAGCGCTGCAGGCAGAGGATTAGCCTATGGAGCCGCAGCGCCGGTGCTCAATCCATAGGCTTTTCAGAGCAGCTTCATCTCTATGCAAAGATGCATTTAAGGATCCTCTATGTCTTTGTGGCTCAATATCTCATTTCTTTGTGTTGCTGAATAGAATTGCGCTGTATTTCTACCCCACAGTTTCCTCATCATTCAGTTTTTGAAGGACATCTTGGTTGCTTCCAGATCCAGACGTTCATGAGTGAGGTAACTTTCAACCAGCCCTTGTCTGAGCTTTTTCCACTGAGGGATTCACGGCTGCATTCTTCTCCCTTCCTTCCTTTGTTGAGAAACTGAGTTACAGATGGCAAGTCAGATTTTCAGATGCACCATTGCCTTTCTTTTCTTCAGCTTTTTGCTTTCCTGCCACCTCCTGCATGTAACGACTCCTGGTGGATTCAGTGGCCCTGGCTTGCGGCAGACGCCACTCCTCTGCACCCTGACACATCAGAAATCATTCTTGTAGCTGGGATACATAAAGGGCAGAAACACCACAAACCATAGCATTGCCTTTGTCTCTGTAGACGTAGATGCATTCACCTATGATCACTGAGATCATAAAGGTAACTCCTGTAAGATTGAACCAAAAAAAAAAAAGTTGAGAGAGGGATGGGGAAAAATACAGTTAGCAAAAGGTTCAAGTTTTCCATAGAAGTCTTGATAACAAGGGTTTGAACCTCAACATCCTTCTGAGAGAATGGGGACTGGCACTATTATTTCTTTATGTATCATTGAAAAATGTTTATGAGGCAATCACATATTGAAAATAAACCATGTTTCCTGGGAGACAAGATTCCTATTGAAAGTTTAGACCATTTTTATTACTGTTCTGAAAAATGACCACATAAATTAATTTGGGGCTCACTGTAGTATTTCAGTAAGCAATGTTTTATATATATATATACATATACATATATATATATATATATATATACAGAGAGATTTTTAAAAAAATTTATTTATTTATGTATTTGATAGGTAAAGTTACAGGCAGAGAGAGGGGGAGACAGAGAGAAAGGTCTTCCATCTGTCATGATTCAATAACAAGCAAATACAGAAAATAAAACTACAGCTTTCAGGAAAGAATAAGCCCAAGAGAATAATGCCTCTCCCAAAGAGGATGCAAAGACTTGAATCTGTGCATATGGTATCTGATGTGAATAGAGGAACTTAACAAAAGTAACTAAGGATCTTGGTAGGGGAAAGGGTCTGGAGTTATCCAGGTGGGTCCATGTAGTCACATAAGTCCTCATAAGAATGAGGCAGGAAGTTCTAGAAGGAAACGTAAAGACGGAGTAAGAGGACAGAGTGGTGCAGGAACTCACCAGGAAACACACATGGCCTCTGAGAACAGCTGGAAATCAGTGTCTTGCTCTGTTTGGGCTGCTATCAGAAAGCACCACACAAACTATAAACAACCAAAGTGTATCTGTTATGCTTCTAGAGGCCAGGAAGTTAAGACCAAGGCCCCAGCAGGTTTGGTGTTACTGAGAGCACACCATAAAGTCACTAATTCCTCTCGTGAAGGCTTCCCCCTTACGAACCACTCACCCCTCAAAAAGCCCTACATACCCCCACCTTGGGGATTAGGAAATCAAATCTACGGGTTTGAGGAGAAACAAGCAGTACAGCCAGAACGAACACACACTGGGCTCCAGAACCTGCAGACCCACTCAGCTCAGCTTGGTGAACTCTGCTTCCTGCGTAATCCCAGATTCTAATAGTATCTGTGTCCTACTCAAACTGTGACTGGAAAACACTTTTCACCTCCTGTCCACTGTGCAATGTCTCCTCCTTTCATCAGCAGCATGCCATCAAGAAGGTAAATTATCTTAAATACTATACCAAGTCAATTTTAAAAAAAAGATATGAAGATGTTATCCAAGCTGCTAATGAAAGTCTAGAGCAAAATATTTATCTGTTTCATGAAATTATGATAATACTTTTCAAATATGCCTCTATTTCATAACATGTAGCTATTAACAGACCTTTTGTTACATTTTAATTTATTTTTAAAGTTTAAGTTTCATATATAAGTGTTATATACATATATATACATATATGCTATATTTTCTTTAAAATAGATTATTCCCATCACACAATTGGAGTGCATCACATTAATCATACTGTGAAGAAAGTAGGGCATACAGTAATATAAATGATATAATTCAGTGACGCTATATTTATAGCTATATACCAAGTAATTTTATGCTCTATATTAACTTCCATAAATAGAGAAAACATGTGATATTTGTCTTTCTGTTACTGGCTTATTTCACTTAGGATAATGATCTCCAATGCCAGTTATTTGGTTGCAAATGTCAGGATTTCATTATTTTTATGGCTGAATAAAATTCCATTGTGCATATACCCTACATTTCCTTTACCCAGTCATCAGTTGATGGACATCTAGGTTGATTGCATAACTCTGCTCTTAGGAATTGAGCTGCTATAAACATGGAAATACAGACGTCACTTTTATATGCTAATTTCACTTCCTTTGGATATTTTCCCAGAACTGGAATAATGGGATCATATGGCAGATTCATTGTTAGTTTTTTGAGGAATTTCCACCATTTTTTCCATAATGGTTGTACTAATTTGCCTTCCCTAATAGATTCACTAATATACAATAAACAACAACAACAATAAAAATAAAGCAGTCTACAGATGTCAACAGTTATTCAAGTATCACAGTTTTCAAGATAGTTTGCTTTTCCTGTCTCTTCAAAATACTAAAGAAATTTTCTAATGCTATCATAATTTTAAGTAAACTTATTTTAAATAAATTTCAGGAATCTTTAAAAATGAGAGTTACCAACAATATATACAAAATATGTTCTACTATGTTTTTCTAGCATAAGAAAATATACTTTGAAAGTACTTTTTTTTTTACTCACAAATGATTGTTATCCTTTGCAGACATGAATCGGAAATCTTTAATATTTTCTTCCTATGGAAGAATGCATTACTCATAGACCAAATACATCAATGAGCTCTTAATTTTCTCTCTAAACAAACTGATATTTCACAATATAAGTCTTTGCCAAACTTTGTTTTTGACATTTTCCTATACAAGTGTATTGCTTACAGAGAAAAACAAGGCAGCATTAGACTGTATTCAATTCTAGTCCCATTTGGAAAAAAAAAAAAAAAAAAAACAACCATTGCACAATTTGCATAGTGCTTTTGGAAAAACAGCAGGATGTCCAAGCATGATTGAGATTGGTCTCTAAATCACAAAATTACATCCACTCCGGGAGTTATGGTTACTTTCATCAAAAAGGTGCAAGTTGCCTGCCCAGTCGGATTACTTTGAGCAATATGCCAGTGCTTGTGGCCATATGTTTCAAGTTGTAGGGTGTCGTGTTAGAGTTATGGATGTAGTTTTGCAGTCAGGAAAATGACAGATTTCTCTCTCTCTCGAAGACAATAACTTTATTCTACTTTGTTCTAACACTGTGTGCAAGCAATGTAGATGATACAGAGATCCACTGTATTCCAAATGAATATAATTCAAGATGAGCTTACTGCTGCATCCTTACATGGTTTCTCTCTGACCTTATGAATTCCAGCTTCCTCTCAGCCTTGTCTTCTACTGGTGTTGTCTCATTTATGCCATTCATTTATCCTTTTCTAAGTTACTCAATAATAATGAAGCTGTATTTATTCAATAACAAAAATATTGTCTATCATTGTTGCATGGCAGTCAGATCAGAGTTAATTCTCTAGCAAATATTAAGTGTCAACTTAAATGAAGAACTAAAACACTTAATTAATGACCATTTTGACAAAGAATACTTCACACTGATAACATTTCAAAGGATGTGGATTTGTTGATGCCATAACTTACATCTAAGTGTTGAGATACAGAAAGACTCCTTTGTAAATGCTATAATGTTTTGTTTAATAGGATATTTGATTTATCTTGCATTTTAAGTTTTTCTAATTTCCCATCTTCAAATAGGAAAGTACTATTGCATTCTAGGATTTCTTGATCACAGTACCTTGCGAGCTCCTCAATCTTTCTACTCAACTTATTCTTTTTCTACCATACTCTACTATAGATTTTGCTCCTTTACTGCATGTCAATTACGTACATGGGTATTTTTGTTTATGTGTTCTTACCAGACTCAACTACAAAGGACTATCTCCTTTTCTTAATATTTTCATATTTGTTTGCATTTCTTTTATCTGTTTAAAATCATAAACATCTGAAGAGCACAACCATGTATCAGTCTTGTCCTCAGAGGCCTGTGTGTGTAATGGATGGAGTTCGATTGTGGGGAAACAATGACTGTGGTATGTATCCAGCACTATGAGGAGCAGGGATTGTGGCAAAAAAGTTGCCCTTCTCTCTCTCCCAAAGCTTAACTTCCAGTTGTAGAAGACAGAAAATAAACTACGAATCACATGGATTTATGATGCAAAGAGCAATGCAGGTGGTCATACATGTTTGTAGTGCATAAAGCAAGATGTTTTGGTAGAAAAAGACTGGGGATAGGAGACTCCATTAGTCTGAGAATGAAAGGAGGATTCCCTCAGAAGGGGACATCTCTGGAGAAACCTGGTTGGTAAAAACACAGGTATGCATGTTCTGCAGGTGAGCATCCAGGTAGCAGGAAAAGTGAATGTACAGAACCCAAGGCAGAATGGCCAATGCTTTGCAACGGCAACCAACCAGCTATTTCCCGCAGTGTAGGCAGCAGAGAAGAGCGTCAAGACAGTAAGTCTGGAAGGATGAGCAGGAACCATTCCAGACACAGCCCATGGTGAAAAGGTAGGTTGCATTCTACAGTTACTAAGAAGCATTTAACAAAGAGAAGTGAGGTGATTTAATATACTTGGGAGAATAAAGTATGTTGACGACATTGAAACTTGGAGAATGTCCATTAGGAAGTTACTTTAACAACTAAAAATTTAACAATGGAGATTGGAGGAAAATGGAAGAACGGGAATTATATGTATGGCAATGCCTCTCCAAAATTGAAGTTTTCAGTCCCAGACCATATCACTGTCTATCCTGGAAGGGTTTCATTGAATGACCTACCATTGATTTCTTAAACTCCCAAACAAATGGTTTTTCATATATTTATAGAGTCATGGTATTTCAGTACAATTAAGAATAGAATAACTGTATCATATAAACTGTATTTTAAAACTACAGTATTCTACTTTTCTCTGATGCAATTAGTTTTCCTCTCTGACGCTACATGGAATTAGTTAAAGGACAGCAAATCTTTGGTAAAACAAAACTGAAGTCAGATGTCCCACAAGTCTCAGTCTTCCACTGTGGAACTGGTGCTGCACCTGTCTCCACCTCAGAACTGTGTTGAAGACTCAATTTTTATATATGTTTTTAAAAAAATGCATGTAATTTATACAGGAACTGTTAAAATCCTGACTGTTATTCTTAAGTTATTATTATTAAATGATCTTTCACAAAAAAATATTTTCTAGACATTTTTGTTCTCAGAAAGAGGAATGGATCTGAAAATAAGACTTTTTTATCCTTTGGTTCTGAAGCCTAAGGCAGTGGTGTTGGGTTAATAGGACAGTCTCACTACACTTTCAAAACACAGGGTCATCAAACTGTGGTGTGAAGGAAAGGCGAAATGACTGCCCCCCATATCAACACTACCCATTCCCATGAAAGAATCATTTTCCTCCCACATAACAATTCAATCATCTCTCAGGCTAACTTTTTCTTGTAGTTCATTGTCCTAAAGCCTATTAATTAACCGAGCAGTTCATCGTGAAACTAGTCTAAAGTGTTCCAACACTTATTCATGTCTTCCAATCTCATCTGATAGGCAAGTCTGCATAATGCAGGGTGTCAAAACTGTCCCTGTCACTGACCGTGCTGATGACCGAAGGATAAAAAAGTCTCTTTCTTCCATCTTGTTTCCAGATCCATTTCTCTAAGAATAAAAATGTCTAGAAAAATCTTTTTTTGTGAAAGGTCATTTAATAATAATAACTTAAGCGTCGGAGTCAGGGTTTTGACAGTTCCTGTATAAATTACATGACTGCAGAACAAATCCCACATTCCTGTTAGAGAATCCTCGAGGAGTAGAGACGAGGATTCAAGAAGCAGAGGCACCCAAAGAGGAACTGTCTCCCTAGTGATGGACAATGTGACTGAATTCTGTTACAGAGCTGGAATGAGGGTCAGAAGTCGAGCTGGAGGTCAATTCCAAGGAGCAGTAGTAAGTCATACTGCACGATTTCCATGACCTTCTCCTTACTGCTCTAGCAAATTGGTGTAGCTAAACCTAGGACAAGATGTAAGCATTGCTGGCCTTCTCTGAGATTCAGCATCACTCTGGTTGGCCTGACAGATACTCAGAATCTAAATTCTCCCCTCCAGCCACCTAGAGCATGGAAAACAGAAGACACCATCCTCATCAGTGGCATCAGATCTGGAAGGAGATGACAACACTGCAAGGTGCAGCTGTGAGGATGCAGAACTACTTTCCCATGGGCCATGTGCCGTGAGATGAGCAATACTGTGCATCTTTGGCTCTGCCCTGCCAACTTTAATAAGAAACATAACCAAGGAGTTTGTTCATGCACCAAAGGTAGTACTGTATGTTATTTAGAAAGACAAAAGTGTATAGGAATAGAGCTGGTTTCTACTTATGCCGTATTTAGAAGGAGTTCCAGAATATGTCTGTAACTTGATTCTGCTTTTAATTCGTTCCTGAAGTAACGCAAAGAGAAACAAATGCCTTCATATTTTCTTTTCCTAAGGTTGATGCCATTGGGAAAGAAGTCTTATAAAATTCTACTGCAAATTAGTGCTGATACAATGTTGACTAAAGTTTTTTATATATACATATATATATATGAGTTTATATATATATAAACTCATATATATATAAAATATATATATATATAAAACTTTAGTCAACATTGTATTATATATATATATATATATAACAGTACAGAAGTATATATAAAGAGAAATCAAAATTTTCTTTCCACTATATTTCCTTCATATGCCCCCTTAGTGACATAACCCAAAGGCAGTCAATAACAGTGTTTGCTATACTCTTCCAGAAAATTACTATATGTACATTTATGGGGACAATATTTGTATTAAAAAGTTAAAAGAAATAGTTTTTACTTGCTTATCAATTAATATTACTTAGAAACAAAGACATGCATATGTTTCTTTCAAACAAATAAATAAAATCAAAGACTAGTTTTATTTATGGTTGTGTCACAAAGCAATATTAGGAGCTACAAGCGTTAGCTAAAAAGTAAGTATTTTCAATATTTAAAATTATCCAAGATACTTCTTTAAAAAGTTAATACATGGATTGAAAGAAAATAAAAGGAAAATACATTGAACTACTTTTGGATCAGAAGCCACCAAAGGGAAGAACATAAAACTCTAACCCTCCCCGACAAGATCTGTGTATTTTGTGTTGGCAATGTGGAAACAAACATGGGCAAGGAATATTAGTTTTAATGGGGAAACTATCAATGCTGTGGCTGAAAAATAGTTCAATAGGGAAATTAGCTAAAATTAAGTGACGTGAAGCTAATGATTCCATTGGTTGAATTCCCTTAGTATGTAAGTTACTCTTCAGGAATTTCTGAGTTTTGACAGAAGCATAAACTCAGTATCCTGCAGCTGGAACATAGTCCCAGGAGTGAAATTTACACACAGAATTTCTGGCTCATGATCAAGAAAACTTTTATACCAATAAATCAAAGAAGCTATAGTGCTGGAAGGGACTGGGGGATTCCCAAAAGAAGTGTATCCCATTCTCTATGAAGATAGCCCACACCTACAGGAGCACTTACCTTCCTTGCTCTTAAAAGTCACGGGTAAAGCTCCAGTGTGTTCCTGCAGCACTGTGTGCAGCCTCCTCCCTTTATGATTAGTGATAAGATGGTTTTCCAGAAGCCTGATTCCAAATTATTTCAGCCATAATTCAGTCCATTTCTCCTGTGTTGTTAATGGGAAGGAACTGAGCACAACCTTGCACTTCATTTGGTCCAAGAATATTAACATGTGTCAGGCTGCAGTGTTCCCTAGGGAGAGATCACTTCCAGTTTACCATCCTGCAGCTACAATCCTCAGTAATCGCTTTCTTAAAGAATCAGCACACTTCGTATGTGCTGCACACGGCGTAGTGAATGCACAGCTTTGAACACTGTTCTAAGTGTCTTTTACACAGCTAGAAACAAGAGTATATAAAATGGGAGATATCCATGCCAGAGATCTGTTTACTCTGCGGTGGGTAAGAGGGAAAATCCGTCTAAATATTTGCTGCAGCCACAGAAGAAATAGATTTGAAATAAAATGAAACAGCTGAAGGGCCTTCATTCTGATGGAATCTGGATCCACTGGTCCCAAAACAAAAACAAAAATCCTACACATGGTACTTAAAGAGCAGCCAAGTAAACCCCATGAGGAGAAAAGGCACAGTGGGATACATGTGTGTTCTGCTAGAAGAAGTGCACTAAAAAACAGTTGTCAGTGGGATGGAGCCCAGTAGAAAACATAAAGTAAAGTATTCATGGGTTGATTTCAGGGAATTCAAAGAAATAAACTTTTATGTGAAGTTGTAAATGATCCATAAGAAAGACCAAGGAAATAGAGAAAATGATCAAAGACCAAGAAGAAAAAAAAAAAGCCAAGGGGATATTAACCTTGCAGCAACAGCCTGTTTGATTTAAAGAACACATGAAAATGATCTGGAAAGTCAGGGGAGAGAATGAAATGGGAAATACAAAAGGCAGGGAGATGGAGGATAAAGGGTTTTACAGATAAATAAAGTGGCAATAAGCTCGTGAGAGCCGCTGCTGTCTCTTGAGAAATGAAGACAACTAGTCTTGAAGCAGGGAGGTGTGATGGGGTGTGCTGGTCCCCCTGGCTCCATTGGAAGGAGACATGCTGAAGACACATTCACCTTCCCCAAAGGGAAGGAGACACTGAACAGGGAGATAAAGGATAGCTCACAAGTATGACAGAAAACCAGTTCTTACGTCAGCTAGGAGGAGAAATCTGGAAGGGTGTACTAGTGAACAAAGGAGTAGAAATAATGTGGGTGCATTTATCACTATAGCAAAAACACAAGAAAGGCATATTTCCATATGGGCCAACAATTGTTTTCTTGCTCTAAAGCTATGAGATAATTTCTTCAAACTAAAGTTCTCTATTTAAAAGAGAAAAATGAAGGAAGAATGATGGAAGTGTGTTAAATAAACATTTTTTGAAGCATCCTTTGATACAACTCTACTTCCTGTGCAGTGTAATGTCTCACACCCATAGCAGGAGTATAATCCTGCAATAATCTGGGATAAAACATTAAATCATCCTGCAGAGATGTCAGACAGGCAAGCTTACCAAATGCCTGTGTTAGCTGCCTGCTAAACATTATTTCTAGAATACTAAAATATTTTGGGGCCAGTGTTGTGGCACAGGAGGGTAAGCTGCTGCCTGTGATACCAGCAGCCCGTATGAGTGTAGGGTCCAGTCCTGGCTGCCCTACTTCCAACCGTGCTCCCTCTGATGCATCTGAGAATGCAACTGAAGACGGCCCAAGTACTTGGGTCCATACCACCCATGCGAGAGACCAGAATGGAGTTCCAGAGTCCTGTCTTGGAACTGGTCCTTTCCCAGCCTTTTCAGCCATTTAGGGAGCGTGCTGGGGATAGAAGATTCTCTCTCTCTCTCTCTCTCTCTCTCTCTCTCTCTCTCTCTCTCTCTCTTTCTCTCTCTCTCTCTCTTTCTCTCTCTCTCTCTCTCCCCCTCTCTTCCTGCCTCCCTCCCTCCCTCTCTCTCCTTCTCTTTCTCTCCCTCTCTCTGTAATTCTGCCATTCAAGCAAAATAAATAAATCTTTTTAAATTTAAATAATAGGGGCTGGCATGTGGCACAGCAGGTCAAGCCTCTGCCTGGGCACCAGTTCGTGTTCCTGCTGCTCCACTTCTGATCCAGCTCCCTGCTAATGTGCCTAGGAAAAGAGGCAGAAGATAGCCCAGTGCTTGGATTCCTGGATGATCTCATGGATCCTGGCTCCTGGTTTCTGCCTGGCCCAGCCATGGCCATTGTAGCGATATGGGCAGTAAACCAGGAGGTAAACCAGGAGTTGGAGAATTTCTCTCTCTCTCTCTCTCCCCCCCAACCCGATCTGTAACTCTCACTTTCAAATAAATAGATCTTAAAAATAATAATAAAATATTTAGAATATTTCTATAAAATATCTGAATACTTTCTCTTCCTTAATGTTCCAAATTAATTTCACTGTGTGTCAACACGGAGGTAGTCAGAATTTTATGTCAACTTGGCAAGTTATAGTAAACATATTTGCTTATGTGAATTTTATCTAGCATTGTTCTGAAGATTATCAGAAAACATAAACCTGAGCAGCAATGCTGAAATTCAGAATATTCCCTTTACATGTTCATCCTCTAGGCTACATATCTATGTTCCATAATTCTGTTTCTGATGCTATCAAACTTTCTGTACATTTTAGAGGAATTATTGGTCAATACTGAATCCATGTTGCATACAATCCTTTATTTGTTCCATTTCATTGAACTTAGACAAGTATTCATCAGAAGCAAGACAGGGGGAAAAATCAGAAATTTTCATGTTCTTATCACTATTTCTGGTCAAAAGTAATTTAACAAGTCATTATTACATTACATACGCCCAAGAATGATGCACTTCATAGAGTTCTGACATCTTGAAGGTGTAACCATAGCATTATTTTTGTAATGCTAAGATAACAGTACAGGTAAATGCCAGGAGAAAACTTGGGAAGACAAGTTTTAATATATTATTCAGAAAGTCACCTCAAATATCTGCAGAATGTCAGCTAAAGAAGTGGCTCCCTTTTTGTGATACGTTTTACAAGCTATGCAGAAAATGCATCCAACTGCAGCACAATCGTAATAACATTACGGATATGAGGACACAGCCCTCTCATCTCATGGCCATGACTAATTTCACTAATGCTCCAGAGTGGTATATTCAAAGGAAGAGCCTGTGTTGACCATTCAATCCTAACTTATTTCCCGTCAGTAAGCGCTCTATTAAGGTAATATAATTTATACAATCTACACTGTAGCACAATGTTGATTTTAAAGTGATCAGCATACATTACCATCAAAGCAAATATTCCAA
The DNA here is from genome assembly GCA_949820135.1 of Sylvilagus floridanus. Taxonomy (NCBI): domain Eukaryota; kingdom Metazoa; phylum Chordata; class Mammalia; order Lagomorpha; family Leporidae; genus Sylvilagus; species Sylvilagus floridanus. Next base: position 109,582,790 of record OX463238.1, on the reverse strand, counting down.
AATGGATAGGCTGATCTAAAGTGATACTCTGTTGATACAATTAACAATGTAAGCAATTTACCCTACGATGTCTCCCATTGTGGCTAGTAAATTATGAGACTACAGACTGAGAGTCCTCTGTTACAGCCAATGAGCATCTGATCTCTGCCAAACATTTTAATTACATCTCCAAAATGTTACATTTTGACAATTCTTTGGTAATATTTGTCAATTCACTTATTATCAGGAACATAAATACTAAGAAAGGTGCATCTGTTTCAGTGAATGGTTACTACATTTCTCTAATTTCACTTTCTTTTTAATCAGCTAGCTCAACTATAGCTTGTAAATCAAATATCAGAAGTGAATTGAGTTGTGGGGTACTTTAATCTCACATCATTCTTGGCTCCACTGATTTAATAAAATGTGATATAACGCTGGCCTTGTGTAGTTATTTTAAACCAAAAGTTCTGACATTGTGGTGTAGTGGGTAGGGCCACCACCTACAATACCAGGATCCCGTGTGGGCTCCAGTGCCAGCTGCTCCTCTTCCAATCCAGCTCCCTGCTAATGCCTGGGAAAGCAGCAGAGGACTCCCAAGTGTTTGGACCCCTGCCACCTAGGTGGGAGACCCCGATGAAGCTCCTGGTTCCTGGTTCCTGGATTCAGCTTGGCTCAGCCCTGGCTGTTGGGACCCTTTGGGGTGTGAATCAGCAAATGGAGATATCTCTCACTCTCTCTGTATCACTCCCTTTCTCTCTTAATTCTGACTTTCAAATAGTAAATGTCGTTTAAAAACAAAAAAAAAAAAAAAAAAAACAAGAAAATGAGTAAAGGAACCAAGGAATTAGGCTAAAACTAGATTATTTTCCTCCAAAAATATTTTAAAACTATGTTGAAATAAAAAAACAGAATCAAGTATCTCAATGTCATTGAAAATGAAATGTATCAGGGGCCAGCAATGTGGCATAGCGGATAAAGCCACTGCCTGTAGTTCCAGCATCCCATATAGGCGCCAGTTCCAGCCCCAGCTGCTCCTCTTCCGATCTAGCTCTTTGCTATGCCTGGGAAAGCGGTAGAAGATGGGCCCCAGATCCATGAGGAATACCTAGAAGAAGCTCCTGGCTGCTGGCTTCAGATCAGCTCAGCTCTGGCCATGTGGCCAATTGGGGAATGAACCAGTGGATGGAAGACCCCTCTCTCTCTGCTTCTCTCTCTCTCTCTCTCTCTCTCTCTCTCTCTCTCTGACTCTCCTTCTCTCTGTGTGTAACTATTTCAAATAAATCAAAATCTTAAAAAAAGAAAATAAAATGTATCAGAAATAATACTATTAGCCAACGAAAAAAACCAGAAATTTTCTTATTCTTACATTAAACATCATCTTTCACGGTTTTTATGTTACTGTTAGTTTCTACAGGCATGAATTTAACTGAAAATATTATCAATTTTATTTTATTACTACCCTTTGACCACCCTTTGACTCATGAACCCCAAATAAGTATGATACAAACACACACCTCCACCGAAATTTTTTGAAGTCCAGAGTTTTTACACTATGAAAGAAATATGGGGTCCCAAATGCTGGAGAATCTGCCCAACTCTTGGTTTCTAGGCAAATTGACCGACATCGACCAGATATGCTCAAGAGATCAAATAATCATGGGCTCACAAGTTTTATGTACTTTAATTATCTTAAAAAATTTAAAGAATTCCTGTGCTATTTCAAAAATTTAAAATAAATTGTTCTCAAATGGGAACAACTCCTTGGTACCTCTAACATCCCAAAGGATAAGTTTTATATTTTAGTTTTCAGCTTCCGCACATAAAATTGAACAGTAGAAAAGACCAAATTGACTCTGAAAGCCAAGGGGGTAATTAACTGGGAAACTTGTGAGATACATAGACAAAAGAAGATAAAAGGAAAGAGACACATGTAGACAGTTTAGGAAACAAATATTGAGTAAATACCATACCTATTTGTTTTAAGCTAAATCCATACAAAGTATCTGGTAGCACTAATTTTTCCACAAAGCTTTGTGGTTAAGGGTATTCATTTACCATTAGGTCTAAGTTTCAAATGCCAAACACAGGCTGACATTATTTCCAGATGTAGCTTTTAGAACATCATGTCTTGGATCATTAAGTACAGTCAGATCTGAAAACACTAAAAAACCAAAGCAGCACCGAATACAATTTATTGTTGAACAATTGCAGATAGTGGGACCAAAGTAGAATTAAAGTGCTTCAAACTCCGGATTCTATGTTCTTGGAAGCTGAACTTAAGGCTTGAAGTTAACAGCATCCATTTCTCTCTCTCTCTCTCTCTCTCTCTCTCTCTCTCTCACACACACACACACACACACGCACACACACACAATAATAAAGTTATTGACTTGAAGATGAGATATTACCAGAAATATATCTTACCCTCTGGAGTATCTACTGTTTTATTCGACTTTGTTTCATATGTTGTTCATGTCTATATGATACTATTTAGTGCAGTAATTGTACATATAATTGAAACTCTTTAGATGTTCACTTTACTCCACCCTATTTAGTTGAAAGGACAGACAGTTTGACTCCAAATCTGAACATCAGCTCTTAGCTCCCAGCTCAGAAGTGCTCAAAATAGTTTATATCCATGTATAAACTGAACCATCAGAAACAGGATCTCAATCCATTAAAATGTCAGACGCTCAAGTTCACAGTGAGGCGATGGCTAAATTTCCAAGCCTGCAGCCTGCATCATTTTCAGAATTTCAAGATTACTTAGGTGAGTTGATTTACTATCATGGCAGCCAACAAGATTTGTGTTCATAGAGGTTGATTTATAGATTGAATTCATTGTGTCCCACAAACTGTAAATAATATCTACTTAGAAACAAGACATCAAGCAGGCTGTCTTTAAATATTAAGGAACCAAATGAAAGCCCCCCAGTTTATTATTCTGCCCCTGGATAAAAGTTAGATCTGATCTTCAACAATCCTTCCTGGAAGACCTAAAGTTCTAAAAATTGATTTTTCTAATCTTGTTAGCTCACTTTGTTGATTTTATGAACACAATAGAAAAAATTCAAACAAAAGATTTTGTTCTTCTGTTTTATTATGGTCTTAAATACTGCTGAATTTCACTTGTAATTCAATGCTAAAAATCAATAAACTATTGGGAAATCTAGCTCATCAAAGTTCAAGGGATTATTACTTTCTTTACAGCTGATGCCCTAATTATAATCTGGTTGACACTTATATTCAATTTCTTTTCCATCTTCAAAACCTCTTGTGAAACATTAAATTCTACTCTTGTCCTGATATCTTCAGAAATAAAGATATACTAGAAGTTGGGAAAGTCATAATTCATTGTCTTAAATAGTAAGTTTGAAAGTTTTTGTATTTATCTATAGCTAGAACAATGCAGTAGAATTTTTATACTTGTCGATAGAGTGACCACTGCCCATGTATTGTGACTTTGATGTTGTACATAAAGTGTATATAAGTAGTAGAAGAAAAATGTCCTTTATAGTATATTCATCAAAGCTATTAAGAAATCAAGCTATTCACTAAGCAGAAACTTATTTTAAAATGAAACAATGTTGATTTTGACAAATAGAATAAAGAAATATGATTTGTCTTTTTTCTAGCATTTTAAAAGCATTTCATCTAATAAAAATCACTACTATTCTGGTTTCGACCCATTTTGCATATTTTGCCATCATAGACAGACATCTAACCTGAAATACAGCAAACAGAAGCACCCTTTGGAAAACTTACTGATTAAAGATAGGCATATACCCAGTGCAAGCCAAACAAAATTCCTGGGTCAATTTATCTGAAGTATTGAGTAAAATCTTTTCTTTCTCCTGAGTGTACCAGGCTGGCATAGTAAGTTTAAGGAAGTCCGTGAATTTGTATTCTGGCATGGAAATCAAGTCTATTCAGGTGAAGAGAAAAGTAGAACCTTGAGATCACTTGACCCCTATATTTAGCCATACCAGAATAGGATTAATCTCCGGCTTTTATTATTATCATAAATAATCAACATCAAATTTTTACTAATTAAAAGTATGCTGGTTTTGCTTGTAGCTGAGGAAATTTGAGGTATAGCGCTGTTAGACTATGTGACATCTAACCATTGTGAATATAGTTTAGTTCAACTGTCTATAATTTCCTTTAGTTGTGTGTTGGTTTTTTACTAAGTCCTTTGGTTTGGATTATTCAATAGATGAGAGTTCATTATCCCATGATAATTATCAATTGTTTCCCTACGCCAATTAAACCCCATCAGTATGTTCCCCGGTCTCATAGAGTTTACGTTAAGATAAAGAAGACAGACAAAACCAAGACAAACAATAAGAATTTTTAAGTTTAATGAAAGAAACAAACAAGATCATTTGAGGAAAAAGATCAGCAAAGATCTCTGAATCACTAGACTTAAATCAGGGCCCTAAGAACAAGGCTGAACTAATCATTGGAAGAGAGAAGAATAAGACAAGCAGATGCAACAAGTGTGAACCCAGTGTTGCTTGGAGAGAAGTCTGACATGAAGGACACAGTCAGCAAGAAAGAAAATAACAGTAAAGGATGACACAAGTCACTCAAAATAAGCGAAAGAGGTTGTGGGGCCAGGAACCAATCAGAACACTGATTATTTCACTATTATCCTGGAATCCTTTTATTCTTAGTAAACCGTAAATTAGTGAAGGTTTTGAGAATAGAGTAACATGGTTAGGTGTATGTTTACATAGAAAAGGTCGATTAGACGACTTCAAATCCATTCCACAGGGGCCGGTGCTGTGGTGTAGCAGGTAAAGCCACCATCTGTAGTGCCAGCATCTCATATGGGCACCCACCTGTTTGAGTCCCGGCTGCTTCACTTCACTCCAGCTCCCTGTTAATGTGCATGGAAAAGCAGCAGATGATGGCCCAACTCCTTGGGCCCCTGCACCCACGAGGGAGACCCAGAACAAGCACCTGGCTCCTGGTCCCTGGTTCCTAGCTTCAGACTGGTCCAGCTCTTACCTTTGCAGCCATCTGGGGAGCGAACCAGCAATGGAAGACCTCTCTCTCTTTCACTCTCTCTCTCTCTCCCTCTCTCTTTCTCTCTCTCTGTGCCTCTTTGTAACTCTGCCTTTCAAGTAAATAAAACTCCATTCTGATTAATCCCAGACTTGGTTTTTAAGATAAGCTGCTGTCTATGTGAAGCATGTCTCTATGAAGTTGTTTAGTAGATATGAAGACAACAAGGCTTTCAATACATTTTTAAAGGCAAAACATTATTCTTATGCATATTTCTGTGTTTAGAAAGCCATTATTAAATTATTTTAAGACAAATGAATAAGTAGTGATCAATTTAGTCCTAATTATATTATCATCACGATAGAATTATGTCACTAACGTTTGACAGTAGCTTTTAAACCAGATCAGATATATTATAATCACAGATAAATCAAGCAAACTGAAGCAGAATTAAATTATGTTTTAGAGAATACAAAGTAAGTTGTAGGGCTACCATGTTGTGTCTTATATAATAAACTGTTCCCCATTTTTTAAAGTGCAGTAAAAGGTACTCAGGAGGTATTTAAAAGATTTCTAATCTACTTTGCCCTTAAAATGAATCTGGCAAACAGTACACAGAGATTGATTTTTGTTTGGCATGCAAAGAAATTAACAAGTGAGGCCGGCGCCGTGGCTCAACAGACTAATCCTCCGCCTTGCGGCGCCGGCACACCGGGTTCTAGTCCCGGTCGGGGTGCCGGATTCTGTCCCTGTTGCCCCTCTTCCAGGCCAGCTCTCTGCTGTGGCCCGGGAGTGCAGTGGAGGATGGCCCAAGTGCTTGGGCCCTGCACCCCATGGGAGACCAGGAGAAGCACCTGGCTCCTGCCATCGGATCAGCACGGTGCGCCGGCCACAGCGCACCATCCGTAGCAGCCATTGGAGGGTGAACCAACGGCAAAGGAAGACCTTTCTCTCTGTCTCTCTCTCTCTCACTGTCCACTCTGCCTATCAAAAAAAAAGAAATTAACAAGTGAATGGACAAGTGATTTTTCCTTTGAAAAAAAAAACTCACAGAGCCATCTTTCAAGGAGATGCTAGATGTCTTCACTAATCCCTTTGATTGCATCCGAAGTTCTCAGGAAGTCACTGAGATATTTCAGTCAAGTATGTGGCAATGACTGCATTGCACACAAATAAGCCTATGTTTTTAATTTTGTTGCATGGCATTCATAATCGTTTAGCTCCTATTACACAACATCCACAAACTTTATCACAGTTTAACTCATAAAATATGATTATGAAGGATACCAGGTTAGAAATGAGATATCATATCTACTCCCAAACCTGATTCTGATAAACTTGTACGTGCACTCTGGGTACAAAACAATGTCAAAATAAGTTTCTTAGGCAGATTAGCTGTTGCATGAACACTAATATAAAATCCATAAAGCTTTAAAACATTATAATACCACACAAAATATTGTTTTTCATTTCATGCTCCTTAAACACTGGACTCATTTCTGAATCAATCTTCTTTACTCTTCCATAAGCCTTTGGCAGATATCATTTTTCCCTGTGCTATTTACAAGCTGGATTTTCTTGCTTGTCTCTCAGAGTCTTAATTTCTCTGCTTCCCCTCAGCCTTTTCTTATTAAGAAGAAAATGTTGGATCAAGTAGACTTGAACCAGAGTGATGAAATGTCTTAAATGTCCTGGTTGTATATAAGTTGACATCCGGAGTGCAATCAAATATATTGTTACTCTACAACAAAAGTAATAGATCACATAATTAGGCACTTATTGTACATAGTATGTAAGGCATTTTGTACAGTTTGCCTAATTTATCTTTCTCAACATACTTGAAATCTCTTATGAAAAATACATTTTCTCATTTTATTCTCTTTAAAATAATCATTATTTATGTCATGTTAGTAATTCTAGGTTTCAGCTATGCTTGTATTCCACATCAGCACCACCATTGGAAACTTTGACTAATACGATTAGTTGAACCAAAGAAGGCAAAGGCTACGGATTGAAAAAGTTTGCCATAATAGTCACTTCCTGGCTACAGACTTGCTCACAGCAGGTGTTCAATAAGCAAATTTTTATTTTCATTGTTATACACATACTCTATGCTAATAATACTCTGACATTTGCAATGTATACTTGTAAAACAATTTCCATGTGTTTTATTTCGTATTTCTATAAAATAGAGTCAGATATACACCATGGATTTTCCAGATCACCTATTGATTCTCCCTTAGTACAGCTCAAAATTCCTAACCATAGACACATTTTTATCACTTAATAACATGATATATTACATGATAATTAAAAGATCAAGCAAATAAACTTAATTGAATAAACTAACCCATAGAAATGTGAACTTTGTCTAAGGTCAAACCATTTAAGAAAATAAAACCAAGAAAACAAGAAGGTGATTCCAGAAGTGTAGACACCAGCCTTCTGTCTGTAGAATACATTTCCACGTAAAGTCATTTATCTACTCAAGAGGGAAAAAAATCACTGCCTGGCATCTGGATTTCAATATCACTCCCATCAAAATCCAAGCAAAGCAAAAGAATGTACTGTCAGCCTAAAAAGTCCAAAGTAGAATGTTGTTTGTGCTGCTATATTATTTCAGGTTGAATTAAGAGCACCTTACCAAAAACATAACTACTTGTTTACGGATTTCCTTTCAGATGATCAATCACCCCCCAGACTGGGTGACCACAGATCTGTCTAATTGTAAAACATCACAGGTGGGACTTTGACTTCTCAGTAAGCAGAATTCACAGCAGCTGTATTTACATACCCATTATGTTCAGTACTGCCACCTCTCAGAGCTAGCCCTAAGATGGATTGCTAAATTGATTAGAAAGTTAAGACACTGAAAAATAACTCTTCACATCACTTTTGGAAGACACAGCTGTCACTGAGGTGGTAGGAGACGATACTGTCTTATTGTGCATTTTTTCCCTCAATTTCATTGTGACTTTTCATGCAAGAGAATAATATTATGAATTTTTTTCTAGGTCAAGCTTAACCTTCAATTATATAGGTTGGAGCACAAAATCTGACATTTTTATGGGTCAAATGGATGCTTTGATCTTAGTATATGTAATAAACAATACTAAGTGTTATTTCATACGTATGATGCTATAATGGTTAAGAGTATAAATTCTGAAGCTAGACTAAATGCTTCAGATTCCAGGTCCTCGGCTTATCCAGTAGTGACTCTGAGCAAATCATTTAACAGATTTCCTGTACATCAGTTCTTTCAAGTTTAAATGAGAAAAAGAAGAATATTTGCTTCAGTAGTATTAGTTTAGAAATCAAATTTCGCTAACATTTGTGAAGCACCTTGAACTATTCCCAGACTAAGCGTACTTGTTAACTTAAAAAAGGAAGACCTTTCTGTCTGTCTCTCTCTCTCTCACTGTCCACTCTGCCTGTCAAAAAAAAAAAAAAAAAAGCAAAAAAAAAAAATATATATAATTTTAAGCTTTATAAATATATGTAACATATCTGTATACAAAACACATGAATATTTAATTATATGTACTTTTACATGATATATATATATGTATATCACTTCCAAAAATATTAACTCCATCTTAGAAATATAAATACTATAATTGATGACTTGACTATGGATTATCCCATTCACTCATCAAATTTATATTGAAGCACTACATTTTGGAATCTATGACTCCTAAATATTTTTACAGACTAGTGGAGCAGTTAGGAACATTTTTTTAAATGATCATTTTATGAAGAATAGAGAAAAAAATGCTCTGGATGACAACTCAGACAAGGTGACTGTGTTTCTGTGTATGTGTGTGTGTCTGTGTGTGTGTGTGTTAATATCAAGCACAGACATTCATTAACTTAAAATTAACACATAAATGCCACAATAGCTAACTATAAGTGGCACATTTTAAATGATTCTCCAAATAATGCCTAAATTTGAGAAAAATTGGACTTCCTAGGAAAGACCCTCTTTGTAAGTTATTTTTTAATATAGGTACTGGATCAATGAATAGGACAAATAATGTTGTGACACACAATTTGTGCTGTCATACTTTCCTCTTCTGTCTATTCTGTTTTTTGGAAAGTAATGAATTTAAGATCTGCTAGAAAGAATAAAGGTAAGAAAGATACAGGGGATGCAGAAGCTCAGCTCGCAGGAACAAAGGGTTAGATTTGCTACTCAAGCTGTATGTACTGGATTTCTGTATATACTGGATTTTTCAACTGTTAAATGACAACAAAAGTGAAGTTACTTTGTTTACAAAAGATTTAGCACGGTGTGAAATACAAAGAAGATGTCCCATAAATGCAGATAGCAAAACTTAGTAACTGAGTGCACAGCTTCTAATCCAGCCTGTCTGGGTTTGAGTCCAATCTCTAACAATTACAAGATGAGAAACTTTACAAAAGTTAAACACATGGTAATTGGCCATCAAAAAGAGATTTAAACAAATCTGCGCATCTACAAGCATTGTACAGATAAGTGAAAAATGTGTATTGAATTTTTTTGTAACAATGAACAGATCTTTCATGAAGAATGTAAGGACGATACATTCTTAGCTTAAAACAATTGGCAAGCTCTGGAAACGCATGTGGTTGTAATGCTACTGAGATCATCTTTTAGAAACTCTAATCTGTTTTATTCTGCCTGTAGCCTTTCACATCTTTGCCATGTGCAAAATACAGTTACACGCTCACCCAAGATCCTGAAGTGTGCTCCTATAATGGCATCAATCTCAGTATTGAGGTCCTGAATCTCACCATCAAAATTAAACCCAAATATAAACCAAGTTCTTCACATGCTAATTCTCAAATGCTGTTTCTAGAGAAAAGTTCCTGTTGATTGGTGACCCATAAACTAAACAAGCTCTCATCCCTTCACATCCCAACATAACATAGTGAAACATGCTAAGGATTGATCCTGCAGTTTAAATGGGTAAAAACCTAATGCATCCATGAATTAAAATACATGGAAATTCTAAATTCTAGTAGGTCTATGGTGCTGAGACTGATAGATCTTGATTACTCCTTTTGAGATTTTTAGTAGCTTCAGCCAAGTCACTTTTTTGTGCCTCAAAAATATTGTTGGTCTTGGAAAGTGAAGAGGTTTTTTTTTTTTTTTTTTTTTTTTTTTTTAGCTTGCTTCTTAGTTACAGAAGTTTGAGGATTCAAAGTCCTCTTTTCACTTTTGTGTCTGTAGTCCACGTTGGCAATGCTTCTGCTAATATTATTCTCTTTAGAAATCTATGGATTTCTTATAAATCTTGTTGTAACTTACCCTTCTAAACAAAATCCATACTCATAAATCTTTTTGAAATGAGCCTTTCTGTATCTTGTGTCTCTATAAGGATACCTTAAGACAAAGCCCTTAATAGTCTAAGAAACTTGTGTTTTCTAAATGAAGAAGACCTATGAGGTACTTAAAGGAATTTTTGTTTGACAAAAGTGTTACCACAAATCAGTGAACGCTTCACAAAGGATTATGCAAGAATTCCCTTGCCTTCATCCATACCCTGTTTCATGGCAAGCCTCTAATGCAGTCTTTGCCAGAAACTGTATTAGACTCAGTATTACTTCCGTCTGAAGAGTATACAAATGGGAGAAAAGTTTATTTTCAAGAACTTCTGCCTCTTAATAAGGAAATGACATGATTTTAGATGAGCATATAGGGCCAGAAATACTAAGGAAGATGTTTTTGAGGAAGACAACCACTTTCATGAGTCAGAATTTGAGGGGAAAAAAACAAAACTCAAAATGTAGTTTTCAACTCCCTATGCTGGTCATTCAAACAGAACTTTTGCTTGCTAGTCATGGTCAAAAGCAAGAACATCCCTAAAAATGGCTTCTCTGGAATAGTATGAAGTGTTGAATTAGAACACATTATGTTGGTTCATGAGGCAACCAACACATAAATTCAGTGCTGGATTTAATAACCCACAACTTTCTCCTGTCCAAATATGTAAGATCATTTTACTAACCTAGAAAGCTCTCCCATTTATCCACATTCAGGAGAGAAGCTAGAAATAATTTCTAAACATTTGTTTTTACTTAATTTTTATTCCCATTGTTGCACATTGAGAATAATTTGCCCCATTGAAAGTTCTTGTTAAAAAATGATTACCCTTGGGCCAGTGTTGAGGCATAGTGGGTAAAACCAACCCTGCAATAGGACATCTCATCTGAGAACCGGTTCAAGTCCCAGCTGCTCCACTTCCAATCCAGCTCCCTGCTGATGGTCAGGGAAAAGAAGTAAAAGGGTAGCCCTGCAACCCATGTTGGAAACATGGAAAAAGCTCTTGGCTCCTGGCTTCAGCCTGGCCCAGTCCTGGCTGTAGTGGCCATCTTAGAGGTAAGCCAGCACATGAAGGATTTCTCTCTCTGTATATATAACTCTGACTTTCAAACAAATAAATAAAAATCTTTTTAAAAAATTAATTATTCTTACAGTAATAGTTCCTTTAATAGGCCTTTAAGAGAAGTGTAGGTTGTTAAAACGGAGTACTGCCTTTTTCACGTGGAACTGGTTACTTCTCTTAGAACAGGATTAGTTACAAGAGTGAGTTGTTAGCTGGCGCCGCAGCTCAATAGGCTAATCCTCCACCTGCAGCGCCAGCACACCGGGTCCTAGTCCCGTTTGGGGTGCCGGCTTCTGTCCCAGTCGCTCCTCTTCCAGTCCAGCTCTCTGCTGTGGCCTGGAAGTACAGTGGAGGATGGCCCAGGTTCTTGGGCCCTGCACCTGCATGGGAGACCAGGAGAAGCACCCGGCTCCTGACTTCGGATCAGCGCAATGGGCCGGCCACAGCGGCCATTGGGGGGTGAACCAACCAACAGCAAAGGAAGACCTTTCTCTCTGTCTCTCTCGCTCTCACTGTCCACTCTGCCTGTCAAAAATTAAAAAAAAGAGTGAGTTGTAAAGTGAGGCTATTCCTTACCATTCTGCTTTCCACCATGAGTTCTAGCCACATGAGGTTCTAGAAGGCACCATGCTCATGAGTTGCTCAACAGCCACAACCTTGAATATGTAGCAAGTTTTTTCAGCTCTTTTTTTCATCATTTCTATGAATTTACAAATACTAATTCATTATAAAACATCATCAGAAAATAAGATACAAGATAAGGGATCTTTCTTATAATAGTTTTAACTGATGTCATCCATTAATTTATTGATAAGTGAAAAGAAACAATGTCTGAATTAGTTCTTTCTTTATAATGTAGTACCATTCTAAAGTTATTCTTATATATTTTTGAATGCAACTATATTTTTCCAAAACTTGAGATTGATTTCAAAAGTAATGGATTGGTGCTGTTTGTTTTACATTCAATTTAAATTATTTTTCTTTCAGAGGTTGGAAATTTCATTCCTTCTCTTAAGAAAATCAGATTCCCATGGGAGGGTTGTAATAGCAATGAATTAACTATTCATAGAATTACTGCCGTAATGAAATTTTAATTTGTATCTGTTTCTTCCTGTCTTAAGTGGCTGCTGCTGTTATCAAAATTATCTAGTAGATTCTGAGATTTTTATTTTTTCATGTATTTAAGAAGAAACATCTGCTGAAAATCAGTGCTCTGGAAAGACAAAAGATGTATGCTTTTTCTTTCAGAATTCTGAATTCTAAATTAACAATTACTTTTGTTAATGAAAATTATATATATATACACACAATATATATATATATATATATATATATATCTCCAAGCTGTAAGTTTGATTTATTAAATAGTTGAAAAGTGACATAATATTTAAAAGAATTTTAATTATTCCATTACACAATTCTGGAAAGATAGTAACTCAACATTCAAATGCTGAATCCTTATGTAACTAAATAAAGACATCTAAAAATTCCTTAAATCATGATAAAGACTCTGGTTCAAGAATAAACACAATTTTTTAGTACATTGAAATTGGTCATCGTTGTTGACTGTTCCAGAAATTTCTGGTAATACATGGCTGGTTAAATGGTTGTTATTTTTGAAATGTACACCAAAGAGAAAGAAATTCTTTTTTAAAATGGAAATTATGAATTCAATTTGTCAAAGCATTGTCATATGGCAAACGGTGGAACTGAGCCTTCCCCAGTGCAGAATAAATGGATGCACTGTAAGTCACATTCTCAGCCTTAGAGCAGTGTGAGTTCCGTTGAAGGTCATGTGTGCAACCAGGACAGCTGTGGGGGAACCCTAACCTGCCGGGAGACATTTGTTCCTTTGAGGCAGAATCAGCTTTGCTTCAGTACCAAGCAACTGATAAACCAGCATGTATACAGGAACTGATTTGAGCCAAGTATTTACAATTTTATTTCAGATAAGGTCAAATTGTTAGGTAGGAAGTCAGATATGAGCTTATGTGTGTGTGTGACAAAGCTCTAAGGAGACATCTATGTCCAGCATATGCAACTCAAAGTCATCCCGATAACCTTCCAGTATCTGCACCCTGCCCTGCCCCTTCTACCCAAAAACCTGCCAGGTGGGGGTCCCCACCCCTTCTGCATGATAATCTTCCAGGTGCAGCCCAGTATCTGTATTTCAAATATCATGCCCAGATCTCGACCTTCCAGGGAGTTCTGCTCATCCCTCCTGTAACCAGGGTGGCGCCAGCCAGGCTTCCTCCTGTCTGATAACTTCTGGGGGAAAACTCAGATAGGAATTTTTTTGTATTTACATCCAAAAAGTCCTTTGTTCCAGGAGGAGCAGAGGTGGGGAAGCAAGACCCATCCCGTTAACCCCCCCCCCCTTACCTGGGTTGCGCGCTCAGCCACGCTTAGCCCTCTACCTCTCTGCTGAGCCACCCGCCTGGTGTACTCTCCCCACTCAACCACGTAACCTTGCTCTAACCCCATCTGAGCGACTGGGAACTCTCTCTCAGGTTCTGTCTGGAGAGATGCCCATCCCTTCTTACAGATGTCCCTGCCCTAATAAACCTTGTTACTTGGTTACCACTTACTCTCTGTCTCATGCCTGAATTCTTTCTTGCACAAAGACAAGGACCCTGCAGTTCTCAGGTAACAAAATGTAGTCAAGATATTTCAAAAGAAAAAGTGACATTCTGATTATTTGGTGAGTATTATTTTTCTGACCATATTTGAAATTCTAGAATGACAATTTATCTTTTCTGACATGAGTATTAAAATATTATCGATGATAATTTCAAAGTATTGACTCCCTTTCTCCATGAAGCTCTCCACTGTTTTGGCTTCCTTGAATCCATGCTTGCTCTAATTGGATCTGTGTTAGTAAGAACTATGCACATGCTGGTGCTTTTCTTTTCTATGCTGACTCTCAGCCCATTTAGTTGCAAATCCTCAAATGGGAGATATTTTTGTTTTATGTTTATATAAATGAGGAAAGTACTTAGGGAGGTACGAGTAAACAATATGCCATCAGATATTGCCTTTCTAGTAAACAACTGAGAAAATGCATAAATGTTAGATTTAGCAAAATACTCCCACAAAATCCAACTGGCCTACAAAGTTTCAAGATTATGTCAAACCAAAAACTCTTCGGTCCCCAAATTAACATTAGTCTACAGCTTAAAAAACTTTATGTTATACACATAGAGAATAAATAATGTATACCACAAGAAAAGTAACTATTTATTAAATTTTTATTAGGAGTCTACAAAAACTGAAAAGCACTAAAATAAAACTGAGGATATTAACTCAGATGTAATCATTACTACAGCTGCAAGAACTGGAAAAGAATCAAAATCCAAGAGACTGCATGGCTCTGAAAACGAGTGCAAAGGAAGATAATCCACGGGAATGAAACCAATTTTCTCCAACAGATAAACTAAGGAAATAATCATTGAAAACTGCAGTGTGTCTCTACCACTACTAGCAATGAGCAAAAACTTACTTAAGCCAACAATTCCAGATGTCCACCCATGGGCACAGAGCCTCAGAATCAGATGGTATGACCTGGCTGCCAAAGAAAAACCTTAAAAAGCACCATGAACAGAAAATGGGGGCAGTTGATCTTAATGCTGTAGAACAGATGGCAAGAGAATGTTGAAACAATTGTTTGTTATACATTGTGCCAGGGTTGGAGAGGAAAGGAGCAATAAGCCTTCTCATTTGTGGTAAGAAAGTACAGTTGTAATGTCCACCTAGACTGTCCTGCCATGGTTTCAGGTGGGGAGTAAGACACTCAAAAGTTCGCCTTTACTTTATGCCAGGGCATAGATTGTAAATTGATTAAAATAATACACTATGGCATTACCATGACTAATAGATAAACATTGATACTGCTCAATAGACAATCTTTTAAATGTAGCAAGCAACAGAATGAGAGAACAAATGTATAACATTTAGTTAGGGGGAAATGAGGGAACTTTTGATGCAACACTTACCTCCTCTCTTTCTTAATTTTTGTCAATTACTTGGCATCTGGTTTATATGGAGCACAATATCAAGATTTACTGTTTACTATATTTGACAATGGAATAATGCAGATGGAGATGGTGTGAAACTACTATGCCTCAGGATAATACTCCATTTCATATAGATCATCAGGGACATGTATCTTATTAATAATGCAGATATGGAGTGTCCATGAAAACATTTAGAAATACGCACTCAGAACCCTAACTCCCTATCATAAATCAGCATGCTTCAGAAAATACAAATTAATGGTGACATTACTCCACATCAGATGTTAAAATATATACAGAACAACTAAACTAAGAAATAGCATAAAAGTCTAAGATCATAAACTTTTGATGTACCCGTGGCTTTGATTATGTGCCACCATGTTTTGACTTATTTTTAAATTAGAGTGCACTGATAACAGATGTAGTATGTAAAATCCCTCCCATGCATCATCAGCATTGCACATAGTATGATAAATGATCATAAATATATCTTCTAGAAAAGAAAGCCAATCCATATAGAAGCCACGGATACCAACCAAAGTGAAACAACCAAGAAACTACATGGCAGAAATCAGAAATTAACCATTTATCTGACTAATATAAAGAAAATTCAAGAAAATATCAGGAAGTCTCAAATTACCTAATTCTGAAATAATAAATGCAATCTGATATGTTAGTTTTGCTGTGGCACCATGTTGTTTAAAATCATTAAGATTTCCAGTAGAGAATCATTAAAAATTCTCCCCGAATATTTTACCAGGCATCAATATCAATGATTTGTTAGGATATAACATGGTTTTGAAATTGAGTTTTATCCTTAAAGACTTAATTAGGCCAGACTGTTGATTAAAATGGACTGCATTTCTAAGCTAAATACAACCAATAATTTTATTACTCAAACTATTTCTCATGGGGCAAGTATTTAGCCTAGCACTTAATAAGCTTGTTAAGACATCTGCATTCTGTTATTGCAGTACTTGGGTTTGATTCCAGTTTCAGCTCCTGAAGACACTTTCCTGCCAACGCAGACCATGGGAAGCAGCAATGATGGCTAGAGTAACTAGGTCCCTGCCATCCACTTTGGGCGTGGGAGACCTGGATTGAGTTCCCAGATCTTTGCTTTAGCCATGACCTAGCACCCATCACTATAAAGCACTTGAGTAGTAAGTCAATCAGTGGAAGCTGTCTTTCTCAATGTTTCCTCTCTCTCAGTCTCTAAGCTACACACACACACAGACACACACACACAAAACCACCAATGGTGATGTCCAAGAAATAAGACTACAGAAACATTATATAAACAGAAGCTGAAGAGGAATTATTGTGTAAACACATGGCTGAAGAGGGCCTTCATCCTATATTATTTTGGTTTATTAATAAGATTTTGATAATTTCATATTCTGGACAAGTTAAGTAGCTATGCAAGTTTGTAAATTAAAATACATGCAGGAGCAGGTGGTTGGTCAAGTGGTTAGCATTCATCTGTCCCACCTCAGAGTACCTAGGTTTAATTCTTGGCTCTGGTTCTTAGCTTCAGGTTCCTGGATGCAGATCCAGGAGGCAGAAGTGATGGTGCAAATAATTGGGTCCCTGCCACCCATATGGGAGATCTGGAATGATTTCCCAGTTCCCAGCTTCAGTCCTGGCTCATCCCAGGCTCTTTTAGGCATTTGGGCAGTGAACCAGTGGGTGTGAACTGTATCTCTTTGTCTCTTTGTCTCTCTGATTCTCAAGTAAATAAATAAAACTTAAAATTCCTTCAATCACTAGGCAAATAATATAAACATGTGAAAGGAGTGGTATCTTAGAATGGCATGCAGTGGATATGTATATCCAACCTAAATACTACTTATTGTTATTATTTTTATTACTACCACTAAATGCTAACTGTATGTATGTGCATACACACAAGAAATGTACATTCCTTAGATTTTTACTTTCTTTTATGGCTACAGTAGTTGACAATGTTACCACATATAAATCTATTCATTTGTCACATTTACATTGATGTTTTACATTCAGAAAAACATAGTCTCTGGAAACCCATCCTGAACGATAATATTCATTATATTAAACAACTACAAATAATTTATATATCTGGATATCTTGTGGAAACTTCATTAATTACCACTTAGGCATTAAGATACTATGTCCTTGCTATCATATATATCCACATTTGCAATAGTGACATGGACATAGTAAGGCCGCCTATATGTTTGAAAACCCCTTTAATCAGTTAACCGATCATCTACTACAGTGCCATTCTGAGAATCAATGTCAAGCTCACATCAATCCTCATAATTTACCTAAAATAAGATGATGATAATACAGTATATTCTCTAAAATAAAATTTATTCCAATAACTCAATGTCAATAGCTACTTTATAGCATTGAGTATGCTACAATCATCAGCAGATTGTAGACCATCTTTAAATGTGGAGGAAGAAGGGAGTATGATAAATGGGTCTCCTGCTCCTAGGTGCTGTGTCACTACATGTCATGACTTGCAAAGTATCCCGTTTAAAATGGGCAATATGTGGTTAGGAAGATGTGATCTCCCCCTTGGTGCCTCTAACCAGCAACAAAACCTGTGCCATCTGTAGACTCCATGTGGTACCAAGCACAGAAAACAGAGATGGATGCATAAGCTTAGATCAGTCATGGCTTCTTTCTGGTCTGTTATATTACTGCTGTTATGATTGTTAGGAAGGAAAACTGGTATTAAATGTACTCAACTAAAATACAAAACCAACATAATGAGCAATTCTTCAACTGGCTTTCATGCAATTTCCAACTTGTAGATGTCTAATGTCTAAGTTCCTTGACTTTTTTTTCTGTGATGCGTTGATTTTGTTTTTATTAAGTAATATTTCTTTTTGATTCTTTCTCTACTCTTCCTCTGTTTTCCCTATAGAAAGCTGTGCCCCAGCTTGGATGCCATTCAGTGCAATCACGTTTGTTTTCTAAATTTACTGATTTCAGTCGCTGATGTCAAAATCACTCATATTACAAAAAAAAAGTCATTTTTGTGTTTCGTTGTTGACCATATCACATAGTTTTCAAGAACTACCAAAAGTTTTCAGAAGGGAATGTTCTCATCCACATCTTCATTCCTTCCTTGAAGAATAATCCATTGCAGGCAAACATTCAGCGCGTGTGGCTTTTCCTATGCAACAGCTTAGAACTACTGAGATTTGCTTGGCAATTTGTGAGCAACAACTGCTCCCACTTGAGCCATTCGGAGACAACCACGATTATCAGTCAGCTTATTGGACTTCAGAAGTTGCAATAATGAAAACACGTTCCACAACTTGGAAAGCACATCGCACAGTAACTTGGAAATATTATGGAAATGGTTTCGCTCCTAACTCCTTTGGAGGCCCGTGGGGACTTGAGGTCAACCACATATTCCTGCCTGAAACATTCCGCCTACAGACGGATCACCTGGATGACTGCATTTTCACTATGAAACATGCAAGGAGGAAAATAACTGAAAAATAACAGCAACTCCCAGTCATTAAAATAAATGCTTCATATTTGGTTTTCTATTCAGCACACATACATCTCCAGGCCCTGGGGATCTTAAGTTAAACGCTGTTGAGCAAGCGCATTTTTTCTTTATTGCCTCTGGTACTTATTTTATGTACCATGTGTGCTCGCACACATATGTGTATATGTGTGTGTGTATCGCCAAGGCATTGAGAATGATAAATTTCAGTATGTGGATTGGAAGGCAAAAAAGAAATTCCTTTATCTTTTAAAGTCTTGGCTGGATTAACTATGAAGGGAGAACTTACCTCTCCTGCCCCCAGATGCATAAGCGACAATAGACCAGAGGTGGGGAAAGTAGAGCAGCCACAGCTCCCAGGAGGATCTCATTCCAGCTAGGTCTTTTTAGTGATGTGTGGGTTTTTTGTTTATTTGTTTGTTTATGTTTATGTTTATTTTGGTTTTGTTTTTGGTCAGGTGTAAGCTATTACTCTGCTTGTGAATACAGAATGTGTGATCGTAGCCTGAATATTTGCAAATGAGTGCAGGTGGCATTACAAAATAGGCTTTGGAATAGATACTGGAAAGCAGAAAAAAGCAATATGTCAAAGAAATTTGCTTCTAAATTGTTTTACTTACAATCACAAAGTTTTGTCATTCGTTTTTGACCAAATATTCTTGGTGAAGTTATCATCATTATTGTCAACATAATTCTTACATATTATTGTAATTTATCTTACTTTGTAGGGCACAAAGTACACACCAAAGCAACCATCAGTTTATTTGTGCTACTTTTACACAGACCCAAATAAGGTTACAATGAAGTAAAAATCATAAATTTAGGCAACATTTAATATTTAGCCAATTTTCAGGTTTATTTATTGTGTATAAAGCTTTGTTTCCCCAGAAAGGACTTAAGGATATCAACATAAAAGAAGAAACAAATATGAAAAAAATGACTCAAAAATGGATCTCAATCAATGATCCAAATCTCTGTCCACATCTTCTAATTCTTATCCTTAAACCATTGAATAACATTTAAATGTCACGTACCATACGAGTCACGTATGGCATACTATGATGTATAACAAACTGCCTCTTACTGTACCTGATATGGAGTTGTTGCTCCATTCTTTGAATTCAATTCATTTTGATCCCAGTATTATTCACAAATATCTAACTTTGGTGTTTCTTGAAAAAAATCCAAAATATTTTTTGTAATTTATTTGAAAGACAGAAAGAGAGAGATTCATCAAGGCTTACTCTACAATTGGCTATAACTACCAGGGTGGACCAGGTTAAAACAAAGAGCCTAGAACTCGAACTGGGTCTCAACAGTGGGTGTCAGCATCCCAGCAGGGAGAGGCATCCTCTGCTGCCGTAGGTGCACATTAGCAGGAAGCTGGAATCAGCTGAGTCAAATCCCGGCACTTCCACATGGAATAGATATGAATGTCCCAAGCATTGTTCTAATGCCTGAGGCAAACTCGCCCTGAAAAAATTTCTTCCTTTAGAAAATTAAGAAAAATAGGAGTTGCTATTGTGGTGTGTAACTCCTAAAACCCCCACCTGCTATGACTGCAACCCATATGGCCAGCAGTTTGTGTCCCGGCTGCTCAGGTTCCAATTCAGCTCACTGCTAATGGCCTGCGAAAAGCAATGGAAGAATTCCGTTGTCACACATGAGGGAGACATAGGTGAGGCTCCTGCCTTCTGGCTTCAGCCTGCTCTAGCCCTGGCCTTTGTGGTGATCTGGGGAGTGAACCAGCAGATGGAAGATCCATCACACTCTAGCTTCCAAAAGAATAAGTATTTTTTAACATTAAGAATGATAACTGAAAAATAGATGAAAATCATGTCTTTGTGTTTTAGCAATGAATGAAGGTTTAGGATTAAATACGATTTTTCAATCATGGCCTACAAATATTCCTAAACTTTTTTAACATATTTTATAAAACAATTCATTTGTTTTAATTTGAAATTTGCTAATGGGAATAGCTAAGGCTAATATAAAAATTAACTATATTTTTTTCAATATTACGTAACATATTTACTGTGCTAGAACATTTGTCCTTAAATGTCTAAATCAACACTATACTAGTAAGGACTGTCGCAACTCATAGAAAGTAGTTGGCACCAGCTCTGTGGCATCCCACATGGCTCCAGTTCCTGTCCCAGCTGCTCCTCTTCCAATCCAGCTCTCTGCTTATGGCCTCGGAAAGCCATAGTGGGAGTCCTGGACCTATGTGGGAGACTCTGGTTTCAGATCAGCCCAGCTCCGGCCAATGCGGCCATTTGAGGAGTGAACCAGAGAAGTGAAGACCTCTCTATGTCTCACCCTTTCTCTCTCTGTGACTCTACCTTTCAAATAAATATAAACTCTTTTAAAAAAGGCTATTTACAAAAGAAGTAACTAAAGAAGCTAGTCTTAATGTTAAAAACTTAGAATTATGATTAATTTCCAGCTAGGAAAATTTTGATTACTTCCGACTCTGCCTGTGAAAAAATAAATAAAGTAAGTAAGTATTAAGTATTGTTAAAATAACTATATCCTTTTGGTACATAGCAAGTTCAAACACTTTCCATTTGTAATATTTACATCTCTTACTGTAAACTATTATAATAATATTGATCAATTTAAAAGCATTCCAATATGATCACTGATGGGTTGTAACAATTTATTAGGTTGAGTTGTTTTAATATATTAAAGACCATCTAATCTTTTTATTTTACCTAACTCAAATTTAATTTCCTCAAAAATAAAGAATTTTTTCCAACTGAACAGAATTTGGAATAGAATTAAATAATTTTAAAAAAGGTCCTACAGTAGAGCATTCTCAATACTCATTGAATAAAGTAAATAAGCCACAGAAATAACTTGGCCTGTGTTTGTATGGTTTTTGAAAAAGAGAAAAAGAGCTGGCATAGAATTTTAATCCTGCCTTTTTACTTATGAATAAAATAGAGTTCATTTAAACATAAATATTCTTGGATCTTCCAAAGTAGAAATAAAAGCCATGGTTTTGGTTTTTCCCAAACCTGTTTGACAGCACATTCTTTGCTCACAGCTGCAGTTTAGGTTAGGGTATTGTGTCTCTACAATGTAAGCAAAAACTCTTCCCACAGCGAGAAAAAGTGACATATTCTAGAATGCAATGCTTTAGTTGTATTAAATTAATCTGAAGAAGAAAATTAGCTTACATAACTAGTACTCCAACATTATTTTTCACTTTGTGTTGCTATGTGGGGGCAAACTGTTGAAATCTTTACCTAATATATACTAAACTGATCTTCTGTATATAAAGAGAATTGAAAATGAATCTTGATGTGAATGGAAAGGGAGAGGGAGTGGGAAAGGGGAGGGTAGCGGGTGGGAGGGAAGTTATGGGGGGGAAGCCATTGTAATCCATAAGCTGTACTTAGGAAATTTATATTCATTAAATAAAAGTTAAAAATAAAGAAAATTAGCTTAAACACCTACGTGTTTTTCTAGTTTGTAAATGCATATGCCTAGCTGCACAAAGAAAACACTTTTCAAGAGGAACAATGTGAAAAACCTAGTTATTGAGTAAAATTATATAATGTCCCATGCATGCAAGATGTCTTCCAAAAGTTCATGGAAAATGATTTTCTCATCATCAAAATAAACTGGATTGGGGTGCTTGTTTTGCAGCAAAAGCTAAGTGAGAGAGGGAATGGTTCCATATAGAAGATGACGTAGGGGAGACAACAAAAAGTTTGTAGAAAATGGAATTTATATATATATATATATATATATATATATATACACATATATATTATATATAAGCTTATATAAAATATAAAATATATATAAAATATGTAAACTTATATATAAGTTTACATATTTATATACATATATAAGTTTATATATAAGTTATATATAATATATATAAGTTTATATATAAATTATATTATATATAAATTGTATATTATATATATATACGTTTATATATAAATTCCATTTTCTACAAACTTTTTGTTGTCTCCCCTACGTCATCTTCTTTATGGAACCATTCCCTCTCTCACTTAGCTTTTGCTGCAAAACAAGCACCCCAATCCAGTGACTTAAAGCAATAACGTTTGGCTCACAAACCTGTGGGCCAGCTGGGCTGCACACAGCTAAGTTCTTTCCTTCACGGTTGGGCTCTCTCATATGTGCGCAGGCATCCACGCTGTGCTTGGGAAGGGTGGCTGCCTGCTGGCTGGTGAGTCAAGGTAGACCGGGCCATGGCCATCACACCTCCCCCTAGGCGAGCTCAGCTTCATTCATGGGGCAGCGGGACAGGCCTCCCACAAAGGTCTTGGTGGGCAAGGCCTGTAGAGGTCTATGCTTAGAATCGGCACACTATTGCTTCTGCTATCCTCTGGTGTCCGAAGCAGGGTACGTTGTTGTTACCGGTCATGGAGCAGAAGGTGGTTGCCAGAGTGAGTCTCGTGGGTTCTTTTCTTCAACTTAGAACAGAAATAAAAATCCAGGTAACAATTCGCAAAGAGGAAGAAACTTTTATTTGATTGGCAAGTGACAGAGAAAGCATCTGGTCTGAGAAGTGACAAGGCAGAGTGCTCAAAGCAAGTGACCCGGGTTTTTGAGGCATTATTATCTGTTCTTCAGGTTATCCTATTGGGGGTGCCCATCAGACAGGGGTTTCACACACGTATATTGGTTGGCTTGGGGCTCATGGAGATAGCGGGAGTCTCCTGGAGACTGTCCATCTCCTTATAGGCTCAGCCCCTTCCTCTGCTAGCTCTGGGTGAAAGACTGCACCCACTCTGGAGGTGTGATTTAAAGTCATAAGGCCACACAAGATAGCCTGGATCTCCTGGAGCCAGCCTGACTCTCTCCAGGGGCTCAGCCCCTTCCCCTGCCAGCTCAGGGTGAAAGACTGACCCCACCCTGCAGGTGTGATTTAAAGCAGCAAGGTCGCATGCAGCACGAGGAGCTGTTAGTGGGGGAGATGCCAGTTGGCCTGGACAGGCTTTCCAGCCACAGCCGGCAGTCTGCTTGTGAAGGACATTCTACCTATGTCTGGGGGGCCCACGGACTCCCAGCCCCACTGCCGGCCTCAATTATCAGCCCAGATTCCAAGGCTGAAGAGACAGACTCTGGCACATGATAGAACGAGTCTCCAAGTCATAGGCGTGGGGTGTGGATGCAAGCATAGGACAATCTGTGGCCATATGCTTTTGCAAATTGCTCTGATGGGTTTCATATAGTAACCAACCCGTAAAGCCTTGTAAATCAATGAATGAATGAATAAATCCTTCAATAGGTGGATAAACATCTGGCGAAGAGAAGTCGTACAGCTTCCTTTGGTCACCATCATCATTAACTGGGCACTGTGACAATGTTTTGTGATCACTGTTATGTACACAGATAGTCTATTTTGACTAATTTGAGTATTTGTTTGCTTTTTAAAATATGTTTGTTATATGTCATTTTCTGAGCTTCAACTTCTGAGCCACTCCTTTAAATCAGTTATTACTGAAAAAATGGATAAAGGTTAACCAACGGGTTCTATGTTACAGATAGATAGAAGAAAAGCTTGCTGATATTCTGTTGAACAATGTGGGGGTGGTATACAAAAATAACTTGCCTGATAATTATTGTTTAATCTGGAAAGACAGTTTTGAATGTTTTTACTGTAAAGAGCTGATACTTGATTGAGGAGATTGACAGGTTTACCCCAATATGAATACTATATAATTTATGCATGTATCAAGATATCGTATGGTATGCTATAAACACATACAACTTTTATGTACCAGCTTAAATGCCTTTAAAAATTCATTCTTTAATAAAAGTTTCTAAATACTTCACTTTATATTAACTATATTAGTGAATCATTTCTGACAATAAATAGGCATATTTTTATGCCTAATTTGATTGAGCAGAAAACCTAGAGTTTCTAAGGGAATTTAAAATGTTGTTTGTATATATATATATATATATATATATATGTATATGTATAAATATATATATATGTATAAATATATATGTGTGTGTATGACTAATTTTTTAAAGATTATTTATTTGAGAGACAGAGTTAGAGACAGAGAGAGAGAAAAAGAGAGAGAAAAGAGAGAGAAAGATCTTCCATCCACTGATTCACTCCCCAGGTGGCCACAATGGCCAGGGCTGGGAGAGAACAAAACACAGGGCCAGGAGCTTATTCCAGATCTCTCACATGTGCCCAAGTGCCCAAGCACTTGGGTCATCTATTGCTGTTTTCCAAGTGGATTAGCAGGGAGCTGGATCAGAAGTGGAGCAGCCAGGGCTGGAACCTATGCCCATTTGAGATTCCACTGATGCAGGTAGTGGTTTAACTTGCTACACCACAACACTGGTCCCCAACACTAATTTCTATCAAGTCTAAGACATGTTGACTTTAAAGAACCTAACTTCCATACCGACTTTCACTGTGTGTTCAACATCTCTTCCTCTATCTCAAAAAAATATAAATGAGATGAAATAAATCTTTTTTAATCCATATTGCATCTTTATTTTTACAGGTATATTTTTATAAATCAAGATCATGAGTTTTATTTTATTTTAGCAAATGGAAACTGTCCCAAATTAAACATATGCCCACATATGAAATATCTCAAAGAAATGGCACAGTTCTGTAACTGCAGTACAATGCAAAGATCATTCAACCTGTTGGAGATTCATTCTCAAATGAGCTTCTGCAATTTTGTGACATATATGAAAATATTTACCACAAGTGGTAATTACCTGTTCAAATGCTGATGTGAAATGCATTAATTTAGGGCATGTGTGGTATATAAACTTGATTTTAGCTGGCATTCTACTCTAGTAGATCCATGTTTTACAACAAAGGTTCAATCTCATAATTGCAGCTGCAGTTAGCATATCAGTACAGAAAGATCAATGCTAGGTTACTGTTGAAGTACAGAGAAGGTACAAGGTTTTATGGCACCTTAGCTTGCTTCACTGTGTGACACTATTAAAATATCCACAGCACACAGCATTATGCAGGGCTCAATCACAAAGAAGGGTACTGGCCCTTAGAGGGAGTTAGCTCATTTTCTTTTTATTGGTTATAATGTGTGTGATGCCAAGTGCATAGTTCTAGCTTCAATGTTTAAATAGAAAGATATCTCAGTACACAAATAAATTAAAATGTAGCCAAACTTATATATTTTAGGTTTATTGTATTTATTTGAAAGGCAGAGTTACAGAGAGACCAAGAGAAAGAGAGAGAGAGAGAGAGAGAGAGAGAGCAAGAGAGCGAGAGCGTCCATCTGTTGGTTCACTTCCCAAATTGTGGCAAAGGCCAAGATTACGCCAGATGGAAGCCAGGGGCCAGGAGCTTCATCCAGATCCCCCATGTGGGTGAAAGGGCCCATGGGCTTGGGCCATCCTTGGCTGCTTTCCCAGGCACATTAGCAGGGAGCTGGATCAGAAGTGGAGCAGCCAAGTCTCTAACAGGTGCCCATATGGGATGTCAGGACTGCAGATGGCTGCTTTACCCACTACACCACAATGGGAGCCCTGCAACTGCATCTGCTAAATTCCTTTGTTTTTTGTTTATGAAAAAGCTTTTGCTTATGTGGTAAAAGAATCGGTTTCATTTCATTGTAATGGTGATTCACAGCTGCCTTCCATGTCCTGTAGATGGAAGAAAAACAAGATTTGAGATTAGAATTTTGCCTAAAATTTTCTGTGAATGAATCCACTTGAATGGAACTCAAATCAGGAGAAATATGACTATTTAAAATAACTTTCAAGTGATACAGTAGATTGTCTCTAAATGACATTATCTATAATCTACAGTAATATAATATTATTACATAGAATATATGTGGTCCTATGTGTAATATACAGTAACCTGAATTAATATACCATATTACAGACATATTAATATACAGGTACATTGCACATAGTAATCTCCTAACATTCAGACGTTCTCTCTGGGGATACGTAGATGACAATGTGGGTGAGAGCACAGATGTTGCTTTCTGTATGAGCAAGTCATTGTTTATAATACAGCATATACTCGTTGTTTGGAATCCCACTGTGGTGAAAGACCCAAGACTCCTTTATTAAAAATAAGATCTTAGGGCCTGGTATTGTGGTGCGGCAGGTAAAACCCCTGCCTGTGATGCCAGGGTCGCTTTTCAGAGCACGTGTTCGAGTCCCGGATGCCCATGAGGGTGACAATGCAGACAAGAGCTGTTCGAAGTCATTGCTTCTCAGAGTGTTAATTTCATTTCTGTAGAATGGTGCTCTGTTTTTTCATTTATTTATTTGAGAGGCAAAGAGTGAGAGAAAGTGGGAAAGAGACAGAGATGGAGAGCCCCCATCTGCTGGTTCATTCCCCAGATGCCCACAGAAGCCAGGCCTGAGCCACCCCAAGGAGGAGCCACTAACTCAATCCAGGTCTCATATGGGTGGCAGATACAGTTTCTTGAGCCATCACCACTGCCTCCCAGGGACTGCACTAACAGGAAGCTGGAGTCAGGAACCAGAATTGAGAGTCAAATCCATCTCCTCTGCCATGGGACACAGGCATCTCAAACCCTAAGCCTAATGTTCCAAATCAGAAATTTTATTTCCATCTCATATGAACTTCTTTTCAAATACTTAGCAGTCATTGTATTAACAATGATAATAACTTTCCTGAGCACTTATGTTTCAGGAATGGTTTCTTCTACTTTGCCCATTTATTTTTAACTCTCGCAACAATCCTACAGTGGAACTAGACCCATTATTAATGCTGTTTTACAAATGTGGGAAAACAGGGAAAGGATAATAGCAGAAGATAACTAACTTGCTCTGTTGCACTGGATCAAAACCAAAGAAGCTGTTTCCACAAATGTTAAAGCTAAATATTGTGCTGGAATAATGCAGCTCTCATATGGCTTTTAAATCATTCCTGCTCCAATATACACATTTTTTGCAACCACTTTTCATATATCAAAAATTGTAATATTCTCACTATCCTCTGTATCATTGCATGTGTCAACTGCAACTTTTCAGAACTGGATGTAGCATAACTAGGGCGGATCCTTGAGAGGTGAGTTCCTCACTGTATCTAAGGACCAGGCTTTATGCTGGCATGAGCTTGCAGTGGTCAGATCATATTGTTGAATCTCATAGAGCAGAGGAACAATGCCAAGACTCAACATCCATTCATGTGAACCAAACTTCTGCCAATCAGATCTCTCCACACTTTTTTCTTTGTGATTATATTACTGGGCACTTGTCCAAAACTACACATCTACAAGTATACACAGTAAATTTTTAGCTAGTCAATTTATTTTGTCAAATACTTTTTGAATTATTTTTCATCAAGCAGAAGAGCTATCATTTTAGTGCTGTATGGTTTATCTTATCCTTATCAAAGAATTTCTGTTCCTTAATATTTTATTTTTGAACTTCATCCGTTAAGTCCAATGGTCAGCCTACAGTTACCCTTATGCTTACATTTTATCATCACAAAGGCATTCAGACCAAACGAACTAAAACAAAAGAGTTTTGAAAACTCGTCTGGTTCTAAAACATTCACTTTCCCTTATTGCAGCACAGGATATGCTTACTGAGTAAGACCTTACTTCCTTACTGACATTTATTTCTTCTTTTCCAATTCAAGAGAGTCCTAGACTAAGACGTTTTAAAAATCTAGACTTGTAGGAAATAAATGCACTTCACCTAAAAGTAGGAAACTCTATCCTCACATATGCTCTAACAGGAAGCCACATAGAAGAGAATAAATACACCTTGATTAGAGATATTTTGCCTGCATTGTTGTGTGCAAACTCCCTGCATGACTCCCATCCGCAGGGTCATTTTTCTCAAGTCACTTGGAATGTCGATTGTATCTATGGTCCCCTTCTGGGATTACTTTAAAATGAGAAACTAAAAAGTTACTGAAAAGCAATTTAAACTAAACAGTATCTTTATTCAGTTAGCATTTCATCTGTAAAGTTTGCCCATAATACTTTAAGAAAACACATTCATCTTCTTCCAGTGATAATTCCCGGTAATCACCGATCAAAGAAAGAAAGAAATCAAATACACTACAGGAAAATATAGAATGCTGCAGGAGGAGAAGTATTTTATTTGATGTGAGCAGGGCACATAGTAATTTCTCATCTGATAAAGAGGTAAGAAAGATAACTGAATGTACAAGTTTAAAATTGATGTGTAGCAAAAACAATCTCTTCTTTAGTAGAGACTAACCTTGTATAAACCCTTTAATAATATAATTAAGAATTCAACAATGCTTCTGTATGTAATTCACAGTTCCAAATGTCTACCGCTCTGATTCTGACCTTTCAAAACCCCATTAAGCTATGTAAATACAGTACAAAGAAATGTGTACTGTGCATAAACAGAACTCTAATGTCAGCCAGACAAGGACACATTGCCTCACTCTTATCCCCAGTGCTTACGGGGGCATTGGTAAGGTATTAACTCATCCTTGCTATTGATTTGTATTTGACAGACCTACCATGGGACTCAAGTTGTGGCCTTCTGGTTCAATGTGTGGTTTGAGGGTTAATTCTACTTACCTTATTCTGATATTTATGACAGATATTACAAGTGCAATTAATGTCTCAATTAGAATAATTACAATAAAAATTTTTGAAAATGCAAAGAAATTAAAGGGTCTGGACCTCACATTAAAAATTCTAAGAATTTTGATATCAGAATTTGATTAACTTACTTTAGATGCATTTATAAATTCCACAATTCAAATTCACTGTAGGAAATATTAGCTACATCTATATCATCAACCATTGAACATTTCCCTAAACCTTGCAAAACATCATCCATATATGTAGTATGTATAACATAGATCCTCACAATCATAAAATACATACACAGATACAAAGAAATCAATCACTAAATATCTTTAGAACCTATTTTCTCAATTAACAGTATATTTGGCCATATTTTTCTGTCAAGAAATATACTTCCAAATCATCATTGTGATGAATAGTTAATAATCACTTTCATTTTTTAACCCAGATAAGTCCCTTCTTATAAGTCTTAAAGCTTACCAATAAGCAATCAATACAAGGGAAACAAAAGTAGAATTTCAGTTTCAATGATTTATTTATTTATTCATTCATTCATTCATTTAAAAGGTAAAGAGGTAGATAGAGAGAAAGCCAAAGAGTTCTTCCATCTGCTGATTCACTCCCCAAATGACCTCAACAACCAGGGCTGGACCTGGTCAGGGGTCAGGAATGCCATAGCAGGACCTTCACCTGCTGTCTTCCAACATTTACTTCTCCCAGTCTGGAGGCTGGGGAGGTAAGGAGTTGGCAGAGTTGGCCTGGTGAGGGCTCTTCCTGTGCCTCCTCCTGCCCTCTGAGGTCTCTGTGAAGGGGGTCAATCCCCCTCTGGTGGAGCTCACATGTCTTCACCATGTCTCAAAGATCCCATCTTCTCTCTCTTTTAAGATTTATTTTATTTATTTGAAAAGCAGAGTGGCAAAAGAGGGGATCTACTGTCTGCTAATTCACTCCTCAAGGGCCTGCAACAGAATGGACATGGCCAGGCCAAAGTCTGGAGCATCTGGGTCTCCCATGTGGGCGGCAGGGGCTCAGGTACATGGGCGATTATCTGCTGCCTTCCAGGTGCATTAGCAAGGAGCTAGATTGAAAGCAGAGGCGGGACTCTATCCCAGACACTCTGATATCGATGTGGGCATCCCAAGAGGCAGCCTAATCTAACCACACAACACCTGTCTACAAAGATCCCACGTTTTAATATCATTACAGTGAGAATGAAGATTTCAACATGTGAATTTCAGAAGAAAACGAGCGTTAAGTCCATGTCACTGAATAGCAGGTTACTAGACATATAGCAACACTTAAGAACATGAATTTCTTATCTTCTTGTTTCTATTAGTCAAAACTGTGAGTTAGCTGGGTACCATGCTCAAGGTTTCCTAAGACTGATGTCCAAGTGTTGGTGGTGCCATATTCTCAGCTGCAGGCTTGACATGCACAGAATCTTCTCAGTGGAGTTGGACACAGTTCATCTCCTTTCAGCTACAGGACCAAAGTCCCTGCTTGTCTGTTGACTGCCAGCTGTGAGTCCAGCTAGGTCCCCAGGCTTCCTCAACTCTTTGTTCTCACACACAGCTGAAAACACCAGGTAGTGTCTTCACCCTCGAGTGCAGAGCTGTCTGCTTATCTGACTTCCTCATCTGCTACCTGCAGGTGAGGATATACTGCAGATGAGATATACCAGTGTAGACAGAATACACACTGCTTTGAAAGAAGTCACCTCATTAGCTCAGGAGCAACCTGAAAAATCCCTTTTCTGTATAACACAATCAACAAAGGACTATCTCATGTAATTCCCAGGATTCATACACAAGGAATAACTGACATAAGATAAGGGTTGTAAAGCTTGGCATTCTGCCCACTACACTAACACATAAAGAACCATTAATTCATTCCAATACATTTAGCATTTTGCCAACAAAATATCATTTATTCACAACTATTTTAATATGACTTAGTGATATTTTGCTTAATAAATCATATATATGTCTAGTTTGAATACTTTAAGACCGAAGAAAAGGATATGGTCTGTAACTAGCATTATGATTTGTATTTCTATGCCATCCAAGTTCAATTTTTTAAATTCGTTAATTGCCTTTTTTCCTAGTAAACTTATAGGTCTGTACAACACAAGATTTCACCTCAATAATCATGAAATTTTTGTAATTCATGGAAACAGTTTTGTAACTTCAATAGAATCAGGATTCAAAATTATTATATAAATGGCTTCAGGGAAAAGGTAATTTAGGTGTTAAGATAAAAAGTCAAATTTTAGAGTAAAATGGACTAAAATATTTTAATTACATAAATATTTTGCATTCTTTTTTTTTAATTTTTGACAGGCAGAGTGGACAGTGAGAGAGAGAGACAGAGAGAAAGGTCTTCCTTTGCTGTTGGTTCACCCTCCAATGGTCGCCGCGGCAGGCGCGCAGCGGCCAGCGCACCGCGCTCATCTGATGGCAGGAGCCAGGTGCCAGGTGCTTTTTCCTGGTCTCCCATGGGGTGCAGGGCCCAAGCACCTGGGCCATCCTCCACTGCACTCCGGGGACACAGCAGAGAGCTGGCCTGGAAGAGGGGCAACCGGGACAGAATCCGGTGCCCCGACCAGGACTAGAACCCGGTGTGCCGGCGCCACAGGCGGAGGATTAGCCTCTTGAGCCAGGAAGCCGGCCGAGTATTTTGCATTCTTTACACACGTAATGTAGTATTTTAATTACCATGGTAAATTAACATAAATGTCTCAGGATCAGGCATGTTGCCTAGCAGTTAGGATACCCATGTCCTGCGGCCATTTGGGGAGTGAACCAATGGAAAGAAGACCTTTCTCTCTGTCTCTCTCTCTCACTGTCTATAACTCTACCTGTCAAATTAAAAAAAAAAAAAAAGCTTTTATACAGGGCAGCACCTTGGCACACTTGGTTAATCCTCTGCCTGCGGTGCCAGCATTCCATATGGGCACTGGGTTCTAGTCCCAGTTGTTCCTCTTCCGGTCCAGCTCTCTGCTGTGGCCTGGGAGGGCAGTGCAGGATGGCCCAGGTGCTTGGGCCCTGCACCAGCATGGGAGACCAGGAGGAAGCATCTGGCTCCTGGCTTCAGATCAGCACAGTGTGCAGGCCATAGTGGCCATTTGTGGGGTGAACCAACGGAAGGAAGACCTTTCTCTCTGTCTCTCTCTCACTGTCTGTGACTCTATCTGTCAAATAAATTTAAAAAAAAAAAAAAAAAGCCAGGGGGGAGAGTAAAGTCAAAGGATCCTGAATATAATTTCAGGCCTAACTACTTATATATCAAATAAAATTGCTTAAAGAAAAAAAAAAACCTAAAGAATAAACTCCCTCAAAATGAAGAAATAATTGTTTGAGACATAATTTATCTGTGGTTTTCAGCTAAACATCTTTGTGATTTATACACTGAAGCACACCTTGACTTGAAGTGATTTATAAGAAACTGTTATTTTGGAGACCAATAAAGTGCTAGGGAGAGCAAGAGAAGGAAGAGATCAAGAGAGGCTAAATGCTGCTGTGGCAGCTTCCATGTGACCCTAGAGAAATGCTCAGGGCACCCGGTGGTATTGTACCGAACTGAGTAAGGGAGGGAAACTGAGGCTCGCATGCTCTAGTGCACAACAGCCTCAGTTAAAAAGCACCACTGAGAATCTTAAAGATACTCATAAAAATTATGCACCAATGTCATACATTTTTGCACCAAAACACACTTATATGTTAATTTCATTTTTCCAAGAATTGTCAAATACCTTGTAAATAGAACCTTTTGTTCTTTTTCTCTTTCTTTCTTTTCTTCTTTTTTAAGATTTATTTATTTTATTATTTAAAAGGCAGAGTTATAGAGAGGCAGATGCAGAGAGAGAGAGAGAGGTCTTCCATCCAAGGTTCAATCTTTAAATGGCCACAGCAGTCTGAGCTGTGCCAATCCACAGCCTGGAGCCGGGAACTTCCTCCCGGTCTCTCACATGGGTGCAGGGGCCCAAGGACTTGGGCAGTCTTCTACTGCTTTCCCAGGCCATAGCAAAGAGCTGGATTGAAAGAGGAGTAGCAGGGATTTGAACCAGCACCCATTTGGGATGCCGGCGTTGCAGGCAGTGGCTTTATCAGCTAAGCCACAATGCCTGCCCCTCTATCTCTCTTTTTTAAAAAAAGTAACACATCTTGTACACCTACCAGAGACTCAAAAAACAAAGATACGCTCAGAGTATGATAATGTTGTCCCAGAAAAATGAATCAGTAATGCTGTCCTGAAAAAATTTAATCAAGGGATTTTGCATTGTGGTCTAGGATTAAGACATTTCAATGATAATTTTCATCTTGAAATTGAGGCTGCCAACTTAGATGTAACCTAACAGCTAAAGAAGAATTAAGCCCAATACTGGCCTGAGCATTATGAATTTCATTTGTCTTTGTTAATTTTTAGAATTAGTTAAAAGCGGGGCCAGTGCCATGGCTTAGAGGCTAAAGCCATCACCTACAGTGCCAGCATTCCAAATGGGCTCCAGTTTAAATCGCAGCTGCTCCACTTCTGATTCAGCTCTCTACTGCAGCCTGGGAAAGCAGTAGAAGATAGCCCAAGTGCTTGGGCCCCTGCTCCCACATAGGGCACCCAGAGGAAGATCCTGGCTCCTGGCTCCTGGCTCCTGGCCTAGCTTCAGATAAGCCCAGCTCTTTCTGGTGTGGCCATTTGGAGAGTGAACCAACAGATGAAAGACCTCTCCCTCTCTCTCTTTCTATCTTTCTCTCTCTCTCTCTATGCCACTGCCTCACTGCCTCTCTGTACTTCTGCCATTCAAATAAATAAATATTGAAAAAAAAAAAAAGAATTAGTCCAAAACATGTTTTGGTAACAACAGCAGATGGGGGTCATGCTGTCCTCGACAGTTTCCTGGGAATTTATGTTACAGTCTCATCCTGTACAGACCAAATGTATACAGGTAAATTCTGGCTTCATTTTGAAATCCAGAAAAAGTTAAAAAAGATGTGAGCATGGAAAGGTAAATTCTACGGTCAGAAGGAATAGATCGTATGCAGGAATGGTCGATTTAGTTTCATTGAAGGGAAAGCCCTATCTAATTTGGTAATTTTGAAAAATCATTTAGATTTATTTTTTACTTTTATTTCCTATTTCTTTTTATTTACCCAGTCGCTCTACCTGGTCAGTCAGGACATTTTATATTTTTCCACCCTAGGGAAATAGCTGTAATTTAGAAGAGCAGAAAATAAATGTTTTTCTCCCTTCTTTTAAGTTTCCAATGTATAGTTTTTAAGAAACCCAAAAGAACATTTGACTGAGGAAGAAAAAAATGATCATGCCGAAAATATCATGAATAAAATATTAAATAAGTGTCTGGAGTACAGATATGTGATTATTTTCAAGTACAAATTTTGATTAATAAAAAGCCATTACACCATTGAGAAGCCCAGAAAACTTATTATCCGTTTTTTGTTGGTTTGAGTTCCCAAAGGTCCTAGCCACAATGAATTTTAGATGAAAATGACTGACAGTATCAAATTTTCTACATTGACTATCTTGTTCAAAGCCATATAAAAATTCACACACATATTCCTTTAAGGTATGTACTCGGTAACTGGAAAATGCATATTGTTCTCAGCCCACGTTAAATATGATGATGACTTAGCCACAATGATGTTCACCACAAGTTTCAAAGACTCGTCATAGGCATCACTTTCCATTACCATTAAGAAACAAAGTCTGTGTGAGGGTTAGGTGATGTGTCAGCTGGATGGAGCACTGGCTGCCCAGAGAAGGGGGCCACAAGTTATTCTAGGCGTGTCAGGGCAGGGGGGAGGATGCTTTTGGATGACACTGACACCAAATCCAGCACACGGAAGACACTAGATGGCCTCTCTAATGTGGAGAGGCCTGGGTGCTTCAGTTGAATATCTGAATAAACAAAGCTTCCACGACTAAGGGAGGACTCCTACTATCTGCAGCTTTCTTCTGGGACAACAGCTTATTTCCTGTCTTCCAATTCGGACCAAAACATCAGCTGCTGACACTGCTCTGTGAACTAGAATGAAGCAACAGGTTCTCCGGGACCTTGTATTTGTAGTTTCACCCAGTACATTTCTGGATGTGCTGTCCTCCATGATTGCAGACGTTCCATCTCATAAGAATGTGTGTGTTTGTGTATATACATAAGTACATGTAAGTATGCATTCATTTCATATGATGCATATCCCACATACATGCACACACACATACATTTACACATACTTTAATGGTTCTGTTCATGTTGAAATCCTGACTCATATGGGCACACCTTCTTGGATTGCCCCTCAATTTGTTATGCTTTCACGAATGTTGCATTATTTACAAACAGAAGGTTTGTGGAAACACTGCATCAAGCACATCTATCAATGCCATTTATGCAACAGCCTGTGCTCATTTTGTGTCTCTGTCCTCTGTCACATTTCAGTAATTTTTGCAATATCGCAGGCCTTTTCATTTTTGCTATATCTATTATGGTTACATTCAGCCAGCGTGAACTTTGGTGTTACTATTGTAACAGTTTTGGAGCACCCACAAAAGACAGTGGATTTAACCAATAAATGTTGTGTGCATTTCCTCATCTAGTTCCCCCTCCGTGGGCACCACACTTCATAAGACAAAATAATATTGGAATTAGGCAAATTAATAATCATATAATGGCCTCTAGAGTTCAATTAAAAGGAAGACTTCCAGGTCTTCATTTGAAATCAAAAACTGCAAAGGATTGTCCCCGAGGAAAGCATGCTCAAAGAAAGAAAGCCAGCCCGCTTTTTATTTACTTAATTGAAAGACAGTTAGAAGGAGACACAGATCTTCCATCCACTGGTTCACTGCACAAGTGACTGCAACAGCCAGAGCTATGCCAGGCCAAACCCAGGAGCCAAGAGCTTCTTCCAGACCTTCCACGTGGTTGCAGAGGCCCAGACACTTGGGCCATCTTCTTCTGCTTTTCTCAGGCACATTAGCAGAGAGCTGAATCGAGAATGGAACAGCTGGGACTCCAACTGTTGAATATATGGGATGTCAGCACTGCAGGCCATGGCTTTAACCCGCTGCACCACAGCACTGTCGCCAAGCATGCCCTCTTGAATCAAACAGCCAAGTTTTTAATGAAAAAGGAAATTACTTAAAAGACATTAGAAGAACTGGTGGCTGCTGCTGTGGCATAGTGGGTAAAGCCACTGCTTATGGCACCAGCATCCCATAAGGGCACAGTTCAATTCCCAGCCACTCCACTTCCAATCCAGCTCACTGCAAATGCACCTGGGAAAGCAATGGAGGATGGCCCAAGTGCTTGGGTCCCTGCACCCATGTGGAAGACCCATATGAAGCTCCTGGCTCCTGGCTTCAGATCAGCTCAGCTCCAGCCATTGTGGCCATCTGGGGAGTGAACCAGGAGATATAATCAATATCTCTCTCTCTCTCTCTCTCTCTCTCTCTCAAATAAATAAAATAAATATTAAAAAAAGGGAAACTCCTCCTGGTAATGACGCTGGGACATTGTGTAAATCACAACAAAGACACCCAGTCGACAACATGAACTTAATAGGTAAAGCAGTGGCAGGATTTGAGAGGACTGATTCCAGTTTGGAAAGAAGTTCTATTGTGAATAAAATGCTATCCAAAAGCAGCACATTCTATAGAGCAATATTTCATGACAGGAAATTAATCATTGTAGCAAACTTCACTGTTGTCTTATTTTTAAAAAACCCACAGCCACCCCAGCCTTTAGCAAATGCCACCCTGATTAGTCAATAGTAACCAAAATGCAGGCAGAACAGCCCACCAGCAAAAAGATTACAACTTGTTGAAGGCTCAAATGACTGCTAGAATTATTTTTTTAAAAGATTTACTGTATTTATTTGAAAGACAGGGTTACAGAGAGAGGTAGAGCCAGAGAGAGAGAGAGGTCTTCCATCCATTGGTTCACTCCCCAGATGGCCGCAATGGCCAGAGCTGAGCCCAATCCTAAGTCAGGAGCCAGGAGTTTCTTCCAGGTCTCCCATGTGGGTACAGCAGCCCAAGGACTTGGACCATCTTCTATTGCATTCCAAGACCATAGCAAAGAGCTGGATCAGAAGAGGAGCAGCCAGGACTAGAACCAGCACCCATATGGGATGCTGGTGATTCAGGCCAGGGATTTAACCCACTGCGCCACAGCGCTGGCCTCTAGAATTGTTTAGCAACAAAGTATATTTAATCTGAGCATGTACACTTTTGTGGACTTCATAATAGTGCATACTTAATACAGTTAATACACAGAACAGAATACAACTTTTTATGCACTGAAGAAACAAAGAATATGTGTGATTCATTTTATTGTGGTATTTGCTTTATGTAATGTTTTATGTGACAGTCTAGAACTGAACCTGCAGTATCTCCAAGTAATGTATGGACAGATACTAACAACAAAAAAAGACCATTTTTGTAAAATCCTTATGTATTTGCAAAGTGAGAAACACAAGGCCTATAGAGAAGCAGTTCCATGCCACATAACAACATTTAGACTGACCAAGGACCACATACATAGTTGTGATCCTACTGTCAGTGATACAATAACTGCCATAAGGTCTTAGCACAGGGCTTTACTCACATTCTTGTGTGTATGTTGGTGTAAACCCTCCAGCTCTACCAGGTGTATGAGAGTACAGTACATATGATCACATCCAGTACATCCTAGTTGAGAATAATAACCAACAGCATAACTGGTTCTGGATTTCTAGTTTATGTATTTTGTTTATGATACAAACAACCATATAACTGATTATAAACAACTATATAACTGATACTGGATTAATATACTGCATTGTAATCATTCCATTATTATTCCTTTTAGTTACTGTAAAACAGTTTGTTGGATTCTGTGGTCAGCAGCCTCATATATCAGGTATATTATCAAGTCTGTTGAGTGAATCAAGAGGCCCCATGGAGTGACTGACCTGTACCATATTGGCTTGTACATGAGTGCACTCTAGGATGTTCGCACAAAAATGAAATCGCCTAAGGATACATTTCTCAGAACATATCCTCTCGTGAAGTGAGGCGTGACTGTAATTCGTGAATCAAGAAGAAATGATAGAGGAAAGTAAAATACTGAGAACCAAATGGGGCACCATATCGTGTATGAAAACTTGTGACATGACTGTAAGGACTGTCCTCAGTCCCTGGCCACCAAAATACTGCATGGCGCATACCCAGCAACTTTGGCTCCCACTTTAATAATAACATGAAAGACACTCAACAAATCTCTTCACTAATCAAAAATTTGTTCTTAATTTCCATTGTTTTCTCTGGAAAAGACACAATTTTTAAAGATTTTATTTATTTTTTGAGAGGTAGAGTTATGTTGGACCTCTCAGTAGCAGAGATGTCCACTTGCTCGGGAGGACGGCCAAAGATCCAGACTCCAGACGAGTTGATGCAAAAAACACGAGGTTTTTATTGAACGTTTGCGCAAACGGGCCCCCACCTCAGGCGGTGAGGAGCCCTGAGCAGCAGTTTCACACAGCTTATATAGGCAACCAATTAGCATATTCCTAGGCGGAGAATGCTGAGGTGTTACAGGATTGGTCAGTTCAGAGGGTCCATTAGCATGTGGGGGGGGTGCTGACGAAGAATGCCGAGGGAGAGTGCTGAGGGATAGTGCTGAGGTGGCACAGGATTGGCCGGTTGCAGTGACATCATAAGAGTGCGCCCAGAAACTCTCTGAAGGGAGGGGCAGTTCTGCTCTGGGTTCACCTAGAGTTCACCCAGAGAAGGGAGGGGCAGCTCCGCTCTGGGCATGCTCAGAGGCTTCCCAAAGGGGAGGGGCGGCTCCCCTCTGAGCATGCTCAGAGGCTTCCCGAAGGGGCGGGGTGGCTCCGCTCCGGGCGCGGTCCCTCCGCACTGGCCCCTGTGGCCTTGCGGGGCGCCCTGAGGAGACCCAACAATCACCTGTGGCTGGGGCATCCTGAGGACGACCCGGGGGCAGGGAGACCCCTCGGCCACCGGCCGAGGGCGAGGAGTCTGGTCCGGGGGTGGCTGGGCCCGCACAGACTCCACGATTACGCGGGGCCGGAGCGTTCCCACGGCAACCCGGGGCCACGGAGCCCTGACGACCACCCGGGGCTGAGGCGGCCCCACCACACAGGGTCAGTGTGGGCCAGGACGACGCTGCCACTGCCCGTGGGCCGCCGGACGAGGGGGCGTGGGGCCCGGGGCGCCTCCCCCCGTAAGGGTCCTTCAGTTACAGTCAGTGAGAGGGAGAGACAGAGAGAAAGGTCCTCCTTCCGTTGGTTCACTCTCCAAATGGCTGCAATGCCAGGAGCCAGGTGCTTCCTCCCAGTCTCCCTTGTGGGTGCAGGGGCCTAAGCACTTGCGCCATCTTCTACTGCTTTCCCAGGCCACAGCAGAGAGCTGGATTGGAAGAGGAGCAGCCTGATCTAGAACTGGCTCCCATATGGGATGCCGGCGCCACGGGCAGAGGATTAACCTACTGTGCCACAGCACCAGCCCCAGACATAAATGGGCTACCTTGTATCACCTGAGTTGTAACACCCATGCCATCAGATTATAAATCATCTGCTTAATGTGTCTGATCCTCACGTGATTTTGAGCCTGCTGGGCATGAAAATTAGGGTTATCAATTATTCAAAGATTTTTATCATAGGGCATAGTAGCAATACAAAAATCACTAAACTGGTTATAATTATTTTAAAATTCTAAACATAAAACAATGTTAGACAATTTCAGCACCAATTTAAGAGTTTAAGTGCTTATTTTTCCAAAAAAAAATGTCAAATTAAGTGAATATGATAGAGATAGAACGAAAGTAGAACCGAAGGAAGAAGGCCCAGCATTGCGGCACGGAGGGTAAGCTGCCCTTGCTTTGCTGCCATCCCATATAGGAGTGCTGGCTCGAGCCCCTGCTAATTTGTTCTCACCCAGCTCCTTGCAAGCATGCCTGCTTTGGGGCTGGTGTTGTGGTGCTGTAGGGTAAAGCTGCTGCGTGCGGCACCAGTAGCCTACGTGGGTACAGGTTGGAGTCTCTGCTGCTTCTCTTCAGATCCAGCTCTCTGTTAAGGCAGGTGAAAGCAGCACAGGATGGCCTAAGAGCTTGGGCCCCTGCACCCACTTGGGAGACTCCGGTCTGGCCATTGCTGCCACTGGGGGAGTCTCTCTCTCTCTCTCTCTCTCTCTCTCTCTCTCTCTCTTTCTGTATTTTAAGTAAATAGATAACTCTTTAAAAAAAATACCTGCCTACCAGTGTCCCTGAGAAAGCAGCAAATGATGGCCCAAGTGCTTGGACCCTTGATACTCACTCCCAGAGCCCAGATGGAGTTCCTGAGTCCTGGCTTTGGCATAGCCCAGCCCTGGCAGCTGCAGCCATTTGGGGAAGTGAACTAGCAGATAGAAGGTCTCCCTCTCTCTCTCTCTCTCTCTCTCTCTCTCTTTCATTCTCTCCCCCTCTTCCTATCCTTCTCCATCACTCTGCATTTCAAGTAAAAAATTGTTTAAAAAAAAATCAAAGAGTGAATATGGTACAGAAAAAGACCCAGAAGTAAAAAAAACAAAAAAACCCGAAGTTCTACATTTTAAACACAAAATTGATCACAAAAAAGGAAAGAAATAACCAATAAATAATTGAAAGAAAAGAAGACATAGATGTAGATGAAGCAGAAAGTACAAAGGTAGTGGAATACCTGAACAACTTTCTGCC
The DNA here is from genome assembly GCA_949820135.1 of Sylvilagus floridanus. Taxonomy (NCBI): domain Eukaryota; kingdom Metazoa; phylum Chordata; class Mammalia; order Lagomorpha; family Leporidae; genus Sylvilagus; species Sylvilagus floridanus. Next base: position 109,541,643 of record OX463238.1, on the reverse strand, counting down.
AACTCGTTTGAATAATTAGATGAAATTAGCAGATTCTTAGAAAACTGAAACTGGTCAAACTTAACTTACTGCTGTATAATCCTGTAACAATTAAGGAAACTGAAACAACAACAGAACATAATCTCTTCGCTCACACACACATTCACTATGTAGGATCATGTGGTTTTAGGAAAAAGTTCTACATTTTCAGCATGTGCATCCTTTTATTTTTATAAATACTATTCCACAAAATAAAATAAAACCATTCCCACAGCTCATTTTATAGAAGCAAGGTTAGACAGGATGGAGGAAAAAAGCAAAAATAGGCGATTTTGATTCATAAACAGAACTAGAAAGGAAAATTTTGTGTGGATATAGGGTTGCTACAAAAATGAATGATCAGTACTGTTTTTAATTGAGAAACAGCTATGAGATTAATATTTGTAAAAATCAATTGCATTGTTATTGCACATCAGCAACACAGAATAAAAAATAAATTGAAAATGCATCATGCACATTAGCAAATGATGAAGTTTTACTGGCAAGATACCAGTAAAACTTTGCTTTGAAGTCAGGAGCAGCACAAGGCTGTCCGTTCACTCACATACACACTCATTCACTGACTCAACACATTACGACTGAGCTCATACCAGGCATGCTCTTAGGCACTATTGCTACCTAAGTGAAAAAAAAGACAAAGACCACAGCTTTTAAATCACTATATTCTTGTAGTGAGTGATAGAATACAGACTGCTAATTCAATGCCGATTTACATAGAATTCTAGGATCTGAAAGGGAATATGTTTCAAGAAAATGTTCAAGCAGAAGAGAGTAGATCAGGAGTATGTGGGCGTGGAAGTATGTGTTGGTCTGAGGGTGTAGGTTCTATATACATAAATAAGTAAGCCTGCTAAATTTCACTGAGAAGGTGTTCAGCCATTAAATGAGAGGTTATTGGAAATGAAGGAGTTGACGGAGAAGAGACATGGAAAAGAATTCCTGGCAGTGAAATTTTGCTAAGACAGTACCAAGGTTTTATGTTTGTAAAGTGACAAATTAGCCAGTATGACCAAAGATGTATTCTAGAGTCAGTTTCCCTGAAATTAAACCCATCATAGAAGAACTGGCTACACGTAGTTCATTTAAAAGGTGGCCCTGAGATGCAGGCAAGGCAAGAGTAAGGCAGAGAAAGAATAATGACTTGTAAGAAGCAATAGATGAGCACTCATCAGGATGGGAAATTGCTGCCCAGTTTCATTGGGGACTTACAGAGGCTCATGTGCACAGCTTTTCAGAATCCCTAGTAAAAAGGAAGCAGGAGAAATTATCCGCCCATTCCCACCTCTCAAGGGCTGAGTCGTCTTTGCAGCACTGCTAGGCTGTCCAATATAGACATGCCAAGTTTTTGTGCTTCCAGAATCAGTCCTTGGGCAGAGAAGCAAGAATCCAGAGATGCAAGTATGTGAAGTGGGATGGGGAATGGGTAGAAGCAACATCCATCATGACAGCTGCAGGAAAATCAGAGGCGTGTCGGTCGATGTGATATAAGACGGGAGCATCAACAGTGTCTACTAAAAGCAATGAGGGCAGACAGAATGGAGAAAAAAGAGGATCCCAGGAAAACTTAAGGGAAAGGAGATTTTTAGAGCATTTTGTACTTGTAATGACTTAGCTTTTGGTCTACAACATATATGAAAATGTTATGGAACCAGGGGGCTATGATGTTAGAGATAGACCATTGGTGATAAAGTACAAATAAAAGAAGAGCCAAGAAGAATGGTTAGAAATTAATAAAAGTACCCACACAGAAACACAAAGTGTAAAAATACTGTTTGGGTACTAGTTATAGCATTACTTCACATTGGACAACACATTAAGGACAGATCCCTCATGAGACTTAAGTACACAGTGACTTCTGATGTGATTTAACAAACTGATGAAATCTTTACTTAGTATATACTGAATCGATCTTCTGTATATAAAGATAATTGAAAATGGAAAAAAAAAACCTTAATGTTAAATTGGAAATTGCATAGAAAATTAATCAATTTTTTTAAAAAAAATCATGTAGGATCTCTGTCCTTAATGTGCTGTACATTGTGAATTAATACTATAACTAGTACTCCAACATTATTTTTCACTTTGTGTTGCTATGTGGGGGCAAACTGTTGAAATCTTTACTTAATATATACTAAACTGAGCTTCTGTATATAAAGAGAATTGAAAATAAATCTTGATGTGAATGCAAGGGGAAGGTTGCGGGTGGGAGGGAAGTTATGGGGGGAGGGGGAAGCCATTGTAATTCATAAACTGTACTTTGGAAATTTATATTCTTTAACTAAAAGCTTTAAAAAATAAATCTTTCAAAAAAACAAAAAATAAGAAATTCATAAAAGTATCATAGCAAGAGATAAAGGTGGCTTGGATAAAGGTGGTGCAGAACAATTGGTGATGAGTGATCGTATTCCAGAAATATGTCTTGATATGAAGCATTTTTCAATTTTAAATTGTACTATAGGTGTTTAACATTGATTGAAACCTGGAAAAATCAATGAACACATAAATATTGGAAATTAAGTAAAGCAATCATCAATGGTCATGAATTCACTATTTGCATGGAAAATTACAAATACTCTACAATCTAATTATTAGAAATAATCGTAAGCTTTGGAAATGTTGATAGCTATGAAATTAACATTTTTAAAAATCAATTGCATTGTTGTTACACATCAGTAACATAGAATAAAAATTAATTGAAAATGCACTATGTACATTAGCAACTGATGAGGGCGTGTCAAGATAGCCAATAAAAGATACGTCTGATCTGTACCAAACAGATGGATAACATGTCTCCACAGACAATTACACAGAAATAAGAGGAGGGATATTTTTTGATCATGGACAAGAATACTCAATTCACAAAAAGCTATATATTTATGACAAATGGATCCACAAAGTCAACTTAATCAAGGTTTGATAAAAATTTGAAATAGAGGTCCTAACATTTTTGCACAAGTATAAAGCAGCATGAATAATTAGGATTAAAAATAGAAGCACAAGAGAGGAAATTTATCTATTCAGTTATACAAATGTATTACAAAGCTCTGGTGTTCACACATGTGGCATTTTTTTCCAGGAAATAAAAACTAAGGAATGCAAAAACTTTAGAGAGCCCAGAGCTGACCCAGACATTTAGAAAACCAGGATGTATGGTGGACAAATACAGTAGATTGGGAGGGAACAGGGGAAAAGAAGAGATAGCAGTAAATGTTGCTGATGAACAATAAAGAAAATATGGTACGTATGCACAGTTGAATAGCACTCAGTCATAAGAAGACAAAAATCTTGTCATTCAAAATAATACGGATGGAACGGGAGGACATTATGCTAAGTGAAATAAACCAAGCTATTTCACTCACGTGTGTAGTTGAAAATAACAGTAATTTCACAGAAGTTGAAAACATAACAGTGATTGCCAGAGGCTGGGGAAGGAGGTGGGGAGCAAGGAAATGGGAATGATTGACGCATATTGGTTTATAGCTGGACGGGAGTAAAATGTTCTGGAATTCTGTTGAACAGCAGAGTGGCCATTGAGAGTGTTAATTACTATTTATTTCTCTATTTAAAAAAAGGGGTGGGGGGACAGAGATAGGATTTTGGATGTTTGAGGAGATTAACCTGATTGGACATTAGACAATGTACATATGTATCAAAACATCATGTGGTATCCCATGTTTTCATGTCTGTTAAATTTTTTTAATAAAAATAAAACATAAATGTATTAGTACAATTAGTGGATCTATTTTGGAATAAAAATTTCTACCTCAAATTTACATATGAGCAATTTCAGAAAGATTGAAGAATTAACTTCAAAAAGCAAAGAGGGGTTTGCATTGTGGTACAGCAGGTTAAGCCATCATCTGCAGTGCCAGGATCCCATATGAGTGCTGGTTCGAAACCCGGCTACTCCACTTCTCATCCAGCTCCCTGCTGATGTGCTTGGACTAAGAAGCTAAAGATATACTGAAGCTCTTGGCTCCTGACTTCAGCCTGGCGAAGCCCCGGCCATTGTGGCCTTTTGGGAAATGAACTAGTGGGTGGAGGATCTGTCTCTCCCTCTCTATCCACAATTCTGACTTTCAAATAAACAAACAGACAAATCTTTTAAACATGAAGGGAGGATGAGGTGAGAGCAGGAGGCAAAGAAGAAGAAGAAAAGAAGAAGGAGGACGAGAATGGGAGGGAAGAGGAGAAGGAGGAGGATGAGGAGAAGGAGAAACCAAAGGAAAAAACCTCTAATCATCATGAATTAATTTACAATATGGAATGAGGAAACAACTTCTTAAACATGACCTTTATCTGCCCCCCCCACAAAAAAGCCAATGGAATAACTATTTTTAAATTAAGCTCAAATTTCTCTAATAATATGAGAATATAAGCCAGAAAATATGAAACCAATATTGTAACACATACAACTGACAAAAATCTAGTATTCAGGACATATAAAGAATGCTTAAGGTCATAATACAGAAAAATGTGGCTCAGTGGAAACCATATACATCACCTATGAAAAGGCTGTAATTTTGGGGGGAAATCAACCATTTGCACTGAGAAATTCAACTCCAGGGTACATTCCAAAAAAACATATTTACATGTACTTTAATGGACATGTACAAGAAGAATCATAGAAGTTTACACATATTAGATAAAATATAAATTGCTATGAACAACATACTAAAATTATAAGTTACACTGTGTTCACATGTGGAAATCATCCAGAAGTAAAAGTAAATAAACAATGCCTATATTCAACATCGTGGATGAATCATTAAAGAATAATTTTTAGTTCTAAAAGAAGTATCAGAAAATTAAGCCTCTGTATAAATATGATGCATTTCTATAGAGTTAAAATCAGGTTCAACATGTGTCTAAACTTGTATTTATGAAATGCATGAAGTTTGTATCCTGTAAATAAAAGTTTTCTTTGGGAAAAAAAGAAAAAGAAGACAGGAAGGAGGAGGAGTGGTGGGATAGGGGAAGGGTGGGTGGAAAGGATTAATATGTTCTTAAAACTTATCTATGAAATATGTGAAATGTGTTCCCCTTATATAAATAAAAATCAAGTTATTTAAAAAATAAAAAGATCAGGTGAAACAAGATAATACATAATTTCAAAATAAAACCTTAGGTGAAAAATCATGAATGACAAAATAATTAATGATAAAGCCAAGATGTAGTGTCATGGTAACCTTACAGAAGACATAGAGAGACTGAGAAGATTAGTAGCTGCAACTTTGGAGATTGTATGTTTGGGATCTTATTATATTACTAAACTTTATCATTTATGTAGGTGTAGGAGGTGGGGTTTCCCAGAGAAACAGAATCAACAGAAAAGAGATACAGATGATAGATAGATAGATAGATAGATAGATAGATAGATAGATAGATAAGTAAGTACAACCAGTATCAGATGTATATCACATATACATAAATAAATCCAATAATGGAAAGAGCTTGTAGGAGATTGAGGCGAAGGAGTTGGCTAAGTTTGAAAAGAAAGTGGGGGAAATGAAAGGGGGAGCTGTATCTGGAAGGAAAACTTAACAACACGTGTCTCCATCCCTTGGCCACAAAATGGGATGATAATTAATAGATAATGAGTTGAATTCATGAACTTGAAAATTCTAATATTTCTATCTAGTCATTAAACTAGGTTATTGTGAACAAGTTACTTAATCTCTCCATGTCTCTGCTTCCCATTTATGTAACAGGAATGATAAATACTATGTATTCACTAGACTATTTTCCCAATTATATAAGGTAATACATATAAAACCTTAAAAAGAGCATGTAAAGAAAACAGCATCTGGAATACAGCACGTGGAAAGTTCTACATTACTGGGGCCAGAGCTGTGGCATAGTGGGTAAAGCCACGACCTGCAGTGCCAGCATCCAAAATGGATGCCAGTTCAAGTCCTGACTGCCCTATTTCCAATCCAGCTCTCTGATATGGCCTGAGAGAGGGTAGAAGATGGTCCAAGTCCTTGGGTCCCTGCACCCACGTGAAAGACTGGAAGAAGCTTCTGGCTCCAGGCTTCATATCGGTACAGTTCCAGTCATTGCAGCAATCTGGGGAGTGAATCTGAATGGAAGACCTTTTCCTCTGTCCTCTCTGCCTCTGCTTCTCTGTAACTCTGCCTTTCAAGTAAAGAAATAAATTTTAAATAAATAAAGTGCTACATTACTGTTGATGAGACTACTGTTTATGTGTCCCCCTATTTATGTTATGCTTGTTATTAATAAATTGAGGCATATAGACTGTGTATTTCCTAAAGAGTGGGAATTGAAATCTGACAATAAGAGAGGCAAAGATTCTTGCAACTTCCTGTTCCACTTGGCAGAAGTCCACCTTCCCCATATACACACCCACAGCATCACAGCATTTCCATGTCATGGGGGCTCATGGGCTAAGAGAAAACCATGCTGACATTCTCTATTCACAGCTGTGATGTAGTCATCTTCCTTCTGTTTATCCTTACAAACTTAGCTAAATAAATCAAGATGTCACAGCTCATAACTGGAGATCCTTCACATGAGTTCATACAACACCAGCTATGTACACGTTCAGGGGTATTCATTTTTAAAATAGGTCCTGGTGCATCATGTAGTACCTCACAAGTCTATAATTTTTCTATGTCTACTATTAAAGATTAAGAAATAGGCCATGTATTTCCTCGGCTTGGGAAGGACAAAAAATTTAAGCCATGTCCGTGTAACCTGTCTCTTTATTACCTAAAAATCAACTTGCACTGAGCAGAGATTATTTTTAGGATTATATTCATAAATTTACAAATTCATTGTTATCTAAAACTGTGCAGGTAGAAAAGTCACCTCTGGGATTTTCTTAGTCCTTAGAAAAGTTCTTGATCATTTACAGAATAAATAATTTTTAAATGCAGAATGTTTTGTCAAATTACAATCTGCCCAGAAGAACCACCAACTTGAGACAGTGCAGCTCTTCTTTGTTATAAAAAGCCCTGCCTCCTTCCCTAACACTTTCAGATAAAAATAGTAACTCTGGTGAACTGTGAATAATGCAGTCGAATTATCTGTGTTAATAAATCTCACTGCCTTGCAATCCACTTCTGTTTTCAGAAATTGTTTGAATACCACCCATGTCCTTTCAGTGGCCCACTTGATATTTGCCCCCTATGGTGACACTGGGAATAATGAAGCTCTTAGGAGAAGATTCATAAGGAAGCAACAAAACACAAAACAATTAAGACAAATATTTTATGCTCATTTTATTTCCTCTCATTAGTACTCAAAGGTCAGAAAAACATTTATAGTTTGGAAATAAAGAATGAACCATAAATGCTAATTTCTCCTTGTTTTAAGTTGGAAAAATATTAACATTGTTTTGGAATACAAACCCAAAAACAATATAAAAGGATTAATAATTTTTGGATTAGTGTATGATGTAAAATTCATTAGCAGGTTTCGCAACTGCAGAGTTGACAGAGTAGCTCTAATGCTGAATGAACAGACTGGAAGTTTTAATCGTTTAGTCTTGAATTACTAAGAAACTTCCCTTCAGTATTATTTAGAATTGAGCTTAAGCACCTTTTACATGGCTGATAGGATTTGCATTCTTTATGCCTACCCTTTAAGCCCTTACTCGGATAAAGGGCCTACAATCTGGGATTATCAAGTTAATCATAGGATTTGAGAATCTCTAGTCAAGTTTGAGGTCATAGTTTAGGTCAAGAAACCAGTAAATACATTACTGATATGGAAGTGCATTTACTACCATTGTTGGTATATTATGACTCAAAAGAATTGAAATCTACATTTCATTTAGCTTGGAGGAAATTTATTGAAGATCCATTTCCGTTAGTGCTACTGGATATTGGATGGGACCAATTTAAAATAGGAAATTCCTCACCACAAGTATTTTTAATCCCAAATTAAACTTATTCTCAGAGGCAGAGTCAAAACTTGGGAAATCCACTTAATTTGCTGGTTCCGATCCTAGGCTGCCCTCTTTTTGATCCAGCTTCCTGCTAATGCATCCTTAGAGGCAGTCAGTGATGGCTCAAGTACTTGGATTCCTACCACACATGTGGAAGACCTGGCTGGAGTTCCAGGCTCCTGGCTTTTGCCTGGCCCAATGCTATCTGTTGCAGACGTTTGAAGAGTGTACCAGAGACTGAAGATATCTGCATGTGTGTGTGTGTGTGTGTGTGTGTGTGTGTGTGTGTGTGTTGGGAGTGGGGGTGAATCTTTCCCTCTGTCACTCAGTCTTCCAAGAAGCTGAAAAAATAATTTAAAAAACACATAAGTAAAAAAGCACATTCTCATAAATAATATGAAAACTCTAAATAGATCTCCAAAAATCACATATATTTCCTTTTTCTATTTATCAACTACCAATAATATTTCTACTACTATAATTGATATTTTAAAAAATTGATGAAAAACATGTTGTAGAGTTGTACCATAAGAAATAAATATACATTTCCGAGATTAATATAAGCAGTATCCATGTTATTAACTTAAAATCACTTGGAATTTTCAATAACATAGAAGGGATTTAAACTGAAGTTTGCATTTGTTTATACTTTTGCAGATGCTAAAAATGAATGGTATTGCAAATATATCTAGGGACTTAATTAGTGTCTTTTTTTACTAGGGAGGCACAGAGACAACAAGAGAAAGAGGGTGTTCCATTCTGCTGGTTCACTCTCCAAAGGCTTACAAGGACTGGGGCTCAGCAAGTCTGAAGTAGGGAGTCAGGAACTAAATCATGGTCTCCCACATGGGTGGCAGAGACCCAGCCACTTGACCTGTTATCTTCCAGATTATACACCTTCAGGGAGCTGCAATGTCAGCAGAGAGATCTATTTTTAATAGCGTTTCAAACAATTGTCAAACAAAAATAAATTAATTATATTGCATTATAATTAGATAATGTGGTATCTAGTTACTAAAGAAAGTTTCCAAGCCGGCACCATGGCTCACTTGGCTAATCCTCCACCTGCGGCACAGGCACCCCGGGTTCTAGTCCCAGTTGGGATGCCAGATTCTGTCCCAGTTATTCCTCTTCCAGTCCAGCTCTCTGCTGTGGCCCGGGAGGGCAGTGGAGGATGGCACAAGTGCTTGGGCCCTGCACCCAATGGGAGACCAGGAGGAAGCACCTGGCTCCTGGCTTCAGATTGGCACAGCGCGCTGGCCGTAGCGACCATTTGGGGGGTGAATCAATGGAAAAGGGATACCTTTCTCTCTGTCTCTCTCTATTTCACTAACTCTGCCTGTCAAAAAAAAAAAAAAAAAAGAAAGAAAGAAAGTTTCCAGTGATTTGTGCTCAGCAAAGCATTCATGCTTAGTCATATTTTTTTCCAGTTCATCAAGTTTGCGTAATAGCAATAATAACAGGGGACACTCAACACCAATGGACATCAATGGACAGATCAACCAGCCAGGAAACCAACAGAGAAGCAACAGAGCTAATTGACACTATGGACCAGATGGACCTAACTGATATATGCAGAACTTTTCACCCACAGTTGCAGAATATATATTCTTTACATAAGTGCGTGAAACTTTCTCTAGGATAGACCATATGCTAGAGCATAAAGCAAGTCTCAGCAAATTTTAAAAAATATTGAGATCATACCATGTATCTTCTCTGACCACAATGGAATGGAGCTGGAAATCAACAATTCAAGAATCTCTAGATCACATGCAAACACATAGAGACTGAACAACATGTTCGTGAATGAACACTAGGCCATAAAAGAAATCAAAACTAAAATCAAAAAATTTCTGGAAATAAATGAAGATGATGATGAAACATATCAAAACTTACGTGATCCAGCAAAAGCTGTGTTATCAGGGAAATTTTTAACAATCAGTGCCTACATGAAAAAACTGGAAAGGTACCAAATAAATGAGCTATCAGTGCATCTCCAAGATCTAGAAAAGCAGAAATAAACCAAAGATAAAATTAACAGGAGGAAAGAAATAATTAAAATTAGAAAAGAAAAAACAAAATTGAAACCAATACAAAAAATTCAGTGAAATGAAGAGTTTGTTTTTTAAAAAAATAAACAAAATTGATAAACCAGTGGCCCAACTAACCAAAAAAGAGGGAAAAGACCCAAATCAATAAAATCAGAGATGAAAATGGGAAAAAAAAGAAAAGGAAATGGAATGTAACAGCAGATACTACAGAAATTAAAAGAATGATCAAGAATTAGTACAAAGAGCTGTATGCAAACAAATTCAGAAACCTAGAAGAAATGGATAGAATATTATATTATATTATATTATATTATATTATATTATATTATTATGTCATGCTATGTTACATTGAGTTGTGAAGACATAGAAAATCTAAACAGACCAATACCAAGATGAAGATTGAATGAGTAATAAAGACCCTCTCAATAAAGAAAAGATCAAGACTGGCCAATTTCACTGCTAAATTCTACAAGACATTAAAAAAATTAATTCCAATTCTTCTAAAACTATTCAAAAAAATTGAAGGGGGGGAAATCCTCCCAAATTCCTTTTATTAAGCCTGAATCACCTTAATTCCTAAGCCAGAAAAAGATACAACAAAGAAAGAGAACGATAGACAAATATCCTTGATGAACATAGATGCAAAAATCTTCAACAAAATACTAGCTAATGGAATCCAACAACACATCAGAAAGATCGTTCACCCAGACCAAGTGAGATTTATCCCTGGTATTCATGTACGGTTCAAAATTTGCAAATCAATCAACATAATACACCACATTACATATTGAAGAACTAAAATCATATGGTTATCTCAATAAATGCAGAGAAAGAATTTGATAAAATACAATATCCTTTCATGATAAAACTCTAAGCAAACTGAGTATGGAAGGATCATTCCTAAGTAAAATCAAGGCAATTTATGAGAAACCCACAACCAGCATCTTACTGAATGGGGAAAGGCAGGAATCATTCCCCCTAAGATCTGGATCCAGGCAAGGATGCCCACTCTCACTATTGTCATTTAATGCAGTCCTGGAAGTTTTAGCCAGAGACATTAGACAAGAAAAATAAATCAAAAGGATACAAATTGGAAAGGAGGAAATCAAACTATCCTTATTGCAGATGACTTGATTCTATATATAGGGGATAAAAAAGACTCCACTCAGAGACTTAGAGTACATAAAAGGGTTTGGTAAAGTGGCAGGATACAAAATTAACACAAAAAATCAATAGCTTTCGTATATACAGATAACATCATGGCTGAGAAAAAAACTTTTAAGATAAGTCCTGAGGGCCAGCGCTGTGACACAGTGGATACAGCTGCCACCTGTACCACTGGCAACCCATGTCGGCACTGGCTGGAGTCCTAGCTGCTCCATTTCGGATCCAGATATCTGCTATGGCCTGGGAAAGCAGTAGAGGATGGCCCAAGTCCTTGGGCCCCTGCACCCACGTGGGAAACCTGGAGGGAGCTCCCGGCTCCTGGCTTTGGATCAGCCCAGCTCCAGTTGTTGTAGCCATTTGGGGAGTGAACCAGAAGATGGGAGACTTCTCTCTGTCTCTCTCTTTCTGCCTCCACCTTTCTGTAACTCTGCCTCTCAAATAAATATTTAAAGCTATAAAAATAAAAAGACCAGACCCATTCACAATAGCTCCAAAAATAATTAAGTACCTTGGAATAAATTTAACAAAGGATTTCAAAGTTCTCTACAATTAAAATCACAAAACACAAAGAAAGAAAAAGAAGAATATATTTAAAAATGGAAAAATATTCCATGTTCAAGGGATGGAAGAATCAATATCATCAAAATGCCATACTACCAAAACCAATTTACAGATTCAATGGGATCTCAATCAAAATAACAACAGTATTCTTCACAGATCTAGAAAAATTGATGGTAAAATTCATATGGAAACACAAGAGACCACAAATAGCTAAAAGAATCTTATGCAACAAAAACAAATTTGGGGGCATCACAATACCTGATTTCATGATGTACTACAGGGAAATTATAATTAAAACAGCCTGGTACTGGCACAAAAACAGACTAGTAGACCAATGGAAAATATTAGAAACTTCAGAAATTAATCCATTCATCTATGACCAACTTATCTTTGATCAAAGGAGCTAAAGTCAATCCCTGAAGCAAGAACAGTCTCTTTAACAAATGGTGCTGGGGAACTCAATCTCCACATGCAGAAGTATGAAACTAGACCCATACCTTACACCTTACCCAAAAACCCACTCAAGATGGATCAAAGACCTAAATATGACCTGATCCCATCAAAATACTAGAGAACATTGGGGAAACTCTGCAGGACATTGACATAGGCAATGACTTCTGGGAAAGGACTCCAGAAGTACAAGCAATGAAAGCCAAAATTGGCAAATGGGATTATGTCAGGCTGAGAAGTTTCTGCACTGCAAAAGAAACAATCAGCAAAATGAGAGGTTAACTAACAGATTTTGAGAAAATATTTGCAAACTATGCTACTGATAAAGAGTTAACTTCTAGAATCTATAAAGAACTCAAGAAATTCAACACCAACAAAGCAAGCAATCCAGTTAAGAAATGGGCAGTGGAATTGAACAGGGATTTTTCTTTTTTTTAAGGGAAAGAGTTTATTGGGGGCTGGCTCTGTGGCTCAGTAGGCTAATCCTCCACCTGCAGCGCCTGCACACCTGTTCTAGTCCCAGTCAGGTGGCAGGTGGCTGGATTCTGTCCCTGTTGCCCCTCTTCCAGGCCAGCTCTCTGCTGTGGCCTGGGAGTGCAGTGGAGGATGGCCCAAGTGCTTGGGCCCTGCACCCCATGGGAGGCCAGGAGAAGCACCTGGCTCCTGGCCTTGATCAGCGCGTTGCGCCAGCCACAGCAGACATCGGAGGGTGAACCAACGGAAAAGGAGGACCTTTCTCTCTGTCTCTCTCTTAGTGTCCACTCTGCCTGTCAAAAAAAAAAAAAAGTTTATTGGGGGGAAACCCAACAGACCAGAGGGAGGAGGCAAAGAAGGAAAAAGAGAGAGAGAAGGAGAGCATAAGAGAGATATCAAGAGACAGAGAGAGATAGAGAGACAAAGAGATCAGGAGACAGAGAGAAGAGAACCACATGTTCAGGAACAAGTCCTTTTAAAACTTTGGCAGATGGCCGGCGCCGTGGCTCAACAGGCTAATCCTCCGCCTTGCGGCGCCAGCACACCGGGTTCTAGTCCCGGTCGGGGCGCCGGATTCTGTCCCGGTTGCCCCTCTTCCAGGACAGCTCTCTGCTGTGGCCCGGGAGTGCAGTGGAGGATGGCCCAAGTGCTTGGGCCCTGCACCCCATGGGAGACCAGAAAAAAAAAGCACCTGGCACCTGGCTCCTGCCATCGGATGAGCGCGGTGCGCTGGCCGCAGCGCGCAGACCGCGGCAGCCATTGGAGGGTGAACCAACAGCAACGGAAGACCTTTCTCTCTGTCTCTCTCTCTCACTGTCCACTCTGCCTGTCAAAAAAAAAAAAAAAAAAACTTTGGCAGAGGGCAGGAAGGGGGGCTGGAGCTTGACACTTGTGGTTGGGCTATGTGGCCACCAGAACAGGCATTTTCAAGAGAGGAAATTCAGATGGCCAATAGAGACTTGAGAAAATGTTCAGGATCACTAGCCATCAGGGCAATATAAATCAGAGCCATGATGAGGCTTTACCTCATTCCAGTTAGAATGACTCTCATACAGAAATCAACAAATACTAGAAAGTATGTGGGGAGATAGGTACCCTGTTCCACAGTTGGCGGGAATGTAAACTGGTGCAGCCACTGTGGAAGACAGTATGGAGATACCACAGAAATATGAATATAGACTTATCAAACAATCCAGCCATCCTACTCCTGAGAATTTACCTGAACCAAAAGAAATCAGCATCTGAAAGAATTATCTGTACCCCCACGTTCATTGCAGCACAGTTGACAAGAGCTAAGATCTCTAATCAGCCCAGGTGTTGACTGGATAAAGAAATTATGGTATACATACACTATTCAGCTGTAAAAAAAAAAAAAGTGAAATCCTGTCTTTTGTAAAAAGTTGGATGCAACTGATAAACTTTATACTTAGTGAAATAAGGCAGTTCCATAAAATACAGATATCATATGTTTTCCCTGATTTTAGATAACTAATAGAGTACCTGAAATATAATTTATTTGGAGTGAAACAGACATTTCGAGAATTGATGGACTGTTTATAGCCCTGTCTCTTCCATTGAGGAATACATTTTTTCCTTCATACTATTTGCTGAACTCTTTTACTTGGTGTAGGATTAACTATGCAATTATTAAGTAAACAGAAAATAGTTCTTCATAAAAATTAAGAGTGGGAATGTGAGAGGGAGGAGGAAGTGCTGAAGCTGGGTGGGAGGAAAGTACGGGAGGAAGTGTCACTATGTTTCCAAATCTGTATATGTGAAATACATGAAACTTGTGTAATTTAAATAAAATTATAAAAGAAATAAACCAGTTTCCTTTAAACATTAGCTAAATCAATTTCTGCTATAGTAAAATGGCCTTTACTATAAATTGTCTTTGTGATGAAATTATTGTCATCACAGTAAGTGGTACTTTGACTTTCTACTGAGTACCAGAAAGCTTGTCTTTTAAAGATTGTTTTGGGTGCTGTTTACCACCCAAAACAGTGGTAAACATCTTCTAGTTGTCTGACTTTTTCCCATCTCAGTCATTGTCTTTCAGAAAGCAAGTATTGGGTCTACCAGATGATGAACCACAAAGAACATGTGAAACTCAAATGGTCCTATCAGTTGCCAACAGCTCTCAATAATTATTGTATTTAGTCTGTGTGATGCTTAGTTACATGTCAGCTTGATTATGCTAGGGTACTCTGATATCACATTCTGGGTGTCTCTGGGATGATATTTGTGATGGGATTAACATTTCAATCAGTCAGCTTTGAAAAAGCCTGGTCAGCCCCCTCAAGTGGACAGACTTTATCCAATCACTTGAAGGTCTTAAAAAAAACAAGGTGCTCTGTAAGAGCAATTTCTACCAGTATGTGGTTTTTGATTCCAAAATATTAATTCTCCCTGAGTCTCTAGCTGGCCAGTCCAACCTAGAGATTTTGGACTTGCCCCACCCCATCATCTCATGAGCCAGTTCATTAAATTTTCTCTTTCCGTGTGTGCATGTACGTGTGTGTGTTGTGTGTCTGTGTGCATATTTGTATGTACACCCCATTGATTCTTATTCTCTGGGAAACTCTGATACAACCTGTAAAGGTGAGAAAAACAATTTTAAGAGTTATTTTATTATCTTCAGATAAGTATTTCAGTTGAAGAGGTTATTTCATAAGTTTAAACTCCTTAGTTTAATTTAAAGTACTTAGTTTGTAATTAATTTAAATTAATTAATCTGTAATTACTTTAACAAATATAGTTAGATTTTCCTTTCACTAGCTCTTCTCTATGACTAATGAAAATCCACAGTTCCTCCTAAGAATAAATTCAATGACTGGCAGGCGCCGTGGCTCAATAGGCTAATCCTCTGCCTGTGGCACCAGCACACCGGGTTCTAGTCCTGGTCAGGGCGCCGGATTCTGTCCCTGTCGCCCTCTTCCAGGCCAGCTCTGCTGTGGTCCAGGAGTGCAGTGGAGGATGGCCCAAGTGCTTGGGCCCTGCACCCCATGGGAGACCAGGAGAAGCACCTGGCTCCTGCCTTCGGATCAGCGTGGTGCACCAGACGCAGCGTGCCGCCACAGCAGCCATTGGAGAGTGAACCAACGGCAAAGGAAGACCTTTCTCTCTGTCTCTCTCTCTCACTGTCCACTCAGCCTATCAAAAAAAATTCAATGACTGCAGAGAGAAAAAAAAATCTATTTCAAGATTTTGTAATTTTATAAAATGAAACCAAAATGTCAAGCAATTGTTGGACCACTTTCAAAATTTGGTCCAACCATATGATGAAATATTACTAATTGATTTAAAATATTGATATTGTTTTAATATCCAGAAAAATAATATCATGTATAAATGTATATCAAATTGTGTTAAAATGCAGACTTAACTATGTAAAATATATAGAAAATAAGTATGTGAAATAAGACAAAAAGAAAATGTTAAAGTTTAAATCAACATTATCTCAAGATGTGAAATTGCATGGGATTATTATTCAACTTTTTATGTTTTACATTTTTTACATCAGAATCGTGTGTTCATCATTAGGGAGTTTAAGTTCTAATCTTTGAGCAAGCAAGTAATATGGTTTCTTAGTGAATTCTTCACATAGTTCACAACATTCTATCTTTCCACAGCTATTGTTATTTGTCCACTTATGACAATATTTACTAGCTGCACTATAAGCATCCTTTCTTATGTCTGTCGTCCTTGGTAGTTTACAAGATTTATGAGCAAAGACATTGTGTGCAAATTTCTGGACATGCTTCCAACACATTTTAGAGCTTCTAATTTTCATTAAACGTTTTTTTCATGGTAGGCAAATCATAACGGCTGCTACATTTACTGATGCTAGTAAGAATAAGTAACTGAATCATGGCAGTTAAAGATAAGTTTTTTTTTTTTTAGCCAATAATACCTTTTTTTGTTAGGGTCTGCTATGATATGTAAATGTGCAAAAGAAACAACACAAGTGTGAGGATGCCTTCCATGACTCTGTTCTCCCCATCTCTACCCCTATGATTTCCCACCCTAATCCTCAAGCCAGGACCGGGTTTTGATGAGATATTATGCCTCTGATTTCATTAGGTCACAGAACAAAAGGGATTTTGCAGATTAAATTAAGGCTGCTAATGGATTGCCTCTAAGTTAATCACATAGGAGATTGTCTCCTTTAGTTGGCCAAACCTAATCACATAATTCTGTAACAGCCCAGAATTTTGTCTAGATGGCAAAAGAAGAAAGGAGAGAAGAGTCAAAGCATGAAAAGACCGGAGAAGAATTAGTGTTAGTTCTTCCTTAAATGTTGGCTAGAACTCAGCACGGAAGCCAATCTAGTCCTGGACTGTACTGTTGGGTGAGTTTTCCTTTTACTGATATAATCTCATTACTCATTATTGTTCTGTTTAGATTTTCTGTTCTTTATGGTTCACTTTTGGTAGATTAATATGCATTTATAAATGTTTCTGTTTTTTTTTCCAGTTTTTCGGATAGTTGTTCAAAATAGTTACTAATGATCCTCTGTATTTCTGTGATATCAGGTGTAATTTCTCCCTTTTTGCTCCTGGCTTTATTTGTTTAAGTCTTCTCTTTTTTCTTTTTTGTTAGTCTAGTTAAACTTCTGTCCATTTTATCTTTTCAAGATGCCTACAGTGGTTTAAACCTGGAAGGAACCAAGTTAAAAAGAACACAAGCAACTTCAAGATGTTGAGTCCAGATGGTGTCCAAAAAGACAACAGAGACCTTTGTACCAAAAACAACATGGAAATGGATGCTCTGTCTGGGTGCAGTTGGAAGGAAAGCCCTCCCCAGAGTCTCCAGATGACAGCTAAGACTTCTCACTCCATCATTCCAGCTTCAGCAGATGAAGCAGGGAATCCAACTGAACCCAGCAGAGTTCAGCCCTACACAACTGTGAGGTAATAAATGTATGTTGCTTTATGCTGCTAAATGTGTGATAATTTTTAGAAGCAACGGAATCTTAATACGCTAGTAAACTGCGCTTTTTTATAAACAGATCCCAATTATCAGTGAGAGTTCAGTTATTAACTTATTAATTCTTGGCTATGTTATAGGACCGAGTGAGTACAGCCGCCATATAGAAACTTGGAGTATTTATAAATTTTCTCACACTGGACTGAAAGGTACACACAATACCCAGCTGCCCTGTTCTCAAGCCAAGCCTGAAGTTCAGGACCCCTTACCACACAAGTGCAAACTTACTCCTACCAAATGTGACGAAGTCAGCCAGTTCTTTCTGGTGTTACCCTGAGCCTATCAAAGCCCAAATCCTGAGCCTGCCCAAACCCCTCTCAGAACCATTTGAAATAGTCTTTTTGGGGGCCACTATGGTCTCTTTAGAGCAATGCTCCATCTTTACAAGTTTGCATTCACCCTCTTCTTCCTCAGCCTGGGTCTGGGTAAATTAGGAATTTGTTGAGAACGCCCTGGGTCTTGAGCCTCTCCCAGTCTTAGGAAGCAGGTTTCTTATCTGCCTGGAACTGGTTGTCAGGGTTCTGCAGCCTTCTCAGAAGCCTAGTGGAAGCTCTGGCTGCAAGTCTCCACCTCAGCCCCTGCCAATACCGGGAGCCTCCCTCAAACTCTGCCTCTTCACCTTCCAGTACCTGCAACAAGCCCCACCCATATCCTCTACCTCTGCAGCTTGATCACATCCCTCAGGAAACTCCTCTTGGGAGACGATTGATCTGTGTGGCTACATTGTATTACAGCCAAAGCTCTGTGGTACAGCAAAGAACTCAGGGACAAAAACTCACATCGCTTTATCAACCTACCTATGCTGAGTTCCAAAATTTAGCTTTTTTGTGCCTTAGGAAAGGCAATTTGGGGAGTTCTAAATTTACATGGGCAAGTGGTGATTCCTTCGATCCGTACAACAAGCCCTCTTCTGTCCTAGGCAGGAGCTGTAAAGGGATCTCTGAAAACGCTTCCTGGGGTGCTCAGTCGTCTATCTACTGCTTCTCCCTGACATTGTTATGTGTGATGTCATGTCAGGAATGACTCTTACTGCCATGGCTTGCAACCCAGGAGAACAGCTGAAGAAGGTGGAAGGCACCATATCTGCACGCAGGAAAGAACCATAAAAGTGTGAGCCATCGATGTTTAAAAAGTTTAAAAAATTTAAAAACTATTCACTCCAATGTTTTCCTCCCAGAGCGACTTTCTTTTATAAATACTACCTTTTTTCTCTTCAGAAACTGCTTTAATTCATCTTAATTTTTTTACACTGCTATAATATTTCTAATCCTACCTACCTAGCCTCTGAAACCCAGGAAACTTCATGTTGGGTAGATAGAAGACCTAAAAACCATAAAAATATAGCCAAAACATCAACCAGATACAAGAATGCAAAAACACCATAAGATTGAGAAAAGTCTCAAGATAGGTAAATAAATTTTCTACTTTTCCCATCTTTAATAGACATTATACAATTTAGAAGTTTGTAGAAAGAAGTTTTGCATTAATTATGCTGTGTTCCTAGAACAAAGTATCATGTTTTTTTTAATTAGTATGTCTAGTAGCTCTGTAATGAGACAACTAGTCTGCCACCAGCATTAATAACTTTTTTATATAAAGCTTTTATTTAAAGAATATAAATTTCCAAAGTACAGCTTATGTATTACAATGGCTCCCCCCCATAACTTCCCTCCCACCCGCAACCCTCCCCTTTCCCTCTCCCTCTCCCCTTCCATTCACATCAAGATTCATTTTCAATTCTCTTTATATACAGAAGATCAGTTTAGTACATATTACGTAAAGATTTCAACAGTTTGCCCTCACATAGGGACACAAAGTGAAAAACACTGTTGGAGTACTGGTTATAGTATTAATTCATAATGTACAGCACATTAAGGACAGAGAACCTACATGATTTTTTTTAAAATTGATTATCTATGCAATTTCCAATTTAACAATAGTAAAATTTAAAGTTTCCATACAGATGATTTATGATTGGTTCAGGTCCTATCACCAAACAAACCCCTTGGGAAAAGGCTTCCACCTCTACTTCATAAAGTAAAGGTAGGACCAGTGTTGTGGGGTAGCAGGTAAAGTTACCACATGCAATACCAGCATCCCATATGGGTACCAGTTCTTTTCCCGGCTCCTCAACTTCCCATTCAATTCTCTGCTAATATCCTGGGAAAAGCAGCAGAAGATAGCCCAAGTATTTGGGTCCCTGCCACCCACGTAGGAAAACTGGATGAAATGTCTGGCTCCTGGCTTCAACCTGGCTTAGCCCTGGCTGTTGTGGTCATCAGGGGAGTGAACCAGCAGATGGGAGATTCTCTCTCTCTCTCTCTCTCTCTCTCTCTCTCTCTCTCTCTCTCTCTCCCTCTCTCTTTTTCTCTGTCTCTCCCTGTAACTGTGGCTTTCAAGGAAATAAATCACTCTTAAAAAATAAAGATAACATTTCCACACACCTGAAATCATCTAGATCACCATTTTGGACACAGATATATCTTCATATGAGGCACCTCCCTGTCAATATGACTTTGGATCGTAAGCTCATCCTGGCTTTGGGTGAAATTTAAATGTTTAAAAATTAAAATGTGTTTTCTGACGTCTTATCTCATCCATGCAATATTCATGTGGCTTTCTTCAGATAGACCCTTGTGTGAACATAGATGGTGTAGGAAGCAACATGTTCTCTACATTTCCAGGGCTCTTTGTGTCAGAATAAAATAAAAGCAGACTATTGCCCTAATTTATTTTTAATACTCTTCTGTGGTTTATTACGCAGGACACCAGAGGCTCCCTGGAGAGCTAGAATTCTGCCTCACAGCATATTTGACACCACCTTGAATCCATTGAAGTCTATATTTCTGAAGTTGCAGTATCTGAGAGTACCAGGAACTTCTCAGAGAATAGTTTGCGCAATGGAAATTGGACTATGGAGTCTTTCATTTGCAGAGAATTCTACTTCCTATGGAGAAGCATCAGTAACAACTTTATTTCCTTCCATTTATTGAACATCTCTTCTATGAGTATCTTTTATCAACAAAATATTCCCAGTAGTCACACCCCATTTCAGGATGCCACTTTGGGGTTATCCAGACTGAGACGATGACGAGCTGAGTGAGAGAAAGAGCAAATGGGGGTTGGAAGGAAGTAATTGTGTGATAAAAAAAAAAAAGAGCCCTATGATGACTAGCTGTGAATGAAAATGGAAAATGTGCAGATGAACCGACCTGAAACCATTTCTCTTAAGTCTCATTCATTAAAGCTACAGCAAACAGTTTACCCTGCTGGTTAGCTCTCGCAAGGGTAGCTCTGATCTCACGAATGTCAGCACTTGCCCTCCAGGTTTACTCGGAGTTCAGCACAGATACCTTTCTTGTCCAGCTCTTCAAAGCACAGAAAAGAAGAAAGAAGGAAGAAAGCATCCGGTGGGAGATTACAACGTCCTCTGCAGGGAATCCTGCCCGAGATCTGCTGACTGTAAGAATGCTCAGAAGGCCCTAATCCACGCCGAGCAGGGCAGAATCCATTGTGCAAAGTGAACCAAGGGTCAGTTTGATGTCAACGCAAATGGGGAAAAGAATCCATACTTCTCATGTCTGTCAAACAGTTCATTGATTGTCACTCATAATTTCTTATTGTCAAAGAAGAAACTCATTCTTTCTTAAGGATGTTCACATCTTGCCAGCTGAATAACAGAAGGGCAAAATAGCCACCTTAAAATACTTAGGCAATTTGAATTTTGTAATTTCAATGCTTGCAAAAGAACCAGCTCCAGGCCCAAAACCATATGACTAAATGTTGAAGTATTGTTTTAAGTAACCTCATCTCTAAAGAAATAGCAGTTGTATACTTGCCATAAGGCACAATCATGTTTATTCTAAGTCTAATTCATTTAGGCCCATTTAGAGAAAGAACATATTCTGATACTGTAGGTTTGTTAAGTCCAATAACAGGAAAACACACACAGTTTTTGAGAATTTACTAGGATATTTCAAAAGGTTCATGGAAAGATGGAATTAAATATGTTTATGGTGGTACAAACGAATTGAAATCCATAAATAGATTTTCTGATAAATTTTTCTATTAACTTTTTAAAGATTTATTTATTTATTTATTTATTTGACAGGCAGAGTTACAGAGAGGCAGAGGCAGAGAGAGAGAGAGAGAGGTCTTCCAGCTGCTGGCTCATTCCCCAAATGGCCACTGGAGGTGGACTGATCCAAAGCCAGGAGCCAGGAGCTTCTTCCAGGTCTCCTACATGGGTGTAGAGGCCCAAGGACCGGGGCCATCCTCTACTGCCTTCCCGGGCCATAGCACAGAGTGAGATAGGAAGTGGAGCAGCACCCAAACGGGATGCCGCCACCAGAGGCAGCAGCTTTGCTGGCTTACCCAAAGCACTGGCTCCTATTAACTTTTTTGAAGATTCCCACATACATACGGGTTTCAAAAACTTTTTCTGCAAAATAAACATCTTTTAATTCCATTTTCCGTGAATTTTTGAAGTCTCCCCCGTCATGTTTGTGGGACAACAGCAATTGACAGCTAAATTTAATATATGATTTTAATCAACAGACTGATAATCAAAGACCCTGTTTAATGTTACATGTTGCCTATGTTTGATAATTTGTCCTCTAGACCATGTATAGCTTCCTTACACCATCCTTGTTTCATCTCTCACAGTAAGTACTTCAACAGAATCATGTTGGTTCTCCCTACTTCCTTCCTTCTGCCCTATCAATTACTCTCCCATATCTCTACTCTGACACTACGTCTAGCTTTGAAGAATTCAATTGTGATTATGTCACTTTCCTATTGAAGCTTTTATGGATTTTCATTTTACAAACGATGAAATCCAAACAACTCACCGTTCAAATATTTTTCCAGTCTCTTTGATCTATCTTTCAAGTTCCATCTACACATTTCTGTCATGCGCCCTTCACACTCCATTAACAAAATCCTCTCTCTTTAAGATGAACATTTACTCCAGCCACTTTCTCACAGTCTTACATAAGAAAGTAACTTCTATTGTTATACTGTTGCACATTATTTGTATATCTAAAATGTAAACTATCTGCTAATCCTGGCAGTTGATTTTCTTAGCATAAATGTTATCACGTCCCTTCCTTATGGACATTTTGCAGAATTTTTTCTTACCACTACTATACCCGTTTAGAAGATAATTCTCAGTTGAGACCACAATCTCAGTAGACTACAACCTCCTGAAATATAAGGGCTCAAACTGTTGAGGCTTTATACAATAGGAATCATAAAAATATAAATGTCCATTACATGAAATCACAAAAATTCAGTAAATTAATATCTGATATTCTTCCATATGGGTATATTCATTCTCAAGAATAAATATTATTAGTTCATTAATTGTAAGATAATGTTATCTTCTATTAACAAGTGCAATATAATCACTGAGTCATCAGCATAAGTAAATTACAATCATACCAGCTGTGGTAAACAGGCACCAAAATTTTGATAAGATTTTATTTGATTCTAAGTGAATTAGGTTGAGATGATACTATATAGTAATCCTGGTTAACAGCATTTTAGGCTTATTTGTGACAGCATCACATGGCTTTGCCAGAATGACATGTTTTCACCAATTTCAAGGCATAATTAATTACACTGCATGAAGCAATAAGCAAGTGTTTTATAGTTTCACATCTACTTATTCACCAGTGTTAACCTGGTCTCCTTGAGAATGAGTTTTTACAATCTGGCAAATGGAAAGAAAACATGTGTTTTTTTTTTCTCCTGCAATTATGCCACCAATTATTTTCATAGTCTATTTTCTTTTTAAAAAAACTTATTTATTTATTTGAAAGTCAGAGTTACACAGAAAGAAGGAGAGGCAGAGAGAGAGAGGCCTTCCATCTGCTGGTTCATTCCCCAATTGTCCTCAATGGCAGAAGCTGTGCCTATCTGAGGCCAGGAGCCAGGAGCTTCCTCCAAGTCTCCCACATGGGCACAGGGGTCCAAGAAATTGAGCCATCTTCCACTGCTTTCCCAGGCCATAGCAGAGAGCTGGATCAGAATTGGAGCAGCCAGGACTTGAACTGGCACCCATATGGGTTTCTGGCACTGCAGGTGGTGGTTTTACCTGCTACGCCACAGCTCCAACCCCAGCTCACTTTCTTTTAAAAATATGGAGTCAATTATATTAATAAAAGAAAACAACCAAGATAATAGTAATTGTTTTGTTTATTGAAAAATGGCATACAATTTTGGGAAAAAGATCATTTTACTGAATAAACTTCTAAATTAAATTATTTCAGATTTATCACTAAGGATAAGATACACAATCTTTGCACTTCTGCCTTCTCCTACCTAAAAAAATAGATATTTGTTATAGTTTAAGAATATAAATTGAATATTATTTCCTATAACTTTAAATATATTAGAGCATCTAAGAAGTATTTGAGAAGCTTTTATAAAAGTTATTTAGAAAGCAAACTTATTGATAAAAGAAAAAAGTAACTCTTTGAAAATGCTTACAGAGTGATAAGGGACTTAAATTCTAGGAAAGACAATCAATATTAAAACAATTAAACATGGATTTTTAAAAGACATTATACAATCTCTCTGTTTCAACCAACAACTAAAATCAGTGACAGTGAAAAGTGGCTAACAAAACTAGGGTTCTATTTGCTGTTGATTTAATTAGCATATCTCAATCGATCTTACAAATGAAACTTTGCTATGTCTGCTCATAAGTGGAATGTATTGGGAAGTTATGGGGGGGGAGCCATTGTAATCCATAAACTGTACCTTGTAAAATTATATTTACTAAATAAAACTGTTTATAATAAAAAAGTAGAATGTATTTAAGTGATTAGTTATTTCTTTTTTTTTATTTCTTTTTTTTTATATAAAGCTTTTATTTAAAGAATATAAATTTCCAAAGAACAGCTCATGGACCACAATGGCTCCCCCCCCCCACAACTTCCCTCCCTCCCCCCACCCTCCCCTTTCCCGCTCCCTCTCCCCTTCTGTTCACATCAAGATTCATTTTCAATTCTCTTTATACACAGAAGATCAATTTAGTACATATTACGTAAAGATTTCAACGGTTTGCCCTCGCATAGAGACACAAAATGATAATACTGTTGGAGTACTAGTTATAGTATTAATTCACAATGTACAGCACATTAAGGACAGAGATCCTACATGATTTTTTTTAAAAAAATTGATTAATTGTCTATGCAATTTCCAGTTTAACACCAAGATTTTTTAATCATTTGCAATTATCTTTATATAAAGAAGATCGATTCAATATATACTATGTAAGGATTTCATCAGTTTGCACCCACTCAGAAACACAAAGTGTAAAAATACTGTTTCAGTACTAGTAATAGCATTATTTCACATTGGATAACACATTAAGGACAGATCCCTCATGAGACGTAAGTACACAGTGACTCCTGATGTTGATTTAACAATTTGACACTCTTGTTTATGGCGTCAGTAATCTTCCCAGGCTCTAGTCATGAGTTGCCGAGGCTATGGAAGCCTTTAGGGTTAGCCGACTTCGATCTTATTCCCACAGGGCCATAGTCAAAGTGGAAGTTCTCTCCTCCCTTCAGAGAAAGGTACCTCCTTCTTTGATGGCCCCGTTCTTTCCACTGGGATCTCACTCGCAGAGATCTTTCATTTAGGTCTTCTGTTTTTTCCAGAGTGTCTTAGCTTTCCATGCCTAAAATATTCTCATGGGCTCTTGAGCCAGATCCGAATGCCTTAAGGGCTGATTCTGAGGCCAGAGTGCTATTTAGGACATCTGCCATTCTATGAGTCTGCTGTGTATCCTGCTTCCCATGTTGGATCATTCTCTCCCTTTTTGATTCTATCAGTTAGTATTAGCAGACACTAGTCTTGTTTGTGTGATCCCTTTGACTCTTAGACCTATCAGTGTGATCAATTGTGAGCTGAAATTGATCACTTGGACTAATGAGATGGCCTTGGTACATGCCACCTTGATGGGATTGTATTGGAAACCCCTGGCACAATTCTAACTCCATCATTTGGGGCCATTCCGATTGAGCATGTCCCAAGTTTTACATCTCCTCCCTCTCTTATTCCCACTCTTATATTTCACAGAGATCACTTTTCAGTTAAAATTTAAACACCTAAGAATAATTGTGTGTTAATTACAGAGTTCAACCACTAGTACTAGGATAAAGAAAAAAAAAAAATACGACCATGGATAAAGTATTACATTGTACAACAACAGTCAGCACAAGAGCTGATCGAGTCACTGTTTCTCATAGTGTCCATTTCACTTCTACAGGTTTCCCCTTTGGTGCTCAGTTAGTCATCGCCAATCAAGGGAAACAAATGATATTTGTCTCTTTGGGACTGACTTAATTCACTCAGCATGATGTTTTCCAGATTCCTCCATTTTGTTGCAAGTGACCGGATTTCATTGTTTTTGACTGCTGTATAGTATTCTGTAGAGTACATGTCCCATAATTTCCTAATCCAGTCTACTGTTGATGGGCATTTGGGTTGGTTCCAAGTCTTAGCTATTGTGAATTGAGCCGCAATAAACATTGCTGTGCAGACGGCTTTTTTGTTTGCCAATTTAATTTCCTTTGGGTAAATTCCAAGGAGTGGGATGGCTGGGTTGAATGGTAGGGTTATATTCATGTTTCTGAGGAATCTCCAGACTGACTTCCATAGTGTCTTCACCAGTTTGCATTCCCACCAACAGTGGATTAGTGTCCCTTTTTCCCCACATCCTCTCCAGCATCTATTGTTGGTGGATTTCTGAATGTGAGCCATTCTCACCGGGGTGAGGTGAAACCTCATTGTGGTTTTGATTTGCATTTCCCTGATTGCTAGGGATCTTGAACATTTTTTCATGTGTCTGTTGGCCATTTGGATTTCCTCTTTTGAAAAATGTCTATTGAGGTCCTTGGCCCATCTCTGAAGTGGGTTGTTTGTTTTGATGTTGTGGAGTTTCTTAATTTCTTTGTAGATTCTGGTTATCAACCCTTTATCTGTTGCATAGTTTGCAAATATATTTTCCCATTCTGTCGGTTTCCTATTCACTTTCCTGACTGTTTCTTTTGCAGTACAGAAACTTTTCAATTTGATGCAATCCCAGTAGTTAATTTTGGTTTTCAGTGCCTGTGCTTCTGGGGTCTTTTCCAAGAAGTCTTTGCCAGTACCTATGTCTTGCAGGGTTTCTCCTATGCTCTCTAGTAATTTGATGGTGTTGGGTCGTAGGTTTAAATTTTTAATCCATGTTGAATGAATTTTTGTGTAAGGTGAAAGGTAGGGGTCTTGCTTCATGGTTCTGCATGTGGAAATCCAGTTTTCCCAGCACCATTTATTAAACAGACTGACCTTACTCCAGGGACTGGTTTTGGATCGTTGATCAAATATAAGTTGGCTATAGGTGATTGGATTGATTTCTGGAGTTTCTATTCTGTTCCATTGGTCTATCCATCAGTTTCTGTACCAGTACCATGCTGTTTTGATAACAACTGCCCTGTAGTATGTCCTGAAATCTGGTATTGTGATGCCTCCGGCTTTGTTTTTGTTGTACAAGATTGCTTTAGCTATTCGAGGTCTCCTGTGTCTCCATATGAATTTCAGCATCATTTTTTCCAGATCTGAGAAGAATGTCCTCGGTATCTTGATTGGTATTGCGTTGAATCTGTAAATTGCTTTTGGGAGAATGGACATTTTGATGATATTGATTCTTCCAATCCATGAGCATGGGAGATTTCTCCATTTTTTGGTATCCTCTTCTATTTCTTTCTTTAAGGTTTTGTAATTTTCATTGTAGAGATCTTTAATGTCCTTAGTTAAATTTATTCCAAGGTATTTGATTGTTTTTGTAGCTATTGTGAATGGGATTGATCTTAGCAGTTCTTCCTCAGCCGTGGCATTGTCTGTGTATACAAAGGCTGTTGATTTTTGTGCATTGATTTTATATCCTGCTACTTTGCCAAACTCTTCTATGAGTTCCAATAGTCTCTTAGTAGAGTTCTTTGGGTCCCCTAAATAAAGAATCATGTCGTCTGCAAAGAGGGATAGTTTGAGTTCTTCCTTCCCAACTTGTATCCCTTTAATTTCTTTTTCTTGCCTAATAGCTCTGGCTAAGACTTCCAGCACTATATTGAATAGCAGTGGTGAGAGTGGGCATCCCTGTCTGGTACCAGATCTCAGTGGAAATGCTTCCAACTTTTCCCCATTCAATAGGATATTGGCCGTGGGTTTTTCATAAATTGCTTTGATTGTATTGAGGAATGTGCCTTCTATACCCAGTTTGCTTAGGGTTTTCATCATGAAAGGGTGTTGAATTTTATCGAATGCTTTCTCTGCATCTAGTGAGATAATCATATGGTTTTTCTTCTGCAGTCTGTTAATGTGGTGTATCACGTTGATTGTTTTGCGAATATTGAACCATCCCTGCATACCAGGGATGAATCCCACTTGGTCTGGGTGGATGATCTTTCTGATGTGTTGTTGCAGTCTATTGGCCAGAATTTTGTTGAGGATTTTTGCATCTATGTTCATGAGGGATATTGGTCTGTAATTCTCTTTCAATGCTGCATCTTTTTCTGGCTTAGGAATTAAGGTGATGCTGGCTTCATAGAAGGAATTTTGGAGAATTCCCTCTTTTTCGATTGTTCTGAATAGTTTGAGAAGAATTGGGGTTAGTTCTTCTTTAAATGTCTGGTAGAATTCAGCAGTGAATCCATCTGGTCCTGGGCTTTTCTTTGTTGGGAGGGCCTTTATTACTGATTCAATTTCTGACTCACTTATGGGTCTGTTTAGGTTTTCTATGTCTTCCTGGTTCAATTTAGGAAGGTTGCATGTGTCCAGGAATCTATCCATTTCTGATAGGTTTCCCTGTTTGCTGGCATACAAGTCCTTGTAGTAATTTCTGATGATTCTTTTGATTTCTGTGGTGTCTGTTGTTATATTTCCTTTTTCATCTCTGATTTTACTGATTTGGGTCTTTTCTCTTCTTTTTTTAGTTAGTTGGGCCAATGGGGTGTCAATCTTGTTTATTTTTTCAAAAAACCAGCTCCTCGTTTGGCTGATTTTTTGTAATGTTTTTTTGGATTCAATCCTGTTGATTTCTTCTCTGATTTTGATTATTTCTCTTTTTCTACTAGATTTGGGTCTAGTTTGCTGCAAATTTTCTAGATCCTTGAGATGCATTGAAAGCTCATCTATTTGGTGCCTTTCCAGTTTCTTGATGTAGGCACCTATTGATATAAACTTTCCTCTTAACACTGCTTTTGCTGTATCCCATAAGTTTTGGTATGTTGTGCTGTTATCCTCATTTACTTCCAGAAAATTTTTGATTTCTCTTTTGATTTCTTCAGTGACCCATTGTTCATTCAGGAGCATGTTGTTCAATCTCCATGTGTTTGCATATGCTCTAGAGATTCCTGAGTTGCTAATTTCCAACTTCACTCCCTCATGGTCTGAGAAGTTACATGGTATGATTCTAATTCTTTTGAATTTGCTGAGACTTGCTTTATGGCCTAATATGTGATCAATCCTAGAGTAGGTTCCATGTACTGCTGAGAAGAATGTGAATGCTTTACGTGTAGGATGAAAAGTTCTGTAGATATC
Source organism: Sylvilagus floridanus (assembly GCA_949820135.1). Classification (NCBI taxonomy): domain Eukaryota; kingdom Metazoa; phylum Chordata; class Mammalia; order Lagomorpha; family Leporidae; genus Sylvilagus; species Sylvilagus floridanus. The sequence continues at coordinate 109,512,408 of OX463238.1, read as the reverse complement.
TGTTAGATCCATTTGGGCTATAGTGTTGTTTAAATCTACTGTCTCCTTGTTGATCTTCTGTCCTGTCGATCTGTCAATATCTGTGAGTGAAGTATTGAAGTCCCCCAGTACTATTGTGTTGGGGTCTAAGTCTCCCTTTAAGTTTCTTAACAATTTTTTTAAATAAACCTGTGGCCTGTAATTAGGTGCATATACATTGAGAATTGTTATATCTTCCTGTAGTATTGATCCCTTAATCATTATATAGTGCCCCTCTTTGTCTCTCTTAACAGTTTTTGTGTTAAAGTTTATGTAGTCCGATATTAAGATGGTTACACCCGCTCTTTTTTCATTTCTGTTGGCGTGTTATATCTTGTTCCATCCTTTTATTTTCAGTCTGTATGGATCTTCATTGGAAAGATGTGTTTCTTGTAGGCAGCAAATAGATGGTTTTTGTTTCTTAACCCAATCAGCCAATCTCTGTCTTTTAACAGGACAGTTTAGACCTTTAACGTTCAATGTGACTATTGATAAGTGGTAAGTTTGCCCTGCCATTTGCCAGATATTTTCTAATGTATGCTTTGAATTCCCTGTGATCTTTTGCCGTGAGGTTCCCTTCGTTTACCTTCTTTCATGTTGATGGTCGTGTTTCTGTGTTTCTGTGTGTAACACGTCTTTAAGTATCTTTTGCAGGGCTGGACGAGTGGCAACAAATTCTTTCAATTTTTGTTTGTTATGAAAGGTCTTTATTTCACCTTCATTCACAAATGAGAGCTTTGCAGGGTATAATATTCTGGGCTGGCAGTTTTTCTCTCTAAGTACCTGGGCTATGTCTCGCCATTCCCTTCTAGCTTGTAGGGTTTCTGTTGAGAAGTCAGCTGTAAGTCTAATTGGAGATCCTCTGAGAGTAATCTGACGTTTCTCTCTTGCACATTTTAGGATCTTTTCTTTTTGCTTCACTGTGGTGAGTTTAATTACAATATGTCGTGCAGAGGATCTCTTTTGGTCATGTTTATTAGGGGTTCTATGAGCTTCCTGGATTAGGATTTCTCTGTCTTTCTCCAAGCCTGGAAAGTTTTCTGCTAGTATCTCCCTAAAAAGGCCTTCTAATCCTTTCTCCCTCTCCATACCTTCAGGAACACCTAGAACCCGAATGTTGGGTTTTTTAATAGTATCCTGTAAATTCCCGACGATATCTTTTAGTTTTCTAATTTCCTCTTCTTGTCTTTGGTTTGACTGTTTCCTCTCCTGTTCTCTGTCTTCTAGGTCCGATATTCTCTCTTCTGCTTTACCCATTCTGGTTTTAAGGCCCTCAAGATTGCTTGTCACTTGATCTATTGAATTCTTCAATTCATTAAGATTTTTTGTCACTATCGTAGCTTCTTGTTCTACTAGTTGTTTCATTTCGTTTTGATTTCTCCGTAGTACTTCATTCTCGCGAGAGAGATTTTCTATCTTATCCATTAAGGATTTCTGTAGTTCAAGAATTTGTTTTTGAGAACTTCTTAATGTTCTTATCAATTCTTTGAGATCTGCTTCTTGCATTTCTTCTATCTCATTATCTTCATAATCCTGACTTGGGGTGTCTTTTCCATTTGGGGTCATCATAGCGTCTTCCTTGATCTTGCTCCCTCGGAATCTGTTTTTATTTGGCTTTTTTTTTTTTCCCCACACTCTTTCTCTGGGTTGTCAAGGTAATGGAGTTTGTGTGCGTGGTGTGTTCCCAGTTTTTGGATCCCCTTCAGGTTTCTACAGCCTCGGGTTTTTGGTTCCGTCTGCCTCAGTGATGGGCGGGCGGGCGGGCGGGCGGGCGCGCCTTGTCCCACTGCGTTTAATCTAGCTCAAATTAGCAGGGTGGGTGACGAGAGAGGCTAGTGTCCGTGCAGGCTCGTCTCAATTGTGCTGTTTCCCCCGTGGGGGGTCTGCTTCCCCCCGCCAGTGTCTCGGGATCCCTGTATCAGCCCCCGTTCAAGCGCTCAGTTCCAATGGCGACTGTGTTCCGCCCGGCTTCCGGTTCAGCCGGCGGGCGCGCGCCGTCCCACTGTGTTCAGTCTAGCTCGAGTGAGCAGGGTGGGCAACGAAAGAGGCTAGTGTCCGTGTGGGCTCGCCTCAATTGTGCTGTTTCCCCCGTGGCGTCTGCTTCCCCCCGCCAGTGTCTCGGGATCCCTGTATCGGCTCCCGTTTAAGCGCTCGATTCCAATGGCGACTGTGTTCAGTCCGGTTCCCGTCCCTCCCGGCAGCTCCCGTGCCACTAAGGCACGATTTGCCGTTCGCAAACTTACTTTCCCCTAGGTCCTCTGCGTCTCATTCACTGGGTCCGGAAGAATTTCCACTGCATTTTTTTCCGTGAGATTTTTCCTGAGGCTACAGTAACTCTGTTTTTATTAAACTATCTTTTTGCGGACTGCTAGTGCGCGTCCTCACTATTCCGCCATCTTGGCTCCGCCCTCCGTGATTAGTTATTTCTAACCAGTCCATGGTAACTTGTAGGCTCATATACTTTTAGTTTCAACCACCTATGAATACATTTTATTTTTATAATTGTATGCAAAATATCTAAAGATGAATGTTTAAAATAAACGTGCTTACTGCTTAGTTATTTAAAGGAATGAACTCTCAGATCACTATAAAAGATATAAGAAGAATTTCTAATTAGATCTTCATAAATTATCTTCAGAAACTGTCAAAATGTAAATAAAAGAGTTTACTATTAAAATCAAGATTCCCTTTCAAAGCTAGTTTGAGTGAAACCATAGTTGGACCTAAACTACAGAGATTATCAGTATTAAACAACATTTTTTCTTAAAGATTCTATTTTTTTCTTTGTCTTTTCTTTTTTTTAAAGGTAAAGTTACAGACTGAGAGACAGAGAGACATAGAGAAAAGTTTTCCATCCACTGGTTCACTCCCCAAATGGCTACAATGGCCAGAGATGGACCAATCCGAAGCCAGGAGGCAGGAGTCTCTTGCAGGTCTCCCCATGTGGATACAGGAGCCCAAGCACTTGGGTCATTCACCTGCTTTCCCAGGCCATAGCAGAGAGCTGTATAGGAAGAGAAGCAGACTAAAACCAGTGCGCATTTGGGATGCTGGCAACGCAGGTGGAGGCTTAGACTACTATGCCACAGCGCTGGCCCAAGTAACGATTTTTTAAGCATGAGAGAACATGAAGCTTCCCTTTGAGTACACTGAAATCTTTAAAAAAAAAAAAGTAATATGGTCATGCACTAAAACATTGTAGTATTATACTAAGTGTAAATAAATTAAATAATAAGTCATAAATGAATTTTTTAAAATAAGTAAGAGTTAACTGCATCAAGTCAATGCAAGAAATATACTTAAAAATCTAGTAAATAAAAGTGGTACACACAATAAGAGTTTCCTGCTGGAAGGAAAAAGGTAATAAACATTTTAAAAAGTGAGTAAGTATTACCTGTGGATCGTAGAGACTAACTGTGGGGTGCATTTGCATGTAAGCATGAAATACAGATTTTATTCATTAAAAATATAGAAAAAATAAAATTAGATTATAAATTTCACCAAAAGCAATTTTCTTCCTAATAATTTTAGCTGTTTGAGAAAATTGAAAGAAAATTTGGAGTCATAGCAAGTCAAGTGATAGAAATGGGTGGCCCAGTTTTCTTACAGTACAATTTATCCCTTTGCCATCTTCATGTAAATATCCTAGTTTGGCATTGTAAACTAGAAACAGTCTACTGTCTTCTACTTTACTATTTCTGTATCGTTTCCCTTACAATTGATTAATAGACAGTCTCACCCACATTTGCCAGTAAACAACCAGTTTTACAGAGTGAATGAATCACAAGGATGTGGAGTCACCTAGCCAGATTAATTTAGTCAACTCATCCAAAACCTGTTATCAGAATTCTAGATTTTTCTTTTAAGATTTATGTATTTACTTGAAAGTCAGAGTTACACAGAGAGAGAAGGAGAGGAAGAGAAAGGTCTTCCATCCGCTGGTTCACTCCCCAGACAGCTGCAATGGCCAGAGCTGTGCAGATCCGAAGCCAGGAGCCAGGACTTCTTCTGGGTCTACCGTGCAAGTGCAGCGTCCTAATGACTTGGGTCATCTTCTACTGCTTTCCCAGGCCAGAGCAAAGAGGTGGATCTGAAGTGGAGCAGTGGGGTCTCGAACCAGCGCCCATATGGGATGCTGGCACTGCAGGTGGCAGCTTTACGCACTATGCCACAGCGCCGGCCCTACGTGGTCAGCCAACAAATGGAAGCAATTGTCAGCCAAATATATAGTATCTTATTTTCTAAAGGTAATTAAATCCAGTTAATACTTTTGACGAGAGTGAGCTGGAGACACAGGATAGAACAAAATGAAAATGTCGAATTCCTGGATTTAGTACAAAACAGTGAGTTGCCAGCAGTGTCTTAGCAGTTGTGTTGAACCATGATTTCAGGGCCATGCTGTGGTTGATTATCATGCCTGGTAATTACTTTACGCATAATTTCTGTTTATAAATTGAATAGTTTTCCATTTCATTCTTGTGTCATGATTGGCAGTTCCTGGCTGGCTCCTCCCTTGATTACTGTTAATATTAAACTATTGGTTTTATTGCATTTTTTTCTCTGAGCCAATTTCTTCACACTTCTTCCTGTAGCCAAGATTACTTTTAAGTTAATTCTGTTGCAAGCTGGCATCATCTTCATCCTCACTTTCATGAGACATAAGGGTCTCTAGTTCCATATTCACAGCTCTCAAATATCTTTGTTCAGTTTGTAATTTAGTTATTTACTTCTAATTTTGGATTAAAATGAAACACCTGTCCATTTTTATGGAGTTCAATGCACCATTTCAACAATAATACATAGAACCAAACAATTATACCACTCAGTTAACCCTTCCAGTTCTATTATTCCAAGCTACAGTTACCTTGCTGTTCTGAAGAACCCCAGGATCCCATGACCTCTGCCCCATTGCATCTTGGTGCACATTACCCATAATGAATGGAACAGGAGATCACTATATTAAGTAAAATAAACCAGGCACAGAAAGGCAAACAGCACATGTTTTCTCTCATACACAGAACTTAAAAAAATGAACAAGCAAAATTATGACTATAGTGCGTATAAATCCAAAACCATCATTATTGGACAAGGTAGGGTGGAGCAATGGGAAGAGATTGTTTAGTGATCATCCTTGCTTTATTTATCCACCCTTGCTTTCAAACAGGGCCTTGTAATTTTGATTTCTGAGAACCCCTTTTTTTAAAAAAATCAAAAAATGCAAGTCTACCTCTAAATTTTAAGAAATGTATTTATGTATTATACTTAAAATTATGTGATGATAAATTGTGTTATGTTTTCACATTATAAAAGTATAAATTATTAAATTGTTACTTTTTAAAATAGGTATTATTTTTATTACAATAATATGTGAACATTTTCCTAAATAAATCATTTGAAAAATATTCCTCTAAGTGATTAGCAGGTACTTTTTTGTTATATCCCTATTTGAACATTTTCATTATTTATTTCCCATCAGGTAATCTCATGATTTTTTCCAATTAAAAAAACCTATGTAGTTAACCTTTTTATTTAAAACTTTTAATGATTTTCCATTTTACAATGCTTATAATGACAGTAATACCTGACACAACAGCAAATTTTCAAATTCGAATTTTCCGTAACTGAAAAGTAGATTAAATATACTTTGTTACCGGTTTTTCCTCTATTATACTATTATTTCGATGTAAATAGGTCTTATAAAATTAAGCTCAATCAATAGAAATAGAAAACAATGAAAAATGATACCTTTGATGTTCCTAGAATTATTTATTAGAAGAGCAAAATGAAGTTGAGCTTTAAATTGTAACTATATGTATTCAAAACCTGAATATTTCAACTCGTTTCTCTCGAATCTAATAAAATGAAAGATTTGTTTAAGACTATATGAAATAAGAATTAATGATGCAGAAATGCTGCTAATAAATAAATGCAAATATTCTATTTTGATTAAAAAAAACAAAGAAGAAAAGCCAGAAAAGTAGAGTCAAGCATTGTGAATGGTTGATTCCAATTGTGTTTGTAAGAGCCTGGAGCAAAAGTGAGTATATTAAACATACTGACGGTATTCTTAACTTAGTCTGTCTCAGGAGACTGCTATAAAACCCAGGACACATTTTAGGACAAATGCTGAAAAAATGAAAAATTATGATTCTCAAAGCTAAACATCCTTTTGCTTGAAGCGTAGCATTTAAAATCCAAAAGTGTTATGGCACATGGAGTATATTATTTTATGTTAATAGGATTTTTTCATTCATAATTTTAATTGGAATCTGCCCACTGTTTGATCATTATCGATTTTCAGATTCTTTTTTAGAATATCCTGAAGTTTCATAAGTAAATAAAAATTTATCTCAAATTCAGGTCATATTGAACCCAATCCAAATATTAGCCTTTTTTTAGGGGGTGAGCGCTAGACCTGTTGGTTAAGACACCTCTTAGGACGCCAACATTCCACATGGGATAAACTAGGTTTGATATCTGACCCCAGCTTTCCTGCTGATGCACACCCTTGGAGACAGTGGGGAAGCTTCAGATACTTGGGTCTCTGCCGCCCATGCGGAGGTCCCAGACTGAGTTACAGGTTCCTGGCTTTTTCTTGGTTCAACAGCTATTTGGAAAGTGACCACATAGATGCAATCTCTCTCTCTCTCTCTCTCTCTCTCTCTCTCTCTCTCTCTCTCTCATAAATAACTTTTAAATAAGAATTTGAGTGCATGCCATTTTCATGAAGTCAGACATTGTTCTGAGTACTTTATGAATATATCTAATGTAATTGTAACCATGGGAGGTGAGCATTTTTTGCTAGTATCCCTAAATTACAGATGAAGAAATTGAGGCCCAGAAAAATAATTGACCAAGAGCATGCAATGAGTCAGGATCTGATTATTCATCTGACCAAGGCAGTCTGGTTCCAAAAGCTATGATTTTGTTCCTGATTTGGTTTTGTTTCTCATTATGAAAAACTGCAGGCAGCTTGGAAAAATAACAACTGCAGACTGTATTTGAGAATAAACACCAAGCCACGTCTATTTTTTTCACATCATACAGTCCACATAGTACTTTATCTCTCCCTCTCTTAAGACATTTTTCACTCTATCTAGGATCATAAATACTTTTTACATATTTCCTCTTACAGAACTTGACATCCAGACCCTAACCTGCTTGACAGGAAAACAATGGCTGATTTTCTGTGTCCTCCAAAACCCCTGGTAAACTCTTCTGTATTCTTTCAGCATTCATTCATTATTTTTGAGTGACAGGATATCAATCTGATTCCTGCAAGAAGAAACTGAATAAAAGAAAAATGTAGTTAACACAATGAACTACTGACCTGGATTAAATTATGACTCCATATCACTCTCTTCCTTCCCCCTCCAAACGAGTGGAAATAGAAACAGATATCAGCCCTTTCCCTGAGACTGAATTCAATCCATGAGGACTGAGCACAACTGAACACACAGTATCAGGATATAGTGATTTTGTTTTTAATGTTTCATAATTTTAAAGTTTATTTTAAATTAACTGTGTTTTTACTTAGTTGCTCATTAATTCCTATTCTTTCTCACTTAGCTGTTAGAAGACAAAGAACTTTAGAAACCTCAGAATTGATGCAGCAACTGTATATTAACATTTTAACAAGTAAAGATGGAGAAACGGCTAAGATTCAAAACAGAAAATGGTGCACATGTTTGGCTGTGGTTAAGATGCTGGTTCAGATGCCAACATTCCACTTGGGAATGCCTGAGACTGACATCTGGCTCCAATTCCTGACTGCTAAGGCGGAAAGACCCTAGGAGGTGATGCTTCCAGTGTCTGGGTTACCACCATCCATGGGGAAGACCTCAACTGGATTTCTAGCTTTGACTTTGGCCCAGCCCAGTCCCAGCCCTGGAAAGCAACTGAGGAATAAACCAGCAAATAGGAGGTCTCTCTCTCTCTCTCTCTCTCTCTCCCTCCCTCCCTCCTTTCCTCCCTCTTTCTTTCTCCCCTTTCACTCTTATTCAGCTCTCAAATAGCAAAACAAATTTTTTAAGAGATGGAGAAGTGACTTGATCACAAAAATGAGACACATGGAGCAGGTTATTATGGTGAGTTTTCCCAATGTGAAAGGTACCTAGGAGAATTATAAGTAATACTGAAGAAATAGTGAGATTAGGAAGAGACAGATTTGGGATTTGCCCTTATTTGAATGATAGTGGAAGTCATAGATAAAGAATTGAATGATGAAAGGAAAATTAATAAGAGAGAAAAGATGAGGATAGAAACTTGGGTAGGAGCTATGCACCCTGGATGAGATTTGGAGGTGTGAAATGCCATGGAAAGGAAGGAATGAGGAAATGTATTCCGAATCTGAAATACCCAGAGAAACATTTTAGTTACATAACAGTTCACATTTTCCAGACAGCTTTCCTGGCCTAAAATACTGTGATCCTCACCATAACCATATGAGGAAGAAGGATGCTTCTCCTTTGTTCCCAAATGAGGACTGGGTTTCCTAAAAAAACGACCATCTGACTGCAGAGTTGGTGAGATCATCCAAGGGGACTCAGCACTTTGAATGCTAGTGCTAATGCTCTCAGCACCCAAACAGAGAGGGTTCTGGAACAGTCGTTTTTCAGGATCTAAGAACAATGTATGACTTTAAAGACCCTGGTGACTGCAAGAACTGGGTCTGCTCTCTTAACTCCAGCTTCTGACATTATGAGCTGTTTCAAAGCAGCCATTGGTCACCGGTTCACACTCATTTTTATTCATGATTGTCTCTCAAAAAGCCATCGGTTGAAGAGATGTGATCATCTCTATTCAAGAATGTAAATGAACAGAATGTGTTATTAGGTTGTGTTCACTGCATAAGTCCACAGCAGACTAGGCCCTAGGATTAAAAACCTCAAATCCTTATCCATAAATACACTGATTTGTTTGTGAACTGAAGAGGCTTCCATAGCCTTGGCAGCTCATGACAAGAGCTTCAGGTGATTACTGACATCATAAATAAGAGTGCCAATTGTTAAATCAACAACGGGAGTCACTGTGCACCCACTCCCCATGTAGGATCTCTGTCCTTAATGTGTTGTACTATGTGAATTAACAGTAAAACTACTACTCAAACAGTGCTTTATACTTTGTGTGTCTGTGTGGGTGCAGTCTGTTGAAATTACTTAGTATATACTAAGTTGATCTTCTGTATATAAAGATAATTGAAAATGAATCATGATGAAGAATGGGATGGGATAATTGGGGATGGGAGAGAGGTTATGGGGGGAAAAGCCGCTATAATCCAAAAGCTGTACTTTGGAAATTTATATTTATTAAATAAAAGTTGAAAAAAATCTCAAATCCTTATCCACAAATACACTGATTTCATATTAAATACTGAATAGCAAGATTTTATTATTATGACAGTCTATCTGCATTAACTTTTCTGTTTCCTGAAGATTGAAATGATTTTAATTCGTAGTTATTGTTTCTGCCGATCAGAATCTATTATGGTGCTATCGGTTCATGGGGATGCCAAGGAGCTACTTAACTTCCCATTGAAAGCGCGTGTGGCTAATTGGGAACGATGAGGATGTACTTGTTATTTTATAAATGAATTATTCAGTGTTGAAGGCAAAATTACCCAGAAATACAAGCAAGAAATATGAAGCAAGGAAGCCTTATGGACATGAAGACATGCTATTTAAAATCTAAAGACCAAAAAGAAGAAAAAGCAAATTTTGAAAATGCAATTAGCTGAAGAATGGACAGATTATATATCTATAAACATATATACATAAAATGTAGATATAGCGAGATAATCAGATATAGCAATCACTTAAAATCCCTGAAGCTTTGCTTTCAGAATAGAAAAATTTTGAACTTTGTGAAGACTTTTTGTATTAAAGGTTTTCCCAATATTTTGCACAAAAATAAACTTACTTTGCAATTCTCTTTCCATGAACTTTTCTGAAATATCCATGTGTTTGTATGTATGTGATCTTGACCCCCACATACCATATAAAAGCCATGGTACCTCACATACTTCATTTCTAAGGTTTTAAATTCTTATTATACAATTATACTATTACACCTTTATGACTACTCCATTAACTATCATCTCACCCCCAACTAATCTTCAAAACTGAACTCCGCTTTCTATCTCCATTGTAGATTTAATAGAATCCAAAACTGTGACCCACAGTCTCACCAGAACATTCTTTTTGGTTAAGAATTTAGAATAATAACTTGAAATTGCTAAGTATCTGAATCATTTCCAACAGTGATCCAAGACTCTTTGGGATACTTGGTTTTTATTTGGAGCTTAGATGATGATGATGGTGGTGATGATGATGATAGTTATAATGATTTTAGCCCCAAAGAAGCAAGGCATGGAAGCATTGTATTTCTTTTCTCATGTAAAACTTATGAAGTATATATTATCATACATGCTTCCCCACTGAGAAGTGGTCCAGAGAAAACATGTAACCTGTATACTACAACACCATCAGTGTGAGATTTAGTACTTGAACTAAGATCTTTTAAACCTAGCTGTTTTGTTTTTGCTTTGCTGACTTATTTTTGGGGAGTTACACTGAAAGGTCAAACATGATACACTGAATAATTACATGTATTTTAGATCCCTCCAAAATGCCATTAAAATCCTAGTAAAAGGATAAATTTTATTTTTGAAATTTTTACAGTTTATTTTTAGCTTCAAATTTTAGTAATTCTTAACATTTTCCCACATTTGTTTCATATGTAGACTAATGTATACAAACATATACACATATAAACTATATTTTGGAAAAAAGAGATATTAATATCACAAAATGAGGAACTTAAGATAATGATCATAGCATGGGGAGACAAGGATATATTTTCGTGAAAGTCTATGCCTCTAAATGCAAAAACTCAAGAAAACAAGCAGAGGCGACAACACAAAAATCAAGCAAATATCTGGCAGTTGACAATCAGACCAAGGGTAACCAACACAGAATGTTTCCAAAAGTTTATGGAAAATGGAATTAGAAGATGTGTATTTTGGTGAAATAAATGAAATCTATACATATGATTTTAAAAATGCACATTCCATAAACTTTTTGAAGATCCCGCATATGGTAGAAAGGACAAAACAAACTTTTACTAAAAATCTCAGAAATGATTAAAGCTGAAGTGTAGGTTGGGAGACAAAAGAAAATGAATTGATTGAAAATGATTCAAAGCTATTAACATTTTCTCTTAAATGCATTCCTCTAACTTTGTCCTTTAAGCATATATTTGATTTCAATCTAGCAAACATCCCAGTTTTAGGAAACCTGAACCTGAAGAAATGCAGCACTGGAAATACCAACACAGTTGAACGTGGATGAGGGACACTATCCTTAAAAGACTTAGTGGAGCATTCACACTTGAGTGCAAATTCCTCGACCTACCTACACCCCAAACTCTCAGAATGCTACCTGGAACCCTTGGACCATTTCAATCCCAACACCTGTGACAGCTCTGACCCACTCATAAATTGGAAGATTCCTGTCTGTAGTAACCGATCAAACCCAGAAGAAGAAACAAAAAATTATGGAAATTTAGTCTCCCAGGGAAACAGGAGTCTTTGCCCAACCGCCGAGTGGTTTTCATTTATTTGTTTGCCTTTTTTTATTGGTTGAGATATAATTGATACAAAATCATGCTGTGAGGCTCCGCTACACTGTGAGATGTTTCTGGAATCTGGATGTGTCTAATCTAAAGGCAGCACTTCAGCTCTCTTACAGCTGTTATATCTTTTCCATCCTTTTACTTCAGACTTATTTGTATCTTTGTATCCGAAGTGTGTCTCCTATAGACAGCATTTAATTTATCTCATTCTTCTGAAATTTATTAATATTTACTTTTCATTTTATCACATAATTCATTTGTATGAGTACCAGTGTACTTCAAAAACTTGATGAAAAGTAGAACTGAAGGAAGTTTATTTTAACTGAAATGTATCCATACACTGGATCTTCATAAAGCTAATAGAAATGCATGTTATGAAGAAACTATGCATGAATTTCAAAACTATGCACCAAAATAATGTTATCTTTTAATTCCATTTTCCCACAAATATTTTGATGTACCCTTATAATTCATTTCATGAATAATATAGTTGATTTAACACTTCTCTTTTTGTTTGGTTCTATACACATCATAGCATTTTTTGTTTCTCTTTAATTGATTTTTTGTTCAATTGGATATCATCTAATAATACTCTATAGTGTTTAATAATAAATTTTAATTCTATTTTAAAATTATTTCCTTAGTGATTCACTGACATAAATATGTACATTTTACCTTACTAAAAATCTACTGACATTATTATCTCAGTGAAATACAAAAAATTTGCCTCACCTATAGCTATTTCCATGGTAGTCTTTTATTATTCTTACACATATTACATTTATGTATCTTACAAACCATATAATACAAAGGTATCACTGTTGCATTCTATAATCTCATCCTTTTTTTAAACATTAGAGGAAAATGACAGCAAGTATACGAAGGTACTTTTAAAATTTTTTGGAATATTTATTTAAATGGTAATTTTATTTTTATATAAAATTATTTTGAAATTCCCACATAGCTTTTTTCATAACATGTATTTTCTCTGAACTTTCTGAAAACCCTTCATATATATACAGAGTTTGTGATATGTTGTCAACTGTATTCTTCCTATCTGGTGTGTCTGATTCTCTGCATTTTTGTCCTGTGTGTACTTGTTACTGCTATTGTGCCTTTTTTAAATCCCAATTAAGCTTTGCTCCCACCCACCACCTTCTCACTGTTTTTGTCAGATACATTCCATTATATATGTTACAAGCTCAACACTTTAATTATATGCATATGGCTTTATGCAATTACTTTAAAATCAGTTTAAAAAAGAAAGGGGAATAAATATGCAATTATACTAACTTGTATAATTGCCAACATAATTGTCCTTGCAGACACTCTCTTTTCTTGGGTGTTGATTTGAATTACTGCCTAGTGTCACTTGCCTTCAGCCTGAAAAGCATCCTTTCCCATTCAGTATTTTGTAAAGTGGGATGAGCAGCAAAAAATTCTTCAGAATTCTTCAGTTTTTGCTTATCTGAGAAAACCTTAGTTTTTGAAAGACATTCTTGCTGGATAAAAGGTTTAGTTCTCAAATTATTTTTTCTTTTCTTTACTTTAAGCACCTGGAATATATGGTACCACTCCCTCTGCCTCCATAGTTTCAGAAGAGAAGTTAACTGCTACTTTTATTGACAATTCATTATATTTAAAGACTCGTCTTCCACTTATTGCTTTAATAATATTGTGGCTTTTAATATTTTGACTTTCATTGTGACTCTTTTTGTAATTATTCTCCTTGCAGTTAGTTGGGCTTCTTGCATATGGCATTTATTGCTTTTTCATTAAATTTTGGAAATGTAAGATGATTAAAAAAAGTCTCTGAGGTCTGATTCTCTTAAACATGGTTATGAAAGGTCAGTCTTTGGATGTGAATTTCATGAGAGACATCAATCAAGCAACTATAATGAAGGGCTGTTCACATACTGGATCTTCCAGTTTACTTTGCAGTGTTTCTCTTTTAGGTAGAAGAAGCCATTTCATGGTTGCCAGACATATCAGTGCTCTATCGCTGCATAAGACATTACCATATAACAAATTGGGGAGCTTAAATTCATATCCATTTATCGGCTCACAGTTCTGTAGGTCAAATACTAAACTTAGCTGAAGTTGTCATTCTCTGCTCACTGTCCTGAAGTCTGAAATGAGGGATGTGTCTTGGCTGGATCCTGAAATACAGCTTGATCTGAGAAGAATCTTTTCCCAAATCATTCTCATGGTGCCAAACTCAATTTCTTCTGGTTCTTGGTATGCATGGTAGGACTATTTTCACATTTTCCTGCTGACTTTTGGTTGGGGACCTGCTCTATACTTAAGGCCAGACTTAGGTCCTACCTACTCCACAACGAGCAGGTTGCCTTTTCAAAGCCAACAGAAGAATCTCTCTCCAGCTGGTTAAAAAGGAGTCTTACACCCTGTAAGACAATTCCATGAATGACTCTCGTGCCACATCTGTCACGTTATCATAAGCCACTCAAGGGAGGCACTAAGCCATCCCAGTCACAGATAGAGAGAGAGGATTACAAGAAAGCATGTACACAAAGGCAGGAATCTTAGCGCTATGCTCGCACCACCAGATAATTGCAAATGCTTCAAAACAGTCATTGAAAATATATTATGAAAAAAAGAGCAAATGAATAGAAAGCAGAAAGAATCCAAAGATGTAGGAAAGACACAGAACAAAAGAAAAATTTACAAAAATATTAATAATTCATAGAAACAGAGAGATGAGAAAATATATTTTGTTCATGAAACAAGAACAAGCAGTGAAAATGATAAATAATCACAAAAGAATCAGGAGATCTCAGAAACCTAATTTATTATCAAATATTTTTAAATCAACATGTTTAAAAAATTAAAGTTAATAAAATCTTTCAGAAAGTAAGATAAAAGGAAAAGTAGACACTAAAAGAGAAAAAGAATGAGAACATATGAGGAGAATCACAATACAATAATGCCAGTATATGAATATGATAATTGCATGGATGAAAATAAATAATTAAGGAAGAAAATAATACAAAATCTTTCCCTTTTATGAAGAAAAAATGTCTCCAGGTTAACTAGACATACCCAAAACACTGTGAAATAAGTGAGGACACATTCATATCATAGATATCACATCATAGATAATCATATCTATGATTCTGTACATTTTTAGACTACAGAAAACATCAGCAAAAAAATTAAAATAAAAGCAATATCACAAGTATTATCTTTGATTAGAATGCCACATCACATCCAGATTAAACAACCAGTGGAAGAGAAGAGTTTAAAACATTGTAGACACTACATATACAAAAAATATAACTGGGGCTGGTGTTGTGGCACAATGGGTTAAAATGCAGCCTGTGACACCAGCATCCTACAGTGGAGCCCCGGTTCAAGTCCCTGCTGCTCCACTTCTGATCTAGTCCCCTGCTAATGCATGTGGGAAAGCAGTATTTGGGCACCTGTCACCTATGTGGGAAAAGAAAATGGAGGCTTTAGCTCCTGGCTTCAGCCAGACCCTGCTGCAGCTGTTACAGCCATTTGTGGAATGAACCACTGGAAGAAGATGTTTCTCTTTCTCTCCCTCTCTCTCTCTCTCTCTCATCTCCACCTGTCAAATGAATAAGTAAATCTTAATAAAATAAAATAAAAAACTACCATGCACCATTTCATAAGAACTAAGAAATGTGCTAAGAATGTACCTTACTAATAATATGGGAGTACACCAAGCAAGATAAAAAGGTGCTATTTTGTAATAAAGATTTTCAACACTACAGAGCAGAAAGCGAAATTCCAAATATCAATGCAAAGAGAGGTATCAAAACTGTGTCTTTGTCCCAGTTTCAAGCACAATTTATGTTTTATAGGTGAAGACCTACAAAAAAGGTGCCTTCAGAAAAAAAAAAAATCAAAGATTTGTTGTGGGTGTTTAAATAGCAATTACAAAGACAGTTGGGACACCCATTCCCCACATTGGCTGCCTAGGTTCCAAAAATGATTCCACTCCTAATTCCAATGTCCCCGAAATGCATATTCTGGGAGGCAGCACATATGGCTTAACTAGTTGAGTCCTTGCCACACACATGGAAGACTGGGATTGCCCTCTAGGATCCTGACCTCAGCCTTGCTTATCTCCAGCCAAAATTGACATTTGGAACATAAACCAGCAGCTGAGATCTCTCTTTCTTTTTCTCTTATTCTGGCTCTTTGTGTTTCAAATAAATTTAAAGTTTAATTGCATAATGTGAATAACCGTATTAATAAATATCCAGTAATATTAGTCTGTATTAGGGATGGAACCATAGAAAACTTTGCACTCCTCATCCAAAGGTTCATGCATGGTGGCCACAGAGCATTGTATACAAAGGCAATACGATCATGTGAGCCAGGTGTCCCAGCTTGAACATTATCCACAGTCCTAAATGAAGGAACACTGAATGTTAATTTAAAGCAAATTGTGATATATAAATAATGAGAAGATGTGGGAAGAGATTATTTGTGTTAAAGGAAGGATGATGTAAGAAATCTAAAGAAGAAGCCATGGATAAAATTTAAATTAGAAAAATCAAAGCATATAATTAGAAGCTTTTCTTTTTCAAAATATGGTTTAACAACAGAAGAAATGGAAAAAAAAAAAAAACAGTGCTTGCCAGCATACCATAAAACCAAAGGGAGTACACAGTGAATCCTTTTTTGCTGCAGATCACACGAATACTGCTTTGGTCCATTCAGGTTTCTATAACAAAATACTGTGAATTGGGTAGCTCATAACTAACAGGAAGTCTCTTCTTAAAATTCTGCAGTCTGAGGAATTCAAGATCAACAAGCAGGCAGATCCAGTTTCTAGTGAAGACTCACTTTCCGGTTCCTAGATATGTTTCCTACTTGTGTTCCATGTGGTGGACAACAGCAATCTCTTTCCGTACTTACTTATAGGACAGTGATACCATTCTTGAGTGCTCAACCCCCATTCCCTAATCACCAACCCACAATCCCACCTCCTGGTACCATCACCATGGGGTTAGGATTTCATTATACGAATCTGGAGAAGGGACACCACAGACATTCAGGCCACAGCTAATACCAACACAAGAGCACGAAGTGCATATCTGAGAGAAGCTTTGCCGTGTTCTATACCATAGCTCAGCCTCACACAATTCCTCAGGAACTTTGTAGACGCCCACTGTCCAATTCCCACAAACCTCTTCCTATTCCTTATGTCTTCTAAGTCAACAAACAATATTTAAAACAGTTTTCCAAAATCTAAACGGGCATGTTATTCACAACTCCTTCCCCTTGTCTTTGCAAGATGTGAAGACAACGCATAAATTTCATCATCACACTGACAATAACTCCCCAGAGAGATCTCTTTGTCTGTCAATCATCTGTCTCCATCTCATTTCAGAATACCATCACGCCTCCTCTAGAATACTATGGTAGCATGAAATTTTATGTCTTTCCTTGCCTCTTGTTCCAATCCATCATTCATCCTTGAGGTAATGTCAAAGAGACCGTATGCTTATGGCTCCCTAGGTCAGAATGAATTGCACACTGGTATATCTAGTACCACACTATCAGAGAAGTAAGACTTCCCCTTCAGTTTGCACCACTCATCAAGTTGCTCAATCTGTACTTTCTCTTCTAGTAGAGAGATCCACTAACATTGTAAGGATCGTTTGCTTCTGAGTTCTACACAAGCCCTGGCATGATATGGTTGAGAGGAAGCAACCATTGAAGAAGTGTTACTTTGAACAGAGAGCCCCTGAGGTGACCACTATTGATCTTAATTCTACTTGGGCAGTTAAAAGAAAACAACTGGACACTGGATCAGTTTCCAGGTAGCTCCCAGCACTTCACAGGCTTGTTTTTCAATACAAGATGCGTAGACCAATAGCAATGACATCTTTTGGAATCCTGGAAGAATAATTGAGAATTTTTTAGACTTCACCCCAGTTCTCCTAAATTTAAATGTGAATTTGAATGTAAAGATGGCAGATGCATACACTAATAATTGAAAGGCTAGACTCTAAAGGAAGCATTCCTCCGGATCCTCCCTCTCACTCTACTGGGCTCTGCCTCCACCGGGTGAATGACTAAAGATTTCCTTCTTTTGAAGTTGTCCTGGCTTGCACGTCATGGTTCAATTCACAACCTGAATCTTATCTCATTTCTAGAAGTGAAAAGCCTTGCTCTGCTATCATGCATCTAAAACATTGTTTGGAACTTTGGCCAGAGTTTCTTTGGTTCCCACTCTCTGTGATTCCGGAATCTGTGAGTCATAGTCATCAGAGTGATCCGACACGGGAAAGTCCCCTGGGATGCGGATGACAGGATTTGCTAAGTGCCATGGGGCAGAGAAACACAGGAATCACCAGTTTGAATATTTGTAATCAACCATAATACCCAAATATATTAAAACCCAAAGATAAGTATGCCAATGCACACCATACAGAGTCCTCAGTGGCACAAAGGGAGCTTATAGGGGTATGCTCCAGAGTTCTTATCTCAGGGCCCATGTACTGTTTCTCTGTTTTTTTCTCAGAACAGCTATTCCTCTCTCACTTTTGGTCTACGTGCTTCAGAGAACAATGGTCCCATCTTTAGTTCCAGGAGTGGACATGAAACTCAAACTTACTGGTGTTGAACATCAACAGTGTGGCCAGGTCAGGCAGACTCAGAGATAATCACCAGACTCTCCCTGAGGAAAGGCGGGTGGCCAAGGTTTTGTCCTGGGCCAGAGAGTAAATATGCTAGTCTTTCAGGGCCCTGCCACCACATACCATCCCAATTACATATCCACCTCTCTGTTTATTTGCAGATCTAAAAATACAAGTAACATTCTTGGCTTAATGACCTTAAAATAAATGTCTGTGTAACTGTCTTGGCCCTCAGACCAATATCAGGCAAGTGACTAGGAGGAAGAAATTCTCTTTTTGCTGTGATAGAAAGTGTGGGAGTGTCACCGAAGAAAACAACAGACAAAAGATAAGCAGAGTCACGAGGACACTTGAGACCCATCAGCTCTACTCCCCAGTGTCCAAGTGCGGGAAACAGGAATGTCCTTTTCTCCCTAAGTTGTTGTATGCTGCCTTTTCCTTTACCTTTTAATCACAGGAGTCCTACTATAAAGATGCCCTCTCAGTTCACCAGCACCAGTTCTTGAAATAAACCAGCCTCTCCTCAGTGCCTCATCCAGAGTGTTCGTGAGATTAGTAAGCCTTGAGAATTCTTCTGACCCCATCAGTCTCATCGCACAGCAGGCATTGGTTGATATCATTGACACGGAAGTACCCCTAATGCTAACACTGAAAACTGACAGGCTACAGAAGCAGCATCGCAAGTCAACAGGGAAATGATCATGAGAAGCAAATGAAGTTGAAAATAATGGCGACTGTTTAGGGAAAATTCGCTCACCTCGCCTCGTAAAACAAAATAAATCTCAGAGTAAGCTGATAAACAAAAAATGTACATAAAGCCAGATGTTCATAGTTAGTACAATTAAATAAATAGGAATTGAAACAAAATATAAACATCATTTATGAACAAACTAGCAAATACTGGTTGGGGTGATATATTTTATAGCAGAAAAGGTGCTGGAAATATTAGCAAAAGTCCAGTCGTTGTCAAAGGTCCCAAATCGAAATAAAGCAGACAAAGTTTGAAGATAGAGCAAAAAAAGTGTGTTATATTGATGGAATGGGGAGGTAGCGAACAGACATCTCCAGAACTGCCATCCTCCCAATGCCAACTGAGGACAAGGCCAGTGTTTTTACAGCATTCAGAAAGGGGAGCTGTGCTAGGGAGAACATGACTAATAATACAGCAAAAATTAGATAGGGGCTCAGTAAATGACCAAACACCAAAACTGGTTGCAGGACCAGTAACAAGATTTTGTATGTAGATCTCAAATGCCAGTGCTATATCCTTAGAAACATGCTGAAGGAGAATTGATGACTTGATCTTAACATGGGTGGAATGTAACAGCATCTTCTGCATGAGTAAGTGATGCAAAAACATTATCTGGTTGGAATCTGAAAGAGGCAAAGCATTGCATTAAGACATTCTAGTGTCCCATTAACTATAACGAGGCCCACTTCTCCAAAAGTCTATGACTAGAAAGGTTTATGGTGCCCTTATTCATCCACATCCTATTATACCCAGTTACAGAAACAGACATAATCATATAGTAAGTGAAAGTATACTTCTTTACAATTTTTTTATAAAAATAGTTTTTCAATTAATAAAGAAATTTCAATCAGCAATTTCCCTTAAAAGAAACTAGTCCCAGAAATATGTATAAATATGCACAAGGAATGTTTCCACTATTCTATAATTTTACATAGATGTGTAAAAATATAGGACATCTAGAAATTCACATATAGATTATTTTACAAAGAGAATAGGATACTATTTTATTAGCATAACAGTTACCAATATCAAGTTTCTTTAAATACTGAAAGATCTCCTCAAATTTTATACATTTTACAGTTGAGATATCATCTCATAAAAGAATTAGAACTTCTAGCAATTCATAATAATTATATTACATTAATATATCAAACGTTTAGCTACACCATTTATTTTTATCCTCTAGCCCTTATTGCTAGTACATAATGGGAAAAAACAAGAGCGAACACAAAGATTGTTTGCAAGATTATATAAGATGATGACAGCAGATGTTTCATAAATATTAGCTGTCTCCCGGCACTTCTCCCAACATTTTCTCTAGAGCTGTACCTAATCAAAATGTATGCGGGTATGTGTTTTCCAGCTGGATTATAATATATAGAGAGTCATTTAAAGCATCATAGTGTTATGGATATCTGATTTTAGTTATGTGTGAATTGAGACTTAACATTATAGAGATTTGTCCAAGGTAGAACACTCAAGAAGCAGCAGATTTTATGACGATCCAGGTCTTTCTTGGTTTATTGTTGCAAAGCATGATCCATCAATGCTGAAAACCAGGCAGCCTGTAAAAACCTGAATGCCTAAAGGACATCTTCCCACCTCTGCATTTTAACAATCACCTTCTTGTTTTCACAGCTGATAGCTGTGAAGTGTCCTGACTTGGATGTGCTCCAACCAATTGTCTTGGTTTCATTTTGTTTTTAGTATGAATTAAAATTCTGGCAATAATAAAGCTTGCTGGCATTTGAAATGCTAGATTAGATTTTTCCTAACTATCTTCACTGGGTACCTTTATAAACAGGAGACTGATGACAATGGAGAAGAATTTATGCCAAAAGATTAAACAAAATAATGGGTGAATTTCTCACTATAAACTAAGAGTTAATTTTAAAGAGTGAATATCCCTAGGAATGTATTTGCTGAATATTTTTAAAGATCTTTCATGATCATAAAACTTATTGCAACATTATCCTCTCAGTATCTGCCTACTCACCTTTGGAAAACAGAAATACGAAACTGGAATAGATTGTGCTTCATTTTGCATGACTGTTCCAAGCTGTGTGGGAGGGCTGTGTGTGTTCTTGCTTGCATATCTTTGTGGAGATATATTATATAGACCCTGCTGTCCTGAGGAGTGGTGGGTGTTGGACCATGTGGAATTAGTTGTGTGTTTGTGGGAAGAAAAGTTGTAGGAGGCTGGTGTGAGGTGTCTGGAACACGCATCAGTGTGTGAGTTAAAGATGAGTCAAGTGTGTGCCTAATAGGCAGCAACATCCTTACATGTGCTTATGTGGGGCAAAAATTCACTCTCAGTGTACCCTGAATTAGATCTGAGCTGACCTATGGAAAAATCCAGGGAATATCTTCTAATGGTCGCTTCGTGCTTAACTATAAATCAAATGTGGCCATGGCAGCACAAGAGGAATCAATTTTCCAAAATATGGAAATGCTACATTTCCATCACAGCCAAGGAATGAAAGCAAAACTTTCCAATTTAGAATCAGTCAGTGTTTCAAAACTGTGTGCACAAAAGAGCTTTGATGGAAAAAAATTGTAATATATGGAATAATGCAGAATTTAGTATCTACTTATGTTTATCATAAAAGTTTAATTTTGTTCTTAAGAACAGGATAGTTTGGATTTTAGATCAAGTGTGAATATACTTTTAATTACTCATTACTGCTGATAATGCTTCTCTGAAAATCTGCTAATCTATGTATTTCACACTAATCGAGGTCTATTCATTGTTGCTGGATATAAAATGTAACATATTCTTCCAGGCTTGCGAGACACTGTAAATTAAATGTACTTCTAGTTTTGTTTTTTCACTACTGCCAATGCTCTTCTTCTTGCCTGTAATTCACTCAAAATATTAAAATTCTAGTCTTACCATCTGTTTCCATAACCAAATTACAAATTTTTGAAAGGATGGATGATGCACTTTGTGTTTGCATGCAATTCCTAATAGAGCAGGCACTCAATAAATATTGATAAATTGAACGCATATAATTTAAACATATGCTAACTGAGATATGTATAAAATCCCATGGAAAGACAGGAGGGAAGAGAAACCAGAAAAGTACCTGAATCACAGAAGCCCGGTTCATAATGGATGAATAATAGTTTCTATTATTATAAGTTTTGCATATCCCTATCTATTTTCCCAAGTAACTACACAATTAATTCCCCTCCTTCTACCACATCATCTTACTGCCATGGATAGAGAAAGTGTATCTGGTGGTAACCTTACTGGCTCTGCCATGGAGTTGGTTTCCTTGAAGATGGTATGCAACATTGAGTCAACACTGAAGAATAAGCTAAAATGAAGCCAGACTCATTTTTTAGCCAGCAGCCACATCAAAGAGGTATTTCATAACAAATAGAACAAATCTAAGCTACTCAATACATTGGCATCCTAAATAATAAGGCTTACTCACTTCATTCATTTGTCCATTTAGCAAATATGTATTTTGTACCTTCTGTGTACCAGGCACTTCTTAGGGTTTGGGGGGAGAAACTTGTTTTCAAACTCCTATTCCCTAAGGGCGGAGCTTTGTTGGGTAAAGTGTGAAATACTTCATTCAGGACAATGCACAAGACTGGTTTACCCCAGGTTTAAGACAATATTCTAAAAGTTAGCAAAAGTTATTTCAAAACAATGAAGAATTGTTCATATAAAATGTACTGAAGTTGCATATGTTTTTCTTTTGTTAAAGTGACTTAGGCTGCCCTGGGAAAGAAGGAGTGGGAAATCTTCAGAACCTGTTTAGGTTACATAGTTACAGTTTAAGTCAGTACTTAGTCCACTTGGATTTCCCTCAAACAAAAGTACTAAGTAGGCAGAAGTGAACCTCAGGAGCCACACAGAGACACATCCTAAGATTTCCTCACAACCAGTCCTTATTTACAAAGACTCTTCAAAGTGATCGTTCAATGAGCATACTCTTAAGAAAAAAATCTGAAAGAGACATGCAAAAGAATTGCCTGTCTATATGCCGATACCATCTCAAAGCATATGGTGAGGCAGTAGAATCAGGTCATTTTGAAATTTGTATGTAATAAAACTTGTAAATAACCTAAGGTCCAGACCAATCGTAACAGATTCCGTTTTGCACCTAGAATCAGTACAGCTATTTCCATGTAATTGTCATGAGTTGTATCTGGAAAGCTGTACAGTATCATCTGTTGGAAATTCATAAGAGTCTCCGTCCTCTCCCCCCAACCCTTTCTGTTCCCTCCTATTTCACAGGGGCTAAAAATCTGTAAATGATATTTCCCAGAATCCCTGTGCTATTTCCCACCAGAAAGACTTGGAAGGAAGAAGATCAGAATGGTGTTCAGCAGCAGTGAGACTTTGCATAAGCCTCCTGTGAATCACCTACCTCAGTTCTGGAGCTGTGAATATCACCAAGTGATTTACAGCACTTTTTAGAATTTCTGAAGCAAAGCAAAAGTTATGATGTAATTCCTTTTCTTAAAAAAAATCATTGTTTAAGAAATATTGAGTATACCTGTGAACCAAGTATCGGCATGGCTCTATGTGATATCAAATCAAATAAATATTTCCCTGCCCCAAATATTATAATTTTATAAGTATATGCCTACAACAAAAGATACAAGGATATTCATACCTACAGAGACTGATTCTCTCTCTTGTTTAAGATGGGGAGGAAAGGAAGTCCTGGTTTTGCTTACACTGAATACTGAATGCAGCAATTTGAACCTGTATAGTTGCCAAGGCAATGCCAACTGTCTATGACAGCATATGGGGGTAGGCAGATACATACCTACACAGACACAGGGACTTGGTAAGCTTCCTTTGTAAGCTTCCAAACTAAAAATAAGTTTTCAACAAAAATTATATTTTATCACATTAAAATAGCCTAATTTGCTAGGCCATGGAGAATAGATGTCTACACAGATAGGGCAGTTTGAAATGTGATTTCAGTGTATTAAAAGATGAAATTTCTTTCGCCTCATGCACTTGAGTCTTCTCACCGAATAGTGCTAAAGCAGCATGAAGAGCCCAGTGAAAACGTTTATCAAGTTCACTTCTATCTGCCCTGAGAAACATCCATGTCCTTTTATCAAGCTACAGAAGACTATAATGAGAAAATAATGAATAAATCATTCAATTCAAGTATCATTTTATATAGAATTCAAGCCAAGATTTAAAAACTGCATTCATGATGTCAATTTTACATTTAATTCAAGTAGGAGACACAGAGTTGTTTTTGTAAAAGATGAACTGAAATAGTGCTAAACTTTTGATATTGTCTTTTCACTGAAATCAATGACAAAGTCAAAGGGAAACTGGATAATTTGCTTCTCATTTTGTGTTTTAGTCTGAATATTTCTCTTAAGAAGAAAAACTTTCTTTGGTCCTCATGACACAATTTAGTGAAACATAACGATTACATATGGAATAATTCATTAGGTTAATAAGAGATTAACAATATTGTATTCAGGAGCACTTAATGATAACAAAACAAAACAACAACAACAACTAGGACTCAAAACAAAATGCCAGCCAATACAAGTCAGCAACAGTTTCAGAACAGAAGCATTGCCACTAAATCGAAAATCTCTGGTATGTCAAAGTTAATAGGCATCCTAAAAAACAAAGTGTAGAATATAGGGGCATTTCCTGCTATATATCGCCAAAGCAGATAAGAAAGTTCCACTTTAAATTATCTTAAAGGAAAACCTAACATGTTATCGAACTACATTACTAGTGTATGGTACAGTAGAAAGCCTGACACCAAAGGCAATATTAGAAAAACAGGTTAAGTCCAAACATTTTGTCCATGAGGTTATGAGAAATATTACCTTGCCCAGTGCTGTAGGCAGGTACTTGGGAAATAAACCAAGGCAATGACACGATGTTGCAAAAGGGGCATCTGTCTTCAGTCTCACCCCCAAACCCAATGTGCCAATGCAAGCTGTTATGCTTGAAATACCCAATGGATGGATTAAAAATGAGCAAATTAATGAATGCAAAAAAAAAAATGTCCTCCTGATCCATCCGTGAGTTCAGAAAGAGCAGAAGATAAAAGCAACACAAGAACAGCATACCCCTGTTAGAGAAATGTCATTCTCAGATTAAATAATTGTAGACACTTTGTAGGGACTATTTTGGGAAACAAACATCCAAGGAACACTTTTGATGAAAACGCAGTGCTTGAAACAAAAAATGAATATTACATCATCAGAAAAAATAAATGAAAACTAAACTAAGTGGCCTAAAATATTAGCATGATCACTCTTGAGAATTGCTAACTGATGTCCTAATTCTCATTCTCTGGAGATCATCAAATGCCCGAAGATGATTTATTTTCAAATACACAGATTTATTAACTTAGAATCTTGGGTATGTGTGTGATAGGGGAGATTGGCAGATATATTTTTAAAAGGTATTACAAAATACTTTAAGACAAAATATTTTTCTTGTTACCATTCTAATATTCACAGAGACAAGTACATGCATTGTCTCATGATAGGCATTCAATAATAGATGTGCTGAAATGAAGACAACCTCCCCCTTTAAAACTTCATTCACGGGGACCAGCACTGTGGTGTTGCAGGTAAAGCCAGCACCTGCAGTGCCAGCATCTCATATGGGCACCAGTTCAAGTCCCAGCTGCTCCCCTTCCGATCCAGCTCTCTCTATGGCCTGGGAAAGCAGTAGAAGATGGCCCAAGTCCTTGAACCCTTGCACCTGCATGGAAGCCCCAGAGGAAGCTCCTGGTTCCTGACTTCGGATCAAGGTAGCTCCAGCTGTTGCAGCCATCTGGGGAGTGAACTAGTGGAAGGAAGGCTTTCTCTCTCTCTGTCTCTGCCTCTCTGTAACTCTGCCTTGTAAATAAATTAATTAATTTAAAAAGAAAACCTTCACTCACAAAAAAAAATGGATAAAATATATGGGACTGGCACTCTGACATAGCAGGAATGGCTGCTGCCCATGGTGCCAGCCAGTTCAGTCCCAACTGCTCTACTTCTGATGCAGCTCCCTGCCTGGGAGAGCAGCGGAGAATGGCCCAAGTGCTTCGGCCCTGCACCCATGTGGGCGACCCGGAAGAAGCTCCTGAATTCTGGCTTTGGACCAGTCAAACCCCCGCCCTTGTGACCATTTGGGGAATGAACCAGCGGATAGAAGACATCTTTCTCTCTGCACCGCCCCCACTCTCTTCCTCTCTCTCTCTCTCTCCCCCTCTGTCATTGTGTCTCCCTCCCTCTCTATATATACATCTGTCTTTAAAAAGATATTTTAAATGAATAAAAAATGACTTCTATCCTACAAGGGAAAGTCACTTTCAGTGAATAATTCAATAATAATAGCAATATAAAATAAGGAAAATATTTTTTCCTCTAATATAAAGTCATATTAAAAAGTAAAATGCCTCCTTCTGCGTTTTGCCATTCACAGATTACTCTAAAATTGGGTGTGGACAGGCATTTGGTTTACATATGGACATACATAACATCCCTGGCCACTTCTAGAGAACAGCATGTGAGTCACAATCATCATGCAAAACCAATGATGTGGATCGACTTTTAGCTAAGAACATATTAGCTGTTGCCAAGAAACCTACATATTTTCTACAGAATCTAACAATACATCATATCACGATTTTACAGCAAATATTCTCATGAAGAATTCAATCAGAAGTAGGCCCATATAGAGCTCTATTCAAATGTCACTAGCCTGGTAACTAAAATAGGAAAATAATGCATTCATCATAAGAGTAATGGCACATTATGGGTCTCTAAAAATGCCATATTCAAACCGCAGTATCTATAAATATCTAGTATATCTATGTTTTTTTTTCTATTCCTAAGTCTGGCTATTTTTGACATTATATGTTTTCACTTATTCTTGCATCTGATTAAGAAACATTATGTATATTCAGAATATAAATATGCCTGGAAGGCAGTGAAATGTGTAGACTGGTCTGATGACAAGCAGGAATGTAGGAATATATATATATGGGGTCCTTAAAAATTAATGATATGTATGTATATATAGATGTGTGTATGGATATAAATGTCTTAAAAATTCAGCACAAATGCACATTATGAAAACATTCATGGATTTAAACTCTTTTCACTAAAATAAACTCACCATGTCTAAATAAGATCTAGTGTGACACCTTAAGAAAGATAAGACATCAGTTTGAAAAGAACCGCTATCAGAGCAACAAGCATTCTGCTAAAATTGAAGCAAATACAATTAAAAAAAAAAAAAAAGGAAAAAGGAAAAACCAAATTGATTTGAAGCTCGAATGGAAGAATGGTGTAATTCTTGATGCTTTTTAAAAAAAAGTTGATGCTCCAGGAAATTTGCAGTTCACAAGTCAGTAACTTCTTTAAAGAAGGGATGGTGACTGGCGTCGCGGCTCACTAGGCTAATCCTCCGCCTTGCAGCGCCGGCACACCGGGTTCTAGTCCCGGTTGGGGCACCGGATTCTATCCCGGTTACCCCTCCTCCAGGCCAGCTCTCTGCTGTGGCCAGGGAGTGCAGTGGAAGATGGCCCAAGTGCTTGGGCCTTGCACCCGCACGGGAGACCAGGAGAAGCACCTGGCTCCTGGCTTTGGCGTAACGGCCATTGGAGGGTGAACCAACGGGAAAGGAAGACCTTTCTCTCTGTGTCTCTCTCTCACTGTCCACTCTGCCTGTCAAAAAAAAAAAAAAAGAAGGATGGTTTAAGAAAGTTGAAGATCATAGTAGCAAACCACTGACATCAATTTATAAAACAAATTAATCTTATTCATGCCCTAAATGAAGAAGACTGACAATTAATGGGAAAGTCAACAGTCAATGCCATAGATGCCTCAATTGGTTAAATTTACACAATGTACAATTTGGGACATGCTCAATCGGACCTGCCCCAAATGATGGAGTTAGAATTGTGCCAGGGGATTCCAATACAATCCCATCAAGGTGGCATGTACCAAGGCAATCTCACTAGTCCAAGTGATCAATTTCACTTCACAATTGATCACACTGATAGGTCTAAGAGTCAAAGGGATCACACAAACAAGACTAGTGTCTGCTAATACTAACTGAGAGAACCAAAAAGGGAGAGAATGATCCAACATGGGAAGCGAGATACACAGCAGACTCATAGAATGGCAGATGTCCTAAATAACACTCTGGCCTCAGAGTCAGCCCTTAAGGCATTAGGATCTGGCTCAAGAGCCCATGAGAATATTTTAGGCATGGAAAGCTAAGACACTCTGAAAAACAAAAAAAAATAAAATAAAAAAGAAGACCTAAACGAAAGATCTCTGCGAGTGAGATCCCAGTGGAAAGAACGGGGCCATCAAAGAAGGAGGTACCTTTCTCTGAAGGGAGGAGAGAACTTCCACTTTGACTATGACCCTGTCGGAATAAGATCAAAGTCGGCGAACCCTAAAGGCTTCCATAGCCTCGGCAACTCATGACTAGAGCCTAGGGAGATTACTGATGCCATAAACAAGAGTGCCAAATTGTTAAATCAACATCAGGAGTCACTGTGTACTTACGTCTCATGAGGTATCTGTCCTTAATGTGTTATCCAATGTGAAATAATGCTATTACTAGTACTAAAACAGTATTTTTACACTTTGTGTTTCTGTGTGGGTGCAAACTGATGAAATCTTTACATAGTATATACTGAATTGATCTTCTGTATATAAAGATAATTGCAAATGATTAAAAAATCTTGGTGTTAAATTGGAAATTGCATAGATAATTAATCAATTCTTTAAAAAAATCATGTAGGATCTCTGTCCTTAATGTGCTATACATTGTAAATTAATACTATAACTAGTACTCCAACAGTATTTTCACTTTGTGTCTCTATGTGAGGGCAAACTGTTGAAATCTTTATGTAATATGTACTAAACTGATCTTCTGTGTATAAAGAGAATTGAAAATGAATCTTGATGTGAATGCAAGGGGAGAGGGAGCGGGAAAGGGGAGGGTAGCGGGAGGGAGGGAAGTTGTGGGGTGGGAGCCATTGTAATCCATAAGCTGTACTTTGGAAATTTATATTCTTTAAATAAAAGCTTTATATATATAAAAAAATTTACACAATGCTGACTGAGGCGAACTTTCTACTCAATAGGTAACAAAACTGTATGCACAACAGCTACGGGCAAGAGCAGTATTTAATGGAAACTTTCAATAAGTGGGATCAGGATCCTGAAGCTTTGCTTTAAGGAATTGTTACAGGAGATGAAATATGATTTTACCAAGAATGATCCTTAAAACAAAGCACACTCAAAGCAAAGACTACCAAGAGGTGGATGAGCAAAGACCATACCAACAATCTTTTGAGATGCTCAAGACATTTTTCTTATTCAAGACATTTTTCATTTTCCAGAGAGCCAAAATCCATATCATCTAGTCTTAGGAGAAAGTTAGCCAAAGCTTAGCATAAAAATGCCCAGAAATTCTCCCCAAAGTCTTTTTACACCACAACTATGCTCCTGCTCATTTTTCTCATCAAACAAGGGCAATTTTGTGGGAAATTCAGTGAAAAATCATGAGGCATCCACCTTAAAAACATTAATTGGTTACTTATCACTTCATTTTGTTTCCTAATCTTAAAAAACCTTTAAAGGACATCTAATTTTTTGTTTTCATTCTTTTGACAACATAAAAAAAGATAGTATAGACATGTTTAAATTTCCAGAACCCTCAGTTCTTCATGTATAAACTAAATGATTAGTATCATCACCTGAAATATGTCTTCAATTTATGAAATTGATACATCGTAATTTTTTCTGAAAACTTCATAGGTTATTCCAGTTTGGGGACCAAGGCTCATGAACACCAGATTGGGTGAGAAAGAAGACAAGTTACACTAACATCACTTCTTAGTGCAATTAACTGGTGCAGGCATAGAATACTGTTCTATAAAAGAGGAGAATGCTAAGTGTGGGAAGTCAGCATGCACAATATCCTGTGAAAAGGGAAAACACTGAATAAAATAGTGCAATAATAGTTGCTTAGCTAGTGGCTCTGCAATTTGGTTTTCATTTTCTTTGAATTCTTTATTACCACTGAGATAGAATTATAAATAAATACACAGCATGCTACCAGGGCTCAACAGATAAAGGAGCAACACCAATAAGATGAAGTATTAGAAGACAATAATCAGATTGAGAAATTATGGGATAACTTAAAACATACCTTCCCCCCTTCATTTCCTTAGAGGTTCAAAATTGCTTATGATATCTAAAAATAAAAAATTAAAGTTATAGATGGACGTCTTTATGCTACCTTGTAGATTTTTTCTTTCTTCAATACCAAAAGTTATTGGTTTTTAAAGGTTAAAAACTATATATAATTTTTAATCTAATTTAAGTTAAATACAGAAGACTTTTACATGCTGTGCAGTTAGCTGTAACTCCCTACACCATAAAGAAATCAAATAGCTTAGAATTGAAAGGTTCTTCTGGGGCCAGCATGTGGCACAATGGGCTAAGCCATGACTTGCAACATGTGTGACGCCAGCTTCCCATGTTGGAGTGCCAGGTCAAGTTCCAGATGCTCCACTTCCTGCCAGCTCCCTGCTAATGCACCTATAAAAGTGAGGAGAAGTACCTGGACCCCTGCCACCCACATGGGCAACCCAGAAGGAGCTCTGGTCTCCTGGCTTGTAGTCATCTGGAGAGTGAACAAGAAGATGGATGCTCTCTCTCTGCCTCGCCCTCTCTCTCTGTCTTTAGAATAAAAAAAAAATGAATCTTTTTTAAAAAGAAAAAAGTTTATTTGGGTTCATTCCTTATTTTCAAGGAATAACCTAACATACCCAGAAATTCATACAAAAAGAATTCTCATCACGGAGTCACAAAATAACATTGTCATTAGCAGTTTCCTGTTATGTTGTTAGTATTGTGCCACTAATAATAGAAAATATGAAATTCAATAATTATTTTTTTGTTTTCTAGAGTAAAAATTTCCAAGTATGTATCCACACTAGTATATTTTTCTTTCAGCAGAATGTCAATATGCTGTTTTGAATAATCACAGAAGTATTAGAAATAAAACCAGGGCAGAAAACTGTGTGTGAGAATACATCACAACAGTGATTTTCATTTACTGTGTGCATTTGGACAAAACAAATAAATGAAGGCATCTACCAAAATAGAAACTTTGTTTTAGAGTCAACCTTACAGTCTAAAGTTTTGATTGTCTATTCAATGTTTCCCTACTTCAGCAGCCTTTTCATTTAGAGCAATATGTTTAATGTATACCTGAAACAAAATGCCAGAGTGGAAACTTCAGTTGAAATTCTAAGATCACAAGTATGAAATACCAAAGAAAATAAAAAATTAAATACACATCTCAAAGTAGTTGTTAAGCCTTTGGGTGATTCTTATTTTTTTTATTTTATTTAAGTTATACAAGTTTCATGTATCCCATAAATACAGATTTAGTATTGTGCCACTAATAATAGAAAATATGAAATTCAATAATTATTTTTCCCCTCCCACCCACACTCCAGCCTTTCTTCTAACTCGTCATTCACACTGATAATTTAGGAATTGCAAGCAAAGTTTTTAAACAGAATTTTCGAGAGGAATTTTTGGCTTTCTGTCCATTAGGAAAAGCTCTGGGAGTTGGTCGTTAGCAATTCTGTGCGCCAACGTATCATCTCTACAGAATGTGCTGATGAACTCTGCTGGACAAGCTTTGCCACCAGGACTTGCCCCACCTACTCCCAAATACTTGGATATCCCTGTTGAGTTGAGATCATGAAGGGCAAATCTTGCTCCTTTGCCAAAGTTAACTGAATCTAAACGTGGAAACTTGCCATGTGAACAGAGGTAACAGTGCACATGGAATCACTCTCAATCTTTATAAAATTCCTCCTGACGTGGTGGGTTCTTTATAATCGGTATTGTTGACTGTTTGTCACAGCTTCCTCCAACATAGTAAATTTGAAATTCATGTCATCTAGAATATTGGGAATTATTTTTGAATTTCGATGAACCGAGGACAGAGTTCCACGGCCATCACATTAAATGCATTAAAAATTCTTTCCAAATTAGCCTTGATATATTAATTATATCATCCAGAGGTAGCTTTTCAACTACCGTTTGTCAGTCATTCTAGTAATCACATTTTGTCACATCTTAGCAGATCTAAAATCAGATGGATGCCTCATTAGTACCTCTTGGCCAGGTACTAATCACGACATGGTTTCATTATCCATCAATGTGAAAACATCCTAAATGAGCAGCATCAACACTGACCGAATGGATGGCAATTTCTCAGAAAATGTTCTGGAAGTCACAGTGAGGTCTATCTTCACATGCTCTTGAAGCCACAAAGGACATTATAGTTCAGAAAGTCACAGACGCCAACAACTGAGAAGAATGTGAATCAAGAGCATCTGAATGTGAAGATATTTTAGAATTAACTACAAAGTTAATTTGATCTTAATTTTTAGTTTGATAGATAGAAGTTAAATGTACAATAGATGTGAAAAATTAAAACATATCTTTCAGTAAATACAGTCTTTCTGAATATAAAAAATACTGTGTCATACCAAAGGAAAATGCTGTTCTCAGGGCTTTCTCTGAGTTATATAATGAGGAAAGTTACAATCTGTGGCATTTTAGGTTGAACGTAAAACATTCTGTTTAAAATCTATTATTTCTCTACCAGATAGAGGGATACTTTGAGAAGTATTGTGAATTATCTGGCAAATGTCCAAACAAACAACATCTAAGCTCTACTTATTCATCAGTCTAGTTATATTATCAAAAACAAAACACAATTATATTTTGCTTAAATTATTCCAGGAGAACTGAATCTTAATGGCTATCATATCATTTTCTAAAAACAGGATGTCATTTTTGAGTACTCATTATCCATGACTTCACAATTATTAGGTTGTTTTTCCTAATAGAGTTCTTCTTTATTAAAAAAAAATGATGTTAATATGTAATCCTTATACCAGAAATTTTAATGACCACTTCTCCTTTAATAACCAATAGTTATACATATCCTCACGTACCTGATATACATGTGAAGGGTCTTCAAAAATTTAACAAAAAATGCATGGATTTCAAACATGTTTTGCATCAAAATGAGATCTTAATTCCGTCTCAATAAACTTTTTGAAATCCTTTCATAGATGGTTTTATTACTTTCCAAAAACTAAAATTGAGCATTTTGCAAAATTTTGGAATTTAAGAGATAGCTTTTGGAAAAAAAGTACTTATACATTTGAATATAATAAAACAAATTACCCTCTTGATGAGCCTGCTGCTTAAGTCCAGCTAGAATTTAAAGATAAGTTGTGGTGTTTGAAGGAAAAATTACACAGCTACATATATCGATTTTTAAGTATCTAAACTGAAGTTGTTTTGGAGGTCTTAAAAATCAAGTCACGATCACAATCACAACTGCAATCCAAATGTAAAGAATTACATAAAATAAAGTCATTTACCTATTTTTTAAATTCAATGTTTAATATAATATCTGAATATAATATCTAAGTTTTATTTACTCTCTTTGTGATCATTAATTTAAATGAATTCACCTTGAATTTATATTTTCTGGATTTCTGATACCTTTAAGATAATATTTGGTTCATAGTATCTGAAAAGTTTTTTATGTGGGCTAATGCACACTCACTGTTCTGTAATGACAACATCTATTTTTCCCTTTAGGCACAAATTCCAAATACTATCTTTGCTGTAACAATTTTGGCCACAGGGATTGTATTGTGAAAGAGGGAGAAATTATAAAATTGGACAGGAAATACTTTCCACTAACACCTATGACATATTTCTTTTGTATCTCTTTTAGTGATATATTAAAGCAGTAATTTTAGGTGTAGTCTCGAAGGCCAATCTGCCTGAATTTGAACCTCAGTTCCAACATGACTGCCTAGTCATTTAATCTATCTTGCAAACATAAGAACAGATCAGGAGACCCACACATCCCCCACACACACGGAGATTCCAATTCAATAATAATACATAGAACAATTCCTTTGTGAGAGCTGTTTGGGGGACCACCCAGAGAATAGCTTCCTGTGTCACCCTACTCTTGGATCTGATGGGATATGGAATACTCTAGCTGGCAGATGGCTTCTGAGAAAGAAATGAGTTGGATGGCCTGCTGTTGCTCCATAGAAAAGGATAGCAATTTTGAAGATAGCAATCTATATAGCTTGACAGCACTTCCCTCATGGTATAAAGATAACAAAGGTTCTGGAATGTGGTGGACTTGCAGAAGTGCTTTCCTACCTACCTGACTTAGAGTGCTAACAGGATCAAGCACATTCTGCAAGGCTAGAGGAGGGACCACTCTTGTGGTGCAGCATTTTAAGCCAATGCCTGCAATGAGAGCACCCCCTATTAGAGTGCCAGCTTGGATCCTGGCTGCCCCACTTCTGAATGTGCTCCCTGCTAATGTCCCTAGGAAAAGCAGAAGAAGATGGCCCCAACACATGGGACAGCTGTATGGAGTTTCAGGCTCCTATATTTGGCCTGGCCCATCCCTAGCCAATGTAGCCATTTGGGGAGTGAATTTGCAGATGGAAGATCGATGTCTCCCCTCTCCATCTCTTTGTCACGTAGCCTTTGAAATAAATAAAATAAAACTTTTTTTAAAAATTAAGAAGAATCCTATAGGACACTGAAAGCAAGGGAGTGTTGGGTGGTAGGAGCTCGAGCTATCCTATGATGCCATGGAGGCTCCCCAGAGACAATAAGAGATTATGAGCTACTAACCACAATCAAAAATAGAAAAGAACAAGGAAACCCCTCAGATTGGGAATCAGATAACAAGCTGCAGAGAGGACACACCCAAAGTGAAAATCTCTAGATAGGCTAATTAATAAAGGTGTTCTCTTAATAAAGCCAGCCCAAGGATGACAGGACAGGAGACAGCTGTTTAAAATGTGCATATAATAGCTCAAAGTTACATGACATGTGAATAATCAGGGAGAAATGGCCTAAACAAAGGAAAAAATAAATCTTTGAAAACTATTCCAAAAATAACAGTATATGAGTTTCCTGACAAGAATTCAAAATAACCATCATACATATATAATATTATAAATATGCAGCAAACAGGAAAATAATGAATGCATACAATGGGAATATCAACAAGATATAGAAAATATAAGCAAGAATATATAGAAATTTTGGAGTTGAAAAATAAAAACTGAATCGAAAAATTCAATAAAAGATTTCATAAGCCAACTTGACCAAAAAAGAAAGAATCAGAACACTCAGAAGTGATTATTTGAAATTATCTATGCCTGAGGGCAAAAGAATAAGGAAACTAGAAGAGAGAAGAAAGTTTGGGAGGCATATGGGACACCATCAAGCAGATCACTAGATACAGCTTAGTGCTTCCAAAGCTGAAGAAGGACGAAAAGGAAAACAAATATTGACTGGAAAAATAATGAAATACAACTTCACAAATATGGACAAGGCAATGAACATCTAGGTATAAGGAGCTCCAAAGATCCACACCAAGACAAGCTGTAATCAATTTGCT
Organism: Sylvilagus floridanus; assembly: GCA_949820135.1. Lineage (NCBI taxonomy): Eukaryota > Metazoa > Chordata > Mammalia > Lagomorpha > Leporidae > Sylvilagus > Sylvilagus floridanus. Next base: position 109,476,854 of record OX463238.1, on the reverse strand, counting down.
AAAAGTCAGACTGCACTTTTTAAAGCAACAACGAGAGAAAATCACCTCTTCACATACAAGGGAGCCTTCATAAGACTCTCAATGGTTTTCTCATCAGAAACCTTGTGGGCCAAAAGGAAGTAGAATGATGTGTTGCAAGTAATACATTTCAACCACTGTGTAATGAGGAGAACCAAAATGCCAATCAAGACAACCATACTAGCAAAACTGTCCTCCAAAATTAAAGGAAAAATAAAGATGTTCTAAGATAAACAAAAGCTGTATCAGTTAGTCACTGTATATCTGCCTTATAAGACATACTGAATAAAGTCCTTGAGTTGAAACACGACTGCTAGATAGTGACAAAAAAAGCATGTGAAAATATAAAATTCACTAATAAAATTATATGAGCATATTATGCAAAGAATTATGCATAAGCTTTTTATAAGTAATGGATAAGTCACTTTTAATTCTGATATAGAAGTCAAAAGAGAAAAGTATATAAGTAAATATAAAATATGTTAATGGACACACAATATAAAAAGATATAAGCTGCAAATTCAGTAATATAAAGTGGAGGATGGCTAAACAAATATAGTTTTTGTATGTGATTCAAGTTAAGTTGGTATCATGTTGAAATAGATTGTTACTGTCACAAGACTTTTATGTACACTAAATGGTAATCACAAATACCTACACGAGAACAAAAAGGAAATGGAAAATGAAATCAAAGCATGACAAAAAATTCAATAAAATATAAGACAGCAAGAGAGGAAAAGAGAAGATCAAAGCTACATGACAGACAAGAACACAATGAACAAAACAGAAATGGTATGCCTTTCATTACAGTAATTATTTTAAATTTAAATAGATTAAGCTCCCTAATCAAAATACATAGAGTGTCTAGAGAGAGAGAGACACAGAGAGAAAAAATTAAAGTGCAAAATTTGGCCTACTTATTACGATTCCAGTGAATTTACCCACATCCCATTTTGGAGTGCCCAGATTCAGTTCTCACCTTTGACTCCTGATTCCTGCTTCTTATCAATCCAGAGTCTAGGAGGAAGCAGTCGGAGCTCAAGTGTAGACGCTCTGCCACCCATATGAGAGACCCGGGTTACATTCCTAGCTTCCAGTTCCGGCTCTGGCCCTGCTTTAGCATTTGGTGACATTTGGGAAGTGAACAAGAGAATGAGAGCTCTCACTCTGCTTGTTCTTCTGTCTCCCTGCAACTCAAAATATAAAAAATTTTAAAAAGAAGACCTAGTTGTGTTCTGTCTGTTGGAGACTCACATGTGATTTCAGTGATTATGTAGAAAACAATGAAAAAAATGGGGACAAATATTTGATATAAACATTATCCTAAAGAGAGTAGGACAGCCACATTATTGACAAAATAAACTTTAATTCAAACTCTGACACAAAAGGCTAAGAAGTAGACTATGAAATAGTAAAAGGTTCAATCTCCCAAGAAGATATTGCGGTTATTAATACAAGAGTACTTGAAAAAGCTTGTGGAAAATGAAACTAAAACATGAGTCTATTTTGTTACATTAATTTTAAATCCAGGAGTATATTTTCATAAATCCTATTTTCTGTGAACTTTTGGAAGATTCCCATAAATTCATAACTGTAACCAGAGCAGCCAAATGAACAAAGCACACATTGACAGAACTGAAGAGAGCAACATACAGCAACATAATAATGCTTGTATTTGCAATACCCCACTTTCAGTAAATTGATAGACTGTGCAGTCAGAAAGCCAATAAAGAAACAAATGATTTAACACTATAGACAAAACAGACCCAATAGAAGAATATATATGTGTCTCAAAGACATATAGTTCATTCAGCTCATTTTAACTCACAAAAAAAAATGAATAAGTTCAGGAAAATTTAAACAATATTGCCTTTTCCAAACACATTGTCATGAAACTAAAGTCAATAATAAAAAGAAAATTAGAATATTCAGAAATATGTAAAAATGAAAAGAATCTCTTATTGAACAACCAATGCATCAAGGAAGAAATCAAAAGGAAAGTTACAAAACAATTTGAGCAAACAAAAGCAAAAATACACCATGCCAAAACTTGGGGAACACAACAAAAACAGTGTTAAAAATGAAGTTGTTAACAATATATGTCTACACTTAAAAAGAAAGATCTCAAATAAACAAATTAGCTTTAAGTACCCAGGAACTACAGAAACAGGACCAAACTAAAATTAGTAGAAGGAAGGAACAATCAGTATTAGAGAAGAAATCAGTAAAATAGAGAATAGATTCCCCCTGAAAGATATAGACCAAAGCTGCCACCACTCTGATAACACTGCTCCTAATCCAGCACCCCAGCCAGAGGAAAGGGTTCCATATACAAAATATTAGAACGAAGTTAGACTGGCTGAACAAAAATCCTACTAAATAAGTGACGAGAACTGCAAGCAGCAGCGAGTGGAAACAAAGCGCACTGCCGCCACTGCTGTTGCCCCTTTCCTATCCCAGTTCTCTGGCGAGGGGACACCTGCTTGCCGGGAAAATGGATCTACACAGAGATTATGAGAACGGAGAGAGAAGTGCTGAGATCTGCAAATAGCACAGAGCCTCTGCAGGCTGAGAGAATGAATGAAGTGTGCCACCCACAGCTATCACCCCCATTCCTTCCCAGCTCCCCTGCTGCAGAGATGCCATTGTGCCATGAAGTGGTAAGCAGAAAGCATGTGACGGATGGCATTGCCACACACTGGCTTTCCCCATTACCAGGGGAAAGTTCCACATTCCTCATGTGGGTTAAGTCAAGGTTAGAGGGCTGACTGGGTCTGAGCAGCTACTTTGTTCAAAAAAAAAAAAAAAAAAAAAAGGATTCCACACTGTCTTCCTCCACAGACTTTTGCTGCTGCTGAGACACTGATGAGCTCTACCTGTCTAAGGGGAAAGCAAGCAGCCCCATGACTGCCAGAGGCTCCCAAAGACAAGACGGACACTTTCCGGAGCAGAGAGCAGGCTTGAGCACCCTGTAGCCACAAGAGTTCTAGACACAAGTCTTAGAGCCACACTTGCTTGCTCTCTGTGATTTAGAGAATTTCACCTTTTCTTCTTGGGGCTAGTTACCAGCAGCAGCTCATACATAACCCCAGAGGAAGAAACCTAAGGAAGCCCCTTCTTCAGCTCTATCAAACAGTGACAGAAGGTGGAGAACAAACCCCAGGACCATTCCCTGTGAGAACTGGGAATAGTCCCCTCTGTGTCCTGCAACTCTCGGATTGCCACTGCTGGTACCCAAACCCCTAGTGTAGCACACACCTGTGGGGTCTAAAGGACCCTTCCTGCATTCCTGCTTCAGCCTGGTGCTTGCCAGTCCACAATCCCTGGCATAGCTGGCACTCACACTGAGAGACCTGGGTAAGGACATCTTTGTATCCTACAGCTTCAGGACTACGGCTATTAGTGCTGTATTCCTTTGAGTTATTGAAACATACCATGCTGGATCCATGGAAAAGCTTACCCGCATTTCAGTGCTCTAGAACCACAGCTACAAGTGTACATTCCTCTGCATAGCATGCATTTGCCCTATATGTCTGGGGCATTTCCCATTTCTGGGACATGGCTTCTTGCTGCTGTTAGCCTCAGCAACACTAATGCCTACAGAGGAGAATACAAAGAAAGTTGCATCCACATCACACATTATGAGAGCCATAGCTATTGAAGTAACAAGTCCCAGAATCACTCAGGCTTTTCTGGCAGATCAATGGGACAGCCTCCTCTGTGTCCCACAGCATAAGAAATGTGGCTAAGGTGAACAAAAACCCTAGTGTGATTGACACTCAACTCTCTGGATACTACAGAAATCGATATTTGGATGCTCAGATTCACTTAAAAGTTATACTTGTACCTCCACAAACTGCTGCAGACTAGAAAATTGTGTCTCATAAGACATTACTGATACTGTTTACCTCTGAAGAAATCATTCACAGATTATATTTCTGGGCTAAACTAGAACTAAAGCAGAAGAAATCTCAAGTGACATCTCACATTGTAACTAAATATAAACACCTTTTCGAGTAAAATCACTCTATTGCAGATGTGCAGACATTAACATGGGGCACAGGAAACATGATACTTTCAAAAGAGCATAATAGTTCTCCAGAAATAGATCCTGATCTAAAGAAAATCTATGAAATGCTTGAAAAAGAATTCAGAATAATAATCCTAATAAAACTCAATGAGGTGCAAGAGAATATAAACAGACAGTTTAAATAAATGCAAAAAACAATAGATGATACGAATAAGAAACTCCATATAAAAAAGGAAATCATTAAAAAAGAACCAAACAGAAATTTTTCAGCTAAAATCTTTAAACCTGAAATAAAAAAAAAGTGAGAGCTTCAACAACAGAACAGATTAAGTGGGAGAATGAACTTACTGTCTGGAGGGCAAGACTTTGAAATATCTACACACAAAAATAAAGAGAAAAGAATAGAAAAGCATGAAGAAAGCCTAGACAACATACGGGATGCCATTAAGCAAAATAATATTCGTATTATACAGATACCTGAAGGAAAAGAGAAGGAAAGAGGCATTGAAAACCTACTGAATGAACCAGCACTGCAGCTCAATAGGCTAATCCTCCACCTGCAGCACTGGCACACCGGGTTCTAGTCCCGTTCGGGGCACCAGATTCTGTCCCTGTTGCCCCTCTTCCAGGCCAGTTCTCTGTTGTGGCCCTGGAGTGCAGTGGAGGATGGCCCAAGTGCTTGGGCCCTCCACCCCATGGGAGGCCAGGAGAAGCACCGGGCACCTGGCTTTGGATCAGCGCGGTGCGCCGACCACAGCGCGCCGGCCGCGGTGGCCATTGGAGGGTGAACCAATGGCAAAGGAAGACCTTTCTCTCTGTCTCTCTGTCTCTCTCTCACTGTCCACTCTGCCTGTCAAAGAAAAAAGAAAGAAAGAAAGAAAGAAAGAAAGAAAGAAAGAAAGAAAGAAAGAAAGAAAAGAAAAGAAAAGAAAAGAAAAGAAAAGAAAAGAAAAGAAAAGAAAAGAAAGGAGGGAGGGAGGGAGGGAGGGAGGAAGGAAGGAAAGAAAGAAAGAAAGAAAGAAAGAAAGAAAGAAAGAAAGAAAGAAAGAAAGAAAGAAAGAAAGAAAGAAAGAAAAAAGAAAACCTACTTAATGAAATAATATTTGAAAACATCCCAGGTCTTGAAAGCAATATGGACACCCAGGTATAGGAAAAAAAAACCCAGTGACTCAACCAAAAAAGATATTCTCTAAGGCATATTAGAGTCAAGATAAGGAGAAGATCCCAAAGAGAGAGACAAACATCAAGTTAACTATAAAGCAAAACCAGTTAGACTAACAGCAGACTTTTCAGTAGAAATCCTGCAGATCAGAAGAGAGAGAGATGATATATTCACTCATAAAAGGAAAAAAAAAAAAAAACCTTGCAAGAAAGGATTCTGTCCCAGTTGCCCCTCTTCCAGGCCAGCTCTCTGCTGTGGCCCAGGAGTACAGTGGAGGATGGACCAAGTGCTTGGGCCCTGCACCCCATGGGAGACCAGGAAAAGCACCTGGCACCTGGCTCCTGCCATCGGATGAGCGCGGTGCACCGGCCGCAGCGTGCTGGCCGCGGCGGCCATTGGAGGGTGAACCAATGGCAAAGGAAGACCTTTCTCTCTGTCTCTCTCTCTCACTGTCCACTCTGCCTGTCAAGAAAGAAAGAAAGAAAGAAAGAAAGAAAGAAAGAAAGAAAGAAAGAAAGAAAGAAAGAAAGAAAGAAAGAAAGAAAGAAATTCTAAATCCATTGAAGCCATCCTTTAGAAGTGAAGGAGATGAAGTGTTTACCAGGCAAGCAAAAACAGAGATCTCATCACCACCAGAACAGGCTTATAAGAAATCTTGAATGAAGACTTACATTAGAAGTAAACATCATGAAAACACAGGATACTATCAAATTAGCTCTGAGAGAAGATACAATAAGTAAACAATCAACAAAATGGCAGGAATCAATTCTCATCAGCATTAACCTTGCATATAACGGGAGTAGCTTCCCCAATAAGAAGACATAGGTTGGCTGAATGAATTAAAAAAAAAAAAACTAACAGATACCTGGAATCATCATCATTTGCATCACAAGCAAAGATACGGATGGGTGAAACTGAAAGTTGGAAAAAGGTATACCATGCAAATGCAAACCCCAAACAGAAGTAGCTGCGTTCATATCAAATAAAACAGACTTTAAATTAAAAAAACTATAAGAAAAGTAAAGGAAGGATATTATGTATTGCTAAAGGATCAATTCAGCAAGAAAATATAGCAATCAGAAATATATATAATCCAACATAAGAGCACCAGATTTTTATACAGCAAATATTATGAGATCTACAGGGAGAATTAGGTTCCAGGACAATAATAGTGGTGTACTCTAGCATCTCATTTTTAAACAATGATAGATTATCCAGGAAGAAAATCAAAAAAGATACATCATTGTTGAACCATACTACTGAGCAAATGAACCTAACAGACATTTACAGAACATTTCATTCATCAGTTATAGTGCAATAATTCTTCTCATCAGAATATTGAATATTTCCTAGGATATACATTATATTAGACTACAAATCAAGTTTCAATACATTTTTAAAAATTAAAATTATACATATACATTCTCAGACCATAAGGGCATGAAAATAAGAAATAGATAAGCAAGAACAATAGAAAATTTACAAATACATGGAAATTGAACATGACCAATAGATGATTCAGAATATTAAAAAAGGGCATTTTTAAATTTTTTGACACAAATGAAATTGAAAACATAAAATATCAAAACTCATGGGATACATGAAAAAGCAGTTTTAAGAGGAAAGCTTATAGCTATATATTTTTACATTAAAAATAGAAAGATCTCAAAATGGCAATTTAACAGTGATCTCAAGGACTTAGAGAAACAAGAACAATCCAAACCCTAAATAAGCATTAGACAAGAAATAGTAAGAGTTACAGAAGAAATTAAAAGAAAAAGTCAGTGGACAAAAATCTGCTTTTTGAAAAAAATAAATTCCCTCAACACTGCTCTCTCCATATCCCATAAGTTTGATAGGCTGTGTTGTCATCTTCATTCATTTCCAGGAATTTTTTTATCTCCCTTTGGATTTCTTTTATGACCCCACTATTCATTCAGTAGCATGTTCTTCAGCCTCCATGTGTTGGTCCATAGTGTAGATTTTTGATTCTTTGTTGATTTTCTGTCTTGTCGATTTTTCATTGGTGAAAGTAGGTTGTTGAAGTTTCACATTACAACTGTACTGGAGCTTATATCTCCTTCTAGATCCATTAACATTTGTTTTAAAGAGCCAATTGCCCTGGCATTGGATGCATATACATTTATTATAGTCACTTCTTCCAGTTGAATGGATCCCCTGATCATTATATAATGTCCTTTGTCTCTTTAACAATCTTTATGTTAAAGTCTATTTTGTCTGATATTAGGATGGCTATTGCTGCTCATTTTTGCTTTCTATATTCATGGAATATCTTTTTCTATCCATTCACTTTCGGTCTGCATGTATCTTTAGTTATAAGATGTGTTACTCTTAGGCAGTAAATAGATGAGTCTTCTTTATGAATCCATTCAAACAGGCTGTATCTTTTATTTGGAGAAATTAGGCCATTCACATTCAAGGTTACTATTGATAAGTAATGATTTTTCCCCGACATTTGTTAAAAAATATTCCTATTTTTCGCTTTGGATTTCCTTTGTACTTTTACTATGAGATTTTCTGCCTTCACATTCTTTCATGATGATGACCACCTTTCAGAGTTTCTGTGTGTAGCATATACTTTAGCATCATTTGTAAGGCTGGATAAGTGATGACAAATTCTTTCAATTCCTGTTTGTTATAGAAGATCTTGATTTCACTTCATTTATAAATAAGAGTATTGCAGATTACAGTATTTTTATATTTTTTTTAAATTTATTTGACAAGTAGAGTTATAGACAGTGAGAGACAGAGAGAAAGGTCTTCCTTCTGTTGGTTCACTCCCCAAATGGCTGCTATAGCCAGCACTACACAATCTGAAGCCAGGAGCCTGGTGCTTCTTCCTGGTCTCCCATGTGGGTACAGGGTCCCAAGCACCTGGGCCATCCTCCACTGCACTCCCAGGCCACAGCAGAGAGCTGAACTGGAAGAGGAGCAACTGGGACTAGAACCCGGTGCCCATATGGGATGCTGGCACTGCAGGCAGAGGATTAACCAAGTGAGTCACGGTGCTGGCCCCTGCAGGATACAGTATTCTGGATTGATTGAGGTTTTTTTCTCTTAAGACTTGGGTATTCAAGGAAGGAGCAGACACTCCAGTAAGTTAAGGAGACATAGCTAAAAAGTAAGATACATCAGTAGAGAAAACTGTTTCCACAAACGCCTTAAAATAAATACAGGACACAAGAAACGAGAACAAGGAAGACAACATTAAATCCCAAATCAAAACAAAAACACTTCAATATTAGAATGTGAAGATGAAGAGATTGATGAAATGACTGAAAAGGAATTCAAAAGAATGATCATAGGATTACTCAGAAGCAATGGGAAGCAAATTCTTGAATTAAAGAAATCCAGACATGGCACGAATAAAAATTATCAAGAGAAATCAAACTGAAATACTGTAAATGAAGAATTCAATATGTAAAATCAAAAATACAGTGGAAAGTCTTAACAACAGATCTGTTGAGGCAAAAGAAAGAATATCCAAGCTAAAAGACACATCTTTGGAAATATCTCAGATCAAAAAAGAAGAAGAAGAAATTAGAAAAATTAAAAACACTGCTTGAAATCAATGGGATACTATGAAACAACTCAACATATAGGTCTTAGGAGTTCTTGAAGATGTGGAAAGAGAGAATGCGTTGGAAGGCTTATTCAGTGAAATAATAACAGAAAACTCACCTAATTTGGTGGAAGAAATGGACATCCAAGTACAACAGGGAGCACAAAGAACTCCTATTAGACATGACCAGAGAAAATCTTCAGCATGACACATTGTGGTCAAGCTTTCAGCAATAAAACATAAAGAAAAGATTCTAAAATGTGCATGAGAGAAATGCCAGATTACCTTCAGAGGATCTCCAATTAGATTGACAGCTGATTTCTCATCAGAAATCCCACAGGCTAGGAGAGATTAGAAAGGCGTAGTCTAAGTTTTAAGAGAAAAACATTTCTTAAAAGAAAAAATTCTTCCATTTGTAAATACTTAGATGTACCTGGAGGGCAGTATGCTGAATGAAATAAGCTAACCACAAATACATAATGCTTAATTCCAATTATGTAAGGTGTTTAACTCTTAGAAGCAGAAAGTAGAAGCTGGTAACAAGGAAAAAAGGGAGTAGATGTGATGAGTTTCTATTCAATGGATATAGAATTTCAGTCCTGGCAGATGAAATGTTCTGTAAACCTCTCATACAGAGATGTGCATACAGTTCGCCATTCTGTACTGTAAATTTGAAACTTTTAAGAGAGTTGATTTTACACTATATAATTTGTTTGCAGTGATAAATAATTATGTTACCTAAACTATATCATTGTTTAAAACTGAGTAAATATTTATAAGGGTTAATTTGTTGATAAATGTAGTTTCAATGGAATAGTACCTGGAATGTTCAGTGCTATTATCTATTTTTATATAAATTCAAAGAATTCAAAATTGCTTTTGTATAAATATGTAACTTGTGCTTAATATATATTGATGTTATTGATAAATAATTATCAAAAGATGAAAAAGCAAGTAATTTACTCAGTAACTAACAATGTATCAACCAAACCTACAGCACAATTTGCTAGAAGAGTGATTGTTTGAAAATTGATTGCATGTAGGTATCTTGGTAGCCTACTACACTTTTGTCAGTTTTTAATCTGTTGTTAAAAGCATCTAGTGACTACTCTACTACTATTATTCATTATTTCCTCATATACCAACATTCAATTAAATGTATTTTCTTATGCTACATTTTTCATTGATATAGCATAATAAAAAAGAAATTTATTTAGCCCGTAATTCTGGAAGTTCAAGGGCATGACACTCAAATAGCTAGGTTTTGGTGAGGGCGTCATGTTAGATGGCAGGAGCATATATAAGAAACAGAGGCAAGTAGGAAGTTCGATATTGTGTGTGTCCCCACAATCATTTCTAAGGGTACACCTACAACTAGCCTAACGACCTTTCATTATTATGCCTTTTCTCTTAAACATTCTATACCATCACCCCATAGAATCTCCAGGAGAACAAAGCTTCCAACACATGAACCCTTGAGGGAAAAACTCAAATCACTTCCAAACCATAGCACACACTGAACTTCAATTTCTTTCACGACAGTAACAGATCAACTCTATTACTATCATATAACTGTGCAACATTAAGATTATACATACAGGGGCCGGCACTGTGGCATAGAAGGTTAAGCTGCCTCCTGCAGTGCTGGCATCCCATTTGGGCACTGGTCAAGTCCCTGCTGCCCCATTTCTCCTTGCTAATGTGCCTGGGAAGTCAATGGAAGATGTCCAAGTCCTTGGGCCACTGTCACCCATATTGGAGAAGAAAGAAGCTCTTAGCTCCTGGCTTCAGTCTGGCTCAGCCCTGGCTGTTGTGGCCATTTGGGGAGTGAACCAGCAGATGGAAAATTCTCTCTCTCTCTCTTCTCTCTCTCTCTCTTTCTCTTTCTTTTTCTCCCCCCCCCTCAGAATCTCTGTTTTTCAAATAAATAATAAAACAATTTTTTTTTAAAATATTAGACATACATACATGGTGAAACAGGAGTGAGAATACTTGGATTCACGAACTGGGTTTCCACCTTTAGCTATGCTACTTCAGGAAAGTTACTTAACTTTCTCTGGCTCACTTTCCTCATCTAAGATGACGAGTATGGAAAAAAGAGGTGCCTTCCAGGTTGATGTTTTTCCTAAGTTACCTGCATATACCTGGGTCTTCCTGCTTCTGACTTATGACACATTTCCATATATCATCATTTTCAATAGAATAAATTCCACTTTCCAAACTCACATACATGTCTTTTTTTCTCAAGATTAAAAGATGGACAATGGAAGTTAGCTTGCATGATAGAAATGCTCCAGAATTTTTTTGTCTGCTACTTGATTTCCCAATTATTCACAATGATTTGCCCATTCTCTACTTTTCAGGCTGCATCTTTTATACCCAAATTAATTCTTCTCAATGTTGTCTTTCACTATTACACCCTTTCCTCATCTCACCCTTCCATATTCAGCCGTGTGTCATGTAGATCAATGTAAGCTCTTTAGAATTCAGTAAAGTCTCTTTACCGATTATTCCAATCAGTCCCACAGAGTAAAGTGGGCAAACTCTTGTAAATTAATTGTTTTCCTTTTATCTGTATGAAACTTTAAAATGTTGCCAACAATTCTCTGTGTCTCGATTGTAATACAATCATGCATAACATTGAATGTAATCCCAAAGAATACCCTTGGAAAAAAGATGCAGAGCTTTGGCAGTACCAAAAGTAGCACCACTGGCAGACACAGACAGACAATTAAAGTGGAATGATACAGTGCTTTTCCTCTTGAGCAAAAGTGTTGGTTGTTCAAAGAATACATTACAGGGTCCAGGTCTTGGCAGAGAAATGGAAAATAGTAAATGTGTTAGATAAATCCGTTCTTCCATTTGCTGAAGATTTTGCCATTATGTTTGGGCTGCCAGTAAGAAGCAATCTTCTTAACCAAATTGCTTTTGAAATAAATTGCAATTTTTTACCAAGTATTACAATGAAGTGTCAATACTTTCAAAAACAATCTTTCTATCTTTTTCTCTGGTAGTTATGTTAATTTACTAGTAATGTCTTAACTTGCTGGACTTCTTAGTAGAATATCTATTAATCAACCACCAAATAACAAATGGCACAAGGTTGTACCAGCATGCCAATTCTGATGTCTGATACTCCTGTGGTTCCATTTAAGTGAAACCATTCTGCTCAATCTCCTGATAAAGAAATAACTCTGGATATATCCCATGTACAACCTGACTTAGCTCTCTCTCAACCAAACCAGAAACAATACTGAATCCAATTTCATCAACAACTCACAGGCTCTCCGCAGCACATAATGTTGCATTCCATGGCAAAGGGAGCTTAATTAAGTTGCTTTTCTCTGGAATTTCCACTTGAAGAGAAGCAAGCAATTAGTAGAGCTCAATGGATCCATACAGAGGATAGAGAAGGCTTTAAAGGCAAATGTCAAATCAGAGATGAGGAATCACAGAAAGTCAATTTGACAAACACACAGAAACTATGAAAACAGAAAAACTGCATGAAAATTCAGTATGCATGCTGACTCAGAAGCAGAGGACAGAAACAGGAGGACGAGTTGAGTTAATACATTGACACTAGATAGACAAGCCACACCCTCCCCCATTTGGGCATTGTGAAGCCTCCTAGCTGTAGCCCTGCGGTGATTCTGGCCCACTAGGATCCAGTCGCCTAACATCCAGCAGTCAGTGAAGACTTTTAAATCATGGATCAACGTACTTAACACACTTGACAGCTTTGCTTACCATCCGCCCAGAACTTCCCATTTTATTGAGAATAAACTGGAGTCCTTTTGGTACCACTTTCCTCTCCCGCTCACTTTGTTCCTTCATCCTGCTCACTTGAACCTACATCCAGAACTAAGAACAGATACCCACTTGTCTAAGAGGGCTTACTGGCACACCAACTCCAAAGTACTCTCAGGTACCATCCAAGCCCTCTGCGAGGCACTAATCCAGGGCCTGGTTTTATTTTCTCTTAAGTACTCTCATTTGCTGTGATGATTTTGTGTGATAATTAGCTAAGATTTACTGTCTTTCCACTCCAAGATAATGTATGTAAAGACCCCAGTGTGTAGAGCATAGCAGGGACTCACTTTACTTATAAGAAATGATGAAAGGAAAGGAGGGAGAAGCAGAGGAAAGCAAAGGTGTTCTTCTTGAAGAAGTCCCCGATGCAGCTGAAGTCCTGTTTAATTGTGGGCTGGTTTTCTTCCATGAGATTTTGGGTTGCCTGCAGTCCCTGCTTTGTCTGGGATCTAATGGTTCATAGTTCCTGGATTATCTATCTGGTGAATATAGAGCTTAAGAATCTCTCACCTATCTAGATTAATTTGCATGCATTTAAGTTCCTTCTTAATACACAAAGAGGAGAAAGTTTATAGGAGTAGCAGTAATGGAAGAGAACAACAGACCATTTAAGGATAAATGATCCTATTTTTTTCTCCACAAATCCAAAAGTAGGAAAAGTTCAAATAATTGCATTTGTTTTTAGTTTGCATTATCCTCTCAGACAAATTATTTCAACCCACTGTTTCTCATTAACATAAAAACATGTTCATGTTAAAATTCTTAAGCAGTAGAAAAAAGCACAAGACAAAAGCAAAAACCTACCTTCGTCCTAACCACCCACAGAGTATCACTGATATTGCTTTCCATATCCACTTTCAGAAGCGAAACCATAATAAATGTAATTATTTATAACCTGAGTTTTCACTTACTAACACTTCAATAACATTCCTATATACTTAAGTATCCTTTTATATCCTCCTGGTTCATGCCCGCAGCTAGTTTTATACAATATGAGTGGTATTATGTAGCTTACCACTATGCTTTGCCTTTAGATGATTTTGAAATTTTCACAAATATAAATAGTTCTGAGATGAATGTTCCTAAAACTGAATCTTTATAACATAAGCTTAATTTTTCCTTAGGATAAATTTGTGGGTTTATTTTTTCATGTTTTGTTTTGTTTTGTTTTTCAGTGACAATCAGCTGTAAAATACCAAAAATTCCAACAAACAAAATTAAACTGAATTATGTTTATTTTTTAAAAGATACCTGGGATAGGAAAGAATATTTGGAGGCATTGTAAATAGCTGGCTTTTCCCCATAATACTATAGAACAATATAGATATATCAACCAGTTTAATAGCAAGAGGGAAAAATACTGCCTCAAAATGTGCACAGGGAACATTAGCTGAAATTTAATGAGCTTTTTGAAATTACCTAGGTTTGTAAAAAAATTAAAATTACAGTGAGGAAGGAAACATGGAGTAAAGATGCCAATCTGATGACAAATTCAAAAAGCCTTGTTTGCAATGATAGCTGCTACTGGGGTTAGCCTAGCAGGCGGGAGGGTGGGAGACTGGTTGTGAGGGAGGATAGAGTAGGAAGTATCATTATGCCCTTCCATCTATACATATGAAAATTGTTCATCTCACCTAACTTTAAAAATTCAAAAAAATGGTTTTCTAACATGCTCTGCATGCTCAGTGGCTTTGGTTCTTTCACTGAAGGGAGACAAGCCAGGGAAAGGGAGGGTGCAGAGACGGAGAAGGAAGCTGTCCATTCCATCTATTTCCAAGAAGCCTCAGCTTAAAACCCAGTGAGAAAATTGCTCACAGGCCCAGGAGCGGAGGATGGGTCTGCTTAATCGGGGATGACACAAAATCAAGACTTTTCAGGGCAATACCTGCTGTAAAGGATAAGGATTCTGACAATGTCAGTGTCTGCAAACATCTCCTGTTGCCACCAGGTAAAAAATAATCAGCATCAGCAGTCTCCAGTGCTTACTCGGCTCGTCATGGACCTAAGTGACCCTCCCTCGGATCTCTGCTGCCACGTATTCAGAGAAAGAACAGTACCTCGAAAAGAGAAAGCTCAAAATGGAATATTTGATCCCCAATAACCAGTGGTGTTAAACTGCCATATAGCTGGCTGGAGGTACAAATGTTGTCGTTGCACACCCTGTGGTGTGGTATGAAAGCGTTCCTAAGACAGAGATCCTGGGTGTATAGTTCATCCTCACAGTGCGATGGAGCCAATTCCACAGTGGATTTTTTTTAAGATTTATTTATTTATTTATTTATTTGAAAGGCAGAGTTACAGAGAAAGACAGGCAGAGGCAGAGGCAGAGAGAATGAGGTCTTCCAGCCGCTAATTCACTTCCCAGATGGCTGGAGCCTGGCCAATCCGATGCTAGGAGCCAGGAACTTCTTCCAGGTCTCCCAGATGGATGCAGGGGCCCAAGGACTTGGGCCATCCTCCACTGCTTCCCCAGGCCACAGCAGAGAGCTGGATCAAAAGTGGAGCAGACAGGACTCTAACCAGAGCCCATATGGGGGGGGGGGGCGGTGCAGGCACAGCAGGTGGCAACCTCACCTGCTATGCCACAGCTCGCCCCCCGCCCCACTATGGATATTGGCTCTCTTTGGTAGCTGGAAATTGGCATGGTGGGAGTAATTACATGGAAGTCTCCAGAAGCTTCATATAAGGACTCTGTTTTTTTACATTTTTTTCCAAATGCAATTGTTAATTTACCAACACATCACTGGAAGCCTAGTTATATATTTGTGAATTATATAATCAGATATAAAGACTCTTCTGAGGGCTAAAAAAAATGTAAAACCATAAACTAATTAGTCAAGAGCTTTACTGGCTGGAAATGTTACTGTTAGAACCGGACAATAGATTTTCAACACAGAGAGTTCAGTGGGAAACACAAACCCAACTTGATCTCTACTTAACAACATTATCTATGTGGATGATGATTTGAAAATATATTCTTATAAATAGTTAATTCTATTGAGATATGCAGCCATGCAACTTGGGTGTCAGGAGTAAGCTCTGAGAATGTGCCATTAGGTGATTTCTTCATTGAGCAAACATCAAAGAGCATGCTCACAGTCCTACATGATATAGCCTAGTACACACCTAGGCTAGGTGTTTACTAGGTGTGTGTGCGTGTGTGTGTTATGTGTATAATACAGCCTATTGGTCCTAGTTCCAGGAAACACCACAAGACTCCATCAAGCACAAAAGAAAATGATGCCATGGAGGGACAGTCAGCATGATACGGCAGAGTGTTAAGCTGTTACCCACGAGGTATGGCACATGGTTTTATAGGAAAGTTTTTTTTTATGTAACTAGGTGTATGCTCTGAAATAACAATAGGGGTGAACATGTGGGGCAGAGGTATGTCACCACTTGGGATGCCTGCTTTCCATATTACAGTGCCTGAGTTCATGTTAGGGTTCTACTCCCATCCCAGCTTCCTCTTATTCACACCCTGGGCCTCAGTGGTGATGGCTCAAGCTGTTGTGGCCTTGCTACTCACATGGGAAATCTATATTGATTTCCAAACCTCTGGCTTTAGCCTGGCCTAGCTTTAGCAATTGTAGGCATTTGGGGAATGAACCAGCAGCTGAGAGATCCCTCTCTCTTTCTCTCGACCTCTTTGTCTCTGTCTCTTTCTCTCTCTTAACTCTCCACTTTTTGAATAAATACAAAAGTCAGTATTTTTAAATAAGTAACATTAGAAAATAAAGTGTAGTAAGTACATAGACCAGTTTCCACAGATGTTTATTATCATTGTCAAGTAGTACATACTTGACATAATTGTATGTGCTTTCCTTTTAAGATTTATTTATTTATTTTGAAAGAGTTACAGAGAGAAGGGAGAGAGAGAGAGAAGAATCTTCCAATAGCTGGTTCACTCCCCAGATGGCCATAATGACCAGCCCTGGGCCAAGCCAAAGCCAGAACTATGTAGGTGACAGGGGCCCAAACACTGAAGCCATCCTCAGTTGCTTTTCCAGGCCATTATCAGGGAGCTGGATGGGAAGTGAAGCAGCCAAGTCACAAACGCATGCCCATATGGGATGCTGGTGTTGCAGGCAGTGGTTTTACCCACCACACCACAGCAACAGCACCTATGTGGTCTTTAGTTTTATACAACCCACAGTGCGGCGGGTGTTCTTACGTCAGCATTACCTCAAATATATGAGTGACGTGTTGCACCTTGTCTTTTAGGATGGCTGGCAGAGATTTCTCAGCTCTATTACAACCTCATGAGACCACCATCATATATGTTGCTGTCTTTTACTAAAGTCTCTTATACTCCTCAAGCCTACATTTTACATAGCGTAAACTGCCCAGATCCTAACATAGCTGTCTGAGCCTTGATGGATGTACCACTCATGTAACTAACAAAGAAATCAAGACGTAGAGCATCCCTTCATTACTGAGTGTCATTTTTTTTTCCCTTTCCAGCAAATAACCACCCTCCTACTCCTTGCCCTGGCAACGTAGCCTGACTTCTCACTTTACAGGTTAGCTTTTTGTATGGAATTATACAGTAGGTACACTTTCATGTTTGACTCCTTTTACTCACAATAGCACTCTGAAGATCATCTTTGTACTTTTTAATAGTCCTTTTCTTTTTGAAAAAAAAACTTTTATTGTAAATAATTTCAAATTCACAGAAAAGTTGAAAAAATGAGAATCCCACAAGCAACTGTATACCTACCAGCTGCATTCACATGTAAGTGGAATTTTTTCTATTTGTTTTACATTTGCATAGCATTTTCTCTGCCTTATTATATGGGTAGGTGTCTACATCCACATACAAATGAATACATATGTATTCATATACAGAAACATCTCAATATACACATTTTAAAACTTTTATTTATTTATTTTATTTTAATTTAAAAAGCAGAAAAGTACAGAGAGAGGCAGGAACAGAAAGAGAGCCTCCACTTGTTGATTCACTCTCCAAATGCCAGCAAAAGCCAGTGCTGGACCAGGCTAATGCCGGCAGCCTATAGACCTCCATCTGAGTCTTCCTCTTGGATGACAGGGACTTAAGCACTTGAGCCCTCCAGGGTGCATATTTGCAGGCAGCTGCATCAGAAAAATGGAGCCAGAACTTGAAGCAGGTCCTCTGGTTTGGGATTCAGACTTCCAAAGTGGCATTTTAACTGCTGCACCAAACACTTGCCCCATCATGTGTATTTTATATAACATGGAACTTTTCTCGAACAGTTGGTAAATTACATGTATTATTTCTCCTTGTCTGTATGTACTCAGGGAGCTACCTAAAAGATAGATACTCTTTTACGCAGCTGATCACATTTCTCAAGTGTAAGTTTAATGTAAATGATATTATTCAATAAATCATTCTGTAATCTAATTTTTGCTAGGGCTAAAAATGCTCTCCATGCTTTCTCTCCAACCTAGGGTATTCTAGAACCAGAACTCTTTCTCTTCTATTACTAAAGTATTCTTTTCTATGGTTAAGTTTTTTTTCGTTCTTTTCTGAAGCACATTTGAGAATTTCATTTCTAAGACTGTTCATAATAGCTGCTCCAAATATGACCATCCACAATCTTTTGAGACCCAAAGTTGTGATTCTCCTAGAAAGCAAACTAGCACTGACATTGTTGAGCCACAGAATAGGTGATATTTCAAGTTCATAATTGCTGCAATTCCCTAAGGCAGTTTTGCAGTTTCACAGACCCTGAAATCAATGAGCATTCCAGTTGCTCCATACCCTCAAAAATATCTGTTGCTGTCCATCTTTAAACTTTAACAATCTAGGCTGGCGCCGTGGCTCAACAGGCTAATCCTCCGCCTTGCAGTGCCGGCACACCGGGTTCTAGTCCCAGTTGCCCCTCTTCCAGGCCAACTCTCTGCTGTGACCAGGGAGTGCAGTGCAGGATGGCCCAAGTGCTTGGGCCCTGCACCCCATGGGAGACCAGGAGAAGCACCTGGCTCCTGGCTTTGGATCAGCGCGGTGCACTGGCTGCAGCGCGCCAGCTGCGGCGGCCATTGGAGGGTGAACCAACGGCAAAGGAAGACCTTTCTCTCTGTCTCTCTTTCTCACTGTCCACTCTGCCTGTCAAAAAATAAAACATAAATAAATAAACTTTAACAATCTAGGAAAATGTGAAGTGGTATATCACTATCCTTTGCCTAATAAATCACTGATGGCAGAACATATTAAGCCCCATTTCATGGCTTTTTGGCCACTTTTTAGTACCTTTTTTTGTAATAATATCTGGTCTGTTTCTCCTTCTTCAATTTGATACATGTTTCTTTTTATTATTGGTCTGTAAATGTTCTTTTTTTTTTTATTTTTGACAGGCAGAGTGGACAGTGAGAGAGAGAGAGAGAGACAGAGAGAAAGGTCTTCCTTTGCCATTGGTTCACCCTCCAATGGCCGCAGCGGCCTGTGCACGGCGGCTGGCACAACACGCTGATCCGAAGCCAGGAGTCAGGTGCTTCTCCTGGTCTCCCATGGGGTGCAGGGCCCAAGCACTTGGGCCATCCTGCACTGCACTCCCTGGTCACAGCAGAGAGCTGGCCTGGAAGAGGGGCAACCGGGACAGAATCCGGCGCCCCAACCGGGACTAGAACCTGGTGTGCCAGCGCCGCAAGATGGAGGATTAGCCTATTGAGCCGCGGCGCCGGCCTGTAAATGTTCTTTATATATCATCAATGAAAGTTATCTCTCAGGTAAAACAAGTGTGGCTAAAGATGTCTTTTGATTGAGAGCATTTTTTTTCTTATTTTCCCACCTAAGAAATTTTTGACTAATCTGAAACTCTAAAACCTATTAGTTTTAGTTTAAATGATTAATTCTTTGATCTACTTCGAATTAATTTTGGGGAACAATATTCAAAAGAGGATAGATTTTGCCTCATCGTTATCTAGATGTTTAAAAAACATTTTATTTTGACAGGCAGATTGGACAGTGAGAGAGAGAGACAGAGAGAAAGGTCTTCCCTTGCCATTGGTTCACCTTCCAATGGCCACCGTGGCTGGCACGCTATGGCCGGCACACCGCACTGATCTGTAGCTAGGAACCAGGTGCTTCTCCTGGTCTCCCATGCAGGTGCAGGGCCCAAGCACTTGGGCTATTCTCCACTGCACTCCCGGGCCATAGCAGAGAGCTGGCCTGGAAGAGGGGCAACAGGGACAGAATCCGGCGCCCTGACCGGTACTAGAACCCGGGGTGCTGGCCCCGTAAGGTGGAGGATTAGCGTAGTGAGCCGCAGCTCCGGCTAAAAAACATTTCTTACAAAGGGTTTCCTTTCCCAATCAAATTGCTTTGGCATATGTACATAAAATAGTGGGATTATATAGTATGCATGTCTTTCTGTAATTCTATGAAGTTCCATTGATCTTGCCTGGACTAATATCAATAGCATTTTGTCCTGATTATTGCAACCTTAAAGTAAATGTTAGCATTAAGTAAATAAATCATTTTACTTCATTGTTTTGCAAGACTGTTTTGTTTCTTCTGGGGAGTTTGCATGCTTACCTGCAGAATAGTTTTTGATTTTTTCCTAAAGAAAAGAAATTTCATGCTAGTGGCAACATAGGGTTTTCATTGCTTCTGTGACTGAATTGGAGGTGTATTTTTTTCTCTAAGACATTAAGCCTTCCAATTTACCTACTGGCATATCTCTCCATAAATTTATTTATTCTTTAATTTTTCACAGTGGCATTGCATTGTATACTACTCTGCAGTATACTGTTGCTAATCTATAGAAATGCAATTTATTACAAATTTATTTTATATTATAGAGACATCAAATTCAATCTTTTTGTTTTTTATTCCATATTTTCAGTTTTCCATGGGAAGATCTTCAAAACAATGTTAAGTGCAATGGTGAAATCATCATTTTTTTTCCTGATATTAGGGAAAACACATTCAAAAATTCTCTATTATGCTTGATGTTAGCAGTGTATCATTGTAAAAGCCTTTTTGTTAGATTTAAGTCACTCCATTCTATTCCCAGAAAATATATATATGGTTTGTCCTTTTCCACTAATCCGTGGAATCCTTGAACCAATGCCAATCTAAATGGCCATCATTTTGAAATTAATCTTAATCTTTGTTCTTTTAAAAATCATTCTGAAAAGTCTACATTTTTGCATATTCACATGGACTTTAGCATTTGCATGTTAACTTTCTCCAAGAAATTTTATTAAATTTTCAATATGATGGCTTTAAACCCATATGCCAATTTGCAGAGTGTTGATATAGTAAATGCTAACATTTATGTAAATGATATGGTCTTTGAATCCATGAACCTGGGATATCTCTTTTTTAATTAGGTTTTCTTCAATTTCTCTCAACATTTTGTAATTTTAGTGACTAGTATTCCTCAAATTTTGTAAGATATTTCAAAAAAAATCAAATTTGTTGCATATGCAATTAGAGTTTTTATGTTTTCTTGATGAAATGACCCTTGGGGCACTGTTTTGGCACAGCAGAAAAAGCCGCCATCTGCAATGCCAGCATCCCATATGGGTTTGTGTCCCAACTGCTCCTCTTCCAACCCATCTCCCTGTTAATGTACCTGGGAAAGCAGTGGAAGATGGTGCAACTGCTTGGACCCCTGAAATTCACATGGGAGACCCAGATGAAGTTCCTGGGTCCTGGTTTCAAACTAACTCGACCTTGGCGATTTTGGTCACTGTAGGAGTAAGCCAGCAGATGGAAGAACAATTGATCTCTCTCTCTCTTCTTCTCTCTCTGTAACTCTGCCTTTCAAATAGATAAATAAATCTTTATAAAAGTGACCTCTTTGTTGTTGGTAAGAAGGGTTAAAAAGGAAAGAGCTTTTTAAATAAGGAAAGTACACCCTTTGTAAGAATCCTAATGGCTAGTTTACTCTAGACTGGAATGGAAATGATGGAATGTTTCAAGTAAGTTGAAGAGGGTGTGCGGAAGTTACAACAGGTTATGAAAGAAATATTGGACATGCTAACCACAGCTCCGGGAGGTATCTGTGCCATGTTCCAGGAAGAATGTTGTCTCTGGGTCAATCAGACTAGACAGGTACAAATCCAAATTAGTACTTTTCCTGGACAAATCCAAATTTGTACTTTTCCTGGACAAAGCCAAGCATCTCCAGGGCCAGGTCAAGCAGGGCTGGGATTGCTGGCCTGATATCTGGTCATGCAAATCCTGGCTATTTCCTCTCCTTGCCAAATAACTTCTGTAAATTACTGCTTCTCTTTGGACCTTATGTTTTTAATGCCCTTATTTGTTTTGTCTCTAACAGAATGAAAGCTATCGAACTACAAATGGTGGTCAGACAAGGCTTCCAGCCCATTCCATTGGATGACCTGAGCAGCCCTCTGGACCGAGCAGGACAGTCTTTCCAAGGCCACTGTTGCACACCATAAGACAGATAGTAAGAGGAAATACCCAAATCCCCCTCAATGCCCACATGCCAGCTTTGAAGAAGTTACAGAAAACGGAACTCCATCCATAATCCCAAAGAAGAATTTTGGGTTTTACCTCTTGAGGGGGGAATATTAGGTAGGAAGTCAGTTATGAGCTTATGTTTGTGTGACATAAAGGCCTAAAGAAAAGACATCTATGACCAGCATATGATGCATCTCAAAGTCATCCTGATGGTGCTTCAGGGGCAGCCCGGTATTCACATCCTGCCCTGCCCTGCCCCCTTCTACCTGATAACCTGCCAGGTGGAGGTCCCAACCACTTCTGCCTGACAAATCTTCCACAATATCCTAGGTGCAGCCAAGTATCTGCCTCTCAAAAACCTTGCTCCCTTCCTCCTGTCTGATAACATTTGTATCCATAAAGTTCTTTGATCAGACCTTCAAGAGAAAACTCAGGGAGAAGCTTCTTAACATTTGCAAAACTCAGGGAGAAGTTTCTTAACATTTACATCCAAAAAGCCCTTTGTTCCAAGAGGAGCAGAAGTGGGGAAGCAAGACCCATCTCCTTAAAACCCCCGGCCTCAATTGGACTGCGCGCTCAGCCCTCTGCCTCTCTGCTGAGCCTCCCGCCTGGCCTGGTCAGGTGTAATCTCTCTACTCAACCATGTAACCTTGCTCTTTGCCCCCCCCCAGTCTCTCAGGCTCTGTCTGGAGAGGTGCCCATCTGTCCTTACAGATGTCCCTTCCCTAATAAACCTTGCTATTTTACCTCCCACAAAAAAAAAAAAAAAGTGACCTCTTAACCATAATGCAAGTTACCCCCTTCATCTTTGACACTTATTTCATACATTTTTATTTCTTTAATTTTTTTTTTTGACAGGCAGAGTTAGACAGTGAGAGAGAGAGACAGAGAGAAAGGTCTTCCTTCCATTGGTTCACCCCCCAAAATGGCCACCGCAGCTGGCGCAATGCGCAAATCCAAAGCCAGGAGCCAGATGCCTCTTCCTGGTCTCCCTTGCAGGTGGGTGCAGGGGCCCAAGCACCTGGGGAAACCTCCCGGGCCACAGCAGAGAGCTGGACTGGAAGAGGAGCTACCAGGACTAGTACCTAGCGCCCCAACCGCAACTAGAACCCAGAGTGCCAGCACAGCAGGCGGAGGATTAGCCTAGTGAGACACAGCACCTACCCTTATTTCTTCACATATGCATAATTCCTGCAATCTATGTTGTTATTTTGGCCTTTAAAAATAAATTATTAAAATTCACAAATTATTTAAAGATATTTTAATTAATCTAAATATTTACCTTTTGCAATTCGACTCATTCCTTCCTCTAGATCCATTTTGCTTCCAAATTGATTAACTTTCTATAATATTCTTTGATACATGTTTATAGTTCTCAAATTTCTCTAGCTGAAATTACTTTCTCTGCGTTCATTGTTGAACAATAATCTCCCTGAATATAAAATGCTACGTAAACGTTTTTTTTTTATTTTTTAACACATTAAAGATGTCATTCAATATTTCTTCTGGATTCCAATTTTATGTATGACAAGTCAAACATAATTCTTTTTATTGTTCATACGTTCTTTTTCCTCTGTCTACTTTCAAGTGTTTACATCTTTCACCTTGATTCATTTGAATGTAGCATTTCTTTACATAATTTCCTTTACACTTATCCTTCTTGAATTTTCTTAAGTTTTTTGGATCTGCACATTACTCTTCATATTTTTAAAATATTTACCTGCTTTAAAAAATATTTTTTGGGGTTTGGTACTGTGGCATGGGCATTTGTTCTTGTCTGCTTCTCTTCAGATCCAGCTCTGTCCTATGGCCTGGGAAAGTAATAGAAGATGACCCAAGTGCTTGGCCCCTGTACCCACATGGGAGACCTGGGAGAAACTTCTGGCTCCTGGCTTTGGATTGGCCCAGTTCCTGCTGTTGCAGCCATTTTGGAGAGTGAAACGGCAGATGGAAGAACTCTCTGTCTCTCTCTCTCCCTCTCTGCCTGTGCCTCTCTATAACACTGTCTATCAAATAAATAAATAAATCTTTTAAAAAGTATTTTCCACCAACTTCTCCCATTTTTGAGGAATTCCAACTATCTATGCATCTGACCACCTATTATAGTCACACAGATTATGCCTAAGGCCTTCCTTATTTTTCAATACATATTAAATTTATAAATGCAATACAATTTTGACAATGCAATATGCGTATATGTTTTACACATTTTTATAAAGAGTTATGTATGATATAGTTTACACATAGATGTTCTATATATTATACTATATATACATATATCAGGATTCAAGTAAGCTGATTTTTTCTATTGCAATGTACAATCCAAAGTGTGTGAAATGGATTTTTTATTACAGATATTGTGATTTTTTTCAGTTTTGAAGCTTTCCCTCTTTTTATTTATTTATTTTTTTGACAGGCAGAGTTAGACACTAAGAGAGAGAGACAGAGAGAAAGGTCTTCCTTCCATTGGTTCACTCCCCAAATGGCCGGTATGGCCGGCACACTGCACTGATCTGAAGCCGGGAGCCAGGTGCTTCCTCCTGGTCTCCCATGTGGGTGCAGGGCCCAAGCACTTGGGTCATCCTCCACTGCACTCCCGGGCCACAGCAGAGAGCTGGACTGGAAGCGGACCATCTGGGACAGAATCCGGCTCCCCAACTGGGACTAGAACCTGGGGTGCCAGCACAGGAGGCAGAGGATTAGCCTGGTGAGCCACGGCGCTGGCCAAAGATTTCCCTTTTTTAAGTTTGCATATTTCTAATAATGTTCTGTATCATTTATTTATTCTATTTCTTTCCGTATTATTTGAAAAAGCAAAAGTCCTCCAATGTTCATAAAATGAAATAAATATTAATTCTGAAATGTCCAAACTATCCAAAGAGATTTAGGGATTCAATGCAGTCTACATCAAAAAACCAAAAATGTTTTTCATAGAATGAGAAAAACAATACTAAAATCCACAGAGAAACACAAAGGGTCCAAAATGGCCAAAACAATCTTGAACAATCAAAAAACAAAGTTGGAGGATCATAATAGTATATTTTTCCAGACATGCAACTCAAACAGTATGGTACTGACACAGAAAGACATGTGGATCAATGGAACAAAATAGAAAACCCAGAAACAAATCCATACATCTAAACAAGCTCATTTTGATAAAGGTGCTAAAAATATTTTCTGGGCAAAGAACAATCTCATCAATAAATGGTGTTGGGAAAATTGGATTTCCACATACAGAAGATTGAAATAAGATACCTACCTTACACCCTATATGCAAATCAGCTCTAAACGGATCAAGGATCTGAGACCTGGTGGCAGGTATGGTGGCACAGTGAGTTAAAATGCCTTTTGGGCTGCCTGCATCCCATATCAGAGAACCAGTTTGAATCCTGGCTACTCCTCTTCCAAACCAGCTTCCTGCTAATGTGCTTAGGAAGGCAGCAGATGATAGCCCAATTTTTTGGGTCCCTGCCATCCATGTGGGAGACTAGGATGAAGTCCTTGGCTCCTTGCTTCATCTTGCCAACTCCTGGCTGTTGCAGGCATTTGGAGAATGAACCAGCAGATGGAAGACTGATTCATTCTCTCTCTCTCTCCCCCCCCCCTCTCTCTCCCTCTCTTGATCCCTTTCTGTCATTCTTTCAAATAAATAAACTTTAAAAAAAATAAGTGTGGCCGGCGCCATGACTCAATAGGCTAATCCTCCGCCTGTGGCGCCGGCACACGGGGTTCTAGTCCTGGTTAGGGCGCTGGTTCTGTCCCGGTTGGTCCTCTTCCAGTCCAGCTCTCTGCTGTGGCCCGGGAGTGCAGTGGAGGATGACCCAAGTGCTTGGGCCCTGCACCCCATGGGAGACCAGGAGAAGCACCTGGCTCCTGCCTTCGGATCAGCGCAGTGCTGGCTCCAGCGGCCATTGGAGGGTGAACCAATGGAAGGAAGACCTTTCTCTCTATCTCTCTCTCTCACTGTCCACTCTGCCTGTCAAAAAAAAAATAAGTGTAAGACTTAAAATTATGACACCACTAGAGAAAACTATATGGTAAACACTCCTAGACATTGGCATAAGCAATGAATTGTTATAAGACCCTACAAACCCCACGGGTAATAAAAATAGGTAAGTGGTATTATGTCGAACTAAGAAGCTTGTGAACAGCAGTGAAATAATTAACAGTGAAGACAGAGCCGAAAGAACTGGAAAAAATAGTTGCAAACTATGTCTGATAAAGGATTAATATCCAGAACACATAAAGAGAGTAAGACATTCAACAACAAAAGAAACAATCCAGTTACGAAATAGGCAAAAGTCAAGAAATACAAATTGATTCATAAGAAAAAAGAGTCACTTAAAATAATAAAGTTAGGGAAAATGGAGAGATCTTGCTCATTCTGAAGCCCACACGCACTCTTCAAAAGCAGATCTTAAGGAATGCTGTGTGTCTATGATTCTCCTGTGATGGAGAAACATGCCAGATTTTATTATGAGATAAAAACAAAACCAGAAACCTACTTCATTATGATGACACCATAATTTTGAAACAGATGTTTCATCTGTAAATACAATTTAAAATAATATGAAGTCATTTAACCAGCGATGATACAGAACTTTACATTTGTATGCCTTGAGACTCTGTTACTTAATTACTGATATTTCTTTTTTTAACTTGTGAACACAGATTCAGAACTCTCAAAGCCATTCCTCGGCAAATGTGTTTTCTTCATATTCCTTTTCCATCTCCATTTTTGGCACCCGACCCTTCCTCTCCCTCTTGCTCTTCCCACTTGAGTTCTTTGTTTTCTGTTGTCTCAGGTAGAAACTGTGTGTCTGGAAAACTGGGAGATGCTCGATTTTCTTTCACCTGCTGGGTGCTCACAGCAACTGATTCATTGCCATGGCTGCAGGCTCTGGAACCTGGGAGAGTGGCAGTTGTTTGCTCATCTTGAAGTTCATTGACTGTGGTTGTCTTTGGGAGCCACCTGCTGTGGAAGGGAATGCGATCTGCCTTCTGCAGTTTCCAGTAAGAAAGTGTTCTTTTGCTTAGTGATAAATTGTTTCCCACTAAAATATTATTGAGAGATCATTGCTACTAACTCCTGCTCTCCTCAGAAAAGAGAACTTTCCATTTAGCAGCATGTTGACTGATGTAGATAAATAAGCTTGCTTTATCATTTAACGACTCCATAGTGTTTGCAAACACTTACTTACTCAGAGCGATGGAAATTGTCAAGCTAATGAATATCCTGATGGATGATTATATAAAGTCAAGTCATTCTTTTCTACTCAACAAGTAGTTATGAAGAATTCAGCATGTGTTTAGCATGATGTTAAAGAGGAAATAAGAATGATTTTTGTAATGGTAAGACTCTGGAGTCAAACATCCAGTATTTAATGCCTAACACCTCTATTTAATACGTGTATAAATATAGGCAAGACTCCAGACTCCAAGTCTCTCATCTCTAAATAGGGATGTTGCAACCACCTAGGCCAAATGAGGAATACATGAGGCATCTCACATGGAGTTATTTATAATTATTGCCCTTTCGACTACTTGTTTAAGCGTTGGAGAATTATATTAAATTTTCCTGCTCTTGAGAAGCTTGCATAAAATAAGACACAGTAAAAGATGGTCCATAATACACTGACAATACCCTTAAAATCAATTTCAGAAACCATAGCACCACTGGAAAGTGTTATAAACATTTAGAGAAGAGTGAGTCATTCCATAGCCTTATCTGGACAATTTTTTTAAAAAGGTGAAAATGCAGATATATATAAATTAAGAGCATGACTAAAAGCAAGATACATAAAACTAATTTAATACTTGAATTCTTCTAACAGAAAATTTCTGGTCCCCATATGAGCAAACACATGTTGTTAAAAGTAATATCTAATCATCCACAAATTCATGAACCCTAAACTTAACTATTGGCAGTATCATTAAAGAAGAAAATAACAGCATATGCAAGTGTTTGTTCTGCCTCTTTAATGAAGTTATGTCAATACCTGGAAGCACAGCAAAATTCCCTAGGATAAATGCAAAAGTAAGGCATATTATATATGAGTTAAATGATTGTAAAATACATTTGCTAAGGAATGTTTTTGCTCTGTGCACTACACAATGCAGTTGGCTAACTTTATTTTTATAAGGCATGGTGGGAATCTCTCCCATCTGAATCAATTGTACTCACACGGTCTCCTCTGTCCTTCCCTAAACTTTGGACAATGCTAAGTTACCTGCCGAATTTTGGACAAATAATGAACTAAAGTGGGGTCAGAAGACAGAATGAGCTGGAATCCCTGCCATTCACAGGAGAGACTAGAATGGAGTTCCTGGCTCCTGGATTTGGACTCATTCAGCCCTGGATGTCATGGTCATTTGAAGAGTGAACCAGCAGATGGAAGATCTCTCTTCTCTGTCTTTCCCTGTCTCTGTCTCTCTACCTTTTAAATAAATCATTTTTAATAGAAGGAATGATTTACTTCTATAAATATGAATAAATGATATTATACAAACATACCTCCTATTGCTTGTTTCTCGTGAAAACTCTAATTCACTCAGAGTGCATAGGAATACACTAAAATAATAGAAACAAGTGTAGCACAGTAAGTACATAAACCACTGTCAGTCATTTATGATCAAGTATTGTGTACTAAACATAAAAATATGTCCTAGGCTCTCATACTGCTAGCATTGTAATAGGTGCAGTAATACATAAGTTTCGCATTGCATTAGAACATCATGAAGCATGTGGCATCACCAGGAAATAGATAATCTTACAGGACCAGTGTTGTATGTGCAGCTTGTCGTTGACCAAAACATCATTATTTACAGCATGACTGTATAAACAAAAAGACTGTATAAACAAAAAGACTTATTGTGGTGTGAATCAGCACACACGATTGTGGAGGTCTAAAAGTTCTAAAAGTTGCATGATACGATGTCTTCAAGGAGGCGAGCTAGGGAAAACAGTGGTACAATTCAGTGGGTTTTTTTTAAAGATTTACTTATTTATTTGAAAGTCAGAGTTACAGAGAGAATGGGGAGAGACAGACAGACCTTCAATCTGCTGGTTCACTCCCCAAAGAGCTGGGCTGGTCAGAAGCCAGGAGCCAGGAGCTTCCTCTGGCTCTCCTTCGTAGGGGCAGGGACCCAAAGACTTGGGCCATCCTACATTACTTTCCCAGGTGCATTAGAAGGGAGCTGGATCAGAAGTGGAGCATCCAGGCCTCAGGCCAGTGTCCATATGGGATGCCGGCACTGCAGACAGCAGCTTTACCCACTAAACCACAGTGCTGGCCCCTACAATTCAGTCTTCACCTGAAGTTCCAAAAGCAGGAGCTCTGATGTTGAAGGAAGGAGGGAGATGAATATCTCAGCTCACAAAAAGAGAGTCTGCCTTTCCTCCACTGCCATTCCGTTCGATTCAGACCCTCACCAGATTGGACACTGCCCACATACGTTGATGAAGGCAGATCTTCGGTCTACTGCTTCCAGTGCAAAATTCTAGCAACATCCTCACAGACATCCTCAGAAATAGTTTCCAAGTTATCTGGGCACAATACAGTGATGCATGTAAAATTAACCATCGCAAGGTCAAACACAAATATATATATATATATATATATATATGTATAAATACATATATAAATATATAGGTATGTATGTATGTATATATACACATATATAACTGTCAGTTTCTTTAATAATATTATGTCAAATTATTTTAAAATGTATCTTATGTCTTAAAAAAGACATCAGACAATATGTTAATACCTTATTCTATTTTTACAAGTTTTAATCATCTCTATGTAAGTAACCAGAAATTTATATTATAAATTATAATTACATAGTAGGTTGATTGTTTTAAGATGGGTGATTTTAATCAATAGCAGTTAATATTCTCCCTATATTAAAAGACAACACATTCTCTAACTTCTAATATAGTTTCAAGTTATATTTGACATCTCCTTGTAACATTTCGTTGCTAGATTTTTTTACCTAATGTCACTTATAAGTAAACTCTAGTCTCCTTGGTTGCAGAGACTGCGAAGCATTAATGGAACACAACAGAGAACACAGGGCTGGTTCCAGAGACCTATAATCTGAATCCAGAGTTTGGCTTCCTAGCCAAATGTGGGTATGAACTAAAGCTCTCTGACCCACAGGTTGCCTCATAATATAAGGTAACTAATGATACATTCTTCTAAGCATTGTTAGGAGGAATTTAACAATATATATTGTGCAAAAGCCACCTAGAAAGACTTCTTTTGAACTATAGTCTCCCCTTCTTTTTATAAACCGCAGGGTTTGGGACCACTTCCTGTATAAGAAGAGTGGCAAATACCATATGTTCTCCCTTATCTGTGATAACTAATGAAGCACCAGAAAGGGAACCTGTCGAAATAAAATTGACATTTTGAGAAGCAATGACTGGAACAGCCCTTGTTTGACTATCTAGAAACAGGTATTTTTTTCCTTCTTAATACCATTGGTTGAATGTTTTACTTAACATAGAATTAATCATATGTGTATAAAGTCAATTGAAAATAGATCTCAGCAAAAAATAAGAGCGGGAATAAGAGAGAGAGGAGCTGTAGAGTTCTGCATACACTTCTACAGACTTACTTCTAAGGGTACAGCTAAAATCCTGCCATGGGACTCCAAATCCCATTAAGCTGGGTGGTAATATTGCCATCTTAAATGTTTAAGTGATCATATTAAGTGTTAAAATGATTGCATAGATATGAGTAAATGTTAAAGGGATTGTATAAATAAGATTAAGTATCTGGTAAAACAATAGATAGAATTATAAAGGAGAGAATGTTCCAACATGAAAAGCAGTCCACACAGTAGACTCACAGAATGACAATCACTCTAAATAGCACTCTGACTTCAGAAGCAGACCTTAAGGCATTCTGGTCTGGCTGAAAAGCCCATGAGAGCATTTCAAGCATGGAAAGCCAAGGCACTGTAGCAAAATAAATGTCCTACATGAAGTATGTCTGTGAGTGAGACCCCAGTGAAAAGAAGGGACCATCAAAAAATGATGTACTTTTCTCTGAAGGGAGGAGAGAACTTCCACTTTGCTTATGGCCTTGTCTAAATACTGTTGGAGATTATGGACTCAAAAGGCTTCCATAGCCTCGGCAGCTCATGTCAAGAGCCTCTGGTGATCAGTGATGTCATACATAACAGTGTTACTTGTTAAATTAACAACAAGAGTTACTGTGCACTTACTCCCCATGCAGGACTTCTCTCCTTAATGAGTTATACTATGAGAATTAACTGTAAAAATTGTTCTCATACAGTTTTTTTTATAGTGTGTGTGTGTGTGTGTAAATTCTTGAAATCTTTCTTAGTATAGAGTTGGTCATCTACGTATAAAGTTAATTGAAAACAAATTTTAATGGAGAATGGGACTTGGAATGGGAGAGGGAGGAGGAGGGCGAGTATGGGAGGAAGAATCACTATATTCCTAAAGTTATATATATGATATTTGTACTCATTAAATAAAAAGTTTCTTTGGAAAAAAAGATAAACAGAAAATTATCATCACAGTCAAGGCTACCAGCTATGACCACATGGATTATATTGTGCAGGGATAATACCACTTAGAACTAGGCACACTGTCACACTGTGTCCAAACACATCATGATAACCTCATTCACATTCACCACTGTAGGTTTCACATGGCTATGCATATATGACAGATGCATATTCATATACAATATATTGCATGCAACCACAAATACATGCATCATTATGTGTATGGAAACAAGTGTGTATTACAGTTTTCTCCCTTTTTCTCCACTTCTCTTATAGTAAGCACAACTGCAGGTAAAAAAGTAATAACCATGCCCACTCACAAAAATGAAGGCCTGTCTGAATTGTTTGACCTCCAGTAGGTAAATACACTGCAAGAAGAGGCAAAGCAATGAGTTAGCCAAACTGTGAGATTCACAGTTATCCTTGGCCATTTCCAGCATGCCATTGCAAGACCCAGTGAACTTTCTGCATTCACACTTCCTCAGATATTCTGTGTCTCCTGCCACTCAAAATCAGCCCCTTGTTTTCAAGTCTACCAATCCTGACATCCACTGTCATGGAACTTCGCCCCAGGACTTACTTCATTGATATTTTTAGCAAACATATTTCATTTTTCCTTGGTTACCTTTTGATGATCTAATGCCTAATGTATAACTGATCAATAAATTCTTAGAGTATCACGCTCAAAAAGGCAAACAGACTGTGATTTATTTCTTGCTACTATATTATGCAGGATTAGGTTTCGAATGGTTGGAAACCTCACCTAAAAGAGATCTGGAAAGGTCTATGATAGTTGATACAGAAGCCACAGTGTTTAAAGTCCTCCTTATTCATATGCACAGAAGGAACCCTCTGTTCAGCCTCCTCCTGCAGCACTGGCATCCCATATGGGCACCAGTTCATGCCCCAGCGGCTCCTCTTCCTATCCAGCTCTCTGCTACGCCTGGAAATGCAACAGAACATGGCCCAAGTCCTTGGGCCCCAGCACCCATGCGGGAGACACAGAGCAAGCTCCTGACACCTGGCTTTGGATCAGCCCAGTTCTGGCTATTGCGGCCATTTGGGGAACAAACTAGCAGATGAAAGACTTCTCTCTCTCTCTCTCTGTCTCTCCCTCTCTCTGTCTGTAACTCTATCCCTTAAATATAAATAAAATATAAAAGAAAATAGATTGGATAACACATTAATGTGTTATCCAATGTGAAATAATGCTATTACTAGTAATGAAACAGTATTTTTACACTTTGTGTTTCTGTGTGGGTGCAAACTGATGAACTCTTTACATAGTATATACTGAATCGATCTCTGTATATAAAGATAATTGCAAATGATTAAAAATCTTGGTGTTAAATTGCAAATTGCATAGATAATTAATCAATTCTTTAAAAAAAATCATGTAGGATCTCTGTCCTTAATGTGCTGTACATTGTGAATTAATACTATAACTAGTACTCCAACAGTATTTTCACTTTGTGTCTCTATGTGAGGGCAAACTGTTGAAATCTTTATGTAATATGTACTAAACTGATCTTCTGTGTATAAAGAGAATTGAAAATGAATCTTGATGTGAACAGAAGGGGAGAGGGAGCGGGAAAGGGGAGGGTTGCGGGAGGGCGTGAAGTTGGGGGGGGAGCCATTGTAATCCATAAGCTGTACTTTGGAAATTTATATTCTTTAAATAAAAGCTTTATATATATATATATATATATATATATATATATATATATAAAGAAAATAGAGGAAAATATGAACTGATCTTAAAAATGAGGATGGTATCACCCATAAAGTGACTTTTAATTTTTTTTTATGTTTATTTATTGAAAGAGTTACACAGAGAGAGAAAAAGAGGCAGAGAGAGAAAGAGAGAGAGGTCTTCCATCCGCTGATTCACTCCCCAGTTGGCCGCAATGGCCGAAGCTATGCTGATCTGAAGCCAGGAGCCAAGAGCTTCTCTGGGTCTCCCACATGGGTGCAGGGGCCCAAGGACTTGAGCCATGTTCCATTGTTTTATCAGGCCACAGCAGAGAGTGGAATAGAAGTGGAGCACCTGGAACACCAACCAGTGCCCATACGGGATGACAGCACTCAGGTGGTGGCTTTACCCACTACGCCACAGCGCGGGCCCTGATATTTTTGAATTATAGAATGTGGATTACCCAGGGTAGGAACCATTATAGAAGTATCTAATTATCCTCATTCATAGGAAAGCGCAATGTACCCGGGAACTACATCCAGGCACTAAGAAAAGTAAAATAGTATCCTCTAACAAACAGTAAGCTTTCACACTACACAGAAAGTCAAGGAAGGAGAGTGCATCCTAAAGAATAAATTTTTAAATTTTTCTCTATGAAATAGACCTACTACAATGAATTATGTGATCAGAAAGATATGTATGTTTGATCCTAAGATTAAAAATCTGTTGTAGCAGAGTGCTATTGAGAAAATATATCACCTTCCACCTACCTATACAGCCATTGATTTTGTCTGTTCAACAGGACATATACAACTTCATTCCCAAAATGACACATCCCGAACAGAAAAAAAAATTTGACGTTAATATGGCCAACGAATTCTTGTCTAGGCACGTTGAATTTGGAACAGAATCACACAGACAAGGAATGTACTTGAAGATCAGACATTTGATGACAGTCATTGATGAGAAAGTTCTTGAATTTTCCAGTGTTTCTTGGTTCCACTTGCCCTTCAGTTCCTAAATTGGTTCATGATGCTCCCAGCAAGTTCCTGTTTTGCTCAATGGATTCATCTTGTCAGTTCCAAATACAACAAACAGTTGTAACTGAATTTTTATATCAGCAGACTCAAAATACATCTTTAATATTAGAGCAAGTAACAGAGGAAAGGGAAACATTATGAGATTTAGAAAATTTTGCAACAACATAAAAACATGAGGTCAAAATTTTGAATATGACAGAAGCTTTGAAAAATATAATGCAAAGCTATTTAATAAAAATGGAAGACTATCTTGTGTACTTCAGCCAGGATTCTAAGAATAAGGCAGTAATATAGCCAATGATGTTTATAGGCTGAATTCCTATGTTGAAATTCAAACACCCTTGTGGCTATTTGGAAATAGGCCCTAGGGAAGTACTGATGGTTACATGAAATTATAACATTGAATCCTTTTGTAACTTTTATTTAATAAATATAAATTTCCACAATACAGTTTATGGATTACAATGGCTTTTTCCCCCCATAACTTCCCTCCCACTCACACCCCTCCTGTCTCCCACTCCCTCTCCCATTCCATTCACATCAAGATTCATTTTCAATTCTCTTTATATACAGATCGATTTAGTATATATTAAGCAAAGATTTCATCAGTTTGCACCCAAACAGAACACAAAGTGTAAAATACTGCTTGAGTACTAGTTATAGCATTAATTCACATTGGACAACACATTAAGGACAGAGATCCCAAATGAGGTGTAAGTGCACAGTGACTCCTGTTGTTGACTTAACAATTTGACACTCTTGTTTATGGAGTCAGGAATCTCCCTAGGCTCTAGTCATGAGTTCCCAAGGCTATGGAAGCCTTTTGAGTTCTCTGACTTCGATCTTATTCAGACAAGATCATAGTCAAAGCACCGTGGCTCAACAGGCTAATCCTCTGCCTTGCGGCGCCAGCACACCGGCTTCTAGTCCCGGTTGGGGCGCCGGATTCTGTCCCGGTTGCCAGCTCTCTGCCAGGCCAGCTCTCTGCTGTGGCCCGGGAGTGCAGTGGAGGATGGCCCAAGTGCTTGGGCCCTGCACCCCATGGGAGACCAGGAAAAGCACCTGGCACTTGGCTCCTGCCATTGGATGAGAGCGGTGCGCCGGTCGCAGTGCGCCGGTCGCAGTGCGCCGGCTGCGGCGGCCATTGGAGGGTGAACCAACGGCAAAGGAAGACCTTACTCTCTGTCTCTCTCTCTGTCCACTCTGCCTGTCAAAAATAAAATTAAAAAAAAAAAAGTGGAAGTTCTCTCCTCCCTTCAGAGAAAGGTGCCTCCTTCTTTGATGGCCCTGTTCTTTCTACTGGGATCTCACAGAGATCTTTCATTTAGGTTTTTTGTTTGTTTGTTTTTTGGTTTTTTTTTTTTAAATTGCAAGAGTGTCTTGGCTTTCCATGCCTAAAATACTCTCATGGGCTCTTCAGCCAGATCTGAATGCCTTAATGGCTGATCATTGAATCCTTTAAATGACAGGATCAGTGCCTATGAAAAGAGAAACCAGGGGCAAGCATTTGGTCTAGCAGTAGGAGGCCCACGTTCCATATCAGGGCATCTAGTTGAAGTCCCACTCTCGCTCGTGACTCCAGCTTCATGTTAACGCAAACCCTAAGAAGCAACCATGATGGCTCAATACATTGGGTTACTACCATCTGCATGGGAGACCTGGGTTGGGTTCTCAGCTCCTGGTTCCTGTCTTGGGGCCAGCTGGGAGCCATTACAGGCACTGAGAGAGTGAGCCAGTGGATGGAAGCACTGTGTGTGTGTATGTGTATGTGTATCTGTCCGTCTTCCTCCCTCCTTCCTTCTCAAATAACTAAACTTTCTAAAAAGGGAGAGAGAGAAACCAGGGAAAGGAAAGGCATGTGAGAGCACAGCAAGAACCTATCCATCTGCAAGCCAGGGAGCGAGCAATCACCAAAAACAAATTGGTCAAAACTGCTATCCTGGACTTCTATCCTCCACTATGGTTAAAAAAAATCCTGCTATTTAAGCCACCCAAATTGTTGTATCTTGTTATGGCAACACAAGCAGCCTAATACAATGATGGGAGAAAAAAAGGAACCAGATTCAGGCAATTCAACCTTCAGAGGGAAAAAAAAAGAATCCTTAATGAATTTATGATAGTACAAAGCAAGTAATTCCAAAATAATAATCAAAGGAATAAAAGATGGAAACATTATTGAGCTGAAAAGGAACTTTTAGTTTGAATATTTAAAGGGTTCACCAAGCACCAAGGAAAATAACTGCATGCTTAAACTATAAAGAACACTTCCACAAATATAAAAAGTTACCTGTGAAGAAATAAAAATGAAACTATGTTGAAATGTCTATAATAATGAAAAGCAAGAAGAATGGATTAATCCATGCAGCATTGTGAGGAAAACTACTGGTACTTAGGAATTCTAAACCATAACTGCTAACATTTTTGTAGGGCAATGTACTAGTCAGGTTGTGTTAAATGTTACATAACTAAAGACTAAGTGAGTTAACACAATCAAGACTTATTTTTCATTCAAGTCACATTTCATTTTGTTGTGAAGAGGAAGGTCATCCCGGTGTTCCCTTCAACCAGAGATTCAAATTTCTCCCATGCTTAGCCCTGAAGAGACACAGCTTTCCCTCCTAGTCCTTAGATGAGAACTTGTGACATTGCAGACCTCAACATAAGGGGCTTGGAAGATGTATGTAGCCACAAGCCTATGCAAAGGAAACAAGTCTGACAATCATCTAACCAGAATTGTCCAACAGGAATTTTCTGAGATCATGGTCATACTCTGTTGTTCTTTCTAACATGGTAGCCACTAGCCACACTATTTAGCACTTGAAATGTGGCTGATGAGACAGAGAAATGAATATTTAATTTCACTTTTATATTTACACTAGATTTATATTTAAATATAGCCACATGTGCTTAGTAGCTTCCATATTGTAGGAGGCAGATCACCCATCTCTGCCATGGGATAACAAGATGTACAGTCAAGGATGTTACTGAATATTTCCAATAATAATGATTGAGAGACAAGCGAGTATCCATCAAGTTGAAAAATGTTTGTATTACCTTTTCATCAAATGGATTCAATATTACTTTTTGAATCATAGAGCATAGATGAAATGCAAGCCTAGAAATTTAGGAGAGTAGGTAGAAAGTGGTAGAATATCAGAGCTTGGTTTCTCCTAAAATTTCCATAAGGTAGGGCAAAAAGCACCATGCCTTGTGTTAAGGAGAGGTTCCCAATATGTGGTCTGGAATGAGCAGGGCCAGCATCACCTGGAAACGTGTCAGACACGGAGATTTTCCAGTCTCACCCCAGACCTACTGCATCAGAAATGCCAGGAGTGGGACCAAGCCCTCTGTGTCTAACAAGCTCTCCTGGTAATACAGACACACGCTGAAGTTTGAGAACCACTGATCTAAGGCAATGGTTCTCACTCTAGCTGCTCATTAGAATTTCCAGGGGGAATATAAAAAGTGGGTTGCCATGGTTCCGTCCTCCGAGAGTTTTATTTAATTGTTATGTGCCAGGACCAAGTATTTTTAAAGCATCCCCAGGTGATTCAAATGGACAAACAGCGCTGAGAACCAAAACAGAGATCCAAACAGAAGGAAGGAAGGAAACAGAAAGAAACTCAGTCTCACTAAGAAAGACATTTTTTTTGCCCATGGCCTGCAGGGCAACCCTGCTGCCAGTCCATCGCGGGCTTTGACTAATTATCATAGCTCAGTTCTCTGTACTATTCCAAATTCCACATGAGCAAGGACAGGGATGTAGGAGCTCAAATAAACCAGAGAGGCTGGCTCTTGGTGGTATCAGGAAAGTGAGAAACAGCTGAGGAGGGGTGTGAGGAGCTGGCCCTGCCCGGCACACAGCCTCCTGTCAAGTCCCAGCTGAGAAGTGCCCTGGGATGCTTTTCCCCTCAGCTTGCTCCATGCTCTGAGGGAGCGACAGGGACCCACACAGGAGAAAGTGTTGTACAAGCAGTCAGTCAGGTGCACAAGCACTGGAGCCACAGGGTCTAGGCTGACTTCTGGATCTGCTTCTGATTAGCTGTAATATGGGAGAGTCGGTCATTTTACTCCTCTAAACCTGGGATATATACCAGGGTATTTCCAAATGTTTATGCAGGGACAGGCACCTGGCACAGCAGTTGGACACCCACATCCTATATCCAAATGGCTGGATGGAATCCCAGCTGCTCCACTTTGATCCAGCTTCCTTCTGATGTGAACCCTGGGAGGCAACAGGTAGTGACTCAAGTACTTGGGTTCCTGTCACCCACGTGAGAGACCCAGAGGGAGTCCTGGGCTCCTGGTTTTGGCCTGGCTCAGCCCTGGTTTTGGATGGCGTTTAGGTGGTAAACGAGTATTCGGAATATCTATCTGTCTCTATCTCTCTCTCTGCTTTTCAAATATAAAATGAAAAGTAAGTAAAAATTTTTGAATGTATATTTTAAAGTTCATGGAAAATGAAATTAAAAGGTAAGCTTATTTTGATGCAAACATATTTTGAAATATATGCAGATGAGGACATTTTTTAAAGTTCATGGAAAAATAAGTATTCTAAGAAAACCCATACATGATTTTCAAAATTTTTTCACCAAAATAAAATATTTTAATTCAATTTTCCATGATCTTTTTGAAGTATACTCATACTATTTTACCTACCTTGTAGGGTTGTTGGGAGGGTATGTGGACAAATTTGTTGCTAATGCACATAAAATAGTGCTTTACGTGTGAAATAAGGTCAGAGTCCATGCTGGCTTCTTGCATAGAAACAAAAATTAAAGGGCAGGAAAACTTTAAATTACCATGACTTAGTCATTGGTGATTAGCTATAAAAATTCCTAGACACAGATTATGTGTTTTGTCTATATAATTATATGTACCATATGTTATAAAATGATTGGTAGATAGATGATAGACAGGCACACGATCGATAAAATGTTCAAGGGACCATTCTGGAAAACAGCAATGAACAAAACAAAGAATATTTTATAGCAGGAAGATTACATTCTAGCACCTACTGGGGTGACAAAAATGAATGCATTAATATTTACGTCAGGTAAATGATCACATAAGCATATGAAGTAAAATAGAACATAAGTTATAGGAGGTGACATTTGAGGAGCAACTTGAAAAACACGAGGCATGTCAGGTTCACATGTGAGCACAGAAAGATGGAGCCAAGGGGACAGTGACAGACTAGCCCCGGGGCATCCGAGCTTGCTGAGTTCACTGAACCAGAGCTCAGTATGATTAGAGTGGATGACATAAGGTGAGGCCCATTGCAGAACGAGGCTTCTGAGGAGTTCTAGGTCAGGACATATGGATGCTTGCAGGGGATGAGCAGGAGTTCAAATTTTATTCAACAATAATGAGAAGACAGGATTGCTTGAGCAGGCGAGTTCACTTCTTCTGACATCCAACATTAAAATAAAATCGACTCTCCCGTGTGCATTCGGTTTACAGCATTGGAACAGGAGACGGGCGCCTAGCATCAGCTTTTGTGTGTGCAGCGTTTAGTCCAAGTAGGAGATTACTCTGGCTTCCACAAGGGGGATGGCAGTGGACGTAGTGATAACTGTTCAGATTTGGTATGAACTCAAGTTTGTGAACAGAGCGTTTGGCCTGAGAAAATAAGTGACTGGCGGGGTCATTTAATATAAAAAGCGAGAAAATCCAAGATTTGACCTTGTTGAATTTGAAGAGCCCATGTGGAGATTCTGTGAGAGAGCTGGAGATGAAGGGTAAGGCTGCAGGAAGCATGAGGGATAAACATATTAATCAGCTTCAGAAACATATTTATATCCATGGGAATATATGAGTCACCTAGCAAGTGAATGTCATTTGGAGAGAAAAAAATACTTGCCTAGACTCCAGCCAGTTATTTAAATGAAGCATTACTTGCCACGCAGACCTGGCTATCGGGAGCCTGTGATTGTTTAATCCTTAAAGCCATTGCAAGATTCCCTAAACCCTCCAAAATATAATGGCATGACTCATACTTAGGGAATGCTTACAACATGCTTTTCAAAAGTGATGATGGAAGGCTTTGGGCAGAAAGAGTCCAACCTCCCCACCTGTGGGATCTGACAGCTCCCTTGTGGAATTCACTCTTTGGTGGGAGCCCAGCCCCCAGTCATCAACACTGGCTCCCAGAATTCCTCTATGCTCTGGAGCCCCATTGTTTTATATTTACCTTGCTTGTTCCCTATTTCCGAAGGAGGGTCTTCTTGCATTTATACTATCTTTTATTTTAAAAATTAATATATTAAGGTGGTTTTATTTATCATTTACCCCATAAATGGCCAAAATAGTAAGGCTCAAATCCAGGCCGGATTGGAAAACCGGAAAAAAAAGGCCAACATTCTAAAGTCAGTAACCAAACAAGATTTCAGGTTGTGTTTGGTGGAAGAAAAAAATTGAGATTTCAGAGGGCATTAATTCCCCTGTATTATATACAGTTGCTGTTGCAAGTTTATGTCTCAATAAATGGTATGAATGTGTCCAACAAAGAGTGTATATTTTCATTTTATCTGTTTAGATATCTCGCTTTCACCTCCTCCTGTTTGGGAACTATTCTTCCCTCAATTCAAAGGGATTCAATGTCTGACCTCCCAGACATAAACGATGGACAGAGGATCTAGGTCTCCACAGACGTTCTGTGCAATTCTGTGAATATTGACATATTCACTCCAAAGTGACTGATGCAGGCTGGTTATGTGATGCAAGACAACCCAAAAGATTTCTGCTTTGAGGTATTTGCTTAAGGCAAAAGGAAAACACTTTCCATGTTGGGTAACGGAGCTTGAAGATTGTGAATGGGTGGCTACTGGCAGACAGTTCCCCTCCCCCACCCCAGGAGGGACTGTCAAGCAAAGGTGACTGTAGGTAAGAGGAAGCTGGTAGGAGCCGTGAACGTGTCAGATCCCTGGTTTTGGAGCCTGACATCCGTGGAGCTGTGCTTAATCCTGAAGTTCTTTTGATGCCACGACTTTCTCATTTCATAGGATGACAAATACCTTCAAATAAGCAGATTTGGGTTAGATTTCTGGAATTTGTAGGTTAGAATCTTAAACAATACTGGTTAATCAATTCCATACATTAGTCTATTCAACTAATCTTCATTCTGCATCAATAATGCTGAATGTATATTCATTACATAAGTTCTAAATCAGTGAAGAACCCCCAGAGATTATATCCCCATTGGTAGCCCTTAGGTGGAGATGCTGTGTGAGTCATGAGCCCATGGATCACAGGGGCTAAAACAGTGAGGTATTTCAAAGAGGTAGGGCATGGCTTTAATTCTCATATAGCTACCTTGATTTTATATTAAATCAATACTTCCCAACTAGTAACCCCCACACTGGTGGCTTACTTAAGGTTAATTGATGTGCTACCAAAAATTATTTGTTGCTCCTATAAGTTTGAACTCAGTTAAAGTTTAAACAAAGAAACAAGTTTCTTTCCCGTAGCATTTCTCAGAGCTTGTAATTGGATCGTAATTCTTTACTGTGGGGTAAAGTAACCACAGTACCACCTATTCAGACAGAATCATATCATTTATTAACATCTCCACAGAACACAGTTGGGGAAATACTGGACTAGCCTTACATTGTAGATAGGGAAAATTGTCCTGAGGATTCTTATTCTTATCTTATTTGTTCTGATTTAAAATCGTAGAAACTAAGAAGAATGGGGCCAGAAGGAAAATACCATTTTTCCCCTGTGCAAAACAGTTCCAGATAAGGATGCCAAGCCAATTCAGCCTAGCTGCCCAACATCCAGGCTGCTAAATCAAATCACAGAGAAGCAAAGCCCTAAGCCAAATAAACAAATCTCTAGTGATAGAGATGTAGTGACATTGACAGGAGAATCTGAGAGGATTTATGAATAAAAGAAAATTTCTAGTTCCAAAAATGACTGCTATGCCCATATGCAGCAGCCCATGCCCCTAACTGATAGGCATCCACCCTCTGATAAGCAGAGGCCT
Organism: Sylvilagus floridanus; assembly: GCA_949820135.1. Classification (NCBI taxonomy): domain Eukaryota; kingdom Metazoa; phylum Chordata; class Mammalia; order Lagomorpha; family Leporidae; genus Sylvilagus; species Sylvilagus floridanus. The sequence goes on along the minus strand of OX463238.1, from coordinate 109,434,570 downwards.
ATTCTAGCCGTGTTCAGTATGAAGGATCTCCTGAGAGCTATATTCTCATGAAATGATAGTGACGTTCCAGTGGATAGTGATAGCTCTAGTTTCTAGATTAATCCCGATATATAAAGGAATCATTTTTAGTTTCAAGATAAAGTGAAAAAGATTAAATCCTCTGCTCTCAACAGTTAAGTTTAGTCTTGGCCTGAAAGCATGAAGACAGACTAACAGCCTTGGAAATCCCTGTGATCTGTCCTCCTTTAAGATAAAACTCACTGATACTTTGCTAATGATGACTACTAAGGCTGTTTATTTACTTCAGCTCTGCTCAGTTTTTGAAGGTGATGAGTTATATTTGAGAAGGGCAGAACACTCAGATAGACACATGGAATTTGTAATTGAAAGAATTAAGTTTGCTCTAAGATTCCAGTTTATAAAATATATATGAAGCAAATCTCAGTAAATTCGACAGAAATAAACCTGTCAATATATGTATGACTTCTTAGAAGATGATAAAGAATATAGACATTTAGGAGTGGAAAGAATAAAAAAAGATCTATGTCAAGTTCATCTAAGTTTCATCTCAGGAAAGTTGGATTATCATTCCAAGTTCAAAACTGTAAACTAGGCCGTGGCTCAACAGGCTAATCCTCCGCCTTGCGGCGCCGGCACACCGGGTTCTAGTCCCGGTCGGGGCACCGGATTCTGTCCCGGTTGCCCCTCTTCCAGGCCAGCCCTCTGCTGTGGCCCGGGAGTGCAGTGGAGGATGGCCCAAGTGCTTGGGCCCTGCACCCCGTGGGAAATCAGGAAAAAGCACCTAGCACCTGGCTCCTGCCATCGGATCAGTGCGGTGCGCTGGCCACAGCGCGCCCTCCACGGCGGCCATTGGAGGGTGAACCAACGGCAAAGGAAGACCTTTCTCTCTGTCTCTCTCTCTGTCCACTCTGCCTGTCAAAAAAACAAAACAAACAAACAAACAAAAAAACTGTAAACTAAATATTTAGAAAAAAATTTATAAAAGGCAAAAGTAAAGTGGAAGCCAGAAAATAATTCCAGATAGGGGCTGGCTTTGTGGTCCAGCAGGTTAAGGCACCACTTGCAGTGCTGACTTCCTGTACCAGAGTGCCAGTTTGAGTCCCGGTTGCCCCACTTCTAAACCAGTTTCCTACTAACGTGCCTGGGAAGCAGTGGACGATAGCCAAAATATCCGAGCACTTGCAGCCCACTTGGGGGACCTGGATAGGATTACTGGCTCCTGGCTTCAGCCTGGCCCAGCCCCAAACATTGCAGCCATTTGGGAACTGAACCAGTAGGTGGAAGACTCTCTCCCCCTCCCTTCTCTCTCTCTCCCTCCCTCTCTCCCTCCCTCTCTCTCACTGTGTGTGTGTGTGCACGCGTTCAAAATAAATGCAACTCTTAAAAAAAAAAAGAAAAGGATGCCAGATAAGGTTCAGGTTTGTGCAGGTCAACCACAATTTGGATCAATACCATTAATCAGGTTTTACCATGGGCCAGAAAAATATACCTCAGAATAGCTGTACTCTATCAGTTCTGAGCCCATGAACAATAAGTCATTTTCAGATTGACCAGAGTGACTTCCCACATTGAAAAGACGTGGAGTGGTATGAGTGGAAGATTAAAGGCAGTCCAGTGACTGGAAATGTCTGTTTCCTGTTCCCCTGAGCACTCTGATCCAAGGCTTAATGGAGACATAGCTGCAGTCAGCTTTCTCCACTCTTGTTCTGATCAGCAGTTTCTCTGATCCCTTAGAGAAACTTTCCTAGTTATACTGGATATGCATGACAGCTGCCTTACATGAAGGCACTATAAAAAGCTTGTGGGAAAATGAAATTAAAAGGTAAGCTTCTTGGGATACAACCAATGTTGAGATTCTTGGATAGTTGTTTTTTTCATAATATGCATTTTCCACGAACTTTTTGAATACCCCGTATGCACTAAAATAATTCATTTTACTTGAATTTTTTTTTAATTTACTTATATGTTTGAAAGGAAGAGTTCAGGCAGAGAAGAAAAGGGAAAGAGAGAGAGAGATCTTCCATCTGCTGGTTCACTCCCCAGATGGCTGCAATGGCTAGGGCTGGGCCAGGCAGAAGACAGGAGCCAGAAACTTCATCTGGATGTCCCAAAGGGTGCAGGGGCATAAGTTCTTCTGCCATCTTCTGCTGCTTCTCCCAGACAATTAGCAGGGAGCTCAATCATAAGTGGAGCAGCCGGGACTCAATTCAACACTCCTATGGGGTGGTGGTTGCAGAGGCAGCAGCTTAAGCCCCTTGGCTGCAATGCCAACCCACCTTGAACTTTTTGAAATCTTCTCTTGTGGACTCATGAACAACATTCAGAAGCCTGAGTGTTTGCTTTGGTTCTGCTCCAGCCGTGACTCAGGTCAGCGCCTCCTTCTCTGCTGAGAGACAGGGGGGCTTTCACCGTGTCGTAGGTTGGACTTCACTGAAGCTGAGCCTGAGCAGAGGATTCTCCTTTAAGTAATACGTTGGGACAGTGCTTCTAGGAGATGTGGGCTGAGACTTGTGATAGAGCAAGGTGGAAAGCTAGGCAGGGATGTGTCTCACCTGGACACCAGCCTCCCTCTGATGTCATTCCCAAGGGTGAAATTTAAATTGCTCCACAGAGGTAGCCCCACATTAGGGTAAGGAGCTTTTCTCTTTGAACACCCACATCCCACACTCATTCGCAAGGGTCTACAAGAGGTGGTAGAGGCTGGATTCTGTCTGACCAATAGCAGTTCTCAGAAGAAAGGGACAGCTATGACTGCTGTTAACACTGTTCTCAGCAGCAGGAAGATTGTTGTAAAGGGATCTGTGGGAGGCACCAGCAGCAGCAGATCCACTTGTTACTCACATCAACTTTACTCCATCCAGGAGTCACTTCTCTAGGATGCTGGCTAGTCTTCTTCTCTGAGAAAATTTATAAAAGAAGGGCAGAGGGACAAACTGCATCCCCTGCAGCTGCAGCTGGTCCTGTAGCCGTAACAGAAATTCTTCATGCCCCCTTTCCACCATGCTTTTGGGATGCTCCAGCAACTTGTCCAGCATCTCAGATTTGCAGTATCTCTGATGGCCTTGTAAGATGACCTTGATGGCCTTGTAAGATGACCTTGACTAACATCCCCGAGGGCCCTGAGCTCCTTGTCAGCACTTCTTTCCAATCACGCTCACTGCCCTTGGCCACTTTCAGTTACAACTATAGAGATGCCCCGGTATGCAGTAGCAAGACCAATTGTCCCTGACATTACATGAACCTGTTTGGGTGTTTTGCTTTGTTTTGTTTTTGCTGAGCTACTGGCTAAAGATATGCAAAGAACACAGGTAGCCTAAGTAGGGTGAAGTTTGATGGGAGTCTAACTGTGTCCTCTACTGGAAGTGATGTATTCTGCAAATCTAGATCTCAAGATCTATAGAGCCTGACATTGCAGGGATAAGAATCCCAAATTAGTAAACATATTGCCAGTAGAAAAGCTTGGCCACTCTAGGCCTGTGTGTTCTAACATCGAATACAACTAGTCAGGACCCTCACCATTGGTTTAGACTAATACCATGTCTTAAAGGACAGCACCCAATACCTTGAGGGATTCAACTCCCAAATTGACTTGGTTGGACTAGCAGCTTCTGGATACTGTATAATGTGGGTCCCATGGTCAAAGGTTACTAAGACCACCCAATTACAACTTCTTTGCTGTAAAGTAGGTTTTTGCCCCAGGCCAATATTCTATGAAATCCTAAATTGCCTGATCAGACACCATAGCCCTCAAGTAATGTTGGGGGCTGAGACACAGGATCATATTCATGTCAAACTAACTCAAAAATGATATGGGACACAGATGTCTTATCCATTAGGCTGCTTGCCTTGGGTGTTATTCTAATTGTGGGCAGATCCTCTTCAGCCTTGTTGAGAGGGAGCACATGCTGACATATTATACATAGCTTCCTTCTGTGCCACTATAGTGTACAAGCTTGGGATGACCAATGACACAGGCTGGCTGACATCTGCTAGCTGAGACATCTTATCGACTTGATTGTTTAATGCCTCTTCTATAATGGATGCTCCCTGGTAGCCATTCACAGAGCATCCAAACAAACACACATGCTCTGCCTTCTCCTATTTGTCCCAATCCATGTCTTCTTCAGACCTTCAAGTCTCTAGTCTTTCAGTCTTACTCCATTCAAGCCACTGATCACAAGCAGAACAATTTGATCTTGCTCATGTGTCTTTATATACCCTTTTCTCTGGCCATTTCTTTACAAGCAGTGAATGAAATGTTACTCTTCAGGATGTAGTACTTACCTTCATCCAATATCAGTTAAATGGTAAGGCACACCAGGTAACTACAACCTTGGGTTTGGAAACTAAGAGCTGGGAGTTGGAGTGGCCCACTGAGATATGTGTAAACAGAAAACAAACAAAGCAGCTAGTGATCTTGTTGGCGATAGTAATTGACTCTGCTCATGAGTTACTGATCACCTGCTGCTCATGAGTTACTGATCACCTGCTGCTGCATGTTAGGAACAGGGAGGGATGCTTGGAAGGGGACGGCTCTGCAGGCAGCACAGCACATCTGAGTTGTTACCAGACAGCACTTGCGGGATCTAACGCGAGAGTGTTCTACTCAGTCAACAGGATCCGACAGCACCTGCTACTACCACCGTCTCCAGCAGTTAGACGGGGATAAACAACTCCCACCAGTGTGCCTACTTCTACCCGATACAAATGTCTGCTATGCATCGTTGTCCCCTTGAGCACAAAATACCTCTAAGCCTCTACTAGGAAATAGGGCTGCCCAGGATGCATCACAGCTCCAGGGATCGCTGCCTGTCTGTAGCTGCTTCCACTCTGCCTGCCAACCTTTCACTATCATTTCACCCAATCACAGCTGCCTCCTCACTTTAGCTGGCCCTTCTGCCACATAGCGCTGCGCCCTTCAGCAAAACTATTGCTTCTTGGGAGACCTCGAGAAGTCAAATCTCCATTATGGCCTTTGGCTACCTGAGAGAATGTGTCCCTTTGCTTTTTTTGTGACACACTCTCTTAGAGGAGAACGTCAGCAACATGGCCATGGTCCTCAGAGTTATGAAGTATTTACGCAGAGCTCTCTTGACATGGGATTCAGATATGAGTTCAGTAAAAGTCGGCTGGAGGTTTCTCTCATGCAACAATAAAGCATGCATTTCGAGAGATTCCATAGCACAGCGTATCGATTTATGCAAGCTCTTCTCAGAATCACACTTCCAGTCTGAAACTGAGGCTGAACTCCTTCGTCTCATAGGTTGTCTTCTTTCCTAGAAGGTTTCTCTGTCTATCATACTGGTAGACAATAATTTGTCAAATTCTCATAATGCATATACTCCATTGTCTTCCAAATCTGATCGTTTTATCTGTCTCCACAAGTCTTCTCAGAGACCACTAGAAGATTGAGTTTACACCTTGCACCCTCATGAATTCAACAAGATCATACCATCCTACAAGGACTTTCTGGAGACTACAACCAAGACTTTTCCTCGAGGCACTCCCACCTTCTCATTCTTGCATTCCCTTCCTAAAACAAATACATTTCTAACTCTCCTCCCTCTCCTTGTTTTTTGTTTTGTTTTTTTTTCATAAAAACTGTATTTGTATCATTTTATTTGATTTTTATAACAGATGAAGATTATAAACAGCAGCAATGATTCAGACACTCCTAAAACAAAATTCAAAGGTTGTAAAACACATGCTGCACATGCTTTGTAAACATTTTCATTTCATAATTATCTCTAAAGAACTGAAATCTTTGAATCACGGTTGAGTTTAATAGGATTCAATAGACTTGCAAGTGATTTGTCTGTTGCTTTCCAAAAGTTAGATTTCCCATCGTCATATCTCTCTCTCTCCTCTCCATTTAAGGTTACCTATCTATCTATATATGTATATAGATATGTGTATATATGTGCATATATATATATGTGTATATATGTGCATATATATGTGTATATAGATAGATAGACATATAGATAGATAGATAGGTAACCTTAAATCTTTGTATATAATATATAAATTTTTAATAAATATTAAACCATTAAGGTAAATCAGGTAAAAAAGCACAAATATTCCTTGGAAAATTGACTTAACTTATCTTTAAGTAGCTCTAGGTGTGAGACTTCCCATCATTTTTTTTTCAAAAGCACAGACTGTATACTTTGATAAGAAGAAGAAAAAATATATTTTCTCCTATCAAATCTATGGTTTACATAATTTGGACACACATCTCATCTCATCTCTCAGTAGATCATTTTAAAAGATCAGACTTTTTCCTAAAGAAGAAAGTCATGAATATTTCTGTTTGCAAATATGACAGAGCTGATGCTATTTTAGTATGTTTTGAAGTCAGGAAACCTAAGTTCCATTTACTAGTCTGCCTGACATGATCAGCTCAGATCATACATTTTTGCCCTTTCTTTCTGAAATTCCAATATCCGTATTATCAAATAATAACCACTGTGCTTAATTGCAAGAGTATCAAAATGTGCTGGAAGTGATTCTGATGCTTGGAAATGAAGCATGCACTTCGAGGGACTCCATAGCACAGTCGTATCATGCATACATTCTGTAGTCAGACTGAATGAGTTCCAATAACAGCACAGCTCTAATTACCTATACGACTTTGCAAAAGTTACTGATCTTTTCTCTGCCTCATTTTCTTCTTCTATAAAAGAGATGTTATATTAGTACTCATACAGGGTAGTCAGAAGGACTGAAATTATCAACATATAGAAAGTGCTTAAGCATAATAACACAAAATAAATGAAATGTATTTGTTAAGTAAATACTCTTCAGATAACTATTATAACATTTAACATTTTTTTGTTTGCAAATATGTTGGGATGGGGGAGTCTCAGATAATGCAAATCACCATCCTTCAAAACAGTACATGAAATGACATTCAGCAATAACAAAAACAGTGTTTGCCATCACAGTGCAGGGTGTCTATCTCTATAGTAGAAAGAATGGTGTATTTTTTCACTTGCTTTACATTTAAAAAATCAAAGTAGTTCTGCATCTGGTTTCTCAGTCGAGCATCAATGTAACTTAGAAAACACAATAGAATTCTCAAAGCTCTTTAAAAATTTTAAAACAGACAATAGAAGAATTCAGAATATTGGTAATGAAAGTCTGAAGCTTCCATAGCAACAGCACACAGAGTATACAGGTTACAACTGCCCTGCTTGTCCCTATGAGGCCTGTTCCAAGATCTCCGATGGATGCTAAAAACTGCAGGTAGCCCCAAGCTGTGTGTGTGCTGTGCTTTTTCCTATACATTCAAATACAAACGTAGTGCCCTTTCCAGCCCAACTAAGTGCTCCTCATGGACCATGGCTGTAACTTGCAGTCTGAGGTGGGACAGCAAAGCTAGCACAAACCTCTTTTTCATTTTTCACAATTTCACTGACAGAGGATTCTTTCATAGTCTATGTAGATCCTGGCAACTTGAGCATACAATTTTATTCTTTCCTTATTATTTTTAAAGGACTATTTATTCAAAAGGCAGAGTGTAAAAGAGAGAAGGAGAAAGAGAAAGAGAGAGAGAGAGAGGGAGAGAGAGAGGTCTTCCGTTCACTGATTCACTTCCCAAATTGCCACAAGAGTCAGGGATGGACCGGGCTGACACAAGGAGCCAGGAACTCCATCCACTTCTCTTACATGGGTGGCAGGGGCCCAAGTACTTGGGCCACGTTCTGTTGCCTTCCCAGGTATGCTAGCATGAAGCTGGCTTGGAACTGCACTAGCCAGGACTTGAATTGGCACTCTATTATGGGATGCCAGTTCTCAGGCAGAAGCTTACACACTGTGCCACAACACCAGCCCCTCTTCTTCCCTCATTCAGTTGGGAACTTTCACCTTTACACTTAAATGAAGCATTTTATAGCTCCTCTTTGATATGTCTGAGTTCCTAGCATCACTGCTCTTGTTGTTTGGGACCATTATTAAATAAAATAACAGAGACTATAACACAGGCTCTGTCATACCATGACAGTCAGTCTGATAACTGAGAGGGCTACTAAGTGACTTAATGGGTGGGTAGCATACACAGCATGGATACACTGGACAAAGGCATGATTCACTCCTCAAGTGGGAAAGCATGAGATGGAGTGAGATTTCATCACACTACTCAGAATGGTGCAAAATTTTAAACATAAATTTGTTATTTCTAGAGATTTCCATTTAATCTTTTCATATGGCATGTACTGAAATCCACAGATAAGAGGAAATGATTGTAATGAGCTTGTCTCAGAAGTTAAATTCACAGATAAGGGGAACTACTGCTGTAATGAACATCTGGCTTCCTTAGTGGCTGATATGTCTATGTGACTACCTTCTGACAATTAAAATCTCAGCATGTATACCACATGAGACTTCCACAAAGCCTGATTAATGTGACACTTTTTGCCCCATCCCATACCTGTATATGTCTCCTATCCCTCCCAGGTATCCGGGCAATCCTGGTCTTCTTGAGGCTGATGGAGTAGAACATTATCAGGAAACTTGGGTCCTAGTAAGGTAGAACCACCAAAATTAGCTTTGAACCATCTCCTTGACTTAAGTTCGAGAGGGAGAAATAAATTTTTACATTATTTAAAGCAATGTTATTTGTATGCTTTCTTGTATATGCTGCCAAATATGGCTTACATGAAGCCTGCTTCCCCAGAAAGTAGGGAACTTGTACTAGCTTCTTCCCTCCTACCCAGTTAATCATGGAAAGGAGGAGATACTCAACTCAACACACAGTACTCCCCAACTGTGGTCAGAAAAAGTAGACTTTAGTAAGTTCTAGTGATCTAGCTTCAAATTTCAGGAAAATTGGGTTATAAAATTTTAGTCTACTCCCTATCTTCCTATAGATGAGGAGTGATATTTAATATTTCTGGAGTCCTTGAAGTCATTGACTGTTCTAAATGCTTCTGATCCTCCCTCACAGGTGCAGAGAGTCTCCTTACCTGAGGCTGATCAGAGCTCTAACGCCCAGAGAACAGAACAGACTTGGAAGGCACTCACAGGGCTAAGACATCACTGCCTCCTCGAGTGTCTTACTTCATCAACAATCATCCTTACAGATGCCAATCTGCTGTCAGTAAAGATACTATTTTTAAAATTTATATTTGGACTAAACTTCCAAACAGTTCAGAATTGAACAAGAAAGTTGAAGACACGTACCTATTTTTATTTTCTCTTCATACAATGGAAAATAGCTTAGCATCTAATGAGCTAAGAATGGATAGATTCTAAAGAGCCAGGGATTACAAAGAGGAGTAGTTGGATACTCCATATCCAGAATGTTGCTGATTTTCTCCACTGAACAATATTAATGTCGAGTACTTTCCCAGGTCAATGGTTTCAGAAACTCACATGAGAATTGTGAGTGCAGTCAAAATTAAACAGCAATATTAGATGAAACTATCTGGAACATAAATAGTTCGCCCAATCAAAAAGCATTCATTTTAAATATGGCCAAATATTGAGGATGTATCTTCAGTACAGTTGGTCAATTCTTTGTCTGAAACAACATTTCTTATCATTTTATGTAGCAATAACTAGCCTTACATGATTCAGAAAACCCAGCAATGCCTGGATCTTCTGTCACATAGAAGGCAGTTTCAGGTACTTTGAGGTTTCACTAGTTTGCTTTTCCTACAGAAAGGAGTTGTGTTGTTGGAAAGAATGTCATTCCAAAGATGTGAAGAAACCAACGTCTAATAAAGACAAGCTTATTCACAGACAGGATGTGACTGAATTAAGCCCTTCATAATCCACACAGTAGTAGAAGCACCCCTGGGCTTAATGGATGTGGAAATAATCTGTAAAATAATGCATCACTCATTGGAGGAAACCCCAATTCTAATACAAGTGATCAGAGGATAGGCTCAGGAGAGTAGAAGTGCATTGTTCCTACATCCAGAGCTGAGAGAGAATGTGCTAGCTCTGGGGCTGGCCTGCCTGAGGTTGAGAAAGCCGAGGACAGAGAAAGAAAATTTGGTACATTTATGCATTGTTTGCCAGGACAATTATTTTTTTAACTTTTATTTAATAAATATAAATTTGCAAAGTACAGCTTTTGGATTACAGTGGCTTTTTCCCCCTATAACCTCCCTCCCACTTGCAACCATCCCATCTCCTGTTCTCTCTCCCATCCCATTCACATCAAGATTCATTTTCAATTCTGTTTATATACAGAACATCAATTTAGTATATATTAAGTAAAGATGTCAACAGTTTTCACCCACACAGAAACACAAAGTGTAAAATACTGTTTGAGTACTAGTTATAACACTAATTCACATAGTACAACACATTAAGTACAGAGATCCTACATGAGGAGTGAGTGCACAGTGACTCCTGTTGTTGACTTAACAATATGACACTCTTGTTTATGGCTTCAGTAATCACCCAAGGCTCTTGTCATGAGTTGCCAAGGCTATGGAAGCCTTTTGAGTTCTCCGACTCGATCTTATTTAGACAAGGTCATAGTCAAAGTGGAAGTTCTCTCCTCCCCTCAGAGAAAGGTACCTCCTTCTTTGATGGCCCGTTCTTTCCACTGGGATCTCACTTACAGAGATCTTTTATTTAGGTTGTTTTTATTTATCTTTTTTTTTTTTTTTGCCAGAGTGTCTTGGCTTTCCATGCCTAAAGTACTCTCATGGGCTCTTCAGCCAGATTCAAATGCCTTAAGGACTGATTCTGAGGCCAGAGTGCTGTTCAGGACATCTGCCAATCTATAAATTTGCTGTGTATCCTGCTTCCCATGTTGGATCATTCTCTCCTTTTTAATTCTACCAGTTAGTATTAGCAGACACTATTCTTGTTTATGTGATCCCTTTGACTCTTAATCCTATAATTATGATCAATTATGAACTGAAACTAATCACTTTGACTAGTGAGATGGCATTGGTACATGCCACCTTGATGGGATTGAATTGGAATTCCCTGCCAGGACAATTAGACACCAAAACCTGACTAGAGAATGGGTTTATTCTTGTCAATAATCTCTATACCTAAAATTTTTTTCACCTTTATTTTATTTAAAGCTCAGTGCTAAATATTACTAAACTGAAAAGGCAAGCAGGAGAAATGTAGCTTCCAGCTTAATTGTATTCAAAGCATGCCCCACTCTTTGTACCTTCATGGCTGAAAAAAAATCCCCATTGAAAGAAACTTAAGAGCAAAATAATGCCTTGAAATTAAAAAAAATATTTGGCAAGAGAGGGATGGAGAAGAAATATGTAACCATGAGAGGCAGTAACTGAAGGTAGAGTGTAATACAGTTGCAATACAATTTTATCAGCATCTGCCTTCACCAAACCCCTATTCTCTTTCTGGACTGGAAGGGAGAGATGGATATCATCCAAGTGTGTGTCTTGCAAATAAAGGTACCGTTCACCTCAAACATGTTTCGTCCAAATCCATGTATTAGCTTATAAGAATGTTAGAATGTGTGCATGTGTGTGTGCACGTGTGTGTATGTTTGCACACTGCCCATGTCCAAATAAGCCTTGTGGAATGGAGTGAGGATGAAGGACTTTCCACGGCCAGAGCAAAATCTCCTTTGAGAGAACATGCTCCTGCCTCCCTGGAAACTCACCATTACTCCTTAAATAGCTCTGCAGGTGCAAGTATTGTCCTCCGTGGAGCAATTCATACATTTACTGTTTTAAAGATTTATTCATCATTTATTTAAAATGCAATTAGAGAGAGAGAGACACAGAGAGAGAGACATCTTCCATCCACTGGTTCATTCCCTAAATGGCCAAAAAGGCCAGGGCTGTGCCAGGAGGAAGCCAGAAACTCCATCCATGTCTCCCACACAGGTGGCAAGGATCCAGTTATTGGGCTCTCCTCTGCTGTCTTCCTAGGAGCATGAGCAGGGAGAGAGATAGAAAGTGGAGCTGCAAAAACTTGAACTGTAGCTCAGATAGGGGATGACGGCATCTCAACCTGACGCTTCAAGTGCTAGCCCCACATCATAGATTTACTGAAGTGCCATCATGTTTATTGATGATTGACTAATGTGTACTTAGGAGTTTAGGCAGTGCAAGACCTACACTAACAGAAAGTTAGGGCAGATCCTCTGTCCATTCAGTTTTGTTTTGCCAGCTGTGAAAGGCAGAGCAGTGGCCTCCGGAACCTGAAAATATATTTTACAATCTTTTTACCTCTGCAAAAGGGCCTGTCAATGTGTAGTTTTCCTGGATGAAGCAAGTAGTGCCACCTAATCTTTGCTGGCTACAAGAGATGCAGTAGAGAATGAAGATATATTTAAAGATGGGGTTCGCTAGCTTGTAGATGCAGGAAGGGAGCCACCAGCCAACAAATGGAAGGACTTTGAAAACTCAGACACCCTCAACTGACAGACAGTTGAGTAAATGGACACTTCAACCTTCTACGTGTTGGGAACTGAGTTCTGCCAGCAATCTGAAGAAGGAAAGATTCTCCCCAAGGGCATCCACAATCTCACCAACACTTCAATTTTAGGGCATTGAGTCCCTTCTCAGACTTTCAAACTACAGAACTGCATGATGGTAGATTTGTGTTGTTTTAAGTCACTAAGTTTATCGTGATTCATTATGGCAGCCATAGAAAACTAATGCCCCAGTATTTAACATTTGTCTGACTTAGACGCATACAGTATAAACTTTAATTAAATATGAGTCATTCTCTCATTTAAAATATAAGAAACTGTACTCAAATTCCTTTGCATCCTAAACTTAACCAGTATTTATGAAAGTGTGCTGTTCAGGAGAACAATCGCACTGGCAAGTATTTTATCACGGTAGAGGGAAGGTAATATGTACTGAGAAAGCAAGAAACAGACCCCTTTCTCTAGTCATAGTTCACACTAGCACAGTAAGGACTCTAAGAAATGCTGAAATGATAAACTTTATGACTTCTGTTGAATTTAGTGCTTCTCAAACATTTGACCTCAGAGTTTTATTTTCCCACATAAAGTATTTTAATGTGTCCTAGAAAAATTAGAGAACTAATATCTTTAGTAAAAGCTGCTATTTGCCTGATTTGTGTTTCTTTTCCTTATACTTTAGGAGAACCAGTGTTATATTCTTAGTAGAGATAATAATAAAATTCTCAACGTATTTAGTAATTATGAAAGCCATACGTTCATTAATAATGCCAAAAGGATAATGGTCTAAAAAAGCAGACAGCCACCTAGCAGGTCCATTTGTTCTTTTAAGAATTTCAAACCATGAAACCATTTATCTTCCACCGCTTTGTTGACAATTTTCTGCTTCTTTTTCTATGTGCAGAAGTGTTAATAAGTTAAGCACTTTTAAAGTCCATGTATTTGATTTCATGGTATTTTGCCACTAAAGTGTCTAACTTTGAACACATAAGAACTTTATACCATCTCAAAGATGATAATACTTAAGCAAAAGTAACCAAAAAAAATTGCATGTTTCCTGTTTTTGTCTCTTCCAAAATGCTTGAGGATTTCTGTTAGGGAAGCAAGAGGTAAATGATACAAAATCAAAATCTGTACTATTATTGACAGTTAAACTTCAGTTCCTTTTTAATCATACATTCACTCAACAAGTGGGATTTAATTTAAACTAAATACAATAGTTAATAATGCAATGGACAGACTATTAATTACTTTATTTATAGCTTAAATATTGTCTAATAATATTGTCATTAGGTGTTATTTTAACACAGCTAATGATTTAATTTCAGAAATCATTTGTAGCTTAATGAATCAAACTAGAAATCTTAGAAATAAAATTTTGTCTATTTGATTATGTATTTCTTTATAGCAGTTTTGACTTCTTCTAAAGTAGAATTAAAAAATGATGAGACAACAAGACTTCCAACTATAATTTATTTCTGCCACCAGTCTCATTTGGATTGATTTTACAAAGCAGATTCTATGGCATAGACTTTTATTGCTCCAAAATTCAAAAGTTCACTTTGACACTTTATTTGCTGTACAAACTATATCCAATATTAAAGATAACAAAGTGTGATTGAGGTCATCATTACTAAAACCCTAGAATTTCATGTTAGTGCTATGGTGATAGTTTTAGAAATAGTGCCTAAAACATAATTTTGAATCCAAGAAACTATATGTTTTAATTCCTAACTGATATGTGACAATAGTAAAAGTTTAAAAATTGAGTTGAAATTTTTCTTCATGACTACTTCAATGTCACCTCTGCCTGGGATTTTAACCCTTCTCATCATGTCATTTGAAGTCTTGTCATTACATATGAAACATGAATTGTGGCACAGTCATTCTACTATTTCAGCCATTATAACAGCTGACATCAGCCACTGTTAGGCTGATGTAACCTACATCAATCATGAAATTGGCTAAAATGGATAGTTTTACCCAGACCTAGTGTCGTGATGATCAACCACTAAAGACATGGACAACTGTGCAGACCTGAGTGATCTAAGCTCTTAGGCCTCCAAACATGCTTAAGCTGAAGTTAATGAAATTGTGGCTGGAAGTAGAATTGAGTGCTCTTGAAGATACAGTTATTTTAAACACCTCAAAGCATATTATCTAAGACATCGGGATGAACTCTATGGAAATAATACTTCCTGCAGATAAGACAATTATTACTCTATCCATTGCCTTCTTGTCGTCTCTGTTAGAATCTTGATAAAAAATGATTCAAGGACATTTAAGTTTATCCTGATGACCTTTTAAAAAAGAAAATCCCCTACTCTCTCAGGAAGTTTATGTTCCAACTACTTAAATAAGCTGAGTCACATTTATGACTGAGGCATTATGAGCTCCAAATCCGGAGATAACTATTAGACTTGTTTTCCATTTCCAAAATTTTGCTCCACCTAAACAAGGACATATTTCAATGAGACCTACTTTAGGAAACTTGGGTGTTATTCTTCACCGAAGAATACAAAACTAAACTGCCTATGCAGCCGCAAACAGACTGCCCAGAGCCGCACAGGAAATGGCCACGTTTGAGTGCTTAAGCCAACCAGTCTTAGTGGACTGGGGAGGGTGTCCACCACACCATGAGCCCATGAGTCCAAAAAGGCTGAAACAGGAAAGTAGGAAACAAGTCCCCTGATGGCATCAAGGGGGGCCTGCTGCTCCCTTCACCGTGGTGCTGTGGAATAGACCACAAATCAGGATTAGCCCAGTTGTTGAAGCTACTGCTGCCTCTCAGTTCCTGATCATGAAAGAGTGTTTCAAAAAGTTCATGGGAGAACGGAATGAAAGATAAGATTATTTTGGTGCAAAAATGTTCTAAATGCATGCATAGTTTTCACTCTATGTATTTTATTTGACTTTTTGAAGGCTTCTCATATATATGAATTCCAAAAATGTTTCACAACAAAATGAACTGAACTTTTAATTCTATTTTCCATGATGTTTTTGAAATATTCTCTATGCATTCCACAATGTCTGTTGGTCACAATGCTTAAAAGACCCAAACCCACAAGTCAAACTTGTAACGATATTAGATCCCATTTGTTACCCTTGAATTCTATGGCCAACCATGAACCACTGTGGCTCTGGTTTATTTGAGACTCCCAACCAATTGTTTCTAGAAGGCACACTCGGTGTATGCTGTCTTGCCTTAACCTTGTTTTCCTAACTTGTCCAGCACCTGAAGTACCAGGAGACTGTCTTAGTTTCTTGCAAGCTGAAAGTGCACAATTTAGATCCCATTTTTCATAGTTCAAATGGAACCAAATTTCTAGACATTTTTGATGGAAACACAGCTCTTGCCAGGAAAACAAATACTGGCAACAGAAGACAAAGAGCTTAAGATTTTACTGGCAAAATTGAATTTTAAGAACCTAAAATTTCCTTGGAAAAATATTTCAAATTTAGGGCCCATGAGCAAAGAAGGGTACACATCCTTTTTACAAACTAGAAAGCAAAATGATGTAATCCTAAAGAATCTATTGGATAACAAATCAATAGAACCAGATCATAGATCTGGATAAAAAAAAAAAAAATCATCTGTGTAACACTGAACAGAGGACTTACCTGAAACTGTTGAAATGTGACTTTGTAAAAGGAAGAAGAACTGATAGGGCGTTGGAAACTATGTAAGGTATGTGCATTCTGGGACTTCAAACTCCAAGTGAGAGGAATATATTTTAACATAGCCCTGCCTGGATGAAGAGGAACACATAAATATTTGTATTTTGGAAAATCCACTAATTCTTATGCATAATGGAAACCTGCATTTTATTATCAATAGTTTCCTGTCAGTGTAGCCAGTGCTGGATGATAAGGTGGACGAAGGCTGTGTGATAACCTTGCAGTATGCTACACTCTATGGAGTATGTCCAGCAACTTCATACAACACGATTACCTTGAGCTAAATACAATTAGTGCATTTTGAAAAGAATAAAAGTAAAAGCAACAAATAGCTACTATTCCTTTAATTACCATCTAAAAGCCTTGAGAAAATACTTGGATGCAAAAAAAAAAAAAAAAACCTTTAAACACATTCACTCAAAATGTAGTAACGATAGTCCCACATGCCACTTTGTCTTTTTTCTAAAGACCTCAAAATGCTTTGCAAGATTGCACTAATCCATCTGAAGCTTTCACTTAGGGCAAGAAAGGAAGTTGTCCAGGTATATAATAGCTATGTTCGTTCATAAACAATATTGACGAGTACTGCCCAAAGTCAGGATTTAGGAAGAAAGCTCCCTGGGAAACCAGAGAGTATCTGAGAACTTTTCTTCTCCAGTTTTTGTTGGAATTTTTCTTAGTCTTTTGAGAAGACAACTTTTCATCATCTTATTTTCCAAATATACTAACTTTTATTTCTTATGTAGTTAACATTTTAGAGATATATAATTAATTATGATAAAAGCTAAGCTAGTTTTAAGTCAGGAGGTTTATTTTTAGATTTTATTACTATTATTCAGATGATTAAATATCACTGAGCATTATCTCCCAAGAAGTATGCTTCAGAACCTAAGGTGGAAAACGAAATTAAGAGACGGATTTATTTTGGTTCAACAACTTTGTGAAACCCATTTTCTTTTCTTAATACACATTTTCCACGGATTTTTTATCATGTTGAGATATCTTGTTCTCTTGATGCCTAGACTTCCTCAGTTCTGTTTGTGCTGTTGTTTTTTGTTTTTTGTTTTTACTGACCAGGAAGGTGACAGAGGGCGGGAAGCAAGCAACAGATGTGGCTCTGGACAGTGTGAAGCAGGCCCAGGGGGAGTCAGTTGGATATAAACGTGTACCTGTGCTCTCAAACCTGTTCCTCCTAGCCTTTCTTTCTCCATTCTCTTTCATCCAAATCCCTGCTCTCTCCAGGCCTGGCAAGGTCACAGATGTTTCCGGGACTAGGAGACATTGAGCAAGGAATAAAACAAAACACACCTTCAGGAGGCGGATTCCAGTCCTGTCTTGACTGGCTGTCTGGTGGCACAAGAAGTGGTTGACCGCGTCTGGCGCCTGCTCAGTCTCTGCACGGCAGGGTGATATGTGTTTGTGGCAATATGCATTTGCATGCTCCTGTACTGCAATTAATTTTAGAAGCTCTGGACCTTTTTATCAAGTGACACCATATCCCACAAATTGGTGAAACTGTTTGAAATATCTTTTCACAGAGATTGAGCTGTGTGGCATTTCCCCAGTGCCTTGTTTTAGGTAACTTTTTGTCTCAAGAATGATAGTTGTACATTGTTTTATCTTTAATAGAAAGGATATTTTATCCCAGGTAGACAGCAAAGAAATGAATCACACAGCCTTCTCTTTTGGAAGATATGACACATCCTAAATCCCTGATTCTGTAAAAATAAATAGCAGAGTTCTCAGAAAACTATTTATCTCTTTAGGAGCATGAATTACTAGCTGATAGATAAACAAATGCTTAAAAAAAATCCAGAGTAGTTCAGAACACAATGAATTGTCTAAATTGAAAGCCTCTTCTATTTCTTTATCCATCAATTCATTGGCTCATTATGAGAACACCGAGCACATTTCTTTGTAGAAGGAACTGCATTAGATGTTAAAAATGAGAAATATACTCTTTCAAAAAATATGCATTCTCCTAGGCAAAGAGGCAACAGTGCAGATCAAAACAACATGAGGTAAAATATGGAAGTAGGTCCCCAAAATATCTTTAAGTGATGTAGAAATGAGATAGAATTCATACATTCATTTGAAAAATGAATCAATTGAGGAGTTTTACGGGTGAAATCAACCAGCCAATGGATTCCCACAGTAAAAAGTACTGAAAGCCAGGTCAAGAAGATCATTCAGTAATGTGCTGTGTATGTGTGTATGTGTATGTGTGGTTCTCTTCTGTGCACACTTTAAACGAGAGAGAGAGAATCAGATATGATTTTGAAAAAATCAACCTGGTATAGAGGTTGAAGAATCGAAGTGGTTGAGATCCAAGAAGGGTTTACTTTTCATTTGAAGTTCAGTCTTTTTTAAGAAGTAATGCTTTATTTTTATCTCTCTTTCCTTTAATCTTTGTTGGTGTTTTTCAATAATGGGAGCTGTGGGAAGGTGAACAGTGTTAATCGCCCTTTCTCCACCTGGCACCTGCTTGGGTGCCTCTTATCATATAGCTTACCTCTTCTTTGTCTGCTGTGCCCTGCATTCATCCCTGCATCCATCGTTTTGTTTTGTCTTTTCTGAAACCTGCTTTGTTACAGATGCCAGCCCCAAGTCTTCAAAGACTGGTTGAGTGTATTACTGCCTGCTGTCCGATTGCGATCTTCAAGTTCTGATATGGATGCATGTTTCATCCAGGTTGGCAGTTCCATTTATTAGAAGCACAGCTTACACTGACAGAATCATATATTCAGGTCTTTTCATTAAAAGAAATATAAAAGAAACAGGTGCCTCAGATCAAAGAGCTGCCCCATTACATAGTAGGATAGGAGCAGGTGTGTGAGTGTGAAGTAAATGGATCAGGAATCAGAGGAGATAAGATGACAATGGGTCAGTGATATGGGCTCAGAGTTAAGAAAGGGAACAGGATAGTGGGATACATGAGGAGGATCATAAAAGGAGGAACCATAAGGTACTCAGCATTAATCAGTCCCTATAGATCTGGGCTTAGCACCAAAAGGATGTAATGACAGTCTGCCTAAGGCACAATTGTAAACCATGTGAATTCGGCTTCAGCAGCTGCAAAGCAACCTTTTCCACACCCACTTACCCCCACAGCTGCCACAGCGGCCACCACCCCGGTACCGGCTCACGTTCTGATACCACAGCCTCTCTTTGTACCATGCACAGAATTTGAGGTCTTGATCGCAGTGCTCCGACAGCTACTTCAGAAGGAGAAATTACATGTGTTTTCTAAGCAGATTTTGGAATAATAAGACTTAAACCCAGTGTAATGTCTTTGCGATCGTGCAGTTGCAGACTGTGTGGCACACGGTAGAGAGATATATTGGGATGAGGAGGTGTAGTAAGGAAGGCTTTATATTTTCTTGTTCTATAAAAAAATATTTAAACTGAAACCACATTATGCATGCAACTATCTCCCATAATACATAAATCCGGCATAAAATATTTTAGAATGGCTTTAGAAAATTAAATGTGTAAAAGATAACACAATTCATTTTACCCCAAGGCATATTGCTCTGCACGTTTTATTTTTTTTTTTTGCTGAATTTCAATCTATTTGTTTCTTACCAGTTCTGCAAGTTCATAATACTTTAAATTCAAACCATACTCCTTAGGTAATATACTATCTATCTAATAATCTTATAGTGGATGTCATGAGCAAACTATAACAAACACACACTCAAGTGTATGAGTGTGTAGGCTGGGGGGTGGGGATTGTATATGTATAGTCTCATATAAGTCTGAGTTTGAAATTAAAGTAATTTACTAAAAGGTTTAAAAATATTAAACCAAATCAGAGTAATTGATCGCACTCACTTCTTCTAAATGGAACTAATTATTGATTCTAAACTTAATTTTCCCAAAAATTTCATGTCTACCTCACATACTTAAAAGTCATCTAGAACCAAACTTTGGAGGAGTTTATCAACAGGATGTTTCCCCAAGCATCAAACTGAAGAGTAAGAGCTTTTAAATCACAGGGACCTCTGCTAAAACAGATCAACATGTAGTGTCAGTTCATTTCATTTTCTTCCTACAAAGAGTCAAAAATCTATTCATTCGCCAAAATGTATTAATACTTTCTATATGCCAGTGTAAATAAAACCAACATAGTTTTTGCATACATGGGATTTAAATTCTAGTTGAAGATAAATGAATGAATAACCTAAAACTTAGATGAAAACTGGTACTGTGAGGAAACTTACTACATTTTAAAAGACTTTATTTATTTGTTTTAGAGGTAGAGTTACAGACAAAGAGAGAGACAAAGAGAAAGGTCTTCCATCCACTGGTTCCCTCCCAAATGGCTGCAACAGCCAGAGCTGGGCTGATTCAAAGCCAGGAGCTTCTTCCAGGTCTCCCATAAGGGTACAAAGGCCCAAGTACTTGGACCATCTTCCACTACTTTTCTCAGGCCATTAGCAAGGAGCTGGTTCGGAAGCAGAGCAGCTGGGACGTGATCCGGTGCCTACATGGTTTGCCAGCATTGCAGGAACTGGCTTTAGCAGCAATGTGGCAATGTGGGCCCCAGTTTTTGTTTTAATAAAGGACTTTAGCTGCTTAGTAGAGAAGAGATGTCAATAAAGCAAAGGGACATAGCCTGTGATGGTCTCTTTTAAACAGAACCCCTGGGAAGATGATGAATATATAAGGGCTCAGTTGCTTTCTTTTGATATCATCCTGTTGATCACATTTTATAAAACATAGTCTAGAAACGGATGCTAGTGTTGAGACTGATGCAGGATCCAGAGAGAGTGTCCAGAACAGTTTCACTGGGATAGACAGCAATGAAAAATTCAGGCTATCCTAGCATTTTAGTGGCAAAGCCAACAGAACTTGTTCTCTCCTGGAAGTGAGAAGAAAGCTGTAGGAAGAGCTCAAATTTAAAGACCAAACAATGAAAAATCACTTATTTGCAAAAGAAACATTGAATTAAAAAATGAAAATCACATGCATACCAAAAAATCTTTCAAACTAATCCAATCAGATACAAAAAATCTTTAATTTTAATACATTTGATTCAAAAACATCTGTTAACTTCAAGACATGTACAAAGCTTTAACACACACAGATAACATAAAAAATGCAATTCCTGCTCTCAGTAACTCCTATACATAGACAAAATATAATTAAGTAGATAATTAGCAAAACATTTATTGAATGCCTACCATGAACACTGCTAAGAACAAAAGGCAATTATATGAAGATGAACAAAATGTGCTTTGGCAGCAAGTCTTGAAAGTCAGAATGAAAACCATGATTTCTCCTAGAATTAGCTAACAGAACTTATAAAATATACATCTATCCCTGCTTCCTTCAAAACACTGGGTACCCTCATTACACCCCTTTTGAATCTATCTCTCCACTTGCCCACTGGCGCCTGGCACTCACCCCATCTCCCTCAATATCATGGCTCAGCTGCGCATACTAAAGGGACGCTAGCAATAATCACATTATGCTTTTCATATCGTCAGACTTTGCTTGGCTCATGCTGTTTTAGGTAGAGAAGCTGCACTGCTAAATTAAAAGGCTATGTGTTCACAGCAAGTGGGTTCTCATGACCTAAACGATTGGAAGGAGAGTAATTTGCTATGCCATCTGAACTCTGAGTGTACGAAGCTGAGGCGTGCACAGGCTGCAACTCTCTGCTTTCCTGTGCAATCATGCGCTGGGATTCCCCATTCTACATAATTAGTCATTTTATATTAAAATAACTAATAAGAAAGGTTCTTCATATCTCACATATTGCTAATGGCTTCTTGCTACTAGCACAAAAACGTTCCAAATGTATCCGTAAAATGTGAAAGTGTGGGGTGGGCACAGGAGGTTACCCTGTGTCTTAGGATGCCATCACATATCAGAGTGCCTGGTTCAAGACCTAGCTACACTGCTTCCGCTGCTCCTTCCTGCTAAGGCACCTGGGAGGCAGGACATGATGGCTCAGGTGCTTGGGTTCCTGCCACCCATGGGGGAGACTCAAAATGAGCTCTAGGAATTGGAGTTAAGCTTGGTCAGCCCTGGCTTCTATGGGCATTTAGGGAATGAAACAATGGATAAAAGCACTCTCGCTCTCTCGCTCTCTTCTCTCTCTCTCTCTCTCTCTCTCTCTCTCTCTCTCTCTCTCTCTCTCTCTCTCTCTCTTAAAAAAATGCTTGAAAGTATGTAAACCCAGCATCAGTGTTCAGCATTTTGGGGACTGGATGGGAGAATAGTAACCAAGTGCTTGTGTTGAAACTACTGTTTCTAATTGTAGCTATTAAATGCCAATTGTCCATTTTTGCTAGATAGGGAAATTTTATACTCTGCAAAAGGCAGTGGTATGTGTACATTCACTAGGCCTATAGCAAAGCTTGGTAAAAATGTCTACTAGGATTTTTCATATGGGAGCAATTGGAAGGCAAAACAGAATTGTATGAAGAAATCAACTCTCAGGGCCTCTGAGCATAACTGGCTTCTCTGTGAGATCAGATGAGTACCTAGAGGCTAGATCTTGTCCCTAATAGTAGTAAAAGTAACACGTTCCCACACTTAGGATGGTCGCCTGGTATTTAGACAATTTCCATGAACAGCAAAACATACCAATATTAATAACAAAGTAAAAATCCTCACAGCCAGTGCTCCTCTACTCCCAGCTGCTTCCTTCATACACTAATCACAGCAAAGCCCTTCTGGAAATTGACCAGAGAATGCAAATGGAAAGAAAATACTCACAAAAGCATCTGAATATGATGACTGTCTTGTGACAGTGTTAAGGGGAAAAGGGAATATTTTAAAGAGGAAACCAACCTGAAATAGAAACAGAAGAGATAAAGAAAAAGCTGTGGCACCACAGATGGGAAAGACTGTCCAGGATCGGAATGTCCGACAGAGTGTACGTGTCTGTTTATATTTTTCAAGATGACACTAGTTTATTCATTTAACATTCAAAGTGCTTCTCATGAGAAAGGAGAAACCATCTACTCTTGGGGGATCAGAATGACGTCATGGAAATGACACTCTTAGATATTCTTCTTAAAGAAGAACCAAAGTCTGTAGTAGTCAGAGGCAGACGGTGATACAATTGACTGGACATTCCATTCTATCCTGTGGACAGATAAAATTCACCCTGCTATGAGAAATGTCTTATGCCTAGGGAAGCTGCCTTGTAGATGCAAGGTTGTTCCTTTTTCCAGTACAGCTGGTCCAATCCTCACATTCATTGCTCCTAAATTATCTAGAGCAGTGCCCTGTGGTGTAGGATTGTGCAACTCAGAAAGTGACTGCATTTTCTCCTTTCTTTCCTGAACCTGTCCCAGTGGAACTTCGAGCAAAGTAAGGGTTCAGATATTCTGTCCTTGTCCACTTTTTACACTTGCCTTGTCCACAATATGAGGATTATAAACAAGGTGGTATTTAATGCTCAAAAATGGACTGTGTTCTAGAACTCAGTTTGTATTGACCATGATTTGTCACATGATATTCACTGAAATGTGGATTATCTGGTATTATCAGAACATAGAGATGAGAGAAAATGACTACATTGTGGATGATTTGCTTAATATGGAGCTGACTATTTGTGAAGATTAACTGAAAACCAAAACAATGTACAAATGAGAGAGGTTGCTGTGGTGTTACGATGCCCGTGGCCACATTGACATTAGGTCGATTTTCTCTCTTGTTCAATGATGGCATCATTAGGGCTATGCGCATGTCTCTGCTTTGCATTCCCGACTCACATCTCAACTTGCCAGCCCTGAGTGGAGTGTGGCTGCTGCAACTCTTAAGCACATTTTATTCTGAGGACTGACTTCTAAAGTTGCAGCAGATAAGATCAGCAGAGCCAGCTACTAGCTTATCCAGACCACACTAGAACATCAGAGGAGGGAGGCAGAGCTGCATACCCCACGTCGCAGACAAAGGACACCAAAGAGACCTTAGACACCATCTGCTCAACAGGTCCCTACCTGGGGCTCTCTGCTGCTTCAAAAAAATTCCTAAAAATCGTAAGAGGTTTTGACAATTTTCCATACAATAATACCAGACATGAAAATAAAAATGTTTATCTGGTGTTAAGTTTGAAATTTTATAGGCATGTGACAGAAAACACTAATAAAGGAATCTGCAGCAAATTATTAGAATCATTACTGACTACTTTAACAACAACTGCTTCAAAAACAAGCTAAAGCTCTAGACTGTTTAAATACCTGAGCCATCTCCTGTCTTTCTCCCTTTCTAATTCATTATCCATGCTGCTACCTTGTGACATGTAAAAAAATCAAACGTAAGGGCTTCATTATTTATATAATCCTTGAAAGATTCTTATATGCCTGAGAGACAAAATGCAAACTTCTCATGACTTCATGAAAGACATTCAGTGTCGGGTCCTGGCCTAGTATTTCAGTCTCATTTTCCCCCTAGCTCCTTGGCTTTTTCTACCTTCTCACCCACCTCCATTCCCACCCTTACACCATTCAGAACTGTATGACTTTCAGTTCTTCAAAAATGCCAGGAGATTTCACGCTCCCTTGCTTTTCCACAAACCGCTGCTTCTGCCCGGAAGAGAGTCCTCTTCCCATCCTGGTATGTGGACCACATACCTGCTCTATCAAAGTTCAATACAAACATGACCTTTTCTTTTCCTTTTTTTAAAAAAATATTTATTTATTTGAAAGGCAGAGCTAAAGAAACAGAGAGAGAGAGAAGGTAAAGCAGAGAGAGAGAGATCTTCCATCTCTTGGAATGAGTTCAATTCCAAATAGCCACGAATGGAGGTCATTGCTCCAGGCCAAAGCCAGGATCCAGCGGCTTCTTCTGGGTCTCCCACATGAGTTCAGGGGACCAAGTACGTGGGCCATCCTCCACTGGTTTCCCAAGTGCATTAGCAGGAAGCCGGATCAGAAATGGATCAGCCAGGACTCAAACCGATGCCCATATGGGATGCTGGCCCTGCAAGTGGTGATTTAACCCATTACAGCATCACAGCACAAGCCCAAAGCATGATTTTTCTAGAAGTTTCTACATGCCTACTTCCTGGACACACACTCCAGAGTGATTATTGCCCCAGTCATTACACAGTCCATTGATTCTGATCATAGTAGTATATTTAGGGGCCAGCGCTGTGTGGTGGTGGGTTAAATCCCCCGCCTGCAGTGCCGGCATCCCATATGGGCGCCGGTTCAAGTCTAGCTGCTCCTCTTCCAATCCAGCTCTCTGCGCTGGCCTGGGAAAGCAGAAGATGGGGCAAGCACTTACACCTGCGTGGGAAACCCAGACGAAGCTCCTGCCACCTGGCTTCGGATGGGCTCAGGTCTGTCCATTGCAGTCATTTGGTGAGTGAACCAGCAGAATGGAGGACCTCTCTCTCTCTCTCTCTCTCTCTCTCTTTCTCTCTGTCTCTACCTCTCTGTAACTCTTTCAAATAAATAAAATAGTTATTTATTTAAAAACATAGCACATTTAATAGAAACATGTCCTCATTTGCAGGTCTGCTCTGGTGACCCCCACTCCGTTACACCCTCCTTCCCACTCCTGCCTCTGTTGTTCCAATGGTCAGGAAACTTACCGCACTGTCTTAGGCTTCCCAGTGCTCGCAGGCTGCCAGTGTGTGCTGAAGGGAGAAAGAAGACAGTGAGGGAAGTAGGAAGCCGTTCCAGAAAGTCACATCAACTCTAATTAAAACATATGTCTTGATTGTACTCCAGATTGTGTTTCAAAGACTCCACTTCAACCAGTTTCTCAGATCTTCCTGTCTTGGAGCCCCCTCCTGGCTGCTGCAGCAGGAGATTTCTGACTTAAATAAATCTCTCTTTGCTCAAAAACAAAGAAGTCAAAACTACCCAAAACTTAAATTTTTCACGTGCAATATCTATATAATACATATAGTGTGTGGCGTGTGACATCTCCATATATTTCATGCATATGTATAGATGATATATGTACTCTATACATATATATGTAATTTAACAACGTCTGGGCATCTCAGCTGCTGCCACTCTCATCCAAGCCGTTCTCGTCTGGGCTCTCTGGTCTCCTTGCCTCCACTTATGCCAAAAAGTAAGCCAAGTCATATTACTTCTCTGCTGAAACCTTCCAAGCTTTACGTCTTCCAGACAAAGATAAGTGCAGCACCTGCACATGGCAAAGCAGCTTCCCTCTGTCCACTCTCCTGTGTGTCCTATTACTCCCAGTTAGTAAACTCAGCTTTACTCTCCTTATTTCTTTTCCTCCAAGGTATCACTGTCTCCCTACCTGGGGCCTTTGCACTTAGTGAGTTGGGTTTACTCTTTCCCAGATCTCCACATGACTTCTCTGTTCACATCATTCACAGAGAAGTTCAAATATAATTTTTGCAAAGAATCCCTCCTTGACCACCCTGGTTAGTATAGCCCAAATCCCACCCCAAATTCTCCAATTCTCTGAATAGACTTTATCACCATCTAAGATTATTTTTTACTTATTTGCTACATGTGTCTCCCATAGGTAGAACAAAGAATTTTGTCTTGTCTATCACTCTACTGCCAGAGTTTAGAATATGTTCAGGTATACACTGCATGCAGTAGGCACTTACGACGTGTGTGTTGAGAGGAGGGGAAATGGACAGTGAGACAACAACTGTCTTCCCCTACCTCAGTCACTGTTTAATTTTCCTGGATGACCATTCCACAGCTCCTCTCTCTTTAAACCTATGCTTCTCACTTGCTAGTGTCTCCTAACTTGCCTAACATCTGAGCTGTATTCCTCTCAGCTTCTCTGCCCTCTGGGAACTGACCTTTATGAATGCACCAGCTAGGATGCCAGTTTGGGGCAGGAAATCCAATGGTTAAAAGCAGAGGTCGTGGGAGCTCCTTCCTGCTCCCTGCCTGCTGTGGACCATGCATCTGGCAGTCCCTGCATCCTGCCTAACCTACAGCTTCAGAAGCACAACTCTTCCTCTGCACTTCCACTTTCAGTCGAGAGGTCAAGAGGCTTTCTGCTATTGTTGGTATCTTGTGTGATCTCCACCCCTTCCAACCTTTATAATAGCAAGGTTCCTGCACCATCTGAGTCAGACTCTGTTTCCTGAAGTGGCCTGGACTAAGACATTCACCCCAAGATCATGATATTGCTGTCCACTTACTAAGAAAATTGGACCACTCAAAAGAGAATTACCCCAAGGCCTGCCTCACCATGTCTACAGATTCAAGATTCTCTAAGACTGTCCACTTTGCAAATGTTGAAGCCTGTAGCCATTGAGCACTGGAATATGGCTAACGCAGACAACTGAAAAACTTTTAGTTAATGTAAGTACAATTTTAAGAATAAGTCTTCAATTATTAGCACATGTTAAGTACAGAGTGTTTGGAACACTTGGATATATGCATCTGCTTTTTGAACAGTATATTTTCTTGAAATCTAAATACCAGCCTTGCATTTCTGATGAAAATGTAGTGACTGCATTGAGATGATCTATAAATACAAAATACTCACAGGGTTTTGCAATTTTAATACAGAATATAGAATGTAGAGCAACTCAATAATACTTATATCATTACATGTTCAACTAATATTTTATTGTACAATTATTGTATATTGATAAAAATTATATTATAAAGTTAATTCACTTGTTTCCATTTTATGTCTTAATGTGTCTATGAAGAAATATAAATTACATGTCTAATTCCCTTTTACCTTCTAACCTTTCTTCATTTAAGTCCATCCCTCCCTCATGCATTAGCTCACATCCCTCTCAGTTGCTCAAACAAGTCCTTCCAGCAACATTTCTCTCTCTCTGAAATTACCAGTTTCTCCCCTTGACTGGGTCCTTCCTGTCTGCAAATAGACATGCTGATGTTGAAAAAAATTATCTTCATTTCAACCACTATTGTGCAACTCTCCTTGATATCAAAATTCCCTGTTGTTGATGTTCACAGTCCCTGATTCCACTCTCTCATTCTCTCTTAAACCATTATTTTGTTTTGTTTTGTTTTTCATTTTATTTGTAAGGCAGAGAGACTGCGAGAAAGACAGAAGTCTTCTATCTTCTGTTTCACTCCTCAATGCTGCACCAAGCTGAAAGCAGGGACCAGAAACACCATTTGGGTCTCCCACATGGGTGTCAAGGACTCACGTATTTCAGCCATCTTGCACTCTTTTCCCAGGGTGCATATGAGCAGGAAACCAGATCAGAAGTAGAGTCAGGACTGGAACAAGGCACTGTGACATGGGATGCAGACATTCAACTGATTACTTACCTGATGGGCCAAATGCCCACTCATCTCTGAAACTACTCTAACCCCTCCAATGAAATAGCTTTTTGCAAAATTACCAAACATTTCTACATTGCTCCCCATTACTCTATTTTGAGTCTAATGTTAGTTGATCCACCAGATAAATTGGACAAAATTGGTAACTCCATCCTCCTTCATGTGATTTCTCCCTTCTATTTTCTACACTATGATATTTTCTTTGTTTTCTTCCTATATTATTGGCTGCTCACTTTTCCATCTTTTGTAATAATAAAAACAGTTAACCTTCCCCTATTTCTCAATCACTTATCACTGAAGCACTCCAGGGTCCTATTTGTGGACTCCTTTCTTGCCACTCATTTCCTTGGTTATTTTTTCATCTATTACTCCTGGTATCCTTTATATGCCCAGTGAGTCCAAAATTTATTTCTCCAAAGCAGAGCTCAATTCTGAATCCTAATGCATATTTCTTACCACCTACTTGAAATTTCAAATAATATTTTCATAATTGAATTTCCAATACAAATTAATTGCAACTTCCTCCTTTCAGTTTTAAATTTTAATATATTTACTTATTTATTTATTTATTTATTTGAGAGCCAAAAAGACAGAGACAAAGACAGACCAAGAGAAATCCCCAAATGCCTGCAATGCCCAGGGCTATGCCAGGCTGAAGCCAGTAGCCACAACTCAATCCAGGTCTCCTATGTGGTGGCAGGGGCCCAAATTTTTGAGCCTTTACCTGTCACTTGCCAGGGTGCACATTAGGAAGAAACTGGACTTGGGAGCTGAGCAGCTGGGACTCAAACCCAGGCACTCCGATATGGAATGCAGGCATCCCAACCACTGTCTGACAGATACACCTAGCAGCTGCCCAGTGGGCAAACAATTGTAAAGTCATCTTGGAGTTCCACCTGTCTCTATCCAGACCAGCACTTCTTTCAAGAAATCTCATTGGCTCCTCTTTCAAAATATGTCAAGAATCTGGCTCTGTCTCAGCACCTCCACTATTACCACACTGATTCAAGCCCCATCACCTCTCACACAGATCACTGCAGCAGCTTCCCAACTGTTCTCTCTGCTTCTTCCTCCCCTTCCTCCAATTGTCTGTTCTCAAGACAGCACAGCAGCCAGAGCTAGCACAAAAGCAAGCAAACCAGACCTTGTTTTCCTTTCACTTGGAAAATATGATGATTTCTCATTTCATTTGGAGTAAACACTCAAACTCTCTGCAATGCTGAGCAAACTCCTACATGATGTGGCCAAGACAACGCTATGACCGCAGCTATTACTGACTGTTTCCTCATTCCACTTCAGACACACCAACCTTCAAACTCTCACTAGAGCACACAGGCATGCCCTTGTCTTCAGGTCTTTCACTTGCCTGGAACAGTTTTCCTTCAGATACACGACCATCAAGCCTTCCTTCACAAACATCAATCCTTACTCAGAACTCTCTTTTCCCATGAATTCCGATCTGACCTCTCTTAAATTATAGCACTCCCCTAAAATCTAAAATCTTATTCCCCTCGTACTAATAGTTTGTATTATTATTATCTCTTAACTCTTCCTACCTTTTTACATAGTATGTGTTTTAAATATGTTTGAATTTATTTTTTTAATTCCTTGCTACAATGAATGTATATTCCACAGGGAAAAGGTTGTTTCTATTCATTGTCTACCTAAAGCAGTGCCTGGAGCATATAAGTGTTTGAAAAGCATTTTCTGAGTGACATCATGTCTCAGCGCCTTCATTTGGTCACATATTTACACAAATTGAGAGGAAGAGAGAGGTCAAAGAGAGAGAGAAATCTCCCATCTGCAGATTTACATTTCAAATGCCCTAACAGTGGAAGCCCTAACAACGGAGGTTGGACCAGGCGTAAGGTGGAACTGGGGGCTCCATCCAGGTCTCCTGTGGATGGCAGTGACCCAAGTATTTGCCTATAACCTGCTGCTCTCCATGGTGTGCACAAGCAGGAAGCTGGGCTTGGGAACAGAGATGAGCCTTGAACCTCAGCACTGATGTGAGTTGGGGACATCCCAACTGCCTCACCACAAGGCCAAATGTTTGCCCCTCCCTTCATTCAATCTTAATTATTCCACTCTTAATAGCCCTGGTTTCCCATGCAATCAAGGGCCTAAGTTCCAATTTAATTTAAAATATATATCAGACTCATCCAAGTTAACCAAGACTTCTTAGATCCTAAACCAACCTTGGGATGTCCCAGAAATCACTGTAGGAGCGTGGTGTTGAGGAGGTAGAGCTTAGGTGATCTACTGTTGAGGAGTTTCAGCCTACAGAGTGAGTGAAGACTGACTAGCTGGCAGCCGTAGCACTGCATGAATGCAAGGTTCTCACTGCAGAATGCAGTGAAAAGCCACCTCTGCTTTCTACTACAAAAGAAATTAAATGAAAGCACAGAACGCCCCACGTAAATGAGCGAAGCCAAGTTTCCTCCCACGGCTATTCAGGGATAGAGCATGAACTTGGTAAGTGTCTCCCATCAAGGGCCAATCCCATTATCCTACATCGCCTCCTCTGCCATGCACGTATTTACATGCACAACCAGGGATTATAACGTCAGCTATTGTTCACTGACAAGAAACCTCTTGTTTGTTTGTTTTTTGAATATCTCTTCTCTGAACTGCCAGCAGTTTTAGGTAGAGAGGAATGCAATTGCGAAGAAACTGTAGCACATTTTTCTTCTAGCGAAAAAAAGAATCTTACACCTATAAGCAAGGAAGCTCACGTAAGTATATTTTACCCAGAACTTAGTTGAAGTATAAGATGAGCAATATTTTAACACCTAGTCACCATTTGTAAAAGCAGCTAGCACTGTGGGGAACAATGCATGAGGCTTTATTTATTGTGCTGAAAATACCTGGGTGCCAGCTCCATAAACAAGAAAGGGAAGATCCCCAAAAATACCTCTGTGGCTCCTTATAGTGAAAATGCTTCACCAACAGCCACACAGGTGCTGAAGCAGACAGCCGCCTTTCCCAAGCATCGGGAATCAGGATATAATGCACTTGCTACCAAGGTATCATCGCTGACCGTAAAGTGGTTTGGTGAGTATTATTAAAATGAATGCTAAAATTCTGCTTGGATTAATAGATACCACTGAGTACATAATAAACTCATGCTCAAATATTGCTGCTTTTATATATGCAGTAGGGGTCTCCCGGGATGTCCCTACCCCAGTGCCATATATCTGTGAATATATTCCCATGTATTGCAAGAGATTTTGCACCAATGACTAACATTAAGGATCCAGAGAAGGGAGTTTTTTTGAAGATTCATTTATTCATTTGAAAGGCAGAAATACAGAGAGAGAAAAGGAGAGAGAGAGAAAGATTCTAAGAAAGTTGTCTGAAACCTTCACATTTCAGTTTGTTTATCTGTAAATCAATCCTATAGTATTGTAGCTTACAGAGTAGAAGGTCAGGCATCCCTGGATAAGAGAGAAAGACAGAGAGAGAGACAGAGAGAGAGAGATCTTTCATCTGCTGGTTCACTCCCCAAATGGCCACAATGGCCAGGGCTCAGCCAGGCCCAAGTCAGCAGCCAGGAGCTCCTTCTATGTCTCCCACGTGACTTAGGCCATATTCCACTCTCTTTCCAGCTGCAATAGCTCGGAGCTGGATCCTAAGTGGAACAGCAGGGACACGAACCAGTGCCCATATGAGGTGTTGATACTGCAGGTGGCAGCTTAACCCTCTACACCACAGCACAAGCTCCCAAGAAGGGAGATACTGAATCTTGATAAAGCTGAGAAATGCTCCCAGCTGTAGTCAGAGAGGGACATGTGAGGCTACAGACACAGGGAGTTCAAATGTGGAGAAGTCTCTCTGGCTTCAATGACGTTGGAAGCAGCCACAGGCCCAGGAATCTGGGTAACCTCTAAAAGCAGGGAGAGGTAAAACATAGATTCTCTCCAGGAGCCTCCAGAAAGGACCAGAGTGCTGGACTGTAGGCCAAAGGTACCCACGTAAAGTGTCTGACCCAGCACATGTTAAGAGAATAAGCATATATTTCTGACCCAACAACGCATGTTAAGAGAATAAGCATACATTATTTTAAGCTACTAAATATATGGTTTCTTGTTACAGCACAAAAAGAAAACCTGTCTGTTTTTGAGAAAATTTTTCCACAAACTATAACCCAGGTGTCAAGTAGGATCTCTCTGCCTCTTAAAATTAAGAGTTGTAGGGGCTGGCACTGTCATACAGCGAGTAAAGGCAGCATCCTATATGCGTGGCCAGTTCAGGTCCTGGCTGCTCCACTGCGGATCCAGCTCCCTGCTAGTGTCATGGGAAAAGCAGCAAAGATGGGGGGATCCAGATGAAGTTCATTGCCTGGCTTAAGACTGGCCCAACACTAACTGTTGAAGTCAACTAGTGGATAGAAGATATTCTCTCTCTCTCTCTCTCTCTCTCTCTCTCTCTCTCTCTCTCTCTCTCTCTCTCTCCCCCTTCCTCTCTCCCTCTCTCCCTCTCTCTCTCTCCCTCTCTCCCTTGGTCTCTCCCTCTCTCTGTGTAGCTTTTTCAAATAAATAAATTAATCTTCAAAATTAAAAGATGTAAATTCCCAGCCCATTGATTGTAAAACCAACATTTCCCCAAAATATCAATGACCTGCAATGCTGGGGTGTTTCCCACAGTCTTCTCCAGACTGTTTAAACAATTCAGTGCAGGAGTCAATTCATCATTTCTCTCCTATGGCCCATTATACACAATGTAGACCAAGTGGAATGTTCCTGTTTCCACCAAATTATTTTTGTGCAAGTGAATTTACTAACAAGAAATTTATGACACAGAAATACATACCATATACAATTAAAAGTTTTATAAAAATGTCCTTTATCTTCTCTCTACTGCATTCAGAATCTAGTCATGCAGCTCTTCTGCTAAATCCTACTGCAGAGTCCCTGGTGGCTTTTTCTCCCCTGGAACTTAGTGAGCTCAAGCTTTTGCTGTCTCTTCCCCACACAATGTCTTATCAAGGGATTCTTTTAAACAAAATATTTCTCTATTTCTAATTCATCTCTCTTCTACATAAACTTTGACAATCTAATACATCCACTCCTCCAATCTATATAAGAAAATAATTTCCCTCCTCTAGTCTTCTTCATTTCTTAATATGAAATTAAGATAGAGGCCAGTGTTGTGGCACAATGAACTAAGCTGTTGCCTGCAATGCTGGCATCCCATATCAGAGAGTTGGCTCAAGTCCTGATAGCTTCACTTCTGATCCAGTTCCCTGCTAGGAGGCAGCAGAAAATGGCCAGGTTCTTGGACCCCTGCCATACATGTGGGAGACCAGGATGGAGCTCTGAGCTACTGGCTTCACCCCAGACTAGCCCTGGCCACTGCAGCCATTTGGGGAATGAACCCATAAATGGAGATAGTTCTCTTTCTCTCTGTGTTTTTCCCTCTCTCTCTGTCTCTTTGTCTTTCAAATAAATAAATAAATCTTTAAACAGAGAAATTAAGATATTTTACAGACTTAAGTTAGATAAACATTAAGTTTTAATATTCATGACCACTAGTCTCAAGAACCAATGAAAAAGAAACATGCCAGGGGATCCCAATGCAACCCCATCAAGATGGCATATACCAATGCCATCTCAACGGCCCAAGTGAACAATTTTAGTTCACAATTGATCACACTGATAGGTCTAAGAGTCAAAGGGAACACACAAACAAGACTAGTTTCTACCAATACAAACAGATAGGACCAGAAAGGGAGAGAATGATCCAACATGGGAAGCAGAGTCACAGCAGACTCATAGAATGACAGATGTCCTAAATAACACTCTGGCCTCAGAATCAGCCCTTAAGGCATTCAGAGCTGGCTCAAGAGCCCATAAGAGTATTTTAGGCATGGAAAGCCAAGACACTCTGGAAAAGGAAAAAAAGAAGACCTAAATGGAAGACCTCAGTGAGTGAGATCCCAGTGGAAAGAACGGGGCTACCAAAGAAGAAGGTACCTTTCTCCGAAGGGAGGAAAGGACCTCCACTTTGACTGTGACCCTGTTGGAATAGGATCAAAGTCGGCGAACCCTAAAGGCTTCCATAGCCTCAGCAACTCATGACTAGAGCCTAGGGAGATTCCTGACGCCATAAATAAGAGTGTCAAATTGTTAAATCAACACCAGGAGTCACTGTGTACTTATATCCCATGTGGGATCTGTCCTTAATATGTTATCTAATGTGAAGTAACACTGTAACTAGTGCTGAAACAGTATTTTTACACTTTGTGTTTCTGTGTAGATGCAAACTGATGAAAATTTTTACTTAATACATACTGAACTGATCTTCTCTATATAAAGATAATCGAAAATGAAAACAAAAAAAAAAACTCAGTGTTACGTTGGAAACTGCATCAAAAAAATTAATCAGTTTCAAAAATATATATATATATTTCATGCAGGATCTCTGTCCTTAATGTGCTGTACAATGTGACTCAATGCTAAAACGAGTACTCAAATAGTATATTTTACTTTGTGTTACTCTATGAGGGCAAATGGACGAATTCTTTACTTAACACATGCTAAATTGATCTCCTGTATACAAAGAGAATTGAAAATGAATCTGGATGTGAACGAAAGGGTGGAGGGAGCGGGCAAGGGGGGAGCGTTGCGGGGGGAGAGGGAAAGTATGGGGGGAAAGCCATTGTAATCCGTAAGTCGTACCTTGGAAATTTATATTCTAAATAAAAGTTAAAAAAAAAAGAAAAAAGAAAAAGGGATGTTTAACATTAAGCTTTTTGTTAAATTATTATTATTCTTTTAACTTTGAATACAAAGAAGTAAATGTCTCCATATTAATACCAGTAAAAATTATAGAATATTCAACTTATAAAGCAACTCACTACTGATTAACAGGAGAGGAATTTTGTTGACAATGAATACACACCACTTGCTTTGCAAGAGTTATATAGCCAACCCAAGAATAAAAATTAACAGTGTTTGACACTAAACACTGGCACACCACATGTATTTTCTCACTGATATGTCAATAAATCCCTACGGTGGGTCCTAATATCTCCATAGTGTGGATAAAGAAGGATGGGCATAGAAAGCTTAAATAATTTTCCCAGGGTCAAGTGGATGGTGAAGACAAGATTCATATCCAGGGATGCCTGACCTTCTACTCTGTAAGCTACAATACTATAGGATTGATTTACGGATAAACAAACTGAAATGTGAAGGTTTCAGACAACTTTCTTAGAGTCTAACAACTAAAGCACCATGACCTGGCTTCCCAAGCCCAGTCCAGACTGCATGCATAGTATCATGCACTTTTGACTAATCCAGTGATTTGCAGTAAGCAATTGGCAACCTCAGAGAAATATTTGACTGGCAGATAACCCAATTAACCAATTTTTCTTCTCCGGAGTTTTTCAATATAAGATTTCCAAAACAAACATACTAGGTAAAATAATGCTTTAGGGAAGCACAATTTGATGGAAAAACTATGAAATTATAATTTTAAAACCTGATTAAGCATAAATTTAATGCTTAGAAAATTTCTGGAAGAATGTACAAGAAATAAAGACATATTAACTGTAATAAAGTAAAAGTGTGGCTGAGAGATCCGTGTAAAAGATTTACTTTTCACTAAATTTATAGTTTAGAATTTTGTACAACAGATTAATATATTAACTACTAAAAATTAGTTTTTAAAGACACATGTAATATAAAATACTTGAGCACTGAAGATGGCACAAAGCAGCAAAATTGCAATGCCACGGTCATTTCCTTCTTCAAAGACGCGGAATACATCCAATATCAGGGAGTAGAAAGTCCCTGAGAAGGAATTCTTCCAGGCTAGGTAGTACCCCGTCTCCTCAGCCACCACTACTCATCAAAAATATTGTCCCCAGGTT
This sequence comes from Sylvilagus floridanus, assembly GCA_949820135.1. Classification (NCBI taxonomy): domain Eukaryota; kingdom Metazoa; phylum Chordata; class Mammalia; order Lagomorpha; family Leporidae; genus Sylvilagus; species Sylvilagus floridanus. The sequence goes on along the minus strand of OX463238.1, from coordinate 109,398,377 downwards.
TTCTATTCCTACTTTTAAAAAGTTAAGATTACTAAGAATCGGGCTAGGAAAGTAAAATCTGAAGTGGATCTCTATTTAAGAAATCACACTAAACTTGACTTGTCTTCACTGAGCGGGTTTACAAAATTCATAGTGCAAGAAATTTTTTAATTGCGTACAAATTTAATTTGGAACTTCAGTTATAAGATCTTTATTTAGTCTGTAAAATTTTGCAACTCCTGTAAAAATACTCACCAAAATAAACCACAACCCTAAAACACAAATAAAGATGCAGGTTTAACATAACCAATTATTTCTAGATTTTTCACACAAAAAAAAATGAAAAAATTGCTGTATTACCAAGATCTTTATATGAGACATTTGCTGAGTCTTTGGGTTCTTAGAACAGCCTTGCTCCAATCTGGCAGGAAAAAAAATGGTGAAGGTAGATAAAAAGAGGCAGGTGGAATGGCCACTGGGTTGCATTTGTCCATTGAAAAGAAAAATAACCACTTCTATTAAACCACATTTACTTGCAGGTGCCTTTGGAAAGAAAATGAAAGGCAAAAATTATGACACTTTGAAAAAATATTCAAGTAAACTATATACCTATAAAGCCCTCAACAGACATAGAAAGAAAAGTGAAAAGGTTATTATTAGTATACAGCATGTGGTTTGTCACTGTAATTATGAAACAATTAATCCATGTTGGTCCCTAAAGAAACAATTTCTTTACCAATTTGGTATGATCTGGTGTTATTGTGTATTCAGCAAATGTTTATCACATATGTGTGTCTATATGTATAGACACACACATTCTCTCTCAGGTCTTACTTGAAGAGACCCTGGATGGAGTTTATATCTCATTGAAAGTAGACACAACCATAGAACATCCAGAGACCCTCAACAGTCTAACAATCTGCTTCTCCTTATTTGTCTGAACTTTATCTTTTTGTTTTTATTGAGAGGTAGAGTTACAGACAGTGAGAGAGAGAGAAATGTCTTCCTTCCATTGGTTCACTCCCCAAATGGCCGCCAGGACCAGTGCCGCGCTGATCTGATGCCAGGAGCCAGGTACTTCCTCCTTGTCTCCCATACGGGTGCAGGGCCCAAGGACTTGGGTCATCCTCCACTGCCTTCCCAGGCCACAGCACAGAGCTGGACTGGAAGAGGAGCAACCGGGACTAGAACCCAGCGCCCATATGGGATGCCGGCGCTGCAGGCAGAGGATTAACCAAGTGAGCCACAGCGCCAATCCCTGAACTTAATCTTGTCCCACTACACACTACATTTGAAATTTTAAAATTTCACATCCCACTAGCATGAATCTAACAAAGCCCAACCCAAGCCATCTGTAGAATGTACTTCTCCAATGTTGCAAATCTCATCCCAAGGTTTCCTAACTAGGAAGAGGCAAGACATTGCAAACCTGCAGGGGTTCTAGCATTCTTTGGATTTTGTGCCATGCAGGGCTTCTTCCACTAGCCTTCTGCTTCTTCCCTCTCCTCCTCCTCATCTGAATAAAAAGAAAAGTCAATGTCTTTCACAACTTTACCGTCCACAGCTCATGTCGTCTGGTGTCATCCACACGTGCAGCGTCGCACCTACGCCAAGCTTTCTTCACTCTGAGCAGGCTGCCCTCTTACCTTCTGTAAACTTAATGCGATCACAGCCACAGAAGCTACGATACAAGTCAGCAGGTGCTGGGCAGATTGCTTCACATACAGCCACATCTGCTTGGGGTGATGCATCTCCCTCCATGGAGCCCTTGAAGCACCTGGAGTCCACTGGGACTTCTCAGGTGTCTGAAATCAATGACTCAACTTCATCAGGAAGCGAGTAGCAGTGAAAGGAAGGTGGGTTAGGAGTCCTTGCCCAGCACTGAGAAAGTCTCACTGTTTTCCAAGTGCAAGGTGGGATGCCATGTGCTGTGAGGAATATAACACAGGACATCCAGTGCCTGGCCTCAGTCACTAAGAGTTGAACACAATTTTCCACTGAAATTCAACTTGAAACCTGCTGAGACAGATAAGCCACATGGACTAATCAGAATAAATGACTGAATTTGAAAAGGACTGTATGAGTACAGCGAATGTCATTAGGTCCTCCAAAAATTGTGTGGCAGGAGAAACAGAAACAGCTTAGTGGAGGGCAGGGTGTGAGACACAGCATCTGCCCTTCAATGGGCTTCGTGGCCCCACCCCTCCTGTGACAACTGCAAAGAAACCTTGAGCTGGCTTCATGCTAATCCTGCGTCTCTATCTTTTTTGCTTTACTCTGATTTTTTTTTTTTAATTTGAAAGAGATACATACAGAAAGAGAGCTTCCATCTAATGCCTATAAATTTCTTATCCTCTATAAACCAGGTTCCCAATCTGTAAGGTGGGGTTTTAGAAATAATATCTTCCTCTCTTCTTGATCATTCCCGGTCTTCACTTTGCAGTCTGATTTTATCCCACTCCTGGTCACTGGAGTCAACCTTGCAACATTCGCCACTGGGGCCATTTAACCATTATCTCATCTCTGCTGTACTTATTCACCATGCCTTAACACAGCTTCCAGGTCTGAATGAGACCTTACTACTACTTTCCTCTGCAGTCCTGTTAGTCAGGACCCTGAAGTGGACTCAGTCCAGGGATCAATGCTAGGAATCTGAGATTCATTTTTCTTTTTACTTAAAATTTATTAAGAGACTTTATTTGTTAAAGCAATTCTAGATTTACATCAAAATAAAAGCAGAAAGGGTAGAGTTTCCTCTCTGCTCCTTGCTCCAATGCATGCATAGCCTCCTCCATTCAAATGTGATTTTTTAATGAAATTAAATGGATTAGTCTTCAAAACATCAAATGCATCCCACTAATACAAGCATTGCTTGATGATATATTTTGTGAGTGTGTCTCTGTGTTACTGTGCATTTGACTATATAGTTGGTCAAAATATATATTGTATTTCTCATTGCAAGGCATGGTGAAAATTTTGCACACTATGGTAATTAAATTTCTCAGTTTGATTTGCTTTTTTGTTCTTACACCCTACCTCTCTGATGTTCATCCTTTTCTTTCTTGACTATCCATAACCTTCAGCTGGGCCAGACTGAAGCCATCTCATTCTCCAACATGGGCGGCGGGGGCCCAAGCACTCTGGGCCATCACTCACTACCTTCCTAGGCACATCAGCAGAAAGCTGGATTGGAAGTGGAGTAGCCTGGACTCAGACTCAGTTATAGAATGGCAACAAAACAAGCAGTGGCTTAACCTGCTGAGCCACAACATTGGCCCCTTTTATCTGGATTTCTAAGTACTAGACTTGCGTGTAAAGATATTTTTCCCTGTTGGTCTCCTTTTACTTCTCATGCAACTGTTTCTTACACTTTTCTAGGAATGCTTTAGTTTCAAAATCACGTGCCATCAAAAAAATCAGTGATGTTGTTATGTCAGATAATTAATTCCTTGTTTTCTCCTCCTCTTTAACTAAACTTCACAAAATGCCCTCTAACCATATATTAACGGAGTGATGACAATTTAAATAGATCAAGGCCTCAGCAATGAAGAATAATGATGGAAATGAAGACAGTAGTGGTTACAGTTTGAGCTTTTACTACTACTATTCAATGAGACAAACAACTACAGAAATGACAATCTAAAAAGATAACAAGGGAGGGCTTAAAAATTCGTGTTTGATTTGTCCATGAACAATTGAGCCACTAAGAGAATAACCATTTATTAACAGTTTGAAAATTAGATTTCAAGTCAGAAGACCCTTCTAGATCTGATATGGCCTTGGGAAAAATCACTTACATCTCTGAAGTTCATTCTTTACTACATATAAAATAGTATTAATGTGTTTAAAACTCTTGAAGACACTGATATGTAAAACATTTAAATAATAATATTCCTCCATGTTTTCTGCTAAAGCACTATATGAAATAACTCCTAAGGAAAAAGAGGCAGATAGAACAGCAAGTGAGCTATGAGTTACAACAAGGAAGTAAAAGAAGGCCTGGGTCCCTAGACGTTTACCTTCTCGTGACAAAGGCAAGAACGTTGTCCACATAACAGCTCAAGTTATAAGGTCAAGAAACAGGACAGTTTTCTTAAGACAGAGAGAGAGGGAAGAAAAGAGGAATGGAGCTGACCCAAATTCTTAAATTGTAATCATGGGAAGTTCCATGCAGAAGTGCAAGGTGGTGCACGTGTGAATGCAATTGTTTTCACCAGTGGAAGTTGCTATCAGTGACATTGTTTCAATCAGAATATGTAAGACCTTGTAGAACTGGGCTCTTGAAATTTGGCAGGGTTAACAAGAACCTAAAATGGCTGAGGCTTATGTCCTTGTTCCATCAATCCTGACTCTGAGGATAGATAAGGAGGTGGGGTGCCAGTTTCTTTCTGGCTACTTCCTGCTGATACAGAGCGTAGACATGAAGCAGGGGTCTATCTCAGGATGGACTGATTGAAGAAGAGCAATTTTGTGTTGTTCCTGCTTGGGATATAGCAGTCATTCGTTCCTGCCTAACCTTTGAAGCAAGTTAATTATACATGGCAGAAATAGGAGCACCATGATTATAAGGATAAAAGGAGATATTAGGGACATTGGCCATGGTAGAAAAGATGGCTGAAATGAGAACAAAAGAGAAAATAGGAAAGCAGGAGTCCTGTACAGTTAGTGGGAAGACAGGTGTGTGCCTGGTTGCCACAGGGGAAGAACGATCCCATTTTGTTAGTGTGTACGTGCTGGCAAGGAGCCCTGGGATGGAGTTAGTCTGGCCTGATGGGCATTAAGGCCTGGCCAGGTATATGTGAGGTCCAGACCTGTCTATCTCTTTGCATGTGGTACTGGGTAAGATAACAATCGGGAGGTGGGAACTTCCTTAGGAAAGGCACCCTGCTGGCTTCTATTACCTAACCGGCCTGGGAAGACAGCTGGCCTGCTACTAGAGGTTATTGTTGGATAGGTGGCATCTCTAAAAGCAGATTTACAGCTCTACCTTGAGTGTTACTGACCCTAGGCTGTCCCTCTGGTGCCGATGGTTACTTTGGAAGCTGGGTAGAGTGAAGATCTTTGTTAGCCTGAGGCCAACAGGGTCTTCAGTCCTGACCCAGGAGTCCTTCAACACCCAGGGCAGTTCCATTTCCAGTGGCCTGGCTCTTGGCAGAACTGACAAGGCTCTTCGGGAGCCAATTTCTATTGCAAAAGCTGCTTGCCCAGTGCCCTGACTCTTCATAACAAAAACAGGTGCCATTTGGGGGTGGATCTTGTTGGGTCTCCTTGATGGCAGATCACCACGTAAAGCAGCCATTAATTGGCCTGCCACCTATCCTTATGTTGCTCCTGCTCCTCTTTCTCCTGGTCTCTGTTAAAGTAGAACACAGAGAAAGCTTTTAGGAGTGTCAGCCAAGAGGGCATTCAATCCTCTAATCTTTGGTGGCCGGAGCTAAAAATCTGGGGTCACAGGTATTTTATGACAATATTCTTCCTGTTAGAAAAAGATGATGCCCATGAGGAAAGCTAAGTCCTTCTAGGTAAGATCAAACATTAAGACCACTGTACCCAAACTGTCTTGTATAAGGTCTAAAGATCAAATTGTGTATCCTGATGGAGAGTCCTGTAGAATAGCATCAATTTTCCATCATAAAGGGAATAGAGGAGAAATGAAGAAACAAGTCAGGCTTCCTAGAGATGTTGTGTGCCACTACACAAGGCAGGGGAAAAGAGAGAAGACGGCTAGGCATGGAGCATTCTTTGGAGCCAATTTTCTCAGGATGCCCACTGTTCTGGAGTTTTCTCTGCTAGCCCTGTCAAATATTTCACTAGAGATGGCTGGAACAGAGGTTTCGGCTTCATTCAAGATGTGGCTCCATTATGTTAGGATTTAGGATTCTGGTGTTCATAGAAGCATAGGAGGTGGCTAGTTAAAGAAGGTTCTATTTTAGGGAAGACAGGTTGGGGGCAGGGAGGTAGAGGGAGAGTAGGGGCTGAACTCCTTGGACGAGGGTGGAGGGTGGGAGTGGGATGTTTAAGTCAGGTTTCATTGCATTTGAACAGAGTTCTTTCTGGAGGTGCTTGTTGGCGGAGGTGCAGAACACCCATGCACACCCATTCGGCAGGTGCTGAATGCCCCAGGCGCAGGGCTTCCCAAAGCAGTAAGCATTCTTCCAGCCTTTTCACTATCTTTCTGCACCCAGGGGAAGACAGTAGCTGAATGGGAAAGGGGATTCAGGAGGAGAGAAGAGAAGCAGTTTCAGCTGATGGTGAATTGGGGGTGGGGAAAAGCCAGACAGGGGGCAGGGTGAGCAGAGGGTCCTGTTCCAGAGGCAGCAGCACCCTGGAGGGAAGAACAAGAGTGGAAGAAGGGAAAGTCAAGGGTCTGAGAGGAGGCTCCAAGTCTCTCCTGCCCAAGGCTTAAAATGAGGAAAGTTGACCTCAGAGGAGGACAAAGGCTGGGATGTAGGGGGCATCTGACCATTGGCCATTTATCTGTGTAAAATTATTTAAATCTTAGAGAATTTTGAGACAAAAAATGCCAAGTTAGTGCAGAGGTGGATTAATCACCTCCACTTTACCTCCCTCTGCAGGCCCAGCTTGTGCAGGTCTTTTAAGAGCCAGGCCAGGGGAGCTGAAATTTGCAACCCATGGATTAAGCAAAATTTGCTCTGGGGGAAGAGGGTCCTCTCACGGGTGTCCCCAGGAAAGAATCACCCCATCCAAGACCCTAAGTCCTAAGTCCTCTAAGAAGGGAGCGAGAGAAGCTGACCAGACACCCCAGGCCCTACTTGGAGGATGAACTGGCCTGACCCAACACCTCAAGCTCTAAAAGAGGGGCATGAGTTAGCCCAACTGAGCACCCCAGGCCCTAAAAGCAGGAATGAGAGTAACAAGAACCCTAAAATGGCTGAGGCTCATGACCTTGTTCCATCAGCTGCTATGCTCATATCCAACAGGAACAGCAGCACCACAATACTAACGGAATATGCCAAGCGTTGTCCTAATTGAACTTAAGGCTCACCTTGTTCTACTTCAGGAATGTATTGAGAAGTGTAAAGTGGAGAATGAGCTGGTGCATAAAACCTCTCATTCTCAGGAGCTTTCTCTAGCCCAAAATAGCAAAAACTGCTCAGAAATTGGGCAAATACAGGTTTGTATCAGTTTCTTCTAAAGGGAATAAACACTAGCATTCAGCTCTCCATCATCCCACAAAGCACCAGATCTGGTCGAGGTAAAGATGCTTTCTGGTGGCTCTAAAGGGAAATTTCTCTTTATCTTTTTCTGTACTTAGATAGTTTAATCAATCTCATTCCACAAATTTAGCGGAGGTGGCTGTGCCCTCAGGAATTTTTTTATAGGAGAGAATTCTACTACTCTGCCCATGACTCCAAAGCATACACTGTTCCTATGGAACCAGATGCCTTTTGCCAGATCCAACGTCTCAAGGAAATACAAATAAAAAATGTCATTAACTGCATCCAGTGTTAAATGAGTTTGACCTAGAACCAAGCATAATGGACCAAGGAGCCTGGCCCACTGGGGAAGAGGAGAAAACTAGGAACTCAAAAAGATATAAGTGAAGGGGCTGGCACTGTGGCATAGTGGGTAAAGCCCTTGCCTGCAGTGCTGGCATTCCCTATGAGCACCGGTACGAGTCCCGGCTGCTCCACTTCTTTTTTTTTTTTTCAATTGACAGATAGAGTTTGACAGAGCGAGAGACAGAGATAAAGTTCTTCCTTCCATTGGTTCACCCCCTAAATGGCCACCACTACACCGATCTGAAGCCAGGAGCCAGGAGCTTCTTCCTGGTCTCCAATGTGGGTGCAGGATCCCAAGCACTTGGGCCATCCTCCACTGCCCTCTCAGGCCACAGCAGAGAGCTGGACTGGAAGAGGAGTAACTGGGACTTGAACCCCGCGCCCATATGGGATGCCGGCACCGCAGGCGGAAGATTAACCAAGTGAGCCGTGGCACCAGCCCCCTAACTGCTCCACTTCTGACCTGGCTCTCTGCTATGGCCTGGGAAAGTACTGGAAGATGGCCAAGTTCCTTGGGCCCCTGCACCCATGTGAGAGACCTGGAGGAAGCTCCTGGCTCCTGGTTCCTGGCTTCGGATCAGCGCAGCTCCAGCCGTTGAGGCCAAGTGGGGAGTGAACCAGCGCATGGAAGAACTCTCTCTGCCTCTCCTTCTGTCTCTGTGCAACTCTTTCAAATAAATAAATAAATCTTAAAAAAAAATGTAAGTGAAAACCACTGGCATTAATTTAGGCAGAGCCATGACAGCTGAGGGATCGGGGGAGGTACCCTCATCCAAAGGACAGAGCCCGAAGAGGCCATGGTTTGTTTCAGCAATGACCGAGGACTGAGAAAATCTAAGCAGGCAGGTGGGAACGCTGATCAAAGTTCAAAGAAGCAGACAAGGCTTGAAGTCAGATCCACTAAAGGATGTTGCTGTCAGGCAATCAGTCCATGTAGAAGATACCAAACAGATTACAACTATGCTGCGTAAAGATCCAACTGCTTATTATCTATGAAATACCCAAAGTTAATCAAAGTGATAAGGTCCTTTATAGGCAGGCAATTCTGGACAATGCTTAACTACTGGTAGAACTGATTACTTAGCAGTACATGAAAACAAAATGGATCCAACTGATGAGACTCATATGGAAAGTATACTCTAAGTAGACAAATAGACCCAAGAAATCCATTTTACACATATCAGATCCTGAGTGAATAGCATCACAACTAATCATAGACAGCACCACATTGGTGGAACTGAGATTGTAATTGTGTTGCTGGTGTTCGTTAACATGAGTTGAATAACTGAGCAAGGCTACTTCATGTTACGGACAGGGAGGCCCACAGCTGAAACGAGACAAAAAGCATGGAAATTGCCAGCAGCCTGCACACATAATAAAACATTTCCTTGTTCCGAGTCAGCAAGTTCCCTCCCATCACACACACCTACCTAGGGTGAAAATTATGAAGTTCAACATCACCACTCTCTCCAGAGATTTGTTTTCTACTTTAACTAAATTTTCTCATTTAGACTGTCATTGGAAATATACCAAGATCACTCTGAATTCTTACTAGTTCTACTGATTCTATCTCTTGTTATTTTATTCAGAAATATTTGTGATCAATAATTTGAAATCTCAACCTTAAATTCATAGTATTCACACTAAACTAAAAAGCACAGCTCTCTACTGAAAATGTAATTAATTAAATTCGATATTATTTAATTATATGCAGGGTGTGATATTGTGGTGCAGCCGATGGAGCCACTGATTGCAATACCATCATCTCATATCAGAGTGCCAGTCTGAGTCCATGCTGTTCTGCTTCCCAATCAGCACACTGTTAATGTATCTGTGAAGGCAGCAGAAGATGGTGCAATTATTTGCCTGCTACCTTTGTGGGAGACCTGGATGGAATTTTAGATTTCTGGCTTTAGCCTAGCCCGGGCCCTTCCACCTAGCTATTGTGGTCATTTGGGGAGTACATTGGCATATGGAAGATTTTTGTCTCTCTTTTTCTCTGCTTTCTCCTGTAACTCTGCCTTTCAAATAAATGCAATAAATCTTAAAGAGTTAACAGATCAGAGACCGTTTCTGATTTTTGAGCAACAACCTTGAAATTTTAATTTACCTAAAATCCCTAGTGCTATGAAACTGCTGGTCTCCAAAAGGTAGTATCAAAGACCTTGGGGTTAAGACACCACATGGGATACCCACATCACATATCAGAGTGGCTGAATTCAAGTCTCTGTTTCCCTCTCCATGTGTGTCTCTCTCCAGGTCTATCTGCCTCTCAAATAAATAACTGTAAATAAGTAGTAAAGGGGAGTATCCATTGTTGACTGTAGTTGTCTTTCTGGATTCGTCTCACTTTCATCGTACTCTTCCCAGTTCTCCATTCCTGCTCTATTTGACTCCCTTTCCTCATTCTATTACCCCTTAAACTTGGCTTTGGCATTCAGTCTCTACATTTTGATTCTTGAGTAATCATCAAGGATTTTAATGAAGATTCTCACTTCTTCCCCCACCCCATGTCTTTCCCAGATGTGAACAGTCATCCCAGACTTGAAACTTCACCATTGGACTCCCCACTGGCACACCACAATTGTCCCAAGGAAAAGATAGGGGAGAGAGGAGTCCATGGACAAAGTACTACTCAACATCAGAAACCAGGAAACTACGTGTTTTCCTTTTTGCCCAAGGATGGCAGATTTGGCTGCAAAAGACATCCGAGTAGTCTATAACTGAACAGTAAGAGTTCAGGAAGAGTTAACATGGTTGAAAGTACTATTCAAATTTCTAGACATATTTTTTAAAGCCAAGAATAGAAATGTCACCTGGACTTTGAGAGTTTTGTCATGTCTATATCCATAGGAATTAAAAAGATGCTGTTGTGCACTATTGGTTGACATGATTCTGATTCAGTAGATCCCAGTGTGACCTAGGAATCTGCATTGCAACTATAATAGATGATTCTGCTTATGTACTCCCAGACCATATTTGTCCAAGCATTCATTTCAAACTTCCACCTCTTGGTTCATTGTTTTTGTTAATATAGCTATATATTTTAATGTTCAATTACATACATTTCACTGCTTCTTGAAAAGTATTAATGTTATGGCTCTTTCATAATATGTTATTTGTGTAACAGCCTCTAAACATTTATGTGTCCCTTCAGAAAAACAGAAAATCATATTTTAATTGAGCTGTGCACTTGGATGCAAGCCTACTAGAACTCATAGGAAAAGGTGTTTCTCTGTTTCATTTTCCTTTTATTAGTTTACAGTCACTGATTCCCCACTTATTTAGACATTTTATGGTTGAACTAATTTGATCCCATAATCTCAAGGCATTCATAAAGACAGAGAGATTAGGCAAAGTAAAAGACAACCAAATGTGCTCTTTTCCCCTCTGATGAAATTTAAGCTAGAGCTACTGAATTTAATTGTAAACTACCAGTGAGTTTTTAAAGCCTAGAAATTCGTTTTATTGATGAGGAATAGACAAATAAGGAACACTCTGCTCCTTTGCAGTCCCCATTAACACTTTTTAAGCAATTAAAAAATAGTCTATTAAGGATTACGGGTGATTTGTAATGTGAGTTGGACAATGTTGTCATCAGGGTCAGTCATGATAGATTTTCATTCAATTACCTACACATCTTGCCTCCCCAAGGATACTTGAAGGTGTCATCTGTACCAAACTCCTCAGTGATTTTTAACTTGAAGTTCATTAGCTCAATGGCAGATTGATGTATTGCACTTAAAATACACTCAAATGTCATCTTTTTAAAAATCTACTAACACAAAATTACACTATGGAGTTAAATTCAATCATTCAAGTCAGCTTTTGGTTCTTTAGAGAAATTACTTTCCTTTATCAAATTCAAGCTGCATGGCTGCCAGAAAGGTGTTAATCATGTCATTTGCTACCATTAATGTAAGCTTCGTTTTTATCCAGTTCTCTGTTCAACTGCCTTCTGCATCTATTTGGTTCTAGCCGGAGTGTTCCACTGTATAATTACTTCCTCAGAGTGACTTACGTGCATTAGGAAGCATATTAAACAATCAATCAATAACTATTTACTGGATGTCTACCATGTGCCTAAAAGAAGACCTATGCCCTTTGCTCAAAGTACTTATCACAATATTGGTGAAACATGATTTACACACATGAAATGACTAAAGGGCCATAAAATAAAATAATTTGCTTATTTGTGTGGGTCAAAGAATCACAGTAGTTGCTCTTACCTTTGGCTTCACTTTATGTAGTTTCAGATACCTGTGGTCAACCACGGTCTGAAAATATCAATAGAAAACTTCAGAAATAAGCAATTCATAAATTTAAATCGTTAGTCTGAATAATGTGATAAAATGTCAAATCATCCTGTTCCAGCTAACCAAGTGCATGAATCATCCCTTTGTCCAGAGTATCCACACAGTATGCACTACCCCTCCTGTGGCAGTTGCGAAAGAGAACACACTCCCAGAATCTCAGTTACAAAATGCTGTTCTAATAGTTCTATTTTATTATTGGTTACTGTTAATAATCTCTTACCATGCCTAACTTACAAATTTAACTTTACCATAGGCATAGGTGTATGTACAAACAAAAAAAATAGTAATTTAGTTACTTCAAAAAGTTCATGGAAAACAACATGGAAAATGAGAACCAACACAAAAAGACTGAAAAACAGTGCATGAAACTAGGCAGGCTCAGAAGCGAGGATCACGTTCCATAGGAAGCAGAATGAGCAGCCAGTTTGCCTGGCCTGGGAGCTTCCTGTTGGGAAACAGTAGGAGATAAGCCATACGGGATAAAACAAGAATAACTTTTTTTTTTACAGGCAGAGTGGACAGTGAGAGAGAGAGACAGAGAGAAGGGTCTTCCTTTGCCGTTGGTTCATCCTCCAATGGCCGCCGCGGCTGGCGCACTGCGCTCATCCAATGGCAGGAGCCAGGTGATTCTCCTGATCTCCCATGGGGGGCAGGGCCCAAGCACTTGGGCCATCTTCCACTGTACTCCCTGGCCATAGCAGAGAGCTGGCCTGGAAGAGGGGCAATGGGGACAGAACCTGTCGCCCCGACCGGGACTAGAACCCGGTGTGCCGGTGCCACTAGGTGGAGGATTAGCCTATTGAGCAGTGGCGCCAGTCAAGAATAACTTTTATTAGTCTATCCTGCTGGAAAACAAAGCAAAAGATCAAAGACTGTCTCTGATCTTTAAAAGTTTCCATTCCTTGGAGAAGGATAATAGTCTAAGAAGAATATCACATCCTTGACTCCTTAAGTTGTTCACTTGCACTTTTCCTGCACATCAGTTTGTCTCAATTTCCACCATCTCTTGATTTGCAGGCTACCAGAGAAGAATTTAAATCTGACTTTGATTGTTTAAGTTATCTGTCCTTTCTGTTTGTCGGTTAGGAACTGATACAGATGGATTCAACTCAATGTAGTTGATCACTGACTGGTCTTTACTGTGATATCCACATATATGTTAGGGATCAGACTCTATTTTTCAATATAGATGGCTACCCTGTAAGAATTATGAATTAGGAGTTATAACAAGGAGAAATTTGAGACTATTTCAGTCACAATTTAAATTTAAATGAATGCAGCATGCAAATGGTATTATATTTTTTTAAGTTTTAAGTTGACCATCAACTCCTCCCTAACTAGGACGTTATGAAGTCTCTTCCCCTCATTTTTTCTTTACTGTCCTCTTTTGATTATTCTATGCTACTGCTCTTTCAAATTTTCTTCCTTGCTGCTGTGTGGGTTGCAGAGCCCCTTGGCAGTGAGGCATGGTCTCACTGATCCAGACATGCAGATTTCATGGCCCCCGCCAGAATCCAAGCAACCCCCATCTCATTCTGTTTCACACTTTCTCCAGTTCTGTTCTCATTATGTGCACATAAGAGCCTGGTAGAAGTGTTAGTTGCCAATTTAAACTATTTACTGTCTTCACGGCTTCTGCGGCTGCTTGATTTCTGAACCCAAGCTGCCAATAACCTCCACGGAGCACATGCTCACTGCATTTGAATTGCTGCTGCCATTTGCGGAATGCTTTATACAACATTCCCAATTCATCGTGTTCCCCTCTGTGCTGGCTCTGGCATCTGCCTGAACTGCTGGATTTTTGGGTACCAAGAGGTTTAGCAATTCTCTTTATAAACTCTCCCAGTGGGAGGTGCTCTTATTTGGAGAAATTGGCAATTCCCCCCAGGAATTCAAACAAAATCCCTGTCTTTTATACTTCCTCATTTGCTCACTCTGACTAAAGCCGAAAGTCATTTCACCTAGAGGCTATGTAGGAAAACTTTTTGTTTGTTTTATTTTAAACCTGTGTCTGTGTACCAATTGTGAGTGGGTATTTGAGGAGTGAATCAGTAGAGGGGAGGGAGCTCTCTCTATCTTGCCCCACACCCCAATCCCTCCAAATAAATAAACTTCCAAGAAAGTTTTTTTTAGGTTAAAGAAATCTTCCCAAGTTAACAAAACCTGGGATTTGAATACAGATAGAAGCAAGTGATAAAGAGGCTACCAGGTGCCTATCACTTTACGTCTATGTTATATTAACTCTCAGACCAACAATGGCATGTAGCAAAGAGTCAGCTTAGTGGGAGACCACTACTTCCCTTCCCAGGATCATTATTTTTTGAAAGACATGAAGCAATGTAAGAGCTGAGGACTAGAGGAAAATAAGGCATCTACTTTATGCATGTGCACCAATTAGAGAAGGCCAACCTGTGGTTACAAAGAGTACCAAGCCTAGTTCAAATTTCATAGAAGACCATCACTTATTCTTATATTAGTCCAAGGAGAGCTCTTTAGGTGGACACAGTGATTCTCCCTCCATGCTGCTCTTTGGGGACCCACACTAGCCAGGCTCTTCCACTTACAACATGTGGCATCCAATGTCCCTCTGGTCATCTTTGTGCATCACTACTCCAGCCCAAGGAAAATTGAGCCAAAAAACTATGGTAGGGCATGTCTGGGAGATTTTGTATCTTGCTTGGGAGTTTTTACAGCCATCTTTGGAAGTGGTACACATGACTTCTATCCACATCCCATTGAATGATCATAATTCCATGGCTACATCTAAATGTGACAAAAGTGAAGCAAAAGTACCAGGTTTGGGAAAGGTTCTCCTGGATGGATTGCCATTTCCACTACAGTTAACCTCTGTCACCCTCAAATATCTGTTGATAAATAAAACAGATTCTGTCCCTTCCCAAGGAAACAAATCAAGTCTCCTTGCGTTGCTGCATCCTGGGAGAAGCCCACCATCTTGAACCAGGACAAGTTTTCCCAACAAGGCTAAAAGTTTTCCTTTGGCTTTTTATTTTTTTTATTTATTTGCATACATTTCGTAAATACATTAGAAACAGAAATTCTTCCCACCCTACTTGCCCTCCCACCCCTCCTCCCGCTCCTGTTCCCTGTCCTGTTTTTTACCAAGATCCATTTTCATTTTACTTTATATAGAGAGGATTAACTCTATTCTAGGTAACAAGCTTAGTGCTTTGTATGAGGGAGAAAAAGAAAAAGAAGAAAAAGAAAATAAAAACTGCTCCTCAACAGTCTAGACAAAGGCTGTTCGAAGTTACTGCTTCTCAAAGGTAATTTCACTTTTTTTCTCATTTCTTTACTTTCTCTTCCTTTCTTTTCTTTTCCTCATTTTCGCCCTTATTCCTTCTCTCTCTTCTTCCCTCCCTCCCTACCCCCTTCCATTTAGGAACTTAATTATCTTTAAAGAAGAACCCAAGAATGATGCATCTTTTGCAGGCTCTTAGACGTAACTGTAACATCAGACATAAGAATATCCTCTGCTTAATACATTAAAAAGAAATGATTCTTTGGGAACAACTTTTACTATTAAGCCTCATAATACAATGCTGGGGAAAGAGGTCCTGCTGGGAAGTTAGTACACAGTGACTCTTGTTGTTTATTTAACAATTAACACTCTTACATATGACGTCAGTGATCACCCTGGGCTCCTGACATGAGCTGCCTAGGCTGTGGAAGCCTTTTGGATTCACAAATCTGCAAGGTCATAAGCAAGGTGGAAGTTCTCTCCTCCCTTCAGACAAAAGTAAATACTTCTTTCGTGGCTGCTTCTTTCTGCTAGGGTCTCACCCACAGAGATCCTACGTGGAGAATATTTTTTGCCACTGTATCCTAGCTTTCCACACTTGAAATGCTCCCCTGGGTTTTTCAGCCTTTGGCTTTTTTTTTTTTTTTAAGGATTTATTTATTATATTTGAAAATCAGAGTTACAGTGACACAGAAAGAGACATTGTCCATCCACTAGTTCACTTCCCAAATGGCCACAGTGGCCAGGGTTAGGCAAAGCTGAAGCCAAGAGCCAGGAGTTTTTTCTAGGTCTCCTACATATGTGGCGTGGACCCAAGCACTTGGGCCATCTGGTACTGCTTTCCTAGGCCATTAGCAGGGAGCTGGATTGGAAGTGGAGCAGCCAAGACATGTATCAGTGCCCATATGGGATGTCAGTATTGTAGGCAGAGGCTTTACCTGCTACAAAACAATGCCAAATGCTTCCTTTGGCTTTTGACAAGGCTTACTATGAGTGGGCATTTAGCCTATCAGTTAAGGTATCCATGTCCTACATCACAGTTTCTGGGTTCAGTTCTTGTCCCTGGCTCCTACTCCAGCTTCCCACCAATACAGACCCTGGAAGGTAGTGGCTGACAGCAGCAGTGGTAGCCCTGAATGCTTTCCTGGCTCCTGGCTCTTGGCTCCTGGCTCCTGGCTCCTGGCTCCTGGCTCCTGGCTCCTGGCTTTGGCTACAGACTAGTCACAGCCATCATTTAAAAATACTAAAGATAAGGTCTTCTTGCTCTAACCCTAGTCAATATATGCTGATAGAACCATAATAAAAATATATGTTTAAAAGGAGAAGAAGAGATGGAGCAACAGAACTCTTACTGACTGATGATGGGGAGGGGAAATGGAAGAGCCACTTGGGAACAGTTTGGTAGGTCATTAGAAAAGTAAGCATACACCAATTCCAGGTCCCAGAAGACATAGTCCCTAATGCTCACTGAAGCGAATACTGCCAAAATGAAGCATTATGAAGAAGGCTGTTACGATCAGTATTTGCTGGAGTAGGAGAGAGGGATGGAAGGCACTGGGAGGAGGGATGACTAGATGGAGGGCAAGGAAACCTTAGGGCAATGAATCTATTCTTACAACGCCACACTGTTGGTTACACGAGACATTAGTCAAAATCCACCAAATGTGCAGTATAAAAAGCTAACGCTAAAGGAACCTATGGATTTCAGTCAAGGATCATTTGTCAGTTGCAGCAAATTTTTTTCATTGGTGCAAGACTTTAACAAGAGGAGCAACAATGAAGGGGGATGTGGGTGAGATGGGAAGGTATTTGGGAATGCTGTGTACTTTCTGCTCAACTTGTTTATAAACCTAAAATTATTCCTACCATAAAGTCTAATAATTTTTTAAAAGGTAGTGGCACTGGGAAAACATGCAGCAACTACAATGCATTGAGAAGAGGTCTTCTCCCTGGGCCAGGGACGTGTAAGACTCTGTCCTGGGAGTAAAGCCCCACACCTTAGGAAAGACTCTACTCTCCACAGGCATTTTCCTTGGCAGTGGTCTCAGATGGCCCCTGGATTTAGCTCCTGGGAGGTTCTCCACAGCCTCCCCAAAAGGAGCACTGGAATTTGTGCCCTTCCTCAGGGCTGGCAGATTCCATAATCTACCTCTTTTTTTTCTAAGATTTATTTATGTATTTGAAAGTCAGAGTTACAGAGCAGAGAGAGAGAGATTCTGTCTATCGGTTCCCTTCTCAGATGGCCACAATGGCCAGGACAGGGCTGGGCCAAAACCAGGATTCAAGAGCTTCATCCAGGGACCAGCGCGGTGGCTCGCTTGGTTAATCCTCCGCCTGTGGCACTGGCATCCCATATGGGCACCAGTTCTAGTCCTGGATGCTCGAGACCAGGAAGAGGCACCTGGCTCCTGGCTTCGGATCGGCGCAGCGCCAGCCATGGCAGCCATTTGGGGAGTGAACCAACGGGAGGAAGACCTTTCTATCTGTCTCTCTCTCTCTCTCTCTCTCTCACTGTCTATAACTCTACCTGTCAAATAAAAAAAAAAAAGCTTCATCCAGGTCTCCCATATGGGTGGCAGAGGCCCAAGTACTTGGGCCATCTTCCATTGCTTTCTCCAGGACCATTTGCAAGGAGCTAGATTGGAAGTAGAACAAACCAACATCCCTATGGGATGCCACTTTCCCAGACAGTGGCTTAACCCTTTACATCATAATGCAGACCCCCCCCAACCCACTTCCTGTTTATGATAGTTTGGTGGCTTAAGGATCATTTTACAGGTTAAAGAATCAAAATATTTCTGAGGTCAGGCTATGGCTTCCTTCACAGAACATTTTCTTCAAAAAGCAACCAGGTTTTTTGTGATTGATTTCCTGTCCCTTCCCAGTGCCAGAGGCCACACCCAGAAGAGTCTGTTAAGTAGTTTTGCAGTCTCCCCTTTCTGTCTCAACTTCCCTATGTCTGTGTGTGAGCTGCATGACTGGGCCTTGAAGCCATCTGAAATAACTGGGTGGGAAGTATTGCCCTTCACCTGATTTTAGCTGCACACATAAGCACCCTAAGTTAAGTCAGGCATTTTATTAGGCCTTTGCATCTGAAGCCTTTTTAGATCTTCCTGTTTGGGTTCCAGAAGCAGTTGGCTTTTCCAACCCCAAGAGGCTCCCTGGACTCGCTCTCTTCCCTTCAATCTCTGCGTACAACCCAGCCAATTCTTGAAATACCTCACTTGAAGGAATGAATAGCAGCCAACAAGGATAAACATTAGGCTCTTTCCAACCATGGCCCCTAAAACTCTGTGAGCATGTGGTCTGCATTCCAAGTTACAGTCGGAGTTAGTTCTAGCACATGTCAGTGTGTTACCAGGATAGAATGTGTTTCCCCAATTCTCAGCCTGTGACACCACTACCCAAACATTAGTTCCTGGATTGGTTACAAAAGGTAAAGCAGTTGAAACAAACACTAAAATGTCAGTGATTATACACACACACACACACACACACACACACATATATATATATGTCTTTTTCTCATAAAAGTCTAGGTAGCAATTCCATTCCAACCTTGGTTTTGCTCTGTGCATTTCGGGATTAATAGTCCCAGTGCTACAATACCTTTTTACCACATGACTTCCAAGAGCTCTCTGGTTGTCTTCATGCTAGTCAGAGGGAAAAGAACATAGTGAAGCTCTCAGAAAGCTGTGGGCTGGACCTGCTAGGGCAACTCATCACATCCACTCACATCCCACCAGAGGCAACACGGTCCTCTGGCAACATCCACCTGCAGCCACTGACCCAACACTTACCTTCCAATGGAAAAAGGAAGGAAAAAAATGTAATGGCAGCAATAATGCAAAAGCCATTATTGACCTTTAACCCTGGGCTAATGTCACGGAATAGTCACTGATTTAGTTCCACTACCACACGAAAGGATGGCAGCCCATCTCTGAGTTCAAAACACTCATTAGTTCAGAATGAAAGGACAGTTCTCTGTCCACCTCAGTTAAAGGCTCCCCTTCTAGTTTTCTGCATTAGAATTTCTCTCTACTCAAGACACATATGAGAGGGAAAATTAATCCTAGAAAACTTTCTTCCAGAAGCAGGCAATCATGTCAGAGGGCAGTCGTGCACATGAGCAAACCCTCCTAGATGAGTCACAGGCAGGGGTTCACAGCCTTCTTGGTGCCACACTGCACCTCTACACTCTACATGTGCTCCTCCTGGAAGAAGCAAAGATCAGACATGGAGATGATTCTGCAGTCTGTTTCAGGAAGGACCCACAACTCCCTGAAAAACAAATTTCAGTTTACTGACACAGTGCCATCTCCACCCAGATGGAGATAAAATATATCCTCTAAAAATTAGTGATATCCACAAAACAACACCACTTCTAACTTTAAACTGCCTAATAGATGTGACACATAAGTATTGTCTTCCCTTATTTAATCTTCACAGACATTGTCCTGGAGAAGAAAATTGAAACTAGGAAAAGGTTACTAGCTTGGGTAAGCTTAGATCAAATCACACATTAGCAAGCAAAACACTTAGTTTCACAGTCAAAATGTTGTCATGCAAGTTCACAATTATGTCACGTTTTTCTCCAAGAACAATGCGTAATTCGTAAGAAGTTCTTGCTTTGTGTTTGTTGGACTACAGCCCCATTCAGGAGGTCTTCTCGGAGTGAAGATACAATCAGCTCCAAAATTGTGTTCAGATCTTCACCTGTAGGGAGACAGAAGCTTCCTGTAGCTTTTATGTGACAGTTTTACAGCTTCTAACCATGGAAATTTCAGAAGACACTGCTAGAAACTCTTGCAGGGATA
This sequence comes from Sylvilagus floridanus, assembly GCA_949820135.1. Lineage (NCBI taxonomy): Eukaryota > Metazoa > Chordata > Mammalia > Lagomorpha > Leporidae > Sylvilagus > Sylvilagus floridanus. Next base: position 109,378,483 of record OX463238.1, on the reverse strand, counting down.
AAGAGTTGCTGAGAAGGATTCTTAGCTTCATCTTATTAAATATTTGAGTCATTGAGAGCTATTCATTCTAATGCCACACTTACCAAGCAACCTTCTGCTCATGATTTGATTTTCTATTCAGTTCTGCAACAGGGAGCGAATGTGTTGGCCAAAATGATTTTTAGCAGTTTTATGGTTTCTATCACAATATTTCCTATAAAAAGTTAATAGATGGCCTAAATTTCAATGTGTCTTTCTATGCAAATTGTCAAGGAATTTGGAACAATCATGTAAACCCAGGGCCACTACTATGTAATAACTGAAATTATCACTGAAAATTATTAAGCTCATATCCTGGGATCTCAGAAGGGAGATTGAACATATAAACCCAAAGTGTTTATTAACCGTGTTGTTTAGGTCAAAGATAACATGATGGTAGAGAGAAAAAAAAAAAGGAAGAGGGAGCGGGAAAGGGGAGGGTTGCAGGTGGGAGGGAAGTTATGGAGGGGGGGAAGCCATTGTAATCCATAAGCTGTACTTTGAAAATTTATATTCTTTAAATAAAGCTTTAAAAAAAGAAAAAAAAGGAAAAGACATGTGGAAAAACAAAGAGCAATGGGGAGACTGTAATGAAACTTTTCAAACTTCAGATTTTATACAAGTTGTTGTATAAGGAACAACTGTAGTTTTTCAAAGAAAATGGGGACTTGGTTAAACAAAACATATTTTATGTTTTTATAGTAGAAAAAAATGAAACCTTTAAAAGACAAACCAGAAGAAATTAACTTGGAATTTCCTGTATAATATTATTCCAGCTTAGGCACTAAGAGGAATGAAGAAAGTGAACTCAACAGAAATCAGTAAGGGACAGGGGTGGGAGGTGGGAAAATGAAGAAGCAAAAACTAATATATTTCATGTTTCAAAGAAGTGGGTATGCATCCAATGGTGATGGAAAAAGTCAAGTGGGAGAAAACATTCTGTTGGGGGAGAAAAGACTCTTTTTGATGAGAGGCTGTGTCTCTCAGTTCAGGTCAGATGCAATTTATTGTGACAGAAATCAGGTGAACACCCCCTTGAGTCCAGTGTTCTAGATGCTGGGTATAACATGAGAGAAACATAAATGCTCCTGGTTTATTTTTAGTTATTTAATAATGTTATTTAATAACAAGACAAATACACATGAGACAGATTTACAATAAAAGGACTAGAAAATGAGTGATAAACATTGCTAGTTCAGTAGGTATTCAGAGAACAGAGCATGGGGCAGACAAGACTTGAGAGAAAAGTTGTTGCAGGAAGAACACTGGACACGAGAACTTCATACAAATGCTTATGCACCGGTGTCACATGTAGCAGTTACATGAGAAAGCTTTGGAACCATTATAGTCTTTCCCTCACTTACGCCAAAACTTATCAATATATACGAGTAGGCATTTAGCCTACCATTTAGGACACACACATTGCACATCAGATCGCCTGGGTCTGATTCCCAGCTACTGTTCCTGATTCTAGCTTTTTGCTAATGCAGAACCTGCCAGCCAACAGTGAAGGCTGAAGTCGTTAGTTCCCTGCCACCATGCGGGACACCTGCATTGAGTTCCCAGCTACTGGCTTCATCCCCTACCCATCCCTGGATGTTGGAGACATTTGAGGAGTGAACCAACAGATGGGAGCAATCTCTCTTTCTCTCTCTGTCTCTTGGACTCACATATAAATAAATACATTTTAATATAAATATATGTGTGTGTTTTCTCAAAATCCCTGGCAACTGAAAATTTTATGTTTATTTATTTTTTTTTATATAAAGCTTTTATTTAAAGAATATAAATTTCCAAAGAACAGCTCATGGACCACAATGGCTCCCCCCCCCACAACTTCCCTCCCTCCCCCCACCCTCCCCTTTCCCGCTCCCTCTCCCCTTCTGTTCACATCAAGATTCATTTTTAATTCTCTTTATACACAGAAGATCAATTTAGTACATATTACGTAAAGATTTCAACGGTTTGCCCTCGCATAGAGACACAAAATGATAATACTGTTAGAGTACTAGTTATAGTATTAATTCACAATGTACAGCACATTAAGGACAGAGATCCTACATGATTTTTTTTTTAAAAAATTGATTAATTGTCTATGCAATTTCCAGTTTAACACCAAGATTTTTTAATCATTTGCAATTATCTTTATATAAAGAAGATCGATTCAATATATACTATGTAAGGATTTCATCAGTTTGCACCCACTCAGAAACACAAAGTGTAAAAATACTGTTTCAGTACTAGTAATAGCATCACTTCACATTGGATAACACATTAAGGACAGATCCCACATGAGACGTAAGTACACAGTGACTCCTGATGTTGATTTAACAATTTGACACTCTTGTTTATGGCGTCAGTAATCTCCCTAGGCTCTGGTCATGAGTTGCCGAGGCTATGGAAGCCTTTAGGGTTAGCCGACTTCGATCTTAATCCCACAGGGCCATAGTCAAAGTGGAAGTTCTCTCCTCCCTTCAGAGAAAGGTACCTCCTTCTTTGACGGCCCCGTTCTTTCCACTGGGATCTCACTCGCAGAGATCTTTCATTTAGGTCTTCTGTTTTTTCCAGAGTGTCTTAGCTTTCCATGCCTAAAATATTCTCATGGGCTCTTGAGCCAGATCCGAATGCCTTAAGGGCTGATTCTGAGGCCAGAGTGCTATTTAGGACATCTGCCATTCTATGAGTCTGCTGTGTATCCTGCTTCCCATGTTGGATCATTCTCTCCCTTTTTCATTCTATCAGTTAGTATTAGCAGACACTAGTCTTGTTTGTGTGATCCCTTTGACTCTTAGACTTAGCAGTGTGATCAATTGTGAGCTGAAATTGATCACTTGGACTAATGAGATGGCCTTGGTACATGCCACCTTGATGGGATTGTATTGGAAACCCCTGGCACAATTCTAACTCCATCATTTGGGGCCATTCCGATTGAGCATGTCCCAAGTTTTACATCTCCTCCCTCTCTTATTCCCACTCTTATATTTCACAGAGATCACTTTTCAGTTAAAATTTAAACATCTAAGAATAATTGTGTGTTAATTACAGAGTTCAACCACTAGTACTAGGATAAAGAAAAAAAAAATACTACCATGGATAAAGTATTACATTGTACAACAACAGTCAGCACAAGAGCTGATCGAGTCACTGTTTCTCATAGTGTCCATTTCACTTCTACAGGTTTCCCCTTTGGTGCTCAGTTAGTCATCGCCAATCAAGGGAAACAAATGATATTTGTCTACGGCCATACCACCCTGAACGCGCCCGATCTCGTCTGATCTCGGAAGCTAAGCAGGGTCGGGCCTGGTTAGTACTTGGATGGGAGAAAATTTTATGTTTAAGAGGAGGAAAGAAGTGATTGGTGACTCTGCTAGATAAGTCCAGTATACAATCAAGGATGAGAGGCCACTATGGGTGGCAAAATTTCTCACACACATGCTAGAAAACTAAGGAAACCGCCTCGAGCCCAGAGATAAACTAGCAATCCTCCCTTGGCATTATAGAATCATTAAACTTTTTAATTCATGTCTAACCTCTAAAAATCAGAGTGTCAGCTAAAAGTTCAGGTTCCTATTTCACATATTTAAAAACTGTGAAGATCTGATATGTCGGAATTTCCACATGTAACCAATTTATCCTTTCACTCCTTGAGTATTGGTTAGGTTCTGATGGGCCAGGCACTGTTCTAGTTATTGGGATATATCTGAGAGCAGTGAAGAAATAAAAGAAAGGGGAGAGGAAGAGAAAGGGAGGAGAGGGGAGGGAAAGGGCTGGGGAGGGGGGAGGAGGGAAGAGAAAGAAGGGGCTTGCTCTGTTGCCATGCAGCACAACCTTGAAGGATAAGATTTCCTTGCAATTCTAAATCCATGAAGATAAGATTCAGAATGCTCCATCCTCCACGTCAACCTTATCCCTCAACGGGACCTTTGAGACTTGCTGTTTGTGGACTTCCATGGCCACAGTAAGGAATTTAATGCATTCTTTCTTCATTGTCTTATTCCCTTCCTTGTCTCACTGGCCTGCCTCTTCACTTTCCACTGCTGAAATCACTTGCCAATGAGCACCTTCACCCAAGGCTGAGGCTCAGGTTCTTGTGTTCATTCTTTTCATTCTTCTCTTAGTTTGTGTCTGTTGTTTTCATCTTTGTTGGAAGAAGAGAGGGAAATGAGGCTATGACGGATCCCTAGCAGAGGCCACAAGACTCCTCTTCCCCTCTTTTCCTCTTTCTGTCTCTTTTGTACCTTTTCTGGGATAGCAAAGTCTTTTGTTCCCTCGTTTGTGGGATGGTTTCATTCACAACCTTAATATTCAGAGGTCTTTTCTCAAGCAATATTTCTTGATTTTTCTTAAATAAATAGCAGTTCTTTCTTAAGAAGGTTTTGGATGTTAATTGCTAGTTGAATATTTCACATTTTATTACAAGAAGTAATAATAAGAGATTAATATACACAATAATAGTGATAGTAAGATTGAAATAAAACCAGAAAAGTCTACATAGCTTTCAGCTGAGGTTTGAATTTCAGAAATGATGTATTTTCGATTGGAAAAACCTGTAGGTAATGCAGAGGGAGCCTAGCAGGTAAGATTTCAAACAACTTTTTAATAATAGCTTCTAAATGAAAATAAGGGCTAGAAGTAGGACTCCAGCCTAAAAAGACTTTGCTTGAACATTGACCAAAAAGTAGAAAATAAATTAGCTCAGTCTTTAACTAGATAGAAACAAAGCATAGAAAATTATTGGATGGTTCAAATTATCAGATAAAACAGTCATCCTAAGGAGAAAAATAAAGGGGTAGTGTTTAAAAGACACTGAAAAATGCCAGACTGAGCTCATTGAACAAAGTCAGACAGTATAATCCTAATTTACCAATTCTCTTCTATTCAACAATTGTGAGTGGGCCTTGACATTCCTCCCATTGAAGTGAAAATAATAGTTTGTTCATTTTCAGTCACTTGGTAGAAATGTTAAATTACAGAGATTACTGAGAGAGAAGGAATTTCTGTAGAATGGAGGTAAAGGGGAGTTACAATTCTACCTCCTGCAATCTCACCTCCACTGCCTGCTCCCACTGGGATCCTTGAGGCAGCTGATCAATACAGAGGTCTGTCTAGGCATTCCCCGCCTTTTCTCACAGGGAGGTGGCTGTGGTCTATGGTGGGCATAACAAAAGGGCTACTTTTGAAGACAGAATACACCCACCTGCACCAAAGATTATGAGGAAAAGAGTATTATTTAAGATGTAATTTATTTCTTTGCTCTGAAAAACACTTTCAATGATTATTTGACAAATAATAATTATCCAGCCGTGTCTAGGAATCTTCTGAACTCCACTTTAGGCTTTAAAAAATGCAATAACAAAGAATGGATAAGACATATTTGCCATTTCTGAGATTACTAAGCTTTGGTGCAGATAAACAGCCAGTAACTTTGATGAAAAGAAAAAAAAAATCAATGACCTTGTCTGTCATTGTATCTGTCTGGGCGAATCTAGTCAGTTCAGTTTAAAAAGGCAGAGGTAGAAATTTTCTCCATGCAGCCTATGATTTCTCACATAGTGTGCCTGGAATACAGGTTTGTTTCAAAAACTCAGCTAGAATACAAAAATTGTCAACATCACTCATCTCTTTTGGATAGAACTTCCCAAGGTTGTCTGTATGAAAAGATTCCCAGTCTCTGGGCAGGGGTCTGAACCTCAGGCTTTCAGTCTGTGACAGAGCAAAACACCTCAATGACAGAGATGGCCATGGCCCAGATGCACAAAACACACACACACACTCAGGAGGCAATCCTGTCCTTAGCCTCTACCCTGGAGATGACGTCGTTAGAAAAATGTGCCCTGCAAAGTTAGATTGAGACTCTGCTCACTCTAACATGTTCCGTTTTCCTCATTATCTTGATTGTCATAGTTCAGAGAGCAGAAGATCCCCAGCGTACAGTAGTGCCATGACACTTCTCTAAGGGCAAAATATTTAATTGAGAAAGATTTAAGTAGTATCTCAGAAATATTCCTTTCTATTTCATGATTTAAAAGAACTTAGTGTGTAATATTAAAATCATTATTGCAAAGCCTTAATTTTTTTTGTTGTTAATAAAATTTTTATATCAACTCAGAGTCAGAAACCATTCATTATACTGCTAGACCTAGACCAGGCACTCACTATTCAATACCCTTATGTCTCACCCAAAACATGAAGGACTCATAAAATTCTGAAAAAAAAAAAAACATTTTTCATGCAGTATTTTGTTAAAACTATGTGAGTGGCAAAGTCTTTTTAATGTATTTTTTAAACTATCTGGGAAGATGGAGAACCATAAATATTTAGAGTCAAAACAAAAAACTAGCATACTGGAAAACTTCCTAAATTGTGTTTTGGATTCATTGGGAGTAAAATTGAGGTTAAAAGCATCACCTTCTTAAATCTAAGAAATATAGATTTAAGCCCTGCACATGGTATTATTTGTGTTATTTGTTTCTACCATAAAATGATAGCAACTGTTGGAACAGCTGACTATTTACATTTTCTGCTATAAGCAATACAACTAAAAGTGTAGCTTTGGCAAAGGTATTTACCCTAAGAGTTGCACACCAGTTAAGACACCACATCCTACATTGGAGAACGTGGATTGGAAATCTGGCTCTGACTCAACTACAGCTCCCTGCTGAGTGCATACCCTGAGAGGCAGTGGTGACGGCTCAAGTAGTTGGATTCTTGCCACCCACGTGGGAGACATGGATTGAGTTCTTGTTCCTGGCTTCAGGCCTGCTAGGGGTCCACTGGGGACTTTATGGAAGTGAACCAGCAGTTGGGATTTCTCTGCCTCATTCTCTCTCTCTCTCTCTCTCTCTCTCTCTCTCTTTCCTTCCTCCCTCTCTATCTCTCTAATAAGTAAATGTAAAAGAAAAAAAAGAAAAATGCATACTTCTGTCATCCATGAAGTCAGTTCTTAATGTTTCTTAGATTTCCTTTTTATTAATAGATATAAACACATAAAAAATAAAAAAGTACTATTTGTTCTTTAAAAGGCACTAAAGATGTACCACAATGTAGCCATCGTGTCCTAAAGTTTCCATAACCTTGCAATTTGTTCTAAAACAATTCTTGATCATGTGAATAGTCACATTCTATGTTCCTCGGAAGATTCGGGTAGACGTCCTAGAGTCTGAGGAAGTCTGTGCATTTCCTTGGATAGTGCAACAGTCCTTTGCATTACCCAGCCTGGCTTGGAGCTGAGTATTCCTTTTCTTTCTTCAGCAAAGCAGTGAGACCCACCAGACTGTGACAGAGCATCTTAAATCAAGGTGAGTATGGACAAGCTGGTGATGCGAAAGGGTCTTACACCTTTCTTAAAATGTTATACATACCCTTGTAAATTACTGCAGCCATTTGGGAAACGACTATGAAGTTTCCTCAAAAAATTGAAAACAGAATTGCTGTGTGGTCCACAATTCCTCTTCCAGGTACCCACCCAGATGGGTAGAAATCCTTATACTGAAGATATGTTGCACTCCCATGTTCATTGCAGAGTGAGTCACAATGGGCAAGATATGGAAACAACCAAAGTGCTCATCAACAGATGAACAGATGTATTAAATGTGGTGTATGCACACGAATAATACCTTCCGTTCTTTAAAAACAATTAATCTCTGTCATTGTCAACAATATGGGTGATTCTAGGGGACATTATGTTAAGTGAAGTAAGCCAGGCACAGAAAGACAAATATCATACATTCTCGCTCATACCCACTTTTTAGTGAAATCTAAAAAGTTCATATTCATGGAAGTAGAGAATAGGATGGTTTTCACCAGGGATTGAAGGTGGAGGGATATGGACAGGATAATGAGAGATGTTGGTCAAAGGGTCCAATGTTTCAGTAAGACAAGAGATCTAGGAATAAGTTCTGAAGACTATTACATGGAATGACCATCATTAATATCTATATTTGAAAACAGTTGCAAGAATGTATTTTAAATGTTCTTGCCCTAAAGAAATAATCGTTACTGGAGATAATGGATATGATAAACCATCTGACTGATAATTCAACAACGTATACACACATCAAAACTTCACACTGTACCCCATAAACAAATTCATTTGATCCTCCATACCCATTGCTTTCACACCTATGGATTCAAAAATACTCCAAAAAACAAAATTGTGCCTGCAGTGAACATGTAAAAGTTTTCTCTTATCACTATTACCTAAGCAATATAATTAAACAACTGTTGAAAATATTTGCATTGGTGTTATAAATACAAAGTTATTTATAATATATAAGAGGGCATGTGTAGGTCATACACAAATACTAGACCATTTTCCATAAAGATTCACCCATGGATTTTGGTATAGGTGTTTATTCCTAACAGGCATGCCTGTACAAGAATTATTTGTCAGTCAAAAATAAATTGAAATAAAATCTAAAAAGAGTCATTATATCTGCTATGGCTGACTGTCTCCAAATGACGCTAATGGGTCTTCACTTCCTGGTTTTCAAGGCTTTGTATAGCTCATACCACACTGAGTACAGCTGAGTCACACACCCAGTAGGAGGAGACTGAAGCTAGCTAGTATGACTTCCATGACTTATTTATGAACGATGTTATGGCTTCTGCATTGCCCTGTCTCACGCACTGCCACATCTGTGAGAAGCCAGCTGCCCTGTTGTAAGGACACAGACAGCCCTAGGAAGAGGTCCCTAGGGGAGGAAATGGAAGCCCCCACCTCCCACCAGGGAGGGCAGTAACCTGACAGCAGCCAGGCTGAAGGGCCACCTCTGAGGCAGATTCACCAGGCCTTGCCAAGTCTTCAGATGAAGCCAGCCCTGACTGGGGTCTTTTTTTATTTTATTTGAAAGGCAGGCCTATGGGGGTTGGGGGAGAGAGATATTCCATCTGCTGGTTCACCCCCCAAATAGCTGCAATGGCCAGGGTTGGGCCAGGCTGAAGCTTGGAGCCGGGAGCTTCTTCCTGGTCTCCCACATGGTTCCCTACACGGGTGGCAGGGACCAAGCACTTGGGCCATCTTCTGCAGCTTTCCCTGGCGCTAATATTAGCAGGGAGCTGGATAAGCAGTGGAGCACCTGGGACACACTGGCACCAGTAGAGGATGCCTGCATCTGGTAGCAGCTTAACCCACTATACCAGCCCTCAAATGAGGTCTTGTCAGTCAGCCTCCTGAGAGACTCACTGCCAGTCACCCAACCAAACGCCACCAGGTTCCTGACCCTCAGAGCTCTGTGAGAAAGCAAGTGTTTATTTTTTAATTAGCAACTTAGGATGCTTGTTATGTTGCAATTCATAACTTCCACACTACGGGCCTTTGGTGCTTCTTTTTTTTATAAAAGCATCTCGTCATCACTACCCCAACATACATGCATGAATGCACACACACGCAGTTGTCTCTCCTTATCCACAAGGATATTCCATGGAAAGAACCAAACCAAATATGCACTATGTTTTCTCTCATCCATACATACTTCAGATAAAGCTTAACTTATAAATTGGGTGCAGTGAGAGATCAAAGCAATAACTAAGAGTAAAATAGAATTATCATACAATATATCATGATACAAGGTGAGTGAGTGGGGTCTCTTTCTCTCACTCTCTCTCCCTTTGAGTTATCTTACTGTACTTATTTCCTCATCTGTCTCTCTCTTGCTTACTTGCAGTAACTTACTTGGTGTCCCTTGTCACAGAGAATGCCTTTCTGAAGTCTCTTGTGTTAGCTCAGTGATCTCATCAGAATGTATTTTTGTTCCACCCACAAATGAAATGCCCTTTCCGTCCCAAGTGCGTATCATGCCCTGTGGCCCTAACTTTCACAATTTGAAGTTCAACAGCAAAATGATCCTGAATTTCTTTTTCCTCCCTCACAGTTTCACAGATAAAAGACTTCTTTTTATCATAGACTTTAGCAACCTCAGCATATGAGTTTTTTGTCTTAAGTAGAGAACTTCTACTTTAGCATTGTGTGGCTCCTCTTTGCCATATCTGAGCTGCCAGACATCACTACTTTGGAGCCATTATTGAATTAAGGAATGGTGAGGTGGACATAGCATTGCAGAACCACAGCAATCAATCTGATAAGCGAGAGGACTGCTAGGTGACTGAAGGGGGAGTAGCATACACACCATGGACACGCTGGACAAAGGGATGATTCCCATTCTGGGCTGGACAAAGCAGGGTAGCACAAGACTTCATCATGGTACTCAGGATGCCACACAATTTAAAACTTATGAATTGTTTATGGAATTTTCCATTTATTAGTTTGAGACCATGGTTGATTACAGATAGTAGAAACCACAGTAAGTGAAACATAGATAAGGAAAGATGACTATACTCCCCTGAAAAACATATTCTAAAAATTGCTCTTCTACCCAAAATTCACACAATCAGAAAATGTTCACCCTCTCTGAATGAAGTTCATGTTTTTTAAATTGCTGTAACTTTAAAATATCTTGAAATTATTGCATCAAAGGAACTAATCATACCTTTAAATTATTTAGGTGTCATACCAAAATTCAATTAATATAACTAATATGTAAATAATCATATATAGCTAGTAGTTACCATTAATTATAATTAATTACATTAATATTGTAATTATTATGGCTTAACAAGAGTGATAAGTTAATCACCAAGAAGAAGAATAAACTGTTGTACAAAATTTCAAAAGAACGCTTTCACTCCCCCAGACATTTGATGTTCTCTTAACTAAGAGGTTGCACTTCCAACAGAAACTTTCTTATTTCAGCATATGAAAGACACAGAACACAGAGTTAACTTTGCCATCACCACACAACGCTACTTGGCTAAGGGCCTTCACACAACACAGAATGAAACCCATGAGGTTTGACTGGCTGCTTCTGCTGTTTGGCCCGCTTGCCACAAAGAACCCCTAAGTGTGATGTCTTGAAGACATTCCCTGCATTTAACACCACAGGGGACCACTTTGGCTCTTCCAATTGGGTGTGTGTGTGTGTGTTTGTTGCTTGTTTTGTTTTTTGGATTTGTTTTAAGTGGGACACCACAGATTATAAAGGCATGCAAGGGTTATTTGTTCCCCACAAGCCAGTCATCTCGCTGTGAGGAGAGGGGCACTCCCAGAAAAGTACTGCACTCAGCCGACTCGCTGATCTTAGCACAGCCAGCAGAAGCCTGATTGTAATTACTCTTTTTCTGTCTGTCTGTGTATATCAGGTGCAGCAGGGCTCTCTGGGATGTGCTGTTTAGTATCAAAACCCGACAGAGCTGGAGAGTTCTCTTTCCTCATTGCCTGGTAGGCAAGGAAACACATTTAACATGGCTAAGTTGTTAGCAAGCCAAGTCAAACATAGCAGGGCTCATGATCAGAACCTAGCCAAGTGCTCGTACTGGGTGGTCAATGCACATTTGTCTAATTTAATTGAATGATCACAGAGAGCTTTAAACTAGAGTTTTTTTAAGTTTCCATTAAAAGTGTCAGCTTTTAGCAGGAAAGTGTAGTGGCAGATTCAAATTCTCAGAATGTGAGTACCAGGGTTTTTCTGGAAATTTGGGTAGTACAGATGTGATTACTGGGTGTGACCAGTGGAGTGACAATGGAAACTGCTTCTTGTGGTTCTGTAGCCCACCCACCCTCTCAGAGAGTTAGCAAACTATTCAGGATTCTTGCAATGAATCCATTCTCTTCTACAACTATCCAGATTTATTTTTTTGTTTCTTAATCTAAAACTCTTGACCAATACAGAGATTCTTTCAAGAATAGATCCCAGAATGTGAAACTTTTAGGTCACCTAAAAAAGAAAATAAAATCTTATCAAGCCAATGTCAATTTAAATGGTATCACTGTGCTAAGGGCTAAAAAAATGTAATTTCTGATTTAAATTTTTCTTTAGATTTATCATGTTTGGCTTCATGGCAAAGATGAAAATACCTCATGGGGAGAAATATGATCCATAAGCATTTAGGAGTCATTGTTTAGAAAATTAACCTGAAAGTATATCCCCAGCCATTGCTTCTAACATGCCTCATAAACTACCTTTTTATTCCACTTTTATTACCTGTCAACTTATCTTCTTTCATTTCTATGTAATGACATTGCAGTGAAATTAAATATCAGTCTATGAGATAAATTAATTTTGGAAAAATGATTTTAAAAAGAAATAGGTCTCCAAATTGATCTGTAGAGTCAACATAATCACTACCAAAGCATGCAATGACTTCTCCCTAAAAATGGACAAGCTAAGCCTCAAATTCATAAGGACTACAAAAGACACAGCATATTCAAGAAAAGCAGAAAGATAACAAAATTGGAGTATTTCCTTTTCCTGATTTCAAAACTTAATATAAAGGCACAATAAACAGAATTGTGTGATACAAATGTAAGCATATACATATAGATCAAAGTAATAAAATTTACAATTCAGAAATAAGAGCATACATTTATAATTAATTGTGCTTTCTACAAAGCAATTCAAGGAGGGAAGAAGAGTTTTGAAAACAAACACTGCTGGAACTACAGCCACATGATCCAGAAGGACAGCTACCTCCCATCCTACACAAAACTCAATAGATCAAATATCTATCAGACCTGAAACCATATAATGCTTAGAATAGCAGAGGTTCAAATGATGTGTGAACTTGGATTAGATATAATATTCTAAAACATGATACCAAAAGCAAAGAAACGAAAAGACAAATTACATTCCATCAAAATTAAAGACTTTTATGCTTCAAAAGATACATCAATATAAGAAAAAGATAACACATAGGAAAAAAACCCTTTACAAATTATATATATTAAAATTATTATAGGCGGAGCCAAGATGGCGGAATAGTGAGGACGCGCACTAGCAGTCCGCAAAAAGATAGTTTAATAAAAACAGAGTTACTGTAGCCTCAGGAAAAATCTCAGGGAAAAAAATGCAGTGGAAATTCTTCCGGACCCAGTGAATGAGACGCAGAGGACCTAGGGGAAAGTAAGTTTGCGAACGGCAAATCGTGCCATAGTGGCACGGGAGCTGCCGGGAGGGACGGGAACCGGACAGAACACAGTCGCCATTGGAATTGAGCGCTTAAACGGGAGCCGATACAGGGATCCCGAGACACTGGCGGGGGGAAGCAGACCCCAGGGAAACAGCACAATTGAGGCGAGCCCACACGGACACTAGCCTCTCTCGTCACCCACCCTGCTAAGTCCAGCTAGATTAAACGCAGTGGCACGGCACGCGCCCGCCGGCTGAGACGGGAGCCGGGCGGAACACAATCGCAGCAGGATCTGCGCGCGTGAACGGGAGCCGATACAGGGATCCCGAGACACTGGCAGGGGGAAGCAGACCCCCACGGGGGAAACACCACAGTTGAGGCGAGCCCGCACGGACACTAGCCCCTCTACCGCCCACCTTACGAAGTCGAATTTGATTAAACGCAGTGGGACAAGGTGCGCCCGCCCATCACTGAGGCAGACGGAACCAAAAACCCGAGGCTGTAGAAACCTGAAGGGGATCCAAAAACTGGGAACACACCGTGCACACAAACTCCATTACCTTGACAACCCAGAGAGAGAGTGTGGGGAAAAAAAAAATGCCAAACAAAAACAGATTCCGAGGGAGCAAGATCAAGGAAGACGCTATGATGACCCCAAACGGAAAAGACACCCCAAGTCAGGATTGTGAAGATAATGAGATAGAAGAAATGCAAGAAGCAGATCTCAAAGAATTGATAAGAACATTAAGAAGTTCTCAAAAACAAATTCTTGAACTACAGAAATCTTTAATGGATAAGATAGAAAATCTCTCTCGCGAGAATGAAGCACTACGGAGAAATCAAAACGAAATGAAACAACTAGTAGAACAAGAAGCTACGATAGTGACAAAAAATCTTAATGAATTGAAGAACTCAATAGATCAAGTGACAAGCAATCTTGAGGGCCTTAAAACCAGAATGGGTGAAGCAGAGGAGAGAATATCGGACCTAGAAGACAGTGAACAGGAGAGGAAACAGTCAAACCAAAGACAAGAAGAGGAAATTAGAAAACTAAAAGATATCATCGGGAATTTACAGGATACTATTAAAAAACCCAACATTCGGATTCTAGGTGTTCCTGAAGGTATGGAGAGGGAGAAAGGATTAGAAGGCCTTTTTAGGGAGATACTAGCAGAAAATTTTCCAGGCTTGGAGAAAGACAGAGAAATCCTAATCCAGGAAGCTCATAGAACCCCTAATAAACATGACCAAAAGAGATCCTCTGCACGACATATTGTAATTAAACTCACCACAGTGAAGCAAAAAGAAAGGATCCTAAAATGTGCAAGAGAGAAACGTCAGATTACTCTCAGAGGATCTCCATTTAGACTCACAGCTGACTTCTCAACAGAAACCCTACAAGCTAGAAGGGAATGGCGAGACATAGCCCAGGTACTTAGAGGGAAAAACTGCCAGCCCAGAATATTATACCCTGCAAAGCTCTCATTTGTGAATGAAGGCGAAATAAAGACCTTTCATAACAAACAAAAATTGAAAGAATTTGTTGCCACTCGTCCAGCCCTGCAAAAGATACTTAAAGACGTGTTACACACAGAAACACAGAAACACGACCATCAACATGAAAGAAGGTAAATGAAGGGAACCTCACGGCAAAAGATCACAGGGAATTCAAAGCATACATTAGAAAATATCTGGCAAATGGCAGGGCAAACTTACCACTTATCAATAGTCACATTGAACGTCAAAGGTCTAAACTGTCCTGTTAAAAGACAGAGATTGGCTGACTGGGTTAAGGAACAAAAACCATCTATTTGCTGCCTACAAGAAACACATCTTTCCAACGAATATCCATACAGACTGAAAATAAAAGGATGGAACAAGATATACCATGCCAACAGAAATGAAAAAAGAGCGGGTGTATCCATCTTAATATCGGACTACATAAACTTTAACACAAAAACTGTTAAGAGAGACAAAGAGGGGCACTATATAATGATTAAGGGATCAATACTACAGGAAGATATAACAATTCTCAATGTATATGCACCTAATTACAGGCCACAGGTTTATTTAAAAAATTTGTTAAGAAACTTAAAGGGAGACTTAGACCCCAACACAATAGTACTGGGGGACTTCAATACTCCACTCACAGATATTGACAGATCGACAGAACAGAAGATCAACAAGGAGACAGTAGATTTAAACAACACTATAGCCCAAATGGATCTAACAGATATCTACAGAACTTTTCATCCTACACATAAAGCATTCACATTCTTCTCAGCAGTACATGGAACCTACTCTAGGATTGATCACATATTAGGCCATAAAGCAAGTCTCAGCAAATTCAAAAGAATTAGAATCATACGATGCAACTTCTCAGACCATAAGGGATTGAAGTTGGAAATTAGCAACTCAGGAATCCCTAGAGCATATGCAAACACATGGAGATTGAACAACATGCTCCTGAATGAACAATGGGTCACTGAAGAAATCAAAAGAGAAATCAAAAATTTTCTGGAAGTAAATGAGGATAACAGCACAACATACCAAAACTTATGGGATACAGCAAAAGCAGTGTTAAGAGGAAAGTTTATATCAATAGGTGCCTACATCAAGAAACTGGAAAGGCACCAAATAGATGAGCTTTCAATGCATCTCAAGGATCTAGAAAACTTGCAGCAAACTAGACCCAAATCTAGTAGAAAAAGAGAAATAATCAAAATCAGAGAAGAAATCAACAGGATTGAATCCAAAAAAACATTACAAAAAATCAGCCAAACGAGGAGCTGGTTTTTTGAGAAAATAAACAAGATTGACACCCCATTGGCCCAACTAACTAAAAAAAGAAGAGAAAAGACCCAAATCAGTAAAATCAGAGATGAAAAAGGAAATATAACAACAGACACCACAGAAATCAAAAGAATCATCAGAAATTACTACAAGGACTTGTATGCCAGTAAACAGGGAAACCTATCAGAAATGGATAGATTCCTGGACACATGCAACCTACCTAAATTGAACCAGGAAGACATAGAAAACCTAAACAGACCCATAAGTGAGTCAGAAATTGAATCAGTAATAAAGGCCCTCCCAACAAAGAAAAGCCCAGGACCAGATGGATTCACTGCTGAATTCTACCAGACATTTAAAGAAGAACTAACCCCAATTCTTCTCAAACTTTTCAGAACAATCGAAAAAGAGGGAATTCTCCCAAATTCTTTCTATGAAGCCAGCATCACCTTAATTCCTAAGCCAGAAAAAGATGCAGCATTGAAAGAGAATTACAGACCAATATCCCTCATGAACATAGATGCAAAAATCCTCAACAAAATTCTGGCCAATAGACTGCAACAACACATCAGAAAGATCATCCACCCAGACCAAGTGGGATTCATCCCTGGTATGCAGGGATGGTTCAATATTCGCAAAACAATCAACGTGATACACCACATTAACAGACTGCAGAAGAAAAACCATATGATTATCTCACTAGACGCAGAGAAAGCATTTGATAAAATTCAACACCCTTTCATGATGAAAACCCTAAGCAAACTGGGTATAGAAGGCACATTCCTCAATACAATCAAAGCAATTTATGAAAAACCCACGGCCAATATCCTATTGAATGGGGAAAAGTTGGAAGCATTTCCACTGAGATCTGGTACCAGACAGGGATGCCCACTCTCACCACTGCTATTCAATATAGTGCTGGAAGTCTTAGCCAGAGCTATTAGGCAAGAAAAAGAAATTAAAGGGATACAAGTTGGGAAGGAAGAACTCAAACTATCCCTCTTTGCAGACGACATGATTCTTTATTTGGGGGACCCAAAGAACTCTACTAAGAGACTATTGGAACTCATAGAAGAGTTTGGCAAAGTAGCAGGATATAAAATCAATGCACAAAAATCAACAGCCTTTGTATACACAGACAATGCCACGGCTGAGGAAGAACTGCTAAGATCAATCCCATTCACAATAGCTACAAAAACAATCAAATACCTTGGAATAAATTTAACTAAGGACATTAAAGATCTCTACAATGAAAATTACAAAACCTTAAAGAAAGAAATAGAAGAGGATACCAAAAAATGGAGAAATCTCCCATGCTCATGGATTGGAAGAATCAATATCATCAAAATGTCCATTCTCCCAAAAGCAATTTACAGATTCAACGCAATACCAATCAAGATACCGAGGACATTCTTCTCGGATCTGGAAAAAATGATGCTGAAATTCATATGGAGACACAGGAGACCTCGAATAGCTAAAGCAATCTTGTACAACAAAAACAAAGCCGGAGGCATCACAATACCAGATTTCAGGACATACTACAGGGCAGTTGTTATCAAAACAGCATGGTACTGGTACAGAAACAGATGGATAGACCAATGGAACAGAATAGAAACTCCAGAAATCAATCCAAACACCTACAGCCAACTTATATTTGATCAACGATCCAAAACCAGTCCCTGGAGTAAGGTCAGTCTGTTTAATAAATGGTGCTGGGAAAACTGGATTTCCACGTGCAGAACCATGAAGCAAGACCCCTACCTTTCACCTTACACAAAAATCCATTCAACATGGATTAAAAATTTAAACCTACGACCCGACACCATCAAATTACTAGAGAGCATAGGAGAAACCCTGCCAGACATAGGTACTGGCAAAGACTTCTTGGAAAAGACCCCAGAAGCACAGGCACTGAAAACCAAAATTAACTACTGGGATTGCATCAAATTGAAAAGTTTCTCTACTGCAAAAGAAACAGTCAGGAAAGTGAATAGGAAACCGACAGAATGGGAAAATATATTTGCAAACTATGCAACAGATAAAGGGTTGATAACCAGAATCTACAAAGAAATTAAGAAACTCCACAACATCAAAACAAACAACCCACTTCAGAGATGGGCCAAGGACCTCAATAGACATTTTTCAAAAGAGGAAATCCAAATGGCCAACAGACACATGAAAAAATGTTCAAGATCCCTAGCAATCAGGGAAATGCAAATCAAAACCACAATGAGGTTTCACCTCACCCCGGTGAGAATGGCTCACATTCAGAAATCCACCAACAATAGATGCTGGAGAGGATGTGGGGAAAAAGGGACACTAATCCACTGTTGGTGGGAATGCAAACTGGTGAAGCCACTATGGAAGTCAGTCTGGAGATTCCTCAGAAACATGAATATAACCCTACCATTCAACCCAGCCATCCCACTCCTTGGAATTTACCCAAAGGAAATTAAATGGGCAAACAAAAAAGCCGTCTGCACAGCAATGTTTATTGCGGCTCAATTCATAATAGCTAAGACTTGGAACCAACCCAAATGCCCATCAACAGTAGACTGGATTAGGAAATTATGGGACATGTACTCTACAGAATACTATACAGCAGTCAAAAACAATGAAATCCGGTCACTTGCAACAAAATGGAGGAATCTGGAAAACATCATGCTGAGTGAATTAAGTCAGTCCCAAAGAGACAAATATCATTTGTTTCCCTTGATTGGCGACAACTAACTGAGCACCAAAGGGGAAACCTGTAGAAGTGAAATGGACACTATGAGAAACAGTGACTCGATCAGCTCTTGTGCTGACTGTTGTTGTACAATGTAATACTTTATCCATGGTAGTATTTTTTTTTATCCTAGTACTAGTGGTTGAACTCTGTAATTAAAAAAAATATATTTAACAATAAGGAGAGCAATACATTAAATATATAAACAAAAAAAAGTAGAAGAATTAGTGAGTGCAGACAGAAGAGGGGTGAGGTGAAGTGTCAGGCTCACTTTGTAACCTCCACTCAGGTCTTAATGGTGTTTCCCTGAGAGCAAGCTAGTTATTATGAGAGTGGGTTGTGACATTAGGAATTGAGCTTCAAAATGAGTTTTGTTTGTAAGAAATAATATTCTAGATATAGCAAAGAACAATCTCTCTACAGAAGAATTCCAATTACTGAATGGAGAAGAAATGTGGAAAACATAAAATCAAAATTAGAAAACTGGGCAAATAAATGTTCCAGGCAAAAATTCACTGACAAATGCTGAAATTAGTGAGCAGAATCTTCCAGATACTATTATATGGAGTGTGGGCATCTTAATTCATAGGCCAATCCCTCACCCTCAGATTTACTCATCTTAAAAGGATCATTGTATTAGATTTGGGGTCCACAATCATACAGTATTTAGTGCCCACCCTAATCCCCCATCACTTTATTTTTACTTCATTGCCCCTACAAATATCCTATTTCCAAATAAAATCATATTTTCAGTTTGTAGGTAGGCATGAACTTTGGGAGAAATTATTCATTGCAGTACAACATGTGATCAACATTAACATTAACAGTAAAAACTACATTGATAACCATCTTCCCACTGATTCCGAAAGAACTAATTTAGTGTCTTTGCAGGATGATTGCAACATCTTGGGTTTGTGTTGTATTCACTGTTTTTCCATTAGAGTTGTGCTTTTTCTGGTTCTTTGAGTAATTAGGAGTTTTATCATGGATGTTTTGATATCAATATGTCATGTGACTCTGGTCTTGTTTAAATATTATAAGAATGTTGATTTTTTAGCAGGTAATCGACTGCTTAGAGTATTGGCATCAAACTATGACCAGCATCGCATGTCAGTGTGTGCATGCAGTGTCAGTTCCATTTTCAAACCCTTTGCACTACTACTTGGATCAGGTCTGTGTGTTTCATTCGTTGGTTGGTCTGGGATTTGAGTGAGGGTCTAACTCTTATTTCAATTCTCTAA
The DNA here is from genome assembly GCA_949820135.1 of Sylvilagus floridanus. Taxonomy (NCBI): domain Eukaryota; kingdom Metazoa; phylum Chordata; class Mammalia; order Lagomorpha; family Leporidae; genus Sylvilagus; species Sylvilagus floridanus. The sequence goes on along the minus strand of OX463238.1, from coordinate 109,358,740 downwards.
GGCACTGGTCTACTCTTAGACTTACATTCAAGCATGCACAATTCATGGGTGATCCCAAGAGTTCATGATAAATGTATGTGTGCTGTCTCTTCAAGCTTCATTATTTCCTTGGTCTTTCTATTCCCACATTTCCTGCATCTGGAGTACAATCTTGGTAGGATGGAGACAAAGGAAAGCAACATGGCTTTCTCACTATCTTGGGACTCCTGATCAAAGTGAAACTTTTCCTCCCATTTCAGTGTCAGGCTTGAGCTATCATTACCAGTGGACTTGAGCTGTCACCACTATTGGTACCGGAAGGTCTTTTTCTTGCACATTAATCATGAAAGAGAATAATTATTCTAGAGTTCTCTGTCTGCCAACGTCCCCTTCTGGGTTTCAGATAGCCTTGAATACAAGTTGAAAACAATGGGGCCAGTGCTGTGGCTCAATAGGCTAATCCTCTGCCTGCGGCACCAGCACCCCGGGTTCTAGTCCCAGTTGGGGTGCTGGATTCTGTCCCGGGTGCCCCTCTTCCATTCCAGCTCTCTGCTGTGGCCCGGGAGTGCAGTGGAGGATGGCCCAAGTGCTTGGGCCCTGTACCCGCATGGGAGACCAGGAGAAGCACCTGGCTCCTGGCTTCGGATCAGAGTGGTGTGCCAGCTGCAGCGCGCCAGCTGCAGCAGCCACTGAAGGGTGAACCAATGGTATTGGAAGACCTTTCTCCCTGTCTCTCTCTCTCTCTCTCTCTCACTGTCCACTCTGCCTGTCAAAAAAAAATTTAAAAAAAAAAAAACAAAATAATGGGATAAAGTAATGAACTCACTACCAATCCAGTGTACTACAAATGGTCTTTTTTTAGTTTTCAAGTCACTATTTCGTGCCTTGTTGAAGTTTTATAGATTTCTCCATTTACCTGGAACTAGAAACACAATGATGAAAATAAACCAGACATCATCAACGCAATGGTTTCAGGAAAAATCCCCAAATATGTAGACATTAAACTACACATTCTAAATAAATAGAGTGCCTCAAGGGATATTAGAGTTTGAGCTAAATGCAAATCAAAATGTCACATATCAAAATTTGAACAAAGCAGCTAAAGTAATGCATAGAGTGAAAATTATGACACAAATGCTCATTTTAAAGAAAGAAAATACAAAATCTGTAAACCAAGTTTCCATTTTCCAACATGGAATGAATAAGAGCTAAATAAATAGAAAGCAAGAGAAAGGATGGAAAAAATAAAGCAGAGATCAATAAAATTTAAAACAGAAGAAAAAACAGAAAAAGCAAATGTTGCTCTTTGGAAAAATGAATAAGCAAGCCTACTTGTTACTTGCATTAAAGCATCAGTAGACCAGGCATTATGCAAAACAGTCAGATTCTGGGTGTTTTGATGTGCAGGCTAGAAGATTGTTCATATGTCAGCAGAAGGCTGTGAGGGAACGAATCAAGAAGTCCTCAAGGAACAAGGTTACATAACAGGAAGCAAGGAGGGGTGTGTTTGGGAGGTGTATCAGCCTGGATTCATTTGGTCTGCACCTAACAGAGGAAACCACAATACTTATACACGCAATATTAAAATTTCATCTCCTTACTTTCCTCTCATATAAAATGAGATACATTAGCAAAACGACAGTGGGACCTTCAGGTGGACTTATTTATTCACCACCGTGTTGGCACATGTATTTCTTTCTCACTGTCACCCATTGCTGTCCAGACGCAATCTCACCCAGCAATTACATCCACATTCAAGCCACAAGAATGGAGCCCTCTCACCTGCCTCAGCTCTCTGCAAGCAGTCACACAGCAAGTGCCAGGCAACAAGTTTCCCATACATCACAGCAGATTGAGTCAGTTGCATGATGGCCCCTATTGCAAGGAGGATAGAAAATGCGTTGTGTTACACATCCAACTAAAACCAGAGCTCCAGAGGGCACAATGTAAGAATGTTTTCGATAGGGAGAAAGAGATAGAGGGAACCACATGAGAGTAAAATGTGGCAATGAGAAAATCATGGAAGGTTTGTGATAGATGCCAGGGACATAAGAAATCGGGCCTGAGCTGCTAACCATTTATTGTATGAGGACCAGAGGAAGGTGACCCAGTGACAGTATTCTGAATATCTAGCCTTTTCAAAAGGTCAGTCAGATGGTCCCAAACATTTTGAAGGAACGATTTAGGTATTGTTGAACAGGATAGAAAAAAGAAAGCCTGACAACAAATGGATCAAACTTGAAGGTGCAAGGCAAGATCTAGACAAATGAAGTGAAGGGTCTGGCAGCAAATATTTTGCTTGGAAAACAAGGTGTAGAGTGAAAGGAGAGATTAACGGTAACGTGTACCCAGAATTTGGTCATTGTCATTTATAAATTGTCCCAGATCTAACACAGGTTATGGATCGGCTACTGTATACAGCCCATGATACAGACAATATGCCTTTGAATCAATATATGTATAATTATTAAAGATATTATTAGCAATATATCAAAAGAACATTCATCACAATCACCTTCTTAGGTAGTTGTGGATTATTTTGTTTTCCTTCAGTCACCAAGAGGGAAACCTTTTTTATTTCTCTAATCACTGAAACAGAAATACAATTTGTACATTAGTTACTAAAAAGCAATGGTGGCCATCAACAAGCTGTGCTTTTGTTAACATTTTATAAAAACTAATATGGAAGGTACGCTAGCCTCATAGCCACAAATGGTGCTTTATTAGTTCAACATGCTTTGCTTATCACCTGAGACAGAAAGGCATTAACATTTCATCGTTTATATCAACAAAGAATTATCCTCCAAAGGGCTGGTTCATGTCACTGTTCACATCAGGGATGAGGGAATGTCTGAAAAGGAATCCCTGTGGAAGTTAAGGGAGAACTTCACAATCTTTTTCATGATGGCTTCCTTCCATCAGTTAAATCCATTCATGTAACAACTGTCAAAAACATCCTCATTCTTTTCCTTTCTTTCATTTTTTAAGGACTCTTAGCTTACATACTATTTAATTTGGGACTATATAACATGCCCCAGCATTCTAGTAATACCAAAGTCCTTACTAATATCTTCCACTCTCTCCCACAGTAAGCTGATGGGGAAATTACTTTTTGTAGGTTTAAAAATAATTGTAAATATCAATAATTGACTCAGTAACTACTGCAATGATTCTTTGATTGAAATCTAAATTATTTTCCTGGATCCAAATGAGGTCATATTATTAACAGAAACCTCAAAAAGTACTACTTCTCCATCCTCATGGCCTGAAAACTGGCCTAAAGAACCATCCCACAGAGGCTTCTAATCCCACAGTTACATGCCCCTCTCTATAAAGGAAGAAGTGAGTCTCTGTAACATAAACAAAAGGGAAACATGTAATAAAACTTGTGCAATGTATTAAGGAGGAAACTGCCCTTTAGAGATAATGGATCTATTCTCTACTACATGCATGAATGCAACTCTCATTAACGCTAATGGAAGTTACGCATGAGTCTCAAGAAAATATACCTGGTATAACGGGTTTCCAAAATGGGTAATGGCATCTAATCTATTCCTGGCAGGGTTTTGTCTTTATGCAGCCAAACTTAAGTACTCCTGGAATTTGGGACTAGAGATGAGTATTTAAGTGAAGAATTTAAGGTACTAAGGATCTCTCAGAACACAGCAGTCTTGCTGCATTTTTGTTTCTCTGCAAAACTTCCTGGTCACTTGGCCATGCCTCTCTCCTGCCGTTTCATGGCTTTTAAGAGACCAGTTCCAAAACGATGACAACACTGAATCAATTAAATAAAATAACCTATGATGTACTACACGATGCCTGGCATAAAGTGTTCAGAGAATGTTTAGCTTTATCCTCAATCTCATTCGGATTCTTTGTCTAGAAATTACCTTAATATTGTCTGTCAATAAATGTCTTTTACTCCAGCAGTCTGATTCTTTTCTGCTATTTCAAGGGTTCTTGATTATAAATTATCTGTTGATAATTTCAAGGAGTTAGTGTAGCTGTCAAGGAGTTAGTGTAGCTTTTGACTGCGGATTTTGTTTGTGTTTTAAGACAGGTGGGGAGCAGGTGTTTAGCCTAGTAGTTAGCCACCTGTGTTACATATCAGAGCACCTGGATTTGAAACCCAGCTCTGCTCCCAGTCGAAGCTTCCCAGTGATGTAGACTCCGGGAGGCAGCCATGATGGCTCAAGTAACCAGGTTTCTGTCACCCAAGTGGGAAATCTAGATTGAATTCTCTTCTAGCTCCAGCGCCTACTCAGCCCCAGACATTGAAGGAGTGGGAGGAGTGTACCAGTAGGTGGATCTCTTTCTCTCTCTTTCTCCCTCATTTTTCTGTCTCTCAAATAAATAGACACATTTTAGAAAAAGTCAGTGTGAGGCTAGTGTTTGGGACAGCAGTTAAGCTGCTTGCCTCCTATACTGAGCTGCCTGCATTTGAGACCAGTCCCCTCCCTGTTGCTGATTCCAGCTTCCTGCTAACATGCACCCTGGGGCGCAGCGGGTGATAGCTCAAGTGCTTGGGTCCTTGCCATCCACAAGGCAGACTGTGAATGAGTTCCAAGCTCCTGGCTTTAGCATTTGCAGAGTGAACCACTGGATGGTGTAGCTCACTCCTTCCCACTCTCTCTCTCTCTCTCTCTCTCTCTCTCCCTCTCTCCCTCTATTAGTCCCTCTCTCCCTGCTTTTCAAATCAAACAAAAAATCAGATCATCACAACATTCAAGCATTTATAATTTTTATCGTGAAATTTATAGTGACTTACATAATGTGTTGAATACAGCCAAGTAGGATATTAAGATAATATTGCAATAAACATGAAAACAGCCATTGGAAATTGGGGCAGTCTTGTTAATTTTTTACCTAAATCCCTCCAATGGTAACCTGAGATGTGATGTCAGGATTCAACACCAGTAGCTATATGTTCAAGCACCTGACAGAGAATAGCTTGTTGTTTTGAAATGAGCTACTGGGGCCAGTGCTGTGGCGTAGAGGGTAAGGCCACCACCTGCAGTGCCGGCATCCCATGTGGGCGCCAGTTCAAGTCCCGGCTGTTCCTCTTCTGATCCAGCTCTCTGCTATGCCCTGGGAAAGCAGTAGAAGATGGCCCAAGTCCTTGGGCCCCTGCTCCCATGTGGGAGACCCAGAGGCAGCTCCTGGCTCCTGGCTTTAGATCGGCGCAGCTCCGGCTGTTACAGCCAAGAACTGGCAGATGGAATATATTCTCTCTCTCTCTCTCTCTCTCTCTCTCTCTCTCTCTCTCTCTCTCTCTCTCTCCCTCCCTCCCTCCCTCCCTCCCTCCCTCCCTCCTTCTCTGTGAGTGTGTAACTCTGACTTTCAAATAAATAAATAAATCTTAAAAAATAAGAAATGAACTACTTCACGGATGATAGTCTTGGTTTTTGTTTAAGTGGTTAATGCTCAGTTTGTCTAGATGAGAAGCTCTCATCCATCTCCTGTATCGACGTTTTAGGAATTTGCTGTGCTTTCTTCTGGTTTTCCTACTGAAATTAAGTCTCAGAGGCTTCCCAGTCACAGCTGTTGCTTCTTCTTCGCAATGGGGACTCCTCCTGGTCAGCATGTTCATCTCCCTTTCCCTCCCGCTACCTCTTCCCCATGTTGTGCAGGTGTATGGGAGTCCCCAGCTGGACTGAATCCAGGTCCTTATCTCCACATAACAGACAACCAAGCAGAGACACAGAGCACAAGAATGGAGCAGGATTTATTTAAAGAGGTGAAAGAAGTGGGATACATTCAGACCCGAATGTGGGCAGCCTCTTGGTGAGAGTCGGGCCCCACCCCAGCTTAGCTGCCCCCTTTATTGAGTACGAGGTGGTGCCCTAACTGAATAGGCAAATGGGGTGGAGTTTGGGCAGGGTTGAGTGTGTGATGATCTGGGAGGGTTTCACGCCATCTCCACGTGGAGCTCAGTGTACACGTATTCATCATAGCATCTTCTTTATGATGAACTTAGATACAACATGGGAAAGTGGTTGTGGTGAACCAACACAGAAGAGGGTGTAGATCTTAGCAGTGCAGGGCTACAGCACAGAGACTGCCAAAAGTCTCTTAACTCCTTGTCCCTCACTAACTCCCTGCCTGGCCCACATCCCCCCCTGTTATTCTTCCCTTTTTCTTTCCTCTGCATCTGAACATAGGGAAAGCACTCATTTTTCCCTCAGCCTTTCAACAGAGTGGAACAAATTAATTCTATTCTTGACATTATCAAGAATAGTGTACAAAATAGAAACCAAACCAGCTTACTGCTGACATAAACACCCCTATATTTTCCATAATAATTACATATATAAATGCACTACTCGAGTGTTTTTGAGAAAATGTGAATCTATGTCTTTTGAGATCAAAAATTAAGAGATGAAAATAGAGGGGGATTTTGACACAGGGTCTGGAAATAGCATATATCAAATACGTAGTGAACGGAGCTGCCAAGAATAAAACTAATGTGATTGAAAATGTCCCATACGCTTGATATTTTAAATATCACGTGTAAGTGCTATACATTAAATAGAATTCAAGGGGGCTGCAGCTCAGAGAGATTAAGCAAATTTGTTGAAATTATGCATCTTGTAAATAGTATTGGAATCCTCTATTTGATTCCAAAGAGCCTAAAATTTTCAGTTACACAACACTGCCTCACCAGTAAACTACCATTTAACCAAAATTCCTTATCCTTGAGTTGATGGTTAATGCCAACAAATTAGAAAGCTGTTGGTCTCCTAAAATCCTCCAGCTATATGCACCCCAAGTCATAGAATCTATGCAGTATAAAATAACATCTTCCCGTTTTCAGAATAGCCAATTATTTCATATTACATAGATATTACTCTTTGTCACAAATATAATAAAGTGCTTGTAAAAAGCATGTTTTCCCATTCTTATTTAAAACAGCACTATATATGAACCCTAATTTTCTTTTTTTGAAAGATACATTTACTTATTTGAAAGGCAGAGAGAGAGAGATGGAGAGACAAATCTTCCATCCACTGATTCACTCCCCAAAGGACCACAACAGCTGGAGCTGGGCCAAACTAAACCAGGAGTCGGGAGCTTTTTCAGGATCTGCCACGTAGATGCAGGAGCCCAAGGACCTGGGCAATCTTCTGCTGTGTTTCCAGGCACATTAGCAGGAAGGTGGATCAGAAGTGGAGCAGCTTGGTGCCAGCACTGTGGTATAGCTGGTAAAGCCACCACCTGCAGTGCCACCATCCCATGTGGGTGCCAGTTTGAGTCCCGGCTGCTCCATTTCCAATCCAGCTGTCTGCTGTGGCCTGGGAAAGCAGTAGAAGATGGCCCAAGTCCTTGGGCCCCTGAACCCAAATGGGAAGTCCTAGAGGAAGCTCCTGGCTTCAGATCAGCACAACTCCAGCCATACTGGCCATTTAGGAAGTGAACCAGTGGAAGGAAGACCTCTCTCTCTCTCTCTCTCTCTCTCTCTCTCTCTGCCTCTCCTCTCTCTCTCTGTGTGTAACTCCAGCTTTCTAATAAATAAATAAATCTTTAAAAAATAAAAGAAGTGGGCTAGTGCTGTGGCACAGCGGGTAAATGCCCTAGCCTGAAGTGCCGGCATCCCATATGGGCACCGGTTCTAGACCCAGCTGCTCCACTTCTGATCCAGCTCTCTACTATGGCCTGGGAAAGCAGTAGAAGATGGCCCAAGTCGTTGGGCCCCTGCACCCATGTGGGAGACCCAAAGAAGCTCCTGCCTCCCGGCTTCAGATCGGCGCAGCTCCGGCCGGTGCGCCAATTGCGAAGTGAACCATCGGATGGAAGACCTCTCTCTCTCTCTCTCTCTCTCTCTCTCTCTCTCTCTGCCTCTCCTCTCTCTGTGTAACTCTGACTTTCAAATAAATCTTTAAAAAAAGAAAAAGAAAAAAGAAAAGAATTGCAGTAGCCAGGATTCGAACCAGTGCCCATGTAGAATGTGGATGCTGCAGGCTACAGCTTTAACCGTTATGCCACAGCATGAGCCACTGCCCTTGACTTCTTGGACAAATACAATGTTATGAAAGATTACAAATATTGTCTAGAAATATATACAATTAAAAGTACTCATTTTCACTGCTCTGAACACAATATGCTTTAGACACATTAACTATTATTCTCTTTACCATTTTCATCATTTATATCTGTTAATTTTGTTTTTAAAGAGAGAATCTAGGGCTTACCTTGTGGCACAGGAGGAACCTTGCAACAAGGAACCGGAGTTGCAGTTTGAGTCCCTGCTGCTCTGCTTCAGATCCAGCTCCCTGAAAGTGTGGCTGGGAAGTGGTGGAGGGCACTTCAGGTGTACTGCTCACATGGGAGACCCACATGGAGCTCCTGACTCCTGGCTTTGTCTGGCCCAACCCCTGCTGTTGCGGCCAGTTGGGAAGTGAACCAGCGATGGAAGATTAATCTCTCTCTTCTCTCTCTCTCTCTCTCTCTCCTCTCTCTCTCTCTCTCTCTCTCTCTCTCTCTCTCTCTCTCTCTTTACCACTCTCTCTGCCTTTCAAATAAATATTTTAATAAAAACAAAAGAAAAATAAATAAATAGGGAATCCAACATCATAGAAAAAACTTAGGAAATCTGGGTCCAAATTCCCAAAAATACCTTTAGTGATGTTTATAAGTTAAATCATTTGCTTGTTTCAGTCTCTACAGCTGCAACAATCAAGACAATATTTGCAGCATTGATCTGATATTAAGTTGAAAATACATTGCACTGGATACATATTGTGCACAAAATAAATTATTCTACTTTATTTTTATTACCACCAACAGTATTCACATCAATACAGTGAGATTAGAAAGAGCTACTTCATAACCTAGCATTTATATTCACAATGTACTGAAATTTTCTTTTTAGGTTGTGTGAACAAAACCTGCTAATTGATGGGCATTAAGTTAATTAGGGTACACAAAGCACTAATTACAGGGAACAAATGATTCCCAACACAAATGCCTTACAAAATAGAGTGATTGTGACATCATCCGTCTTAGTGTATGAGTTCTATGGGCAAGACGCTACACTTTTTTTCTGCAAAATCCAAACTAGTAGAGTCAAGTGACAAACTTGTGCCCTTGGAAGCTTAGCTTAACAGCTAACTTCTTGCTTGCTTGCTTTTTTCATTTTCAAAAATCTTAGATTCATTCAATATTCCAAGAAAATTTAAAACATTATTAATCTTTCTCTTATTGTTTCAGATTTGTCTTCTTCCATCCCCTCTCCAAACTCTGTTTTCCAGACCTTTCACTTCCAGGGAAGTCTTTAAAAAAAAAAAATGTATTTATTTGAAAGGCTGGGAGTGGAGGGAGTCTCTTCCATCTGCTGGTTCACTCCCCAAATGGCCGCCACGGCCAGAGCTGGGCCAATCCAAAGCCAGGAGCCAGGAGCTTCTTCCCCACACGGGTGCAGGAGCCCAAGCGCTTGAGTCACCCTTCTACTGCTTTCCTAGGCCATAGCAGAGAGCTGGATCAGAGTTGGAGCTGCTGGGACTCGAACCGGCAATCATATGGGTTGCTGGCACTGCAGGAGGAGACTTTACCCGATACACCACAGCGCCGGCCCTGAAAAATCTTAAAAATTCATTCACACTAGAATATAAAGACATAAACAACAGATTAGAATGATATGGTCTGTGAGAAGAAGAAACTTGTTATTTAATATGTAGTATATACCAAAGCACTAAATCATCTAAGAAGCACTTTCAGAAACAAAATTTCAGGGAGGGCCCCTGAGGCAGATAGATTGTGCAGACCCAGTTTGCCTCTGTATCTCAAGGAAGCCCCAGGTATGGACTCAGCACTCAGAAAACATTTAACTGTCAGGTGCAGAATAGAATTGTCAAATGCCCCAGCTCTGCAGCTTGTAAAGCACTTGTTATGTGTTTATTACCAACATCTTGTCCTGGAGTACTTGAATATTAATACTGTAGAAGGAAGGAGGGAGGGAGGAGGGAGGGAAGGAGAGAAGGGAGGGAGGGAATATTAGCGTATTCTTAGAATTGTATGTATGAATTATGTTGAATCTGTTCTCTTTGTACTAATGTCACATTAACTTGAAAAAAGCACTTAAAAATTCAAACAAGAAAAATGCAAGCACAGGAAAAAAATACCCTTGGTAGTGGAAAAATCTGTACATCTATACCAAACTCATTTAGGGTCCTTCTCCAATGTTATCTTCCCACTCACATTATACCTAGGTAGCCTAAAAATAAGTGGGAGCTACATCTGCTTAGGATTGGGAAAATAAGATATTCATCCTTCCACATTGGTTCACCAATGTGTACTTTCGTGTGACCTTGACCAACCACTGTTCCTTTCAACACCTGAACCACATCCAATCTTTGGTCCACGTGATGGAACTCCAAGTATGCCTTAAGGTGTTGCCCTCTGGTCTACTGTGAACCCACCTTCGACTATTCCATCCTTATTTTCAGATCTTTTCAGCTAAAACTTAGATTTGATGGGTGAAAGTGATGTTTTTTATTAAAAACACACACTGAGAAAAATAAACTTAAAAAAGAATAAAGATTGACTCCTTAAATTAGAACACATAAAGCTCAAAACACAAAAGAGAGTGGAGTTACATTAAAATGAGTATAATTTAAAAGTCAGATTTAAATATATGCAGAAAGCATATGAAAATTGTGTGTATTTTAGCCATCAAAAACAGACAATATTATTTGCCACAAAATTCTTAAGTTTCTCTAATGAAATAATATAATGTTTAAAATATGGGGGAAACCACTATAAAAAATGAAATAGTGTTACTATGACAACAGAACACCATTCAACTAATCTTAGGCACTATGAAAAGTGAAAATGAATTCTTGCTCTATGAGAAATAATATTACAGAAAAATATACATATTACACTTTTGACTGAGTAAATAATCTAGTATATTTGAAAGCAGATTTCATACAGAAATATTATATTGTGAGTTTCTGGAATAAATTAAAAGAAATTTTTAAAAATATAACTCTATAGTGTCACTAAGAATCTGAAAGTTACCATGTGATATTTCTTTAAATCAAAAGAATTTCACTTTTTGCTTTATTTAATATATGCTTGAACATTTTGTATTTGGAAACCGGAATGACACAGAGAATGAGAGACAGAGAGGTCTTTTACCCACCAGTGCACACACCAAACGCCTGCAGCAGCCAGGGCTGGGCCAGGCTGAAACCAGCATCTTGGAACTGCATTCCAGTCTGCTGTGTGGGTCGCAGACACCCAACTACTGAAGCCATCAACCAGAGCCTCAGTGACAAATTAACAGGAGGCTGGATTAGCAGCACGGAGTAGCCTGAACCCAATCGTAGGAGCTCCACTGTGGCGTGTAGAACTTCATGCCACGGTTTAACTTATGGCATCGCAACACCAGCTCAGCAACAAGTATTTAGTAGGTCTGTTCTACATATTAGCACTGGAATGGGTGCATGAATGAAGCAGTGTACAAGGAAACACAATCCTATTATCTTGGAGGGAAAGTTGACGTAAGATACTAATGACTTAATCAACTACACATAATCATAGAATCTTTGCATATACTATTCCTGTTGTCAGAGACAATGGACACAGAGTGGCATAGGGGTTCCTGATGTAAGGAGAACATTCAATGAATTCTAGAAACTGTTAAGAAAAACAGAGTCAGTAGGGACCCAAACATACAGAATCTTGCAGAAGAGTTAAGAATTTGGTCTTTACAGGTGCCGGTGTTGTGGCTAAGCAGGTAAAGGCATCACCTGATGACAACATCCCATATGGGCTCTGGTCCGTGTCCCTGCTGCTCCACTTCTGATCCAGGTCCCTTCTAGTGGCTTGGGGAAAACCACAGAAGATGGCCCAAATACTTGGTTCCCTCCACTCACATGGGAGACCCGGATGAAGCTCCTGACTTTAGCCAGCCCCAGGCCCCTGGCAATTGTGGCCATGTGGGGAGTGAACCAGCAGATGGAAGATCTGTCTCTCCCACTGTCTGTAAGTTTGATTTCATTTGACTTTTACAACATGCATGAAAAATACTCAGGATCACTAGTCTTTGAATAAACACAAATAAAAACCACATGAGGTTTCCCCTCACCCCAGTTAGAGTAACTATCATCCAAAAATCCAAAAATTATAAATGCTGGTGGGGATGTGGAGAAAAAGGTGTCTGACTACGCTGTTGGTGGGTATATAAACCAGTGCACCTGTTATGGAAGACAGCATGAAGAGTCCTCAGAAATACGGAAATAGTATGAACCAGCAATCCCACTTCTGGGAATTTACCCAAATGAAATGAAATCAACCTGTAAAGGAGTTATCTGAATCCCCATGCTTACAGCAGCTCAATACACAATAGCTAAGATATGAAATCAACCCAGATGTCCATCGACTGAGGACTGGATAAAGAAAACATGGTATGTACACATGATGGAATAATACTCAGCCGCAGAAAAAGAAGGAAATCATGTCTTTTCGAACAAAATGGAAGCAACTTAATGAAATAAGCCAGGTCCAGAAAAAAAAATCATACATTTTCTCTGATTTGTGGTAGCTAATAGAGTACAGAAAAAAAAAAAAACTGAGTGTATAATAGTGGAATTGACATCTTACAATTTGATTATTGTTTATAACTCTTGGCTATATTCCTGTAGAACAGTGGTCTTTCTACTTTTTACCTGTTGAACACTATGTTAAGTGAAATATTAAATCTATGATAATAAAGTAAATTAAAATTACACTATCACAAAAAATTAAAAGAAAGAAATGAGGGAGAAGGGACAGAGGGATGAAGGCACAGAAGTACTGTTATGTTCTTGGAATTCTATCCTTGACATACATGAAATCTGTTCTCATTATATTAATAAAACAAATTTTCCCTTAATCTATAATCAATAACCAATATTGATGTGATAATGAGAGAAAGAAGAGATCTTATTTTCTTTTTAAATAAATATTTTTTCAGTCTATATTGCTCAGCTTTGTGATACAGCAGGTTATGGCTCAAGCAGTTGCAATCCTGCCACCCAGGTAAGAGACTCATTAGAGCTCTGGGCTCCTGGCTTCAGCCTAACCCAGACCCAGTTGTTCTGAGCATTCAGGGAGTACAGCTGTGGGTATAAATCCTTTCTTTCATCTCTGTCTTTCTGTCTCTCTACCTTTCAAATAAATGAATAGGGAAACAAAACTTAAGTGGACAGGTATTTAGATTAGTGGTTAAGTGAGCATGACTCGTGTCTCATATCAAATAGCTGAGTCTGATGCCCAGCTCCAGTGCCTGAGCCCATCTTTCAACTAACTCAGACCCGGTAACAGCAGTAACAGCCCAAGAAATTGGGTTCCTTCCATACACTTGCGATACCAGGATTGAGTTCCCAGCTTTGGTCCAGCCCATTCCCTGCCATTGTGAGCATTTGGGGAACCAACAATGAAATGCTGCTTGTCTGTCTCTTTACCTCTCAAACAATAAAGTAAAAGAGAAAGAGCCGCTTAGAACTCACAGTGTAAAACTTTCTGGCTAAAAGTTAAGCTAGATCTCTTTTGCTTGATTTACATTAATTCCCACAAGCCCTAACTGGCCATGTCATAAGAAAAGTTAACCTAAGGAAAAATATAGCTAGCCTTGTGGCAAAGGATATAACCTTTTATCAAAGATGGAAAAAGAATAGGTAGGGATGCTAAAACAACCTGCCACACAGAATCTTCTAACTTACCCAGCCGTGAATACATTTTTGTGACTCTAAATAATGAAAGTCTAACACCATATAGCAAGGACATTTCATTCTTAAAATCACCTTGCTTGCTACTTAGATCTGAGAAGACAGGTGGTAGATTTATCGTGAGTGAAGCACTTAGAGGAATTCAAGAATGACCACCTGAAGCAATCATTTGAAGGCATACTACAACTTCATAAAATATGTACTCTCCAATAAAAAAGGAAATGATGAAATAAGCCAGTCCCTGATCGGTGACAACTAACCAAGCACCAAAAAGGAAACCTGTTAAAGTGAAATGAACACTATGAGAAACGGTGACTTGATCAGCCCTTGCACTGACTGTTGTTGAACAACTTAATACGTTATCCTCTTAGTACTTTTTGTTTGTTTGTTCTACTTAATACTTTTGGTTGAATACTGTAATCAATACACAGTTATTCTTAAGTGTTGAAACTTAACTGAAAAGTGATCACTGTTAAATATAAGAGTGGGAATAAGAGAGGGAAGAGATGTACAATTTGGGACATGCTCAATCAGACTTGCCCCAAACGGTAGAGTTAGAAACATACCAGGGGATTCCAACTCAATCCCATCAAGGTGGCATGTACCAATGCCATCTCACTAGTCCAAGTGATCAATTTCTGTTCATAATTGATCACACTGAAAGGACTAAGAGCCAAATGGATCAGATAAACAAGACTAGTGTCTGCTAATACTAACTGATAGAATAAAAAAGGGAGAGAACGATCCAACATGGGAAGTGGGAGACACAGCAGACTCATAGAATGGCAGATGTCCTAAATAACACTCTGGCCTCAGAATCAGCCCTTAAGGCATGCAGATCCAGCTGAAAAGCCCATGAGAGTATTTCAGGCATGGAAAGCCAAGACACTCTGGCCAAAAAAAAAAAAAAAAAAAAACACAAACACCTAATTGAAAGATCTCCACGAGTGAGATCCCAGTGGAAAGAACAGGTCATCAAAGAAGGAGGTACCTTTCTCTGAAGGGAGGAGAGAACTTCCACTTTGACTATGACCTTCTCTAAATATGATCAGAGTTGGTGAACTCAAAAGGCTTCCATAGCCTTGGCAACTAATGACAAGGGCCTAGGGTGATTACTGAAGCCATAAACAAGAGTGTCAATTTGTTAAGTCAACAACAGGAGTCACTGTGCACTTACTCCTCATGTTAGATCTCTGTCCTTAATGTACTGTACATTGTGATTTAATGCTATAACTAGTACTCAAACAGTATTTTTCACTTTGTGTTTCTATGTGGGTGCAAACTGTTGAAATCTTTACTTAATATATGCTAAACTGATCTTCTGTATATAAAGAGAATTGAAAATGAATCTTGATGTGAATGGAAGGGGAGAGGGAGAGGGAAAGGGGAGGGTTACGGGTGGGAGGGAAGTTATGAGGGGAGAAGCCATTGTAATCCATTAGCTGTACTTTGGAAATTTATATTCATTAAATAAAAGTTAAAAATTAATTAATTAATTAATTAATTTAAAAAAGGAAATGAAATGAAAGATTATCTCAGCTAATCGATTCCCAAGCCTGTATTTCTGAGCATGTGTGCTGATTATTTTATTCCATCTACCTCACATAATTTCATTTGAAAGATTTCATGATGAGAGTATTAAAGCTGATCTCCAGTTCTTTGTGCCCATCCTTATAAGAAAAATACACTGCGCTGTGTCATGTAAATAAGCATTAAAACTCAGTCAACCACTTCCTTATAAAATGCATGTAATTAATTCATGAACGTAGCCTGGCACTTAAAGTGGGAATCATATTTCATTTCAAAATTGATGGTTTGAATTCATCAGTTACATAACCAAAATCCATACACAGACTGAGACGATAATTTCTTCTTTTGTACTTTTTCATGGTGTCGGATTTTTCCAACTCATAAACAATTATCCCTTACCAGTGAAAACGCTGCTTGGTGAGCAGGGCTCTTGAGAATTTTGCCAGGCTCTCTGGAAATTTGCACACTTCTGGCCTAAACATCATACCCTCAAGTATAAAAACAAAAAGAAATGGTCTTTAAAATGTGTCTTGCTTAGTAATTTTCCTAAGCAGCACTCCAGTTATAAGCACAGCCTTCAAGAATGGCTCAACGATAGTTTATTGGGGTTCACTGCTATGGTGCAAATTGTTGCAAACATAGTGACTTCACAATGATACAGATTTGTCTTCTCATACTTTCCCCCTGTCAGGAGCACAAACAGGTGAGCAGGTCTGAGTTTCTGCAGGCAATAGTCCAGGTGGCTGTGGGACAGCACCATCTCACCTATGGTTTAGGATCCTCTTCCAAATCTCCTGGTATTGGGTTGGTCCAGTCCAGGAAGGTGCTGGGGACTTAAATCTCCATTTTCTTTCCAGTTTTCCATAAGGGACTGCTTTCAGCTGCTAGACACAGCCCCCAGAATCTTGCCAATTGCCCCCAAGCTCCATCAAGTCATTCAGGAAATGGTAATTTGGTTCTTCAAGGACATCAGGAAAATCTCCGTCTTGATTAATTCAAAGTCAGCAGATTAGGGGCCTTAACTGTATCAGCAGAATCCTTTTGTCATACAAGATAACACTCACACAGAAATGACATCATAGTCACAGTTCCCACCACAACTCAAAGGAAGGGGACAGAATTTCACGATGAGCCTTCACACCTGCCTATCCCAAATGTCACATTTTCTAAAATGACTTTTTGTCCTGACAACAATCTAGAACCGCAGAAACACAGAGTAACTCCACACAAATAATCACAAGTACAATTTGACAGGCATGAAAGGTCATTCAGGGGAAAGAGACATTTCACAACACAATTAGTAACCTCCTGCAACCAAACATTCATTTCACAGGTGCGCATTTAGGCTAGCCGCTAAGATGTCCACACCCCACATCAGAGCACCAGGTTCAGCACTCAGCTCCGACTCCTAACTACAGCGTCCTGTTAATACAGACCATACACGTCAGCAGGTGATGGCTCAAGTAGTTCCATCCTTGCTGTCTATGTTGGAGACACAGACGAGTTCCTGGCTCCTGTCGAAGGTCCCTCCCTGCTGTCATGGACACTTGGGAAGTGAACCAGCAGATGGAAGAAAGATCTCTCTCTTCTTCTCTCTCTCTCTCTCTCTCTCTCTCTCTCTGTCTCTCTCTCTCTCTCTTTTCCTCTCTCCCTCTCTCTCTCTCTCTTTCTCATAACAGGTTTTTTTTTAATTCACTTTATATGAATACATATTAAAATGTGAAATGAAATTCTTTTGTTATGATTATTAGGATAGGCTTATATTATTCAAAAGATATGTATCTATCTGAAGCAATTTTTTCTTGCAGTATGAGTTTGTAACAACCTGAGTATCTGCGGGTAGAAACTGATAAATGTTACACGATGAAGGAAATCGTTACCTTTTAGTATAAGCAGAAAAGTTCTAAAGCTAATAGATTTTTTAAAAAGCAGGCACCATTAGAGCTGCATTTATTACTGAAAATCATCTAATTTCAGCATGATATGAAATACAGTGTAAATTTTTAATTGTTTATCAAAAACTATTCAGGGGCAGGATGGGTTTTTAGGTACATTCTGCAGGCAAGCAATAAAAATATGCTGAATTATCTAATTCAGCTGGAACTCAAAAAATATACACTTTGCAATTCATAGTGTGAGTGGATTAATATAATTATTTTAAAAATTGGAATTATAATTTTGTATAAATTATAATCTTATAATTATTTTCCCATGAAACTTTTTTATTGTTTGTAAGCCTTGTCCACTTTTTTACATTTCATTTCATTATTATATTTAAGTATGTGGTTGCAATTTGAAGATGTAAAGACATGAGCTACAAACTATTGTTTAATCATAGTAAATAAGCTGAATCTGAATATACAAGTAAAATTAATCAAAACACAACAATTATGAGAACATTCTACCCTTTCAATCAGAAAAACATGAGAAATAGACGGTAAAGCACATTGCAGTCTCATTCCAAAAGTGAATACAGGAAAGAATTGAGCAGAAACAACACTTAATTTTCATTTTATCAGTGGTGCTTTGAAGGTAAACACAATAAAAAATATTCCAATTAAAAGCTTTCTTTTGTGTGATCCTCCAAGAACCAAGTTACACAAAGAATTCAACATATTCCTTGGTCATCAATGAAATGAAAAAATTGTAAAGATGAAAGAATTTACTTATAATTCCAGAAATTATTTTTTTCTGTTTTCCTTAAAGATTTAGTTATTTATTTGAAGGGCAAAGATACAGAGAGAGAGGAGAGACACAGAATCTTCCATCTGCTGGTTCACTCCCCAAATAGCCACAATAACCAGGGCTGAGGCAAACCAAAGCCAGGAGCCAGGAGCTTCTTCCTGGTCTCCCATGTGGGTGCAAGGGTGTAAGGACATGTACCACCTTCCACTGCTTCCCCAGGACATTAACAGGGAGCTGGATCAGAAGTGGAGCAGGCAGGATTCAAACCAGCTCCCATATGGGAAGCCAGCACTGCAGGCTTTGGCTAACCCACTGCACAACTGCACCGGTTCCTAGAAATGCTTTTTATTAGTTTATTTTTCTACATAGATCACTTAAGCATTATTCTACCATTCAAGAGTGAAAATGATGACAATCCAAAAATCAAATCATTCTGTTCAATTTTTTTTTAACTTTATAAATGTAATGCAATAAGTTTGACCTTTTTTGAGTTCATTGCAGGGACTTGTAGCTCACAATCACCCCACAGCAATTGTGACCCAGAATATTTTCTCCACTCCCCATCACACCAGGCCCCCAATCCTGGCAATCGCTGACCTCATCTTTTCATGCTAGCATTCTCTTGCTTAGCGTCACTTAAGGGAAATTACAGCAATGTAACCTTTCAACATGGATATTGTACATAAGGACAAACAGAGCCACTAATGTAATCATGGAGTAACTTTGGGGAAATACAGCTTTGACATCAGCACATTGATTTGCAACGGAAAACAAAACTCTTTCTATGATATATGTGGTCAAAATCAAGGCACAGAAATGGTGCCACTGTCACCAGACTATGATAGGAGATATCAAGCAATCTCTAAACATATCTTCTAGAATTTATCTGAAGCTGGCCACACCCAATTTCCCCTTGTGGGACACTTATTCTACAAACCACTGAAGGTGTCATTGGCGTTAACAACAATAAACATTGGCTGAGTCTCAACTATGTGTCAGATGCTTTACTATTGACACTTTTATTTATTTAGACTTTTGTTTACTTTATTTGAGAGAGAGTGTTCCCATCTGCTAGTTCACTCCCCAAATGCCAGCAATGATCCTCGACCAGGAGTCAGGAACTCGATCCAGGTTTTCCATGTAGTTGGCATGGACCCAACTACCTGAGCCTCACCACTGCCTTCCAGGGTCCGCACTAGCAGGGAGCTGGAGTCAACAGCCAGAGAGAAGAACTGAACCCAGGACACCGATATCTTAACCTCTAGGCCAAATGCTGGCCTCTAGTGACACTTTTAAAAGAATAGTCCCAGGGGCTGGTGCTGTGGCCCAGCAGGTTAAAGTCCTGGCCTGAAGTGCCAGCATCCTTTATGGGTACCGGTTCTAGTCCCGGCTGCTTCTCTTCCAATCCAGCTCTCTGCTACAGCCTGGGAAAGCAGTAGAAGATGGCCCAAGTCCTTGGGCCCCTGTACCCACGTGGGAGACCTGGAAGAGGCTCCTGGCTCCTGGCTTCAGATTGGTGCAGCTCTGGCTGTTGTGGCCATCTGGTGAACCAGCAGATAGAAAACCTCTCTCTCTCTGTCTCTGCCTCTCTCTGTAACTCTGTCTTTCAAATAAATAAAATAAATTTTAAAAAATAAAATAAAATAATAGTCCGTCCAAAGCAAATACAACCAATGAGACTCCTCGCCTGGGATCCTGAGAGGACTGTGTCGTGATGTAGAATCCGTACCCTCTAAGTCATTGTGCTCCTGAAAACATGATAGAGTCAGGGTGGTTTTAGGGGAAGAGTTGAGGGTTACTTACCTGGGAGGGCACTCAGGGACGTTCAGGAGTAAGGGCTGTGACTAGGATCTCACAGAAAGCAGCTTGAGTGGGATAGGAATATCACAAAAATGCCTTGAATTGGTGGGGCGGAGAAGAAAGAAGGACCAGTCCCATGTAAAAACATGAAAATAATGTATCTTCAGGGTCTGCCCCTCCACTTTGCATTCTCTTTGGCTCCATGGAAACAGTCCTTCCTTTCCATTTACCTCGTGTAACCAGTGTTTCTCTATCCACTTAGGAAGAAAATTTGTTCTTGAAAAAGGCTATTGCTTTAAATGTAAAATACAGATCTTCAAATTCTACCCTATTTGTCTGGCTCTTAAGAAGAGAGCATCAGATACATGATAAGAGTCTGTGTAATTATGTAAATAGCATGAGCTGAACCAACCACCACAAGCTCTGCCCCTGTTCCACAGAAATGAGCAGTGTTTAACTCTGTGAAACTCATTCTTCTCTGGGGATGTGGAATCCTGAAAGGCAAAATAAGCAAGAATCGACTCCTCCAAGGAAAAGTAAGATGGGACATTATTTCAGTTTTATTCCTGAGCTCTGCAGGGAACCGGGGGTCTCCTAACCTGACTTTGCATCCAGCCACTATAAGCTCTTAAAAGCAAGTCACTAGGGAGGACCTGCATGCCTCACTAGTGCTCCTGGACCTGTCAAAACATCCAGTGTCCCTGCTTCCAAGCACGTAATTCCATGTTCTAACTTCCACCCATCTTCTTGCTGCTAAACAAACATTTTTGATACTGATGATCCTCCACTGCGTTGGCCCTTCTCTGTGGACAGCAGAAGATTCACTGGGCAAGCCTGGATCACTCAGACTCTTCATGTTTCAGGTAAAGAGCTGTCTTCAGAGTTGACCGTTGGCCAGCTCCTGTAAAATAAGTCTGAACCACCTCCCACCCCCAAGCTCCTTGCCAAAGGAGTGTTTTTGTGAATGGAAGAGTGATGTGATGGGCAAAATCAAAAAATAAAAAAAAAAAAATATTTGTCCCTTCGACACTCAGATCAAAAAGGTAACTTTGTCAGCAGCCAGAGTGAATTGTCCACTTTGGGCTTCTGTAGGCATTAGGTTTACAGTTTTGTGGGGGTATCAGAGACTCAGAGTGAGTTGTATGTTTCTGTGCTCATCAGTGGATTAGGGAACATATACATGAAAATGTTTGAATTATTTTATACTAATTGTGATGCTGTGCACAAGGAGCAGGTTTGTCACCCCCTCCAAATTTCTTCACTGTTTCCTATTCCAATCCTATCAATTAATTATCTGAGTAGAAGCACCATAGCCATGCAAAGGCAATGTGTTACTAAATCCACTCTTCGTTGCTCTGCTTCTCATTAGATTGCCACTAAAAGCACAATGCTTATAAATATTTTGGAGTCATTTTCAAACTTAACACATAACAAAATAAACAGTAAGTATTTTCATTCCATTTTATTGAGGCCAAAAGCTATTCAGTTTCTCTTTAAACATTCCAACTAACCCACAACTAATCATCCTACTAGTTGGATGGCAAATTGATGAAAATTACGTAACAAATGTCAGTACAGTATGCTGAGATGAGATCATGTGTGAGTATAGAAGCAGATTTAATTTGGATGCAATGGATAAGAATACAGTTATTGTATATGAATTCTAAATTGAAGAAAGTTTTAATTACTACTCATAAATAAATGATTTGCACATGGTGATACACAAAGAAATTACAAAGACCACTTTTTACAAAATAGTACATAAGTGATCAACATAATTAATTCTTTGACAATACCCATTGCTACCTTTTTGCAGAGTTATGGTGACAGGATCACAGTCACATTTGTCAGCTCACTTGCAGTTGCAGAGTTCAGTTTCTTCTAACAGTGTGAGAGATAGGAAAGGAGCCTTCAGTTCAGACCACAGTGTCAGATGGAAAATGATAAACTTAGCTTTTTAAATGAGTTCATTTTATGTTGAAATCACTCACAATGAATAAATATGAAGCCAGTAACAATATACTTTCTGAAACATTTCAGACTTCAACAGAGGCTAAAAAGGGTGGTTATAGTATTATGAAAAAATATTCCTGTCTCCAAACAGACAACACATACTACTGTCTAAAATGATCTCACCAGGGCGGCGCCATGGCTCAACAGGCTAATCCTCCGCCTTGCGGCGCCGGCACACCGGGTTCTAGTCCCGGTCGGGGCACCGGATTCTGTCCCGGTTGCCCCTCTTCCAGGCCAGCCCTCTGCTGTGGCCCAGGAGTGCAGTGGAGGATGGCCCAAGTGCTTGGGTCCTGCACCCCATGGGAGACCAGGAAAAGCACCTGGCTCCTGGCTCCTGCCATCAGACGAGTGCGGTGCGCCGGCCGCAGCGCGCCGACCGCGGCGGCCATTGGAGGGTGAACCAATGGCAAAGGAAGACCTTTCTCTCTGTCTCTCTCTCTCACTGTCCACTCTGCCTGTAAAAAAAAAAAAATTAAAAAAAATTAATAAAAAAAATAAATAAAAAAAAATAAAATGATCTCACCAGACAACATAATTAATACAGATACAGATTCTTGTAATATAAATATTAAATATAAAGCAAAAACTTACTGGAATTTTAAATTTATTCACTTAAATATCTGTTTCTCTTAGCACTTTTATTTTTTTTTCAAAAGCTGAAATTTACACTATGTATGACATAGTAAGAAACAACATTTCTTGGTGAAGTCCACTTGGGATTTTTTTAGGTATAGTCCCAGAATTGATGACTTTTTATTTCATATACACTTTAATTTCGTTTACATTTGTTCATTTCTTAAATTCATATTTTTAAAAGAAACAACAATTTATGATGTTTAAGTATTCAAAGCAAAGCTTTTAAGATCTTGAATACTTATGCTTTTTATGCTTTCTTAGCTCAATCTTCTCCTGTTATATAGTAACAGGATGATCTTGTTACATTGACCTCAGATCTGAACGCTCCAACATCAATGTCTTTCACCTACTCAGATCTTGTCTGAGTCACTGCAACCGACGTCCTACACACTCTAATGAAAATCAGTAGAGTGGAATGGTTGAGACAGGTGGACATTTAGATTCAAATGCAGATCAACCACTCAGTAGCTGTGTAACCTTGGAAAGGGACTCACTTCTTTGTGCCACCTTTTCTTCATGTCTGATTTGTAATGATGATAGCACTTTGTTATAATCAGAAAATTCATTAACATGTGAAAAGTGTGAGCCAAATGTTAAGTACTAATAATTGTTATTGTTTTAGTCCCAGATCCATCACAAAATAATGATGAACATAGTAAGACAAGTCACTTATTGTCTTCTGTAAAATGAAGGTTATAGATATAACTCCTTCCTTAACTACTTAACAGGCTTCTATAAATACAAACTTAAAAATTGTAGTAATTTACATATTAACATAAAAGAGCCATTTTTGTATGAGTGATTAATTTTTTAGAAACAAGGAGTAAATGGAATTAAAGTGTGCTGAAAGTAGATACAATGGTAAAGGGGAGACATAGAATGAGTTGGGAAAATAAAACAGAAAACATGCCAAAATTCTATCTATTCTTGAACTAGGAATTCTAAACACGTTGAACAGAATGTGTGACAAATTCATACCAACAGCAACAAGGCTTATAGATACAGAAATTTGGAAACATGATAGAGCAATTGTTTTAGGAAATGCAACAGGGCAAATACTCAATTAATATTGGTTATTATGAAGACATAGATATCTCCAGAACATTCTTACAAGGTTTACATTTTAGTGCCCAATTTACTAATTTGAGAACAGAAGCTTCAAAATGTTAGATAAATTTGCCACGGTCCATTCCAGAATTAGAACAATACAAGAGCTGGGCCTCAAACCCAAGACCTTTGCTGGCGAAGCCAGTGCACCTCCTAAGATAATTAACTGCCTCTCAACTCCATGAAATCACATCATGTCAGTGTGCCTGCAGCAATGGCAGAAGGAGTTCACACCCCTTGCCAAATGCTTTGGAAAGGTTATGTTTCTTTTCCATTAAAGAAGTAGAACATATGGTTCAGGTGGCCTGACAAGCACATGGTACTGGTTCCAACAATATTTTAAAGAAGCAAGTTGAATAATTAATTGACACTTGAAAAACATTGGCGATTCAGGAGCAAAAGCTGATAAAATCTTTGATAAGTAAGCCTGTATATATGTAAATATATATATATATATATATATACATATGTATATATATATATGTATAAAATGATCTATCTTGTGGAATTTCAAAGATAGTTTTTCATTCATGGTCAATTTTACCTTTTAGAATCCAGCTCTACATTAATCAACTAGAGAGAAGCCAGTTGAATTTATTCTCTTTATATGACACTCTGCTTCTAATATTTGTAAAGGTAAGCCAACTGTGGCAGTCCACAAAAAATTCAAAGTTTCAATAGCTTACCATAGTAAACACTTACTTCTCATTTCAAGTTGCCTGGAATGTGTTTTCTCCCTAGGTGCTTGACTCTTCTTCGAGCTGCGGAGACCCAAGTACCTAGGCTTCCTCTATATTGTGAATGTGATCCGAAATCTGTGAATCATCTACAATAGAGGGAGACGAGGGAAAGTCATGCCTGGGAGATTCCCTAGGTCTGACCTGGAACTCTGGAGATCTCACAGCATTTCTTCTTCACACTGGTTATATAGACATTATAATAGGATACTTCTTGACTTATGATGGGGTTATGTCATGATGACCTCAGTCTAATGTGAAAATATTCTGAGTGGAAAATATGGTTAAGACTCCCAAACCACTGAATAGCATAGGTTAGCACTACAGTACACTGTAGAGTATCAGTTGAATCACTGGTATCATTGGTTAACAACACAGTACACTGTAGAATATCAGTTCTTCCCTTCAGGTCCATGGCGCTGACTGGGAGCTGTAGTTCTGCATTTTGAGAGAGAATTCTTATGACATATCGTGAGTCCAGGAAAAGAGTAACCCAAAGAATAGTTGCTATAGAATGCATATGGCTTTCCTATCTACCTAAAGTCAAAAAATCCTAAGTCAAACCATCATACACTCCTTTGAGTAGAACTTAGTCACATGATTACAACAGTCCACACGGGAGGATGCAACAGCAAGCCTTTCTCTGTGCGCAGGGAGATTTGTTGACAAATTGGGCAAACAAGGCTGTCTCCCTGGGCAGGCATTTGGCACACTAGTTAAGACATAATTTGTGATGCCCACATCCCTTATTACTGTGCTTGGGTTTGAGTCCTGCCTCTGCGTCTGATCCAGTTTCCTGTTGGTGCTCACACAAGGAGTCAATGAATGATGGCTCAAGTACCTGAGTACCTGCCACTCACATGGGAGACCTGAATTGAGCTCCAGGCTCCTAACTTCTGTTTGGCACAACGCTGGCTGTTGAAAACATTTGGGAAGTGAATCAGTAAATGGAAAATATCTTTCTGTCTGTTTCTTTCTCCCTCTCTGCCTTCTAAAAAATCAAAATAAATAAATAAATAAATTTTTAAGAAGAACATCTCTCTGTCTGATGATAACATCTTGTTTTGGATGACCACATTTCCAAGTGTTTTAAGGATTCCTCCAAATGGAGCCTTCCCGAGAAGTTTTCTGGGTTCCTTCCACACAGATGTGATTTCTGCCAATTGCAGTGGTAGGATTTTGTTTTGTTTTTCAATGTTCTTAAGCAATTTACCCTAAATGCAAAATAAAAATATTAAGAATATGATTCAAAAGTCAACAGCATGAGTTCAAAAGCCAACATGTTTACAAATTAATTTCAACTTCATGACCTTGGCAAATTCCTTTAACTTCCCATGACTTAGTTTCCCTATCTTCTAAACAATACTCATGGTGTGACAGAAAGTTTAAACTGAAATTTTATATATATGGCTCTTAGAAGAGTGCCCAATGAGAATTCAATAAATGCTATCCATTATCTTAAATCTGCCGTTTGTTATCCATTTACATATCTCATCCCTTATACTAAACCATAAACTGCCTGATGGCCAAGATCATGTCTTACACATTTTAAGTTCCTATGACTTCCCCCTAGAGTAGCTGAGGAATTATTAGCCAATCAAATAATTAGTGGGACACAACAAATAATTTCTTTCTTGGTTCTTAGTGAAGATGTTTTTATACACTATCCTATTGATGAAAAAGATAATATGTACAAGAACAAAATGCATAATGATGCTTCACACTCAGTTGCAAAAAAATAAAACATGTTCATAATTTTTCCCATTACTTCACACAGTTTAGTACATAAACGTCCACCTAAATGTAGAGGGTGGTATTTATGATTGAATTTTATCCTGTGTGCCCTCTATATTAATGTAAACTCTTGAACAGTGACCAAAAATCATTACAGCTTGATGTCTGCTCAGTGGCCAGAATGAAATGAATTGGTCTCAGTCCAATTCCTAGTGGACAAGTGTCTAAATCAAAAAAACACCACCACAATTAACATTACTTTAGTTAATCGTTTTAACCACTGAGGTCAAGGATAAAATGAATAATAAAATTTGAACTAACCTTGCAATGCAAGTTGTAACTCCTTCCAAAAGAGAAGTTGGATTATGTTAAAAGGGTTGCCTGCTAACTAGTAAATTCATGGAATAAAATGAACAAAGAAACTTCAGTGAGACTGACTAAAAAGTTATGAATTTTGTGAAGCTAGTTTTTCTATAGTTGTCATTCACTTTCACAAATAACTTCAAAATATTTTCACTGTGAAAAATAAATTTCTACCAATGCTTACAAGAATTTTCAACTTATTAATTTTTGCAAATAAAGTTAAAAATGTAAATATGAGCACATTTATTTCATTCCCAAGTCTCAGTGGAGAATACCCACTGTAAATTTTTATAAACCAGGAGAAACACAAATATTCGCTGAGATCTTTACAGAAAAGTAGAGGAAACAAAATCTCTGGATCCACATAAGTTCATAGAGCAAATTTAAAGTACAAACAGTACATTTTTATTGGCAAATGATAAAACCTGATTATTCATCCTTTCACAGAATTGCAGAATTTTCTACAGATTAAGAGATTTCAGACATTTTATTTTTACATATGAGATAAGTAAGGTTCTTATTAAATGACTTAACACACCAAGAGTTACACAGCGATCTCTACCTGCTTAGTGTTTATCTTGAAAGATTAAGCATTAATTAAAAATCCTATATATATATATATAAATGCTTATATTTAATGCTGTTCTAAGCACAAAGAAAAACATCATTGAACAAAGTAGGTAAAATTCCATGTGCTTGTGAATTTAGAATCTACTTATAGGAATAAGATTAAAATGAGAAACACGTTATTAACCTAGAAAGTCAGTTGAGACCACTGAAGGTGAGAACAAAGGGGTGTGTTCAGGCCAAACCAAGAACTAACACCTGGAAACCCCTTTCTGGTTGTTCAGAACAGGGACTCCAAGAGGGAACCCACACAGTTTGTTGCTCCAAATAGCAACAGCAACAACAACCAAAAAAATGTGCAGAGTTGGTTACCACAAATGGCTTATAATTACAGTTACCACAGATGGCTACAATCACATGGGTTAACAAGACAACACACTATACTGATTGGCTACTGGTTGCTTCACTGTATCCATCCTGGAGAAATATCATTAAGAGGGAAGTAGCACTTGACTTGTTTAAGAGACCCTACACTTTACTTAATTAGTTACTGTCCAAACAGCATCAATTAGTGAACAAGGATTAACCAACACTTTGGGATCTTACAAAACTATGCTTGAAGTAGGCAGGCATACAGGTTAAAATTGATCAGATTTGTGAACTGGAAGACCACACCCCTGTGTGACCTCATGCTCCTACCTGATGCCTTTGCCACGCCCCTGTGTGGCCTCATTCCCCTACCTGGCCACATTGGGGTGCCCACCAACCAATCAGGTTAATTAACCACTCCCCTTTGGAGTGGGTTAAAAGCCTGGGGCACAGTGTGCCCAGCCCCTGCTCTTCTTCCCCTGCCTCTTGCCAGGACAGGGCTTGTTGTAGCCCTGCATCTCCAGGGCGCATGGACTTCGGGCCATGTGCTCTAGGCTTCCTGGCCTAGATGCTCATCCACATGGCTGGTTCCTGGTGCTTGGATGAACCCCTATTCACTTCTCTCCCCTAAATAAAGCTCTCATTCTCCTATGCATCTTTCTCACTAAATAAAAGCCTAAAATGTACCATGCTGCCTTGTTTATCTGAGCTGGTATTTAGAATTCTTCTCTAAGTATTAGGCAAGAACCCTCTCGGGCTTACTAATATTGGGGATTTAGTAATAAGCACCCCAAATTCTTGTAACGCATGTGGCGCCCCGGGTAGCACTTCTAGGGAACATTAAGGGGCCACAATTTAGTGCAGATTTTAGGGGGTCTTTTCCGATTTCATGGTCACTAATATTTTTTCCCAGGTTAGAGATTTTTAGTGAGCTTCAATCCTAGCTGGTTTTAATTCCTCTTGTCAGCAGATGGTTAGACATGAGAGACTGAGGAGCCACAGGACCCTCCTCCAGGAGTGGAACCAAAGGACTCTGCTCTGCACCCCAGGCCATCTGAGTCAGCCCACTTTTCATTTGAACGTGTGGGTTAAGTGTCCTGGCAACATGGAAGTTCAGCCAACCCTGAAATGTCTAGTTTATAGCCACATGCACAGCCCAGACGGATGCAACTCCCAGCTGTCAATCACAAATGCCAGTCTAGAGAGTATGGCCACACCACCAGTCAACACCCTTAACCATTAGGGATACAAGCCCCAAACCAGGAAGAAAGAATGCCACATGATCTTTGGAGGGGCCTCTTCCTGTGCCTCTCTTCTGTTTCTCTGAACTGTAATTCATTACTCCATGGGCAAAAGAAGAATTGAGGCAAGCCAGCCACTGCCGGTGACCCATTCTCAATATTTGGTAACGCAATAGTACAAGATCAAGGAGATAGGAAGGTTGGGTGGTACGTGAGCTTAGTAGAGCTGTCAAAACAAAGCACCATAGGCTAGGTGGCTCCAAGAGAAGAGATTTGCTGGGGGTCCACAACCAAGGTGCCAGCCTGGCTTGTTTCTCTAGAGGGACCTGAGAGCGCACTGTGTGCAGCCCTTTCCTCCTGGTTTGCAGATGGGCCTCCTCTCCTTGGACCCCGAACATTGTCAAGGACACCATTCACATGGGACTAGGGCCCTCTAATGCCTGCATTTTATTTAATTATCTCATTAAAGAGCCAATCTCCAACAACAATCACATTCTGAGTCCCTGGTGCTTAGGATTTCAACATATAAATTTGGGGATTGGGAGGCACAATTCAATGCATAACAGGAGAGGGGGAGAAATTAGAATTTTAAATGCTGTGCTCAAGTTAGAATTCATTGAAAAGGTGATGTTTGAGCAGGTAGGAAAAAGCTCATCTACAAAACAACTTTAGTTGCAACGTTCTTTGTAATAAAAATCCAAACTCACAATTAATATGAACCAAATAAAGTTAATTAAGGTAAGAACAAAGTGGTATCTCAGAGACCTCTGGGAAGGCTACGGGCCTGAGATCAGAGCCCAGAAACCCTGGAGACCACGTGCAATGCTGTCTCCACATCTCCTCTCCTGCTTCTCCCTGTGTGACTGTTTCATTTTCTCCCTGCAGATTTGCTCTCTGCTGAACAGCCTGCGTGTTCACAATGGCTCTCCGTGGTCTGCAGTGTATTCCTTTGCCATTTTCAGCTGGTTGGACAGGCTCACATGGGATTCCTGAATGCTAATTCCAAATTCTGAGGACAGCAAAAGTCTGCTTGGCCCAGCTGACTATGGGAAAGAAGAAGGATCTTGCAACACAAGGAGTTAGCCAGGATCCTTCCCCAAGGAAAAATATGAAGGTATGAAGGTGTGCCTTGTGAGCGGAGTAACTACCTCCAAAACAATCTATGAAAGATAATCAAGGTTTCTTTAAGGTTCGTGGATATCACAGCTTTTAAACCCCTCTTCCTTTTTTCCACTTTCACACTTCCCTCATCAAAAGGTACTTTTTCTGTGTCACGTTCCTGTGATCATCTCCTCTCCGCTTGCGATGGTGGAAACAGACTGGAAAGGAAGTCATCTAAAAATGAGATGAGATTCTGCGTTCAGCATTGCGTCTTCTCTTGATCTCCTGTGTACTACCTCACTCCTCTCATTTGCACTTTACACTGCTCACTTAGAAAAGGCATGTGTTACAGCTCTTCTCTCACAATGTATAATTGCTTGTTTTCCTAAATTTCCAATTACTTATTCAAAATTAATTCAAAAGCATGTTAATTTTTACTGCAAAGCAATGAATTCAGATAAAACAGAGCATCCAGAAGGACTTGTGCTAGGAAATCTACTAAGTGATCTGCATACAGGAATTGTTATTCTTTGAAGTTTAAAATTCCAGGCGGCTTTGTGATAACCCCTACTGATCTCCTTCAAGTTTTAAAGTGAAGCAAAGAAAGTGGGGGTAGGAACCTTGCGTTTCTAGAGGACAGGAACTGAAACTTTTTACCTATACATTCAGGATTTCATGTATTTATAAAAGACTAGAACATGACCTTGGGTGAGGGGAACGCTGGTGGTTAACAAGAGGGGTTCCATGACAGACTAGGGAGGTACAGACCAGAGTGAAGATAGCACCATGGTATAACCAAGCAATGCAAGCATTTTTATTCTCACAGAAGGTCAAATGATAATATCTTTTAAATTTCAGAAGGTATTCAATGTCTCTTTACCTCCATGCAGATTACCAAAAATTTCGCAAATGGGGTGCCACTGTGGCATAGAAGGTTGAGCTTCCACCTGCATGGCCAGCAACCCATGTGGGCACCAATTTAAATCCTGGCTGCTCCACTTCCAGTCCAGTTCCCTGCTAATGTGCCTGGGAAAACAGCAGAAGATGGCCCAATTCCTTGCATCCCCTGTACCCACATGGGAGACCCAGAAGCAGCTCCCGGCTCCTGGCTTTGGATCAGCCCAGCCCCAACCATTGAGGTCACTTGGGGAGTGAATCAGTGGTTGGCACTTATCTGTCTCTCTCTTGTTTTCTCTCTCTCTCTCTCTTTTTCCTCTCCTTCTCTCTATCTCTGCCTTTCAAATAAATAAATAAATCTTTTTAAAAACTTACACCAATGATGATGGTTTTATTTTACTTCGAATTTCAGCCTCTAACCTCAGTATTCATATGTTCCAGATGTAAGCAAACCTCGAATAGCTACACCATTTACTGTTATTAATTAGGGTAAAGTTGGCAGTTTGACTACAGAGTTCAGCCTGTTTTCTTGTGATTCTTTAATGCAGTTGACTGGCTGCAAACATTTAAATGATTCCCCTGCCACTTGTCTATGTGTTTAAGCAAATAGACTATTACAAGAACAAAGATCTACTTGGTTTTTCTAATTTGACAGAGGATAAAAGAAGGCTTTAGAGCTTTGTTGCATTTCTAAACTCATTTAGCAACAAGTGCATACCCACTTTGACTTTTCTGGAACAGGTTCATTATGAAAATGGTCTAATAATGAGTAGTTGGACCTCGAGTTTTTAATCCAACCCTAAATGAGCCCATGCTTGTTTCTCATCATTTCTTTGTTTTGTAATTATGTTCTCTTTCAGCCCATTCTGTGGTTTCCTCCTGAACATACTCCCTTTTGTACTGTTTCGTTTGATTATGAATACCTCATTATGTGTAGTGATTTCTATTATAAGCCTACAATATAAATTCATCAACCGTTTCCTGGGTATCTACTTTTGCTGAATAACCCATTGACAATTTACAATATAGGTGCTCGCTCAAAATCTTATTATTTATAGTAGGGAAATGTAAGCAAATAAGCTATTAAATAAAAAAGGATGCAGAAAGTAGAAATGAGTTGAAGCTCTTGAGTTTGAGTTATGCTACAGTCTTGTATGCAGATAGGGTTTAGAAATGTGACTGGGGGTGGAATGTGAGATATAGGGACAAGGAAACCAGCTAGGAGGGAAATGAATGAAAGACTGCTCAAGAAATTTGCTTCTTTAGTTCTTTGTATGTGGGAAATTTTTTGTGGTATCCTATTGCCAACTATATTGGCTCATAAGTACTGATGGTTAAGCATCCAGGAATTTTGCAAGTCAATTTTTAAACCATTTATAGTCTGAAATAAGCCACATTGCTTGTACTCTACCATAGAAATGAGAAAATGCTACCCATTAGGGCATTTATTCCACACACCCCTGCTCCTGCCAACCCCCCCCCCAGAACTTCAGTTACGACTACATTTATCTGTTGCACTATGGGTCCACAGAACACAGCAACACTTTCTAAGTAAAGTTGTATTAGAACATGACCACACCTATCCATTGTATATTCCCAATGACTGTTTTCATGCTACAGTTCAACACTGAGCAGTTAGGGTACAGATCCTAGAGCCTACACACCCTAGACTATTTCGTAAAAGTCTCCTTATAGAAAAGGTTTGCCCACTGGTGTGTTGGATTATCTTGGGTGAATTTTCTCGTCTGGAAATAGAGAACTCCACAGAAATACTATTCTGTAACATCTTTGCCTTTGGTGGTCGATACAATGGGTGGAGCTCCCCTTACTCCTCTCTAAGGTTCATGGGTTTCTTTCCCAGGCCTTGTGTTTGGCTCTCCACTTGTGGGTATATCTCTTGACTCCTCTGCTACTTTTAGAGAGAGTTTGAACAGCAATAGATTTTAAATTCCCAGACCCTGTTATAAAAACTTCAAGGAAAGCATTTTTTTTTAATTCATCCAGTTAGTGATAGGTTTCATCTCCTTAACATCGTAGATTTTCCTAGCACTGTATGTCAGACGCCACACTGC
The DNA here is from genome assembly GCA_949820135.1 of Sylvilagus floridanus. Classification (NCBI taxonomy): domain Eukaryota; kingdom Metazoa; phylum Chordata; class Mammalia; order Lagomorpha; family Leporidae; genus Sylvilagus; species Sylvilagus floridanus. Next base: position 109,326,200 of record OX463238.1, on the reverse strand, counting down.
ATAGCTGTTCACTTTTTCAGTTTTGCAACAGTCATAGCACCCTCTTCTCCACTGACTTCAACAACTCGATGAGTTGCTGACTTTTCCAGACAACTCTTTGGCAAATTCACCTCTCTAACCATTATCTTTCACATTTTAATCTCTTTTTTAAAATTTTATTTGAAAAGGTGGCGAGACAGAGAGACAGAGGCAGACAGAAATCTTCCATCTGCTGTTTCACTCCCCAAATGAAACGAGGAGCCCAGAACTCAATCTGGGTCTCCCACATGGGTGACTTAGACACAAACACTCAAGCAGTCACCTGCTGCTTCCATGCTACTCATTAGCAGGAAGCTAGAATCACAAGAAGAGGCAGGACGTGAACCCAGGTGCCCCAGTATGGGATAAAGTTGTCCCAAGCAGCCTTTTAGCCTTTTAAATGCCTGTCTCACCCAGCAGTGCTCCTAAGCCACTGCTTCTTTTCTTTTTCTCAAGGTCTTTGTTGGACTTCACTTTTCTCTCCCATTTCTTATGTCCACCATTAACACAAAATGAGCACAGCTCATGCACTGCTGATGCACAGCTCACAAGGCCGTGTGTGAAGCTTCTCACTGATTCTCAGGCTTTCCCTGCCTTCATTATTCTCAAAGAAGTTTCAAAAATGCTACTTCATTCAATATTTGCATAACTATATTTATTTTTGAAGCACAGCTGTTCTTTTCTATATTTGACTGTTGCAATTATTAACCTGCTAATCCCAATACCAATCATAATGACAGACCATAATTTAACAAAATTTGAAAATATGGGAAAATGCTTCAAGAATTAGATGTGTGATATAGCAGTGCTCTGATTAAAATCCATTCTATTTTTCCCAATGTATGTTGCATTTATCTCCTTCGAAAATGTAGCCATAAAGACCAAAACTAAAAATACACTATCTTCAATTTTTTTATTTTTAGAAATCATAAATATAAGAAGAATATCACTTCCTTAGAATTATCAGGAAAAGAAAAAGAGATGAATTGATTCTTCTGATTTCACTGCCAAAGTAGATACTAGGTCTTGCATTTGTCAAGAATCTTACAATGAATAAAATTCAGTTTAAATTAAATTAGGCAAAATGAAAATAGTTTCAGAAGTGAAATCTGGATATATTTGTCTAGACTAAGAATTTTTTACCTTCCCACACCCCGTGCCTCCCTGTCACTGTCTATCTGTAGCTCTATCTCCACGTCTATTTGTATCTGTATCCATTTTATTGCTTCCACTTCTTTTTTGGTAAAAACATTTATTTATTTGTTTAAAAGTCAGAGTTACACACACACACACACACACAGAGAGAGAGAGAGGTCTTCCATCTGATGGTTCACTCCCCAATTGGCTGCAACCGCCGGAGCTGCACCAATCCGAACCCAAGAGTCAGGAGCTTCTTCTGGGTCTCCCATGTGGGTGCAGGGGCCCGAGGGCTTGGGCCATCTTCTACTGCTTTCCCAGGCCACAGCAGAGAGCCGGACCAAAGGTGGAGCAGCCAGGTCTAGAACTGGCATCCATATGGGATGCTGACACTTCAGGCCAAGGTGTTAACCCACTGCACCATAGCACTGGCCCCTCCACTTCTCTTTTTCTTTTTGACAAGCAGAGTGGACAGTGAGAGAGAGAGACAGAGAGAGAAAGGTCTTCCTTTTCCGTTGGTTCACTCCCCAATCGCCTCTGTGGCCTGATTCCTGCGGCCGGCGCACCGCGCTGATCCAAAGCCAGGAGCCAGGTGCTTCTCCTGGTCTCCTGTCCTGTCCCGCGGGTCGTCAACTAGGGCCAAGCACCCAGAAGGAGGAATGAAAGGGACAGGAGACACAAGGAAGGCAGCAAGACAAGAGTTCTGATCAAGCTGCAGAGTTTATTTTTTACACAGGGGTTTATATACTTCTTAGGGGAAGCAGGAGGGGTGGGAAAGAGGAGCTGTTTCAGGATCTGTTCAGGGTTGAAGGTCAGGTGGCAGGACATAGTTATCGCAAGCAGGCACATGTTATCTTAACCACAGGATGTTCTTTAGTTATCACAGGAATGACCATGTGAATGGACGAATGCCTGAGTATTTAAATGTTTCAGTCCTCACGGCAAGAGGCTATGCAGGCACCTTTCCACGCCTAGAACTATTAGGGAGGGGGAGAGTGTCCCCAACAGTCTCCCATGGGGTGCAGGGCCCAAGGACCTGGGCCATCCTCCACTGCACTCCTGGGCCACAGCAGAGAGCTGGACTGGAAGAGGAGTGACCAGGACAGAATCCAGTGCCCCAACTGGGACTAGAATCAGGGTGCCGGCGCCGCAGGCAGAGGATTAGCCTAGTGAGCTGCTGCGCCAGCCTTCCTCCAATTCTCTTGATTTTATTCTCAGAGATACTCTATATACATAGCAAAAATGACATACTATAATAGCTTTTACCTTACGTGTTAACTGTTAGGCACCAAAGAGTGAAGACCTTCTTTACCTATAGCTCCAGGGAAAGGTATACTGAGGGAATTTTGATTGTCCCAGGCAGTAGGAACACACACGTCTTTTCAGCAATCAAGAGGCCAAAGGATAGAATACACACTGATTGGCCCAGGGCTAGACCAAATTCTCTCAATGGTGGTATTTAGTGGAAGACCACTCATAGACCTCAATTAATGATGTGCTCTATTTTATTTTTTTCAAGATTTATTTTATTTATTTGAAAGTCAGAGTTACACAGAAAGAGGAGAGACAGAAAGAGAGAGAGGTCTTCCATCCGTTGATTCACTCCCCAGATGTCCACAACAGCTGGAGCTGCACTGATCAAAGCCAGGAGCCAGGAGCTTCTACCGGGCTTTTCATATTGGTGCAGGGGCCCAAGGACTTGAGTCATCTTCTACTGCTTTCCCAGGCCATAGCAGAGAGCTGGATCAGAATTGGAGCAGCCGGGAGTAGAACCGGTGCCCATATGGGATGCCAGCACTTCAGGCCAGGGTTTTAACTCACTGCACAATAGCACTGGCCCCAATAATGTGCTCTATTTTTAAAAAATCACAAGCAGCAGAGAAAGGGAAAACAGTCTTTATATCTTGATGTCTACTCTTTTTTTTTCTACCATCATCTCTAAAAACAAAAATCCTGCTTATTGCTAATGTGAAAATTCCCACTATGAAGAAAATGATTACGGATGTAAATTTTACACAAGTAGAAATGGAGTACTCCTGCTTCTGTAAAAAGGCGTGTGTCGTACTAGCTGAAGTAATGACCATGTGGATGGACGAATGCCTGAGTATTTAAATAAGGCTCTTCTTTTCTGTCCAGGGTAACGCCTGCATTCAAGAATGTCAAGGTCACACTGACCATTTGTCAATTCCTAAAAAAACTATAATCAACTGGGGGTTGATACAACCATCTGTCCAGTGTACATTCACCTCCCCAGAACAGGCCCAGAGCCAACAGAGCCAAAAGAGACACCATAGGCTTGGGGAAAAGGCCAAATTTGAACTCAACAGCAAAGCTCTCAGGAAGAGAACTTTGAGGTCTTTCTTCAAAGCTCTCTATAAAAACAAAGATGTCCTCTCCTGATGGCTTGCTTGAGGCTTTTAGATACCTGGATGCTATAAACCATATCCTTTTCAATTGCTTAAAATCTCAATCACTGTAGACACTTATTCAGTAGATTCCTAATTATTTTATTTAATGCACAGCACATCCAATCATTGCCTCATTCATTTAATATTTTGCAGTGTTGCTTTGAGGGAGTCATAGTCACTCATCTTTTGTTCAAAAGATTCTCTCTTCTGTCTGGCGCCACTGCTCACTAGGCTAATCCTCCGCCTGCGGCACCAGCACCCTGGGTTCTAGTCCCAGTTGGGGCACTGGATTCTGTCCTGGTTGCTCCTCTTCCAATCCAGCTCTCTGCTATGGCCCAGGGGTGTAGCGGAGGATGGCCCAAGTGCTTGGGCACTGCACCCTCATGGGAGACCATGAGGAGGCACCTGGTTCCTGGCTTCGGATCGGCGCGGTACAGCGGCCATGGCGGCCATTTGGGGGGTGAACCAACAGAAGGAAGATCTCTCTCTCTCTCTCTCTCTCTCTCTCTTTTTCAAAAAAAAAAGAAAAAAAATTCTCCCTTCTTCCTCCAAATACTTCTCTCTACCTCCCCCTTACATTCCTCTTCCTCTCTAAAGTCTGCATTACACACACTGCATGAATGAATCTTTGCTAAGAACCATGCTCACTTTTAGCATTTGTTTTGTAAATTATGTGTGTGTGTGTGTGTTTTCTCTGTTTGATGGTGAAAATGCTGAGAATATGGATTCATTAATAATTATATATCTAGTCCCATATCCAGTGTAACACTAACAAGTATTCAGTAAAAGAATTCCATTTATTTGAAAATGTTCAAATTTTGTGTATCTGATGTGTGGTATAAAATCACTTTTACTTTAGGGAGAATAGGAAAGTATCCTAAGGATTCTGTGAAATCTTTCTTGACACTCTTAAGTACTCCAGAGATTATTTACTGTGATGATGTCAAATTCAAAATACAGGACTGCTATTTCCTTGATATGTGTGAGAAACCATTCTCTCTGTCTCCCTCTCCCTCTTCCTCTCCATCTCCCTCTCTATTTTCCTCTCCAGAACATAAAAATAAATAGTATACCCTGTGGGTAAAATGCAACACTAGAGGAGTAGGGGTTGGTGCTGTGGTGCAGCGGGTTAAAGCCCCTGCCTGCAGCATTGACATCCCATGTGGGCGCCAGTTCAAGTCCGGACAGCTCCACTTCCAATCCAGCTTCCTGCTATGGCCTGAGAAAGCAGCAGAGGATGGTCCAAGTTCTTGGGCTCCTGCACTCTCTTGGGAGACACAGAAGAAGCTCCTGGATGCCAACTTTGGATTGGGCCAGCTCTGGTCATGATGGCCATTTGTGGAACAAATCAGCAGATGGAAGACCGCCCCCATCCCGTCTCTACCTCCCTCTGTAACTCTGTGTTTCAAACAAATAAAATAAATCTTTAAAAAAAAAAAAGTAGAGGAGTAAGAAGCAGGGATGTTTCACTCATCACATGTACAAATGCTTTGCATTTAATGGCTGCGCATATATTATGCTCTGGGGTCAGTTTGATCTTGTGTGAACTGAGAAGGGAAAATATTATTATCTTTACTTAAAAGATGAGTAACTGGGAGCTGTTGCTGTGGTGCAGCAGGTTAAGCTGTACTGGCAATGTTAGCATTCTATAGCCAAGGGCCAGTGAAGTCCCAGCTGCTCTGCTTCTGATCCAGCTTCCTGCTAACAGGCCTGGTGGGCAGCAGAAAAAAGGCCGCGAACTCAGGTCCCTGCCTTCTCCATCAGAGATCTAGATGGGATTCCTGGCTCCTGCTTTCTGCCTGTCTTAGACTTGGTTGGTGTGGTTGTTTGGGGAGTGAAGTAGTAAATAAAACATTCTCATTCTCTTTCTCTTCCACCCCTCTCCCTCTCCCTCTCCTTCCCCCCCTCCCTTTCTCTATCCTTCTGTTGCCCTGTCTTTCAAATAAATATATTTTTAAAAGAACATGTTCGTTTGTCTGACACTAAGATGTCACTATATCTGCAAAAAAAAAAAAAAAGAATATATCCTTGTACTTTCTATCTGATTGCAATTACCAAAATTGAATAGAAGAACACAAGGAAAAAACATGGAGAGAATTTTTACAATTCAAGAATAATAACCTTTTGAACAGTGAAAGACCTCTTTTACTCCAAAGAAAAAGATAAAATTTGAGTTTATGTAAGAAGTGTTGGAAAATAACCCTTTCTGCCTTCACCTGGGTGAAACTAATAAAAAAAAAGTAATTCTTTCAAAAAGAAACAAAATATTTGTCTAGAAAATGCAGACCAAAGTGGAAAATAACCCTCTGTTCTAACTTGATAAGATGTCAGAAGAATGACTCAGAAAATACTTTGACAAATTCTTTTGTTGACCAACAAGAAGTGGTGCTGGTGGACAGAGGGGATTGACTGTCCTGGGGAAAGGGCTTGTGGCACAGGCTGGTGAGTTGGCCTAAGCTGGGGAAAGAGGACGAGGCAGAGAACATGTAGACACTGAGTTCTATCACCCATGGGAGCTGCACTAGGATCTAGGGAGGACCTATACTGCCCAGCACAAAGACATTTTTGCCACCTCATAAAATCTTCTATTTCAACATGCTAGTTTTTCAGATTAAAACAGTAAATTACAGATGGTTCTGAATTTATGAATGACTTACAGGTTTTCAATGTTACATTAGTGTGAAAGTCATTGTGTTCTGTAGAATCTCTACTTTGAAATGTGAACTTTGATCTTCTCCCAAGACAATCATACCCAGTACGATGCTCTCCAGTGAATCTGGATGGTGGTAGCAGCTGTAGCTTCCAATCAGTCCTGTAGTCACCAGCAGAAAAAAGTGGTTACTCTACAGTGTTGTGTGTTGCTAAGCTATGCTGTTTGACAGGTTGGGGATGTTAAAAGTATTTTCCACTGGAATATTTTCCACTTCTGATAAGATTATCAAGGTATCAGTACTAATTTTAAGGAGTGGTTTCGGTAAAAATGTAATTGAATAACAGAAATCCTAATCTTCATTATGAAAATAATAATTATTCAACTTCAACTTCAAAGTCTCCACTTTGTACAATTGGATCTTTTGTGCTGCAGAAGCGATTCAATGCAAAAGAAACTCTATGAAGACTGGAAGAAGATCTTTCCAGAAGAGTGAGCGTAGATAGACGTAATAAACCTGGGAGAGATTAAAAGGAAAGAGAAGAAGTCACATAGAGCAGAACATCATGAGACGAGAGAGAGGTTTTGATGTTTGGATAGTGAAGGTAAAATACATATTGAGACTTTGAGTTTTTATCATTCAAACACCAGAAGCCTGGACACATGGATCCAGAAATCCAAAGAAATATTTTTGCAGTGCTCATCTCAGATCTCAAAATAATCCTGGCATGAAAACTGGAATTCATGAGGGTGTAGAATGATGAAAAAAATGGTAATGGTCAATCAAAGCTGTTTAAATTGGAAACTCAGAGAACCGTTGTAAAGACAACAGTACAATGAAGTCAAGGGTACAAAGTTGAAGAAGATGCTTGTTTATAGAATGGATATAGTAACCATAGAGCCCAACAGGCACTGACCTACATAGTCTACTACATTTAAGGAAACTCAAAACATTCCCTTGTCATTACGCACAGCCCACACTCATTTTCTTAGAAAACTGGAGCCATTGTTAAAAGTAGGAAATATTCCAAGTTCACCTTTCATGGATAAACGAGGATGTCCTATATCTCCATCATGAAAACCAAATCTTTGGGCCTGAGAAGATGTTAACAGGAGAGGGACTTACACTTTGTTACACTTCTGCTTTGGTTTTGGCAAAGAAGGCCATCTTTCATGGTGAATAAACATTAATATTGTTGTAAAGTAAACAAACAAAACTCATCTCTTAAGCTACTATTAAGAGACATCTTAGAGAGAGGATGAAATAAACGGCAAGTCCTTCTTGTCCAGCTTCCAGTTGGAGAGGTAGAATCGTGATGAACACAGTAAGTCTCTGCTTGGCCGTGTTACTGGCATTTTTTTCAAGATGAATTACACAGAATTGGCCAAGCTCTCTCCCTCCCAAAAAGAATGAGGGGGGAGGGTCAGTGCGTGATAGAACGTCAATAAAAGGATCATCTCAAAGTCCTATTTAAATACTGGATTTTGCCTTTGAAGATATCTTTGAAGATTGACCAATATAAGTGTGGTAAAAGGGTACAAATTTTAACTCATACATTTCCCAGTCTTTTTACCTCATTAACTAAAGAGAATTTCTTCTTTCTGTATTTAGCTCTCCCACTGCCCACCCTTTCAAGAAATTCTTCCTCAGAATTTCGTGTTCTAGAATTGAGGACTCCTATAATTGGCCTACCTAAAGGAAAAAAAGAGGTACAGGAAGCAGGAGAAGGCATTTTATAAGACAGTAGGATTACTACATAATAAAAGTAGAGGTTAAAAAATAAGGACAAGAAACATAAAATGAATAAATACATTTTTAAAAAATAAGGACAAGGAGAAAAATCTGCATTCTTTGGATCTTAAAAATAGGGCATTATTACTGCTTTTTTACTTACTCTTGACTCAAGTATGTTTTGAGGTATGAATTTTTGAGCGACAGCTACAGAGTAATAGATGGTAGAACAGAATTTGAGAGAAAAGAAAATGAGAAGAACTTCAAGATTCAAATATCAGAGACGGAATTACCCTTAGATACCTGTGTACCTGTTCAAATTTGTGTGTAAGCTTGGATCTAGAATTCTGGGGTGTACACTGCTGTAATATGGTTTTATCGTGTTTTGGACATAGTTCGCAGGCTTCTGCTGTGTCAGATTCTTTATTTGGAATTACACTCCCTTCACAGCAGTGAACCACACTCTCTATGAAGGTGCTGTCCATGCAATGTCACTGCCTCCTGAAGCTATTGGTTGGCTTGTCATTGGCCATCTCAAGCATCCCTCAGCTTTCTGTACTAGCATTAATGAAATGAATTGTCTTTTGATGTCTTTACCCTCTGATTTGGTGCAGCCAAACATCTTCCTCATTTTTTGAGGTAACACAATGAACATTTACCTTTATGGAAAGACAATAGACTTTAAATTTTATCTACTCTAGTGAGCATCTTGACAGGATATCTGCCTCTTATACTCCAAAAGGATGATAAATATAATCAATAAACAGTGAAATATTTATGTGTACAATTCCATGTCTAAGGCAATATCAAAATATGCCAGCTTCACTTATTTAAAAGTTTAAGATATTATGTTTCCCTAATCAGACAAAGAGTCTAAAGACAAAAATCATTAAAATGCAAAGGACTGTTATACTTTTTTAAGATTTATTTATTATTTCAAAGTTACACAGAGAGAGAAGGGGAGGCAGAGAGAAAGAGAGAGAGAGAGAGAGAGAGAGAGAGAGAGAGAGGTCTTCCATCCGATAGTTCATTCCCCAATTGGCCACAACTGCCAGAACTGTGTCCATCTGAAGCCAGGAGCCAGGAGCTTCTTCCTGGTCTCCTATGCAGGTGCAGGGGCCCAAGGACTTGGGCTATCTTCTACTGCTTTCCCAGGCCACATCAGAGAGCTGGATAGGAAGTAGAGCAGCAGGGACTCGAACCGGTGACCATATGGGATGCCAGCACTGCAGGCGGCAGCTTTACCTGCTACGCCACAGCACTGGCCCCATGAACTGTTATATTTTGGATGACATGTTAAGATGTGCAGCATTCTTGTCGTAGAATATTCCCAAAACTGATCGCAGGAATTGCTAGAGAACCATCACAACTGGGTCCATTTGCCACACATGCCGCAAACCAATTACTGACATGGGAGTGGTGAAAGAAAGGTATTTATTGTAAAGTGCAAAGCAGGACTCTGGGCAGCTGTTGCTTAATTCCAGAGCTCCCCTGGGCGTGGGGGTAAAGATATTTTTAGATCAAAGTTGGGGCTGAGAGGTGCATATTCAGTTCATGTTCACATTGCTGGTTGGTCTGCAGCTCTGTTTGCTGGTTGGTCTGCAGCTCTGCTGGTTGGCTCTCCTCTGTTTGATTGATCTTGTCCTTGAGGGAATTTTTATGATGGTCGAATGGGCTCCAGTGAATTGGGGGCTACATACTTTTTGCTTGGGGCTTGGAGTTCCTGGAAAAAAACACAACCCCACCCCGAAGTCAAGACAGAACATCAAGATGTTATATGTAGGGGAGACAAATGACTTCATGGCTCCAGGGATCATGTAAGGCCAACAGCACTATACTCCCTCAATTCAGGAAGCTAATTTTAGTTAGAACTTAACTCACAATCATAAATGTAGGGCAAGCAACCTTTAAGCGTCTCTCTTGGAGAGACTGGGATATAGTGCAAGATCAGAACTTGATAGTATCTAGCATGTGCAAGCAAGGGACTGTTTAGGAACTGGATCTCAACCTGAGATCTCCAATTTAACCTCCCACAAGTGAAGAGGTGACTTATGCTCAAAGATTAAACACTTCTTTTAACCTAGATAACATTATTTACAGACATTTTGCTAGTGAATAGTGAGGACAATATGAGTGAGGAATGAACCTAACAAGACAAAAGACTTTTTGTGTATGGTAATTATTCCTCCATTAAAGACAATTGGCAGGCAGCAGCTTTACCCACTATGCAACAGCTCTGGCCCAGACTAAAGACAATTGGTAAAACAGTGAAACCCAACTATAGTCATTCAATTAAAAAATGATTCATTGAGTGTCTTCTGTGTTAAGACAATACATTAGATCTTGGGGTAGGGATGAGAAATTTGAAAGATAATGTGAAGAAAACACGTGATCTTCACTGAAATGGAAAATGTGCTGTAGAGCTACATTAAGTGTGTTACTGGAAAAGAAGAACCTGCTGACCGAAGGCTGTAAGTCAGGACATTGAGTTCTGTGACTAGGTGTGACATGGAAAAAAAAAAAAAAAAAGACAAACAATTGGGCAAAATTACAAAGGTCACAAGGTACAATGTACAGAATAGGGACGTGAATAGTCCAGAGGAAGTAGTACAGAAGGCACTTCTGAGATTGACTGGTTAAAACATAGTAGCAGTAAAACTTGCATGAACGTGGTAAAGAGAGTAAATGCTGGGAAGCTCTTGTTTGGAACATCTTCTTGCAAAGTTAGATGGCAACTTGATATTAAAATTGCAAGATAAGAACAAGATTGTGGAACAGGAGGCTCCACTTCTCACTCCTCCTTAGAAACACTAATTTTGGCAAACACCCATGGATGAGCATAATTTTGTGGGAGCCGTACAGTCTGAGGTTCCAGCAACCCAGTGGAGAAAGAAAATCTGAGAGTAGATGCATTAAAAAGAGAAAGATCAATTGTACTTTACCATTTGTCTGTGTCATTCCTCTCCCAAAGCAGCAAAGTTTGGAGCCAAGAGCAGTCCCCTCAGGACATAATTTCTTCCAGGGAAAAGTGAGAGTGAAGCACGTTCCCGGCTTTCCCAGCTACGCAGGGTGCTGTTCAGGAGATCTATTCTCATCTCACTTTCCCAGAGCCTGGAGAGGATCAACACTGTTGATTCATCTGGAGACACTAGAAGCAGGGAGACTCCGTTCTCCACAGCCAGCTGCAAAACCTGCACAATAGCTTCTGAACACCACCAAGAGATCCATCCAGGAACCTGATCACCTGGGGATCCCTGCCACCCTCCAATGCCTGCCCCAACATCCCAGTGCTCCCCATGCGTGATGCCCACATGCGCCATAAATAGTCCATGGGTCTCCTCCAAACGGCCCACAGATTCCAACAGCAGTTATGAATATTAGCTGTTAGCGCAATATGAGAGAAAGCGCCCAACCTTTTATCCTTAGAGCACTCGCGAATTCAGAAATGTCAGTGCTCCATCCCAAAACAATGGAGCAAATTAATGAATGCAAACACAGAAATAAAAAAAGTGTGTTGTATAAAGTTGTAGCAAGCATTAGAAGTGCTACACCTTAGTATGAAAGAAAATGGGACCATTTATAAATAATATCAGATATTAAGAAATTCATTGTTTCATGAAATTATTTCAACGATAAAACCCCCAAAATATGGAAAGTAAATAAATTTTCCTAAGTACTCATAAGAATATAAATGTAAGTCCAAAAAAAAACGAATGTTTGTGATTTTAATTTGAAAACAAGTGGTGCTTTTCTGAACTTCCCTGTACCTGAAGCCTTCAGTTAAACGATAATTTATTTGTTTTCTGTTTCAAGAATGCATGCTCCTGCCTTTGGCTGGCTGCTTTGTTTACGTCTATTTGAATCTTCATAGTCTTTTTTTTTTTTTTTTTGGATCAGTGGATTTATTCAAATGAAAACACATTCATGTCTAGTACAGAGCCACTTTAGGAATAGGATTCAAGGATGAGGTGAGGAGAATTATGCTCAATTGTTGTAGAAGTTATTGAAAGGGAAATACTATAAAAACTGTCATGGTCTTGCTGTACAATGTGATTCAATGCTACAACGAGTACTCAAACAGTATATCTCACCCTGTGTTGCTATATGAGGGCAAATGGTCAAAATATTCACTTAACACATACTAAACTGATCTCCTGTATACAAAGAGAACCGAAAATGAATCTGGATGTGAACGAAAGGAGAGAGGGAGCGGGTAAGGGGGGAGGGTTGCGGGGGGAGAGGGAAAGCACGGGGGGGGGGGGGGGGGCACTGCAATCCACAAGTCGTACCCTGGAAATTCATATTCCAAATAAAAGTTAAAAAAAAAACTGTCATGGTCTAAGTTACTCTAAGACTCTAATTATTCAGTGAGTATCCGAATAACTAGTAGGGGTTCTGAGGATACTCTGGGATAAATATTAAAAGTAAGTTTCTTATATGAAACATTAAAAGTATCATGTTACATCAGTCTGATATCTAAAAGCATATGAGAAGTTTCTATTTTCTAAATTTAAGAGTGGTGGATATTGTATTTTTAACTATATCTTCATAGTCTTTTAAGGTGCATGTTACTTCCCTTTCTTCATAGGTGAGCACAGATAAGAAAATATATTTACTGACCTGTGTAACTCATGCTGTCAGTCCACTGTACTGCACTACTCCAAGAGAGTGGGGATATTAGACCCATTCGTTCTGTGATCCTTTCTACATTGAAGAATCCCTAGAACTTAAGAATAATGTAAGCATAGCCTAAAGATAATTATTGCAATAAACCCATATTAATTGTGGCTATAGGGCTTTTTAATTGTTCTTCAATATTTCCCTTATCTTTGATATTGTGCTGATATATTCTTAATAGGCAAGTGAATTTTCTTCTAACCACAGTCTCATCTGAATAATCTTTTGCCTAATCTTTCAAAACATATTCACAATGTCTTTGTATATTTACCAAACACCATATCTACACTTTTTTTCTTGAATAAATGTAAAACATAATCTGTATTCATGAGTATTGTTCTTATCACAAAACTGTGTTTTACTAAAAGCAAATTTGGTCTCATTAATTCTTCAGAGAGTTTTTTTTGGTGGGAATGGAGGAAGAAGGATTTGATAATTTGAAGATTTTTATATTACAGTGATAATCCACAGAGCAAAATTTAAAGAACTCTGTAAAAATAAAATCTCAAATGAAATCTTTCTTGAGATCCAAAGCTAAAACAATATTTGTCTCAAGAAGCATTGTCTTAAATACTTATCAGAATTGTATGCGCAGGTGGTACTTAATACCATGATTTGTAATGAATTAAATGACACTGGTTGCAGAATATGGGACATTTTCAAAAATACCTGCTTAAACTGTTATCATGTAAATTCATTATATTCAGATTTTTAAAAATCCTTAAAAGTGATTTTCATGCTGTGTAATGTGAATTTCATAGTGTGTTCAACTGCTAGAAGGATTGAATAATTAATTTATTGGCTTCTTTAAATGGCCTCATTACATTTAGGCCTTTAGCATATATTTTTATGAATAGTTAAGTGCAATGCAAAAAGTCAGATTACTTATATACAATATATGTGATTTAACTGGATGCTCCTTTAAAAAATTTCCTCTCAAATTAGTTATATGAATTCTGGGATAAAATCATGTGATACTGTGGTTAGGACAACTTTTTAAACTTTAAAACAAGCCCAATGAAATCCAAATTTCTAGTCAGTATGTATGACAGTTTTCAGTACAAACCTTAAAACTTCTAGAGAAATAAAAGAATTACTGTTTTCTTCATGTACAACTGCAGAATTTTGCAAATGTTGCCTAAAAGTAAACCAATTATTCTATTAACTGAGTTTGTTCAGCAAATTAATTTTCCCAGTGCATACTCATCTTTTTTAAACAGTTGTTTGCTTTATAAATGTAACTGAGGACATTTTTGTTATTATTAGAAATTCAATATTAATTTGTTGAAATTGAAATTTTTCAAAATCTCAGAATCTCAAAATCAAAATATCATCTACACATATGTATATCTTATTAGAAAAATCAATTTTAAAAAAGTTTTAACTGTATAAAAGTAAATGAATTAAAGCCAGCAAAGTCAAAGATGGTGGAATAGGAAGGCAGCACACCGATAGTCCGGGGAGAGACAGTTTAATAAAAGTGGAGATACTGTAGGTTCAGGAAGAGTAGGGGAAGAAACAGCAGAGGAAACTCTTCCGGAACTAGTGATTCACAGTGGACCTTCGAGGAGAGTGTGGGAGCCCGCAGTTCGGGACACCAGCTGCAGACTCAACGCACCAGCGCTGGAACGCGAGGTGAGCCGATCCTCAATAGCCTGAGACACCAGCAGGGAAGCAGAAAGAGGAGACTAGAGTGAACAAGGCTTGAAACCCTGTGGGGAAAAGTTCACCAGGCTAACTAGAAGAGAGAGAGGAAAAAAAAAGTGACCGATACGGACACGAGTTTCTCTCTCTCTGCCCACCTCTCAAAGGAATGTTCCCCTGATATGAAACCAAGACAAAAACAGCGCACAAAAAAGAAAATTGCATTCCATTATCCCCCATGAATATAAATGTAAAAATGCTCAGCAAAATATTAGCAAATTGAATTCAGTAATGTATGGAAAGAATCATGTACAATAACCAAATCGAGTTCATTCCACATATACAAAATTGTTTCAATATTTGAAAACCAAAGTCATTCACTGTATCAACAGGCTGAAGAAGAAAATCACATGATGGTAACTGATGTAGAAAATGACTTGACAAAATTCAGCCGCCATTCATAATGAAACAAAAAGTCTCAGAAATCAGGGATAAGAAGGGTACTTCTTCAACTTGATAAAGAATATCTACAAGAAAACCCTCCTGTTAAAAAAATCTCATTGTAGGGACTGGTGCTATGGCAGAGTGGATAAAACCGCCACCTGCAGTACTGGCATCCCACAGTGGCTGCTCCACTTCCGATCCGGCTCTCTGCTATGGCCTGGGAAAGCAGTAGAAGATGCCCCAAGTCTTCAGGGCCCTGCACCCACGTGGGAGACCTAGAAGAAGCTCCTGGCTCCTGACTTTGGATCTGCGCATCTGGGCATTGCGGCCATCTAGGGAGTGAACCAGCAGATGGAAGACCTCTCTCTCTTCTGCCTCTGCCTCTCTGGAACTCTGCCTTTCAAGTAAATAAATAAATCTTTAAAAACAGCAAAAAAAAAAAAAAAAAAAGCCAGCAAAGTCACATTTAACACAACAAACATTCTGCTATGAGGTTTATGGAGCAAATTAACCAGCCAAATAATCAAGAGTTATGTTCATGAAGTCACTTTTTCTTTAAAAGAAAAAAGATTTCTATTTATTTGAAAGTCAGAGTTACACAGAGAGAGGAGAGGCAGAGAGAGGTCTACCATCCCAAGGTTCACTCCCCAATTGGCCAGAGTTGTGCCAATCCTAAGCCAGGAGCCAGGAGCTTCTTCCGTGTCTCCCATGCAGGTGCAGGGGCCCAAGGACTTGAGCCATCTTCTACTGCTTTCCCAGGCCATAGCAGAGAGCTGGATAGGAAGAGGGGCAGCTGGGACTAGAACTGACGCCAATATGGGATGCCGGCGCTTCAGGCCAGGGCGTTAACCCTCTGCACTACAGCACTGGCCCCAGCTCACAGATCTTTAAAACTGAATAAGGATAGCTGTATTCAAGAGGAACAAACGACTGACAACAGAGCAGTGCTCTATCTAGAACAACTTAGAATCGCTGGATAAAAGTGGAAGCTCAGAGAGCTGTTTAAGCAATATGAATTGGAGGGGCTGAGACGCCAAAGAAATTTGGGAAGGGAAATTTCAATCCACAGACCTTTTCACCCTGGGATATTCAAGAACCATGATGATGACATTGTTGAGGTGACCCACCGTGACCATCCCAGTTGGTTATCTCCACTCCCCAGCGTAGGGAGTTCTTTGAACATTGACAGACATCATCTGATTAGGTTAAGCTATGTGATGTGATCAGGCTTAAGAAAGGGAGATTGTTCTTGATGGAATGGTTCTAAATTCTTGGGGGCTTGTAAGGGACTAGACTCCTTCTGGTGAGAGAAATTCCACTGAGGAAAAGGGATGAGACATGAGGGAAATTCTCCACTGCTGGATTTGAAGGTGGAGAGTTAAGTGACGGGGAACAGGACATCCCTCGGGCTGAAGAGACGACACTACAAGGAGCTTGATTCTACGAACAGCGGACTGAGGTGGAAAGCTTAAACCTCATAGACAAACCTCCAGGTGAGAATGTCAACTCCTTCACATCCACCTTGTGGAACCATGAACAGAGAACCCAGGCATGCCGTGCCCACACATCAGAGGTAGACTGAAACCATAAGTTGAAAATCTGTGAGAAGAAATATATTTTTCAGCTAATGAGACACTCAGGAATAAGCTCCAGGAACATGTGCCAGACTCCCAGCTGAAAATTCTAGAGGAACAAATGTGGATCAGAACCACACAGAGCCTTCCTAGGACTTCAGTCAGCCTCTGCCCAGTAAAATCCCACTCTGTTTGGATAATGGAAAGGGTAAACCCACTCCAGAGAAATATAACATAATTTGTAACTCTGCAATGTTTAAAGACAATGTTCAACAATCAGACAAAAGTCAGGGCCATACAACTGAAAACAACAGGAAAGCAGTATGCAATAAAAATGGATCCAAAAGTGATCCATATTTTAATTAGTTAACATAAAGTTCTAAAATGACTGTGATTCATATGTTTTTGAAAGTAAATGAAAATAATGGAGGGGAAAATATAAACCGAAGAATTTGAACTACAAAAATATGCAATCATGTTGAAAAAATATTCTGAACTGAGAAACACAAACACTAAAAGATCATCTTCTGTATCTACAAGAAATTTCATGTCCGGGGGCCAGCGCTGTGGCACAGCAGGTTATCACCCTGGCCTGAAGCACCAGTATCCCAAATGGGCACCAGTTCTAGTCCCGGCTGCTCCTCTTCTGATCCAGCTCTCTGCTGTGGCCTGGGAAAGCAGAGAAGATGGCCCAGTTCTTGGGCCCCTGCACCTGTGTGGGAGACCCAGAAGAAGCTCCTGGCTCCTGGCTTCAGATCAGTGCTGCTCCAGCAGTTGCAGCCATTTGGGGATTGAACCATCGGATGGAAGGCCTTTGTCTCTCTCTCTCTCTGTAACTGTCTTTCAAATAAATAAAATAAATCTTTAAAAAAAAAAAAAGTAATTTCATGTCAGAATTTCCTGAAATGAAAGAAAATGACTAAATAGTCCTTTCCTTGATAGAATTATGTCATTTGTTATTTAAAATCTAACTAGGTATTTTACAGAATGCCATAAAAGAGCCAATTTCTAAATTCCTCTTGGCAAGAGATCAACAGTGGCTGTGTTACTTGGGTAGCTCATGAGAAGGACTCAAGTGTTTGTACTTTGGATTTGGGAAATTAGAAGAAAAATCGAACAATAGCAACTTGCAACATTCAAGTTACTGGAATTCTGTAGGCACAAGAATAGAGTTTGGTCAAGTTTAGGAAGTCCTATAAGTCAGAGCCTAACTTCTGAGAGGACTTTAAGGTGGAAAGAAAAAAACTTAAGTTATTTTGGAATAAACTATTGCTGTTCAGATTTATGAAACAGTATCACAAGTGTCCTACTATGAATTGTCTTTAATTTAATTTGAGAAGCTGAAAAAAAAACTAACCAAAATAAGAATTTCCCTTATTAACCCTTGTCATAATCTGTTCCTAGGAGGACGGAGCAAATGTTTAACAGTAACTAAACAGATCCATGCAAAATGCACTCTGCTCAATCCAAGATATTCATTTCCTTTACATTAATTCCACTTATATAGTAATTTTGTTTTTTTCTTAACTCTAACATCAAAAGTTACTTTGAATATATTAACCAAGATATTTTAAATAAAGAATATATTAATAGGCATTTATTAACCTTTTTCTTTCATATCTATTTCAGAAAGTTTTATCCTCTCAAAATAGTATCAACATGTTTTGGAAATATTATTTTTAATGAATTAACACCTAATAATTCCAGTATTTTAAGATACTATTTTAATAAAGAACATTAGCTTATAGAATCAATGAAGATATAACATTATTCATACTCAAGTAGATATATTAAGAAAAATTGCCCATTCTGTTTATACATAGTAATTAGAAGATAGTAATTTTAAGGACAGAGATCCTACATGATTTCTGTCCTTAATGTGCTGTACATTGTGAATTAATACTATAACTAGTACTCCAACAGTATTATCATTTTGTGTCTCTATGCGAGGGCAAACCGTTGAAATCTTTACGTAATACGTACTAAATTGATCTCCTGTGTATAAAAAGAATTGAAAATGAATCTTGATGTGAATGGAAGGGGAGAGGGAGCGGGAAAAGGGGAGGGTGGGGGGAGGGAGGGAAGTTGTGTGTGGGGGGAGCCATTGTGGTCCATGAGCTGTTCTTTGGAAATTTATATTCTTTAAATAAAAGCTTTATAAAAAAAAAAAAAAAAGAAGATAGTAATTTTACTTTATTTTTAAAATATTCTGCTTTGTAATAGTTAACTACATCTCAGAGGATTTGCAAACACATTTTTATATAAAGTGTATAATCGAATTAGAAATTATAAGGGCAAATATTAGTAGTATGTGCATTTATAAAAAATTACTATGAAATCATTTATTTCCAGATTTGTTCATAAATGTGAATTAAGTCTTTACTGTTAAAGCAAGCCAGTACTCTCTCACCTTAATACCATTATTCAATATTACACACAAGTCTTTTGAAGTGGGGCAAAATGAATCTAATTGCCAATGTTCCTTTTTATGGTAGTCATTAAAATGAAGCAAACCTGTAAAACATTTAAGATCTAGACTGTGCTTTCTGAATCTTGGAGCCTTTCAATAATTCAGCAGTTGTATTTGTTTCAAGGTTGGTCAGTATAAAATTTCACATTGATACATGAATGTGTTTTATTTCTGGAGTAGATCCTGAACCATATCCTAGCAGTGTATGCTGAACACAACTTGGAAAGCCAGTAATATTAACGGTTCAACTTCTCAGATTCTAATAGCCAGATTGAGGAATGATTTTCATTGGCTAATGAACGCTAAATAAATGAGACAATCCCAAGAAATATATTAGCTATATTTATCATGTTTAAATATAGTTTATGGCTTATGTAACGTATGTATGAGATGCCTGGGGCTTACAGTCCACCTTATTTTGCAGTAGTCAAGGCAAAGAAATGACAACTTGGTTGGCCTGATCCTCTGTTCAGCATTTATGAAAAAAAGAGTTTCTTGGAAGTCCACTTTTTACCAAAAATAATCTTTTTTTTTTTTTTGACAGGCAGAGTGGACAGTGAGAGAGAGAGAGACAGAAAGAAAGGTCTTCCTTTTTTCCATTGGTTCACCCCCCAATGGCCACCGCAGCCGGCGCACCGCGCTGATCTGATGGCAGGAGCCAGGTGCTTCTCCCGGTCTCCCATGCGGGTGCAGTGCCCAAGCACTTGGGCCATCCTCCACTGCATTCCTGGGCCACAGCAGAGAGCTGCCCTGGAAGAGGGGCAACAGGGACAGAATCCGGCACCCCAACTGGGACTAGAACCACGGGTGCCAGCGCTGCAGGCAGAGGATTAGCCTATTGAGCCGTAGCGCCAGCCCAGAAATAATCTTTCAAATTGGGGCATTAGTGTTGCAATTCTACTCCCGCCTCTTAATAGCACTTGGTTGTTAAACAAGCAACTTAATTTATCTTAACCTGAATTTATTTATTTATAAAATACTTATGTAGGAATTCACATAGTTACAGCTCTTGGTCTTCAGTAGCCATTCAATAGGTCGCAGGTATTCCTGGAAGGCCTGGGCCTCTTCTGGCGAATACTCTGTCCTGATTCAGACGACTCCCTTGACAGAAGACATCATCAGTCAACAGTCAAACTGAGATGCATCCATGACAAAACTCAAATGCACAGTATTCTCTACCTCTTGGAACCAACCCGACCATGATCATTCCTCACCTCACGAACACACAAGGTTGGTTATTCATTTCTTTGTTCCTTTTTAATTTTTACTTATTTGCAAGAAAAAAGAACCCCATCCACTGCATCACTCCACAAATGCCCGCAATGGTTAGAAGGCCAAAGCCTGTAGATAGAAATTCCATCCAGGTCCCCCATGTGAGTAACAGACACCCAACTGCTACCCTTATCTGCTGCTTCCCATGGTCAGCATTAGCTAGAAGCCACCATCAGGGGCAGAGTCAGGAATCAAACCCAGGTACTCCAACATTCAATATTACACAAGACACAGGTGTCTCAGCTGCTAGGCCAAATGCCCCTCCCATGATGAATTTCTTTCTTTCTTTCTTTCTTTTTTAATTTGACAGATAGAGTTATAGATGGTGAGAGAGAGAGAGACAAAGGTCTTTCTTCCATTGGTTCACCCCCTAAATGGCTGCTATGGCCGGAGCTACACTGATCCGAAGCCAGGAGCCAGGTGCTTTTTCTTGGTATCCCATGCGGGTCCAGGCGCCCAAGTGCTTGGGCCATCCTTCACTGCCTTCCTGGGCCACAGCAGAGAGCTGGACTGGAAGAGGAGCAACTGGGACTAGAACTAGGCACCCATATGGGATGCCGGCGCCACAAGCGGAGGGTTAGCCAAGTGAGCCACGGCGTCGCCCCCTATAATTTCTTAATTGTTGTTTTCAGAGTAAGCCAGGCAGGGCTTTGTCCTGACGTTTACATGGGTTCTCAAGACTCAAAGAGTCTTGAGATTTTCATTCTTAGCTGAGGGGTGCCTCTCTATACTCATAACATTGCTCCATATCTTTGTTCCCTTCCCCAAAGCACTTTTCATCATGCACATTAGAAAATACAGTGGGTGGATGAAAGTATTGTTCTCCCCTCCCACGTTCCATATCACAAACGCCAGCATTCACCTTCCCTTTCAAAGGGAACCAGTTTTCCTCAACAGTTGTTTTTACAACCTTTGAGATAAAAATGCCTTTGTTGCTCTCTTGGTCTTTCTCTTCTACTGCAGTTCATTTTCCAGATGAAGGATCCACACAGAAAAACTATGGAATTCCTATAAAACACCATGAATGCCTTCATTGAAAGTATGTAAAATACCTGCTATTGCTAAATCTAATGCACTCTGAGATTCAGTTAAAAGGTCAACCTCACCATGGAAGTTTCTCTAATCATCCTTGTCCTGATCTGAATTGCAGTAGTAATTTGTAGCACTTCAGTTTGTAAAACATTTGGACTTACAGACTCATATATACAAGGCTTCGTTTTAAACACTTGGTCACAACACGTGGGAGAACAAAGACCATGCTTAAACTTGGACTCCACAGAACATAGATATTCTTAGTGGGATGAACTGTGCCACTCAAAAGGTATACGCACACCACTTAACCACTGGTACCTATAAATGTGACTTCATTTTGAAAAATGGGCTTTTGTAGAGGTGACTGAGTGACCACGAGGCTGCACTGAATCATTTAGTCCCTAAGTCCAATGACTAGTGTCCTAGTAGGGAGACTAAGATTTGGAGATCCACAGAGTAGAAGGCCAGATGACAAGAAAGGCAGAGAGTGGAATGGTGCAGGTGCAAGTCAAGCAATACCAAGAACTTCCAGCTACTAGAAGCAGAGTGGAGATAAAGAGTGACCCTTCCCTAGATCCATCAAGGAGAGCACAGCCCTGTTGACACCTTGTCTTCAGATTTCTAGCCTTCAGAACTAGAAGAAAGCCAATTTCTGTGGTTTTTAAGTCATCACATTTGTAATAATATGTTATAGTATCTTTAAAAACCTGATACCTCAAGAAAAAAATATTTTTTCCCAACTTCCACTCTTGTGTTGCAATGAGTTTTAGCAAAAACAATGTGAACCTTGGTGTTTGAAGTCCCCACTGTGCCTCAGATACTAGCTGTGTTGCTTATTGTAAATTATCTTCCCTTAGCTTCAAATTCACTATAAAATGATATGGTGATCTCTACCTTCAAGTTTAAAATTGTTTATGTATCAATTAAGGTAAAGCATATATGTCACATGTTTAACCAGCTTTACCAGTGATAATATTATCAGTGATGACCTTTATAAAGCGTCCTATTGCTAATTGCAATAATCAAACATCACTGATGTTGGAATGAAAATTAATAAAATAGATCACCCCAATCTTCAATCACAACTTCCTTGGGTTTAGTTAAGATTTGAAAGACTTAAGTTTGACCTATGAATTTTAAGAATCTTAAAGATTTTGTTTGAAAATAAACAAGTCACTAGATTATAACATTTTTGGCACAAATACAAGAGGATACATCTGATTTTAAGGCAAAAGATATATGTAATCTGAAGAGAAACTAGAGTATGGTACACCTGATTTTGAGTATCATGTTTGGTTGACATTGGTAATCAGATTATAATTAAATAAATACTTATTTTATAATACCAGATCAGGTTGTCATTATGTTAAATGGTATTAAATATTGACAAATTTCTTTTTTTTTTTTTTCTGTGCTTGTATGGGCAGAGAGACAGAGACAGACAGACAGACAGAGACAGCTCTAATCTGCTGTTTCACTCCCTAAATGCTTACAATGGCTGGAACCATATGGCTAGCAGGATCCACATTCCTTGAGACATTTCTCAGGTCTACATTGGTGGAGAAGTGAAGAACGAGCTGGAGCCAGGAACTAAGGCTGGAGCCAAGCATTCAGATGTGGGATGCTGGCATTTTAACTGCTAAGCTAAATGCCATCTCACAAGATACTGACAGATTCCTTTGTTCTGTGTACAGGTGCACAACTTGAGAACTCAAACTTTCTAGTTCATTCATGATGAATAGAAGACAGATACATTATATGCCTAATCCATGCTTCTTAAAATGACATTTTAGCAGGTCTGGATGTACAAAGCTCTATATAATAGTGTGCTTGGGATATCTGACAACTCTACAGGATAAACCGTTCATATATTCTATTGGCTCCATTTTGGGCAAACAGTAAAAGGAAAATTAAATGAATGATATCCAGATGAGCACAGAAATGAACCTCAATTCATACACTTACCCATACAATCATTAGCTTCACAAAGTTGCACAAATTTCTTAACCTCTCTGTGCCTCAAATTTCCTCATCTGTAAAGTGAAGATACTTGTTAGAACAATAGTGTGACATTTAATGTAGCTGTTAATTGTGCTGATGAGAGTAAACCACTTGGAATAACAGTGCCTGGAACAAAGATGGATCCAACATGGAGCTACAAACCTCAGCATTAGGAATGTTCCCTTGCATCACTCATCCAGTCTTTGCACAGGCACCCCTGTTTTCCATAACCACTGAAGACAGCTGTGTGTCCATTCTGAATCTCTCTTCGTGCATTATGAATCTCTCTTCCATATCAAGTGAATAGTGTGAGGCAGCGCACTTTTCAGATCCAGCCACGGGCAAGCTGAGTTCAGATGTTGGTTCAGGTTCAGTGGAAAAAATTGCTGGTAAAATTAAGGCACTACTACTTGGTGGAGGAATGCATTCCAAGGGTTATGCCTACTCTGCTTATTTACCCAGTGTCATGACATGAAAGCGAAAAGCAAGAGCCTGCATTGCAAGATAGATGAGCTTGTCCTGTAACACCTGGCACTGGAAGCATGTGGGTAATAGAGGGGAAACAAGGCTCGAATGCGTGCAGCCGGAAGTGAGTCTCTCAGTCTTTAGGAGATTCCTCCTAATCTTGTAGTTTAACCATGAAATAAAGATTTTCTCCAAACTTTAAAATGGTTCAAAAAGTTTTAGGACATTAAAATAATGAGTTCTCTTGCTGGAGGAAAAAAAGGAGTTTTTCAAATATCGTAGTGGTGCAAAAAATAAATTAAAAACTCAATTAAATCCAGAAAACTTTATCCTCTTTGCAGAAAATGATACCAGAGGCAGGCATGTAGACTAGCAAATTTGGGACCCCCAAATGCTGGACAGCGTGCCTGGGTTCAAGTCCTGGCACCACTCCCAATTCCAGCTTCTGTTAATATGCACCCTGGGGGTTAGCAGCTAATGGTTCAAATAGTTGGGTCCCTGACAACCATGTGGGAGACATGTATTGAACACCTGACTCCTGGCTTCAGCCTTGCCCAGTCCTGACTCTTGCAAACATTTGGGGAGTGAACTAGTGGGTGTAAGAGTCTCATTCTCTCTCTCTTTCTCCTCTCTCCTCTCTCTTTCTGTCTCTTCTCTGTAACTAATAAATAAGTGTTTAAAATAAAATCAACTGTATAAACATGTAATTTGAGAGAAAAGAAAGGAGCACAGAGGTGTGATATGCATACACTTAATTAAGATATTTCTTTTTTTTCTAGATTTTATGATGGTTGAGGTTCTTGTTATTTCTTTTCCCATTCTACATACTTAATTTTATCTATATAATTTAGTATTCATTTTTCATAGTGAGCCAACAAAACTTTTATGAGCTTCAATAGCTACAAAACCTAGATCCTCTCCTGCCGTATTATTAAGTGATAAAAACAAAGCCATTAACAATGTGTGTGAATGCATGTAAATATAAAGAAAGAAATACACACAAGTATAAGTGAATAGTTAAACCATCCAATTTTTAAATGTAAACCTGAGAGTCCAGAGAGACGTGCAGCTCATCAGGACAGCTCCTGGGCGCCCTAGCACCAGCATGTATAATTTTAGGACCTACTCTTTCCCTGAAACCATTCAGCAGACATTTATTGAGCTCCCACTAAGTGCTGACTGGAATACAAATTGAACACCTCCCTGTCTTGTCTCTTCCAGAAGCACAGTATCTACAAAGACAGAGAGCTGCTGTAAAAATGGAAACGAGAACGAGAACACGGAAGCTGGTAAGGTGGCAGCTTGTCTATTCTATTGTGTCGGTTTGAGACCTTTGATTTTCCCAACTTCTCAGAGTGCTGGTCCCCTCATGTCTTCCCTAAAAGAAATGTATCAATAACAGCAAGTGAGAGACATTATATAGATACAGGTAATTACATTGCAAAATGTTTCCACATATCATTGAGTCAAAAGAGTGTTTTGGTAATGATGTATGGCAAGCAAGCATAGACTATCTCTGAAGAAAACAGTGAAATGAGAAAAATGAACATAGGTGTTTTCCCCTTCCTGTGACTTATGACATCCTGGTAATTCAAAAATCCAATTTTTAAAAAATCAATAGTCAAGCTGTTCCCAGATACCATATTGAAAACAGCTTTTAAGAATAAAGATTCATTTTACTTTTCTTCGTGAGCTTACAGACACTGATGATTTACAACATATGCCTACAGAAAAATTATTCAGGCTGTAAGGTATAAATATAAGGTATATTAAAAGTGACAAAATATTATAGAGAAAACTCATATATATATATATATATATATATATGTAAATGCTGTCTCAGGACTGAAGTTTTCTCCCATTGTTTAAAAAGTTGAAATGATCTAATAATATTCTATAACTAACTTTATTACGTTCTGCATAAAATACACACTCAGTAAACACATGTGCTTGGTGATAATGACTTATGTAGACTTGAAGAAGAAAAAGAATCAAGCTAGGGAATAAAGATGAGATTCACAAAAGATAAAGCAAATAATGAAAATGATAATAGTATTTGGATTTTAAGAAGACTTCTGCAGCACTTAATTAGAAGCATGGAGTTGTAGGATTAGTGAATTATTAGTATTCAAACAGAAGAAAATTAAATAGTGAAAGATTTTGGCAGAGTTTCATTTTCTAAAGGGATTTAGAGTTAAAAGAAGAAAATAAAGGAATGTTTATATAATGCAGTGTGTTTGGAAATGAAGGAAAATATTAAACTTTAAAAAATATATGTTTTGTTTTGCGTCTCTATTTTTATGTTTTTGTTTTCTCTGATTTTTGAAAGTATATATTCAATAAACCTAAAACTTATATATAGTGTGATGTATATACAAATACATGATATGGCCTCAAAAAGTTTATGAAAAAACATGTGTGGATTTGAATTTAGTTTGAGACACTAAGAAGCGTATGACATCAGTCTGAAAAGAGACCCTACCGGAGCCATAAGAATTGTGCAAAACTGAAGCAAGACCCAACATCACATTTATGGTGAAGCTTGGATGGAAACATAGCAAAATCACTGTTTCCTTAAGAAAAGTTTATGGGCACAATGTCCCAAAGAAATCAGCAGCTTACAAATGGATAATATGTGTTAAGACAGGACAAGACAGGGGTAAGCGTGGATTAATCCACTGCGCGGGACACTGGGATCCCACGTCAAAGTGCTGGTTCATGTCCTTACTACTCTGCTTCTGATTCAGTTTCTGGATGGAGTGCCTGGCTCCTGGTTTCGGTCTAGTCCAGTCCTGGATGTTGTAAGCACGTGGGGAGTGAGCCAGCAAGCAGATGGAAGATCTCTCTCCCTCTCTGTGTCTCTCTCTTTCTCTTTCTCTCTCAAACTGCCTTTCTTTTTTTTATTTTTTATTTTTTTTATTTTTGACAGGCAGAGTGGACAATGACAGAGAGAGACAGAGAGAAAAATCTTCCTTTTTGCCGTTGGTTCACCCTCCAATGGCTGCCGCGGCCAGCGCATCGCACTGATCTGAAGCCAGGAGCCAGGTGCTTCTCCTGGTCTCCCATGGGGTGCAGGGCCCAAGCACCTGGGCCATCCTCCACTGCACTCCCGGGCCACAGCAGAGAGCTGGCCTGGAAGAGGGGCAACCGGGACAGAATCGGTGCCCCGACCGGGACTAGAACCCGGTGTGCCGGCGCCGCAAGGCGGAGGATTAGCCTGTTGAGCCAGGGCGCCGGCCCAAACTGCCTTTCAAATAGACAAAAATATAAAAACAAACCTTTAGCAAAGAAAAAAAAGAGTGGATGATGTTGAAAATGAAGTCTGCAGCAGCAAACCATCCACAACAATTTGCAAAGAAAATAGTAATTTTGTTCACTTCCTAATTGAAGAAGATAAAGGAGCAACAGCAGAAACAATAGTTGACATCACGGACATCTCAACAAGTTTGATTGACAATTCTGACATAAGAAAATCAAGCGGAAGAAGCTTCCTGCTCAGTGGGTGCCAAGACTGTGCTAGTTCAGCGGCAGACAGGAAAGGGAACTTCCGAAGGAAATTTGAAACAAGTAGGATCGAGATTCTGAAGCGTGTTTTCGAAGATTTGTAACAGAAGACGAAGTATGACTTAATCCATATCATTAAGGGCATCACAGTAATGGTTACCAATAGGTGGAAGTGGCCCAGCCAAAGCAAAACTGGGTCAGTCAAGAGCAAACATCACAGCAACAATTTGGGGAGGATGTTCGAGGCATTTTGCTCATCGGCTTTCTGGAGGCCTAAGGAACTGTGGCATCTGCTCATTCGGAGAGCTTTGAAAGAGTCAGCCAAGGCTTGAGCAGAAAGGAATCATCCCTAGAGGGTCCTCCTCTACCATGACATTCGTCCTATTCATGCCCGCATCACACAGGCAGCTGCTTGAGAGTGTAGATGGGAACTACTGGGCTTCCACCCTACAGTCCTTATTTGGCTCCTCCTGACTTCTGTTGTTCCCTAATCTTTAAGGAAGCCTATTTTGCTACAATAAAGTGAAAAAGACTTCATTGCTATGATTCAGTTCCCAGAACCCCGAGTTCATTGTGGATGGACTAAATGGCTGCAACATTGATTACAGGGGTGTCTTCAACTTGATGGAGAATGAGAAAAACAGTTATTTTTAAATTTCATTTTTCCATAAAATTTATGAAACCTTGCACATATGGATTTAAAGATAGGTTTATTTTGTTGAAAAAAAAAAACGGAACTCCATGCATAGTTTTTTTTTTTTCATAATATGCATTTTTCCATGAATGTTTAAAGCCCCATATGAATGTCTATGGCTAGATAGATAAATAATGCAGAGATAGCCTGAAAGGTAAAGAAATGTATTGTCCCTTGATCCTAAGCCAACTCCACCAATGGGACTCAGCTATGTAAATGAGTAAGCCCTTGGAAATGGTGTAGATTTACTGGTTGTGAATTTTCAGGAGGAATAATTGAAAAAGAATTCACATGAAAGTAGGAATGATTCAAACAGATAAATTGGGCCCTATAAGGTCCCCAAGTTTAATCATGGTTGAAATAATTTGAGGTCCAGCCCACAATCTTATCAATTGGATGTGGTCTCTGTTTCAGCTCCAGTAACTGATCACACATCACACGATGCACAAGAAGAACGTACAGGGTGAGGCTTAACACTGCCAAAACGCTTGCATTAACGTACATCTCTATGGGACATGGGGACAAGCCATAAGGCTGGGAACAAAACATAAGAACAGCTGATTGGGGAGAGGATCAAAATATCATCCCAGAGCACGTAGGACTTTGGAATGTGGACAAATCCAGAGAAGATGAAGCCCAGTGTTGCCCGCTGGACATCTGGAAGGGAGTGGCTCTCAGGCAGTGGCCACAGAAGGTAATGGGACCTGAGGAGTGGCAATGTCCACTTGGTGATGAGACAGGGCTTGGCAGAGATGCTAATGCTGGCTGATCTGAGGGTGCATGGCAGAAGGGGCCGTGCTTGGCAGGAGGCCACTCAGATGTCAACACCTGAGACTGGGGAAAAATGCGTTCCTGGGGCTCCGAAGGTAGCATGTGGCTTATCATCTAATATTATTAAAGGTGGATCCAGGTAAGTCTAAAATGGAAAAGTGTGAGTTATAGTTGGTTTGTATATGAATTAAAATTCCATGTTGAATGTCTTAGGAAAATATTTATAAAGGTAAAGGACTTGAAAATAGAAAATATGTTTTGAATTTATTTTGGAAACAAGCTAAATAGCCAAGTAACAAAAATAAGAAATCAGAACAAAAACATGGACCCAAGATTAAAAAATTGTAAGTCAAGGAACAAGCTGTGGTTAATTCAGATAGAGCAGAGGTTTAAAAAAAGAAGTATAACATAGGAATTAATTGCAATATGATACTGGGTCCAGCATCAATTAATGAGTTAAATAATATCCATCATACATGTTCATTTTCTGTTTCCTCAGGAATCATAATTTCATTGTCTTAAAAATTATCCTTTAACACCTAAAACTATCTGAGGTTTCCCAGAGGAGCCTTGGAAAAATCACAAAGATTTATTCTTTACCCTCTTAAAAAGGGATGTTAAAAGTACCTAATCAGGTTTGTTCGAGGAGTTTATGGAAGGAATTGTCAAATCAGAAGAGACATTGAGCCTTCCCTACATTAAATTGGTATCTTTAAAAGGTTATTAATATAAGTATTTCAGAAATTGAATGCTTATGGGAAGCTATTGGGTATTTGTTAATGACCTGGCTTTCAATAATATGTTCTGACCTCAAGGAAGCACTGATCAAGGAAACTGTTATGAAATAATTGTTTTCAGTTTTCCTGTATTTTTCAGAGTCCCAGTAGTCCTTTTTTTAGTCAGGAACAGTATAATGCTGCTTGTCATAGTTTCGGTTTACTTAAAATATTCTCAGGCACAACATTATTTCTTTCATTTAAATCCAGCATTTTCTAGGCCAGAGTTTCCCAAAGCAAAGGACATGAGGCCGGTGGACTTTATAACATGTAGAAATGCAGTCCTTACCCACACCATTTTATTATTCTTGGTTTACTCTAAATAGCTATGTTATAATTCACAATCATTTTGTTATATCTCGACTCCTTTTCTCCTTAAAAAAGAAGTCTATTTTAAAAACAATTGGATATAACATTCACTGACTTCTTTTAAAATAGAAAAATCAGTTTCCTTCCACAAAGATGGCAACTCTCAAAAACACATGAGAAAAGACTATATTAAGTCCTTAACTGTTGACAC